>CM060915.1:559180076-560430076 GCA_030737875.1 Allium sativum
TCCATTGGATTGCCAGTGCATAATTAAAGTAAATCGTCAAATAATGCAATGCCTTTTTAGAAAAATGAAACCATTATAAGACCCAGGTCCCATCACACAATGCAACGCACACCAGAGGATAGGGTTTTACCTTATAATGGTCAAAAGATGCTTGATACGTAAAAACGATATTATTATTAGTGTGCATATATATATATATATATTTAAAACATTCAAATATAATATCAATTCTAGACGGCATAGGTACCATATACTATGTCGCCGTACTAGTTATACAATCAAAACCGCAAGGGCGTATTGGGAATTGGGTTTCCAACATGAGTCGAGGCTAGGGGCAAGCTCCTCTCCGATTCGAGACACTCTAGCAAATGCCTCAAGATCCCCCGCAGTGAACCCTTGGATCTTAAGGGCCGGTCCCCGCCTATCGGCAGTGGATTAGTTATGCCTGAACACACGCTTCCCGGTTCCTTTGAACCTATAGTATGACCACCAACGGCCTATAAAACACGAGGTACCTCAAAATCCATCATCCACATAAGTAAAATGTCAGGGCTGGTAGGTCACTGACACCACTCTAGCTAGAAAGAAACATGTGCACTCCCTGCAGTCCGTATCCCGTTTTTGACTCATACCGGGGTGTGAGGCTCGCGAAGTCACGATATACACAAAGCTAAGCCGTAATAGGCTATGATTTGATCATCAGCCACAAGGCCTGCTTTTCAATAAAAGCCTTGATCATTTGCATCTTAGCATGTCACATTGTCAGACCCTACCATATTATTGATCATCTACCAATATATATATATATAACCTCTAAGCTCATACGTCTTAGAGAAGGGTGATAAGTAAATAATAAATTCTTCACCACCAAATAGAAATATATAATCGGTAGCGTTCAACAAATACAGTAGAAAGGAATACAATGTCAGACACGCAATCCATTTACAAGTCCACTCTGGGTCTGAGCGAAACAACGTGTCCGTCGATCTCCAAATGCGTTTGGACGATCATTACCAAATATCTTGCCTTGGAAGGCCAATCCCAATTCAAGATACCAGTCATCATCATCTCAACGATGTGAAAATCTTCGGTCTTCAATCACCGTCTTCGTCTTCGACTCTTGATCGTCGTGATGATTATTCAGAATGGGTTAAACCCGGTCTTTCTGAATAACTTGCGAAATTTGGGATTAAAAAACAAATATTGGAAAATTACACATTTCGTCACATCCCAACTCAGAATATTCTTTTTAATAAGATATTCATTTTAGAGGATTCTCATTAATTTTATCAAAGATAAATATTTAAAATAAAATCTATAAATCAATTTCTAAAAATATGGAATTCCACAGAAATCAAATCAACACATAATCGATATAAATTTCTGTATCAGACTAATAATATAAATGGAATAACGGCAAAGCCTCTTAAATTTCATATATAATATCGGTCTTCTTTTACAGAAGCCCATTTCGATTATTACCAATCGAATTTCCACTAAATTCCAATTTAATATATTAGTTGAAAAACTTGATTTATAGAAAATGTCTTTTTAAATCTATAAAATAGATTCATAAGTTCCAAATAATAATTTCAATGTAAATTGGATTAAAGGACAAATGTCTTTTAAAACATCGTCCACGGTAAATCCATTTCACACCTTAATTTATTTCATATCACAAAATTATGATTGCAAATGCTAGTAACCCTTTAAAAACATATTTTAAAATAATCATAAAAATATTCTTTATATAAAAGATTCTAAATGAGAAGTATTCTTTATTTTACAAATCTTTATCTTTTACAAATATTCTTTGTTTAACATATAGTTGATTAAAAATATATTACGAAAAATATATGCACTTTATATAAAAAGGATTTCTAATGTAAAAATAGTCTTATTTAAAAGAACACTTGAATCAAAATGCGACTCAAACATTTACCATATAATTTGGATTATATGGATTTCACACACATCATATATATGACAATAACAGTATAATCATCAAGTCATCCATTACATCCAAAGTGTAATTTCCACTGTGTAAGCGTAAAAATTAAATAATAACGCTCATCACAGCCTGTCGATCTAACGATCAACATCCAACTAAATATTGGGATTAGTGTATGTGAATTTTCATCCCAACACCCGTGTGGGGTTTTCAACCAATCAAGCCAATGATAAACTAATTTGTGCACTTGGGCGATGTGTGAAAATTATCGTCCCAATCACATACACAAGTCGGGTAACTTGTGAATGGCAGTGTAATACACAATATATAACACGACGATAAAAATGTCTTTTTTATTGCCTATAAACGGCCAATAAAAATGTGATCTTTATTTCTATACTTTTTATTGTAATTTACATTTTTTAACAAAATGTCCTTTTTATTCTAACTTACATTTTGAATGTAATTTTTCTTTTTATTGTTTATTTACATCAAAATATAAATGTTCCCTTTTTCATTGTTTATTATTAACAACAAAAATCTCGTCTTCTATATTTATTCTTTTCAATGAAAGCGATTTTACATAAAATTGTAATTCTTTAATTTTATTCTTTTTATTGTCTCTAGAAAGACAATAAAATGTAACACAAAAATATATTCTTTTTATCGCATCTAAAATGATGATAAAAATGTAACATTAACATTGCTATTTTTATCGCATCAAAAATGCCGATAAAAATGAATCACTAACACTGTCTATTTTTATCGCACCAAAAATGTCGATAAAAATGAATCACTAACATTGTCTATTTTTATCGCACCAAAAATGTCGATAAAAAAAATGACAACATTAACCATTCTATTTTCACCGCATTCAAAATGACGATAAAATATTCAACATTAATAATTCTATTTTTACCGCATTCAAAATGACAATAAAATATTCAACATAGCAAATCTATCATTTTAATTATTCTAAAATGACGGTGAAATATGACATTCCAAAATGTAACCAAAATGACATTTTTATTATTTGACTAAAAATGACATATTTTTATTCTAATATCATATTTGCTAACAAAACAGTCTTTTATACTAATGTTACATTTATAAAATAAAAATGTTCTTTTATTACAAAGACAACATTTTATAAACAAGTGTTATTGAAAATCAAATCTTTTATATGTAAACAATATTACATAAAAATGTAATATTGGAAATCCAATCCTTTAAATGAAAACAATATTACTCAAAAATGTAATATTGAAAATCAAGTCTTTTAAATGAAAATATAACTACATTAAAAATGTAGTTTTTTTTATTCGGAAACAAATTACATAAAAATGCAACTTTGGAATCAGTTCTTTTTATTTGTCTCTAATTTGACAAATAAAAATACATCTTTAAAATCTATTCTTTTTTTTTATGTAGACAGTACTGCATAAAAATGTGTATTCTATTTTGTTGAATCTAGTTCAACAAACAACATAAAAATGTTTATTCAAAATTTTGCTGAAAAACTAGTTTAACAAGATAACACAAAAATTGTTAACCTTGTGCAATCCTTATTAAATAACAAAATTTGTCTTCTTTTTCTCTCATTCTTTTTATGAAATCAAAATAATGATTTCGTTCTTAATCCGTTTATGTAATCAAAATATTCATTTTGTTCTAATCCTACAGTGTAGATTCACATTTTAATTACATATAAAATGTAATTTTAACTCTACCGTTATCATTCATATCTAAATTACATATAAAAATGTAATTTCTATCATACGGTTCTATTTCATATGTATAAGTTACATAGAAAAATATAATTTTTATTACACGATGTAAATTCATATATAAACAACATATAAAAATGTTATTTTTATTTAACGTCCTAATTTACATCTAAATAACATATAAAAATGAAATTTTATTCATGCGGTGTAAATTCATATATAAATTACATAATAAAATGTAATTTCATTCTCTGATTACACACAAAAATTGTAATCCTTTATTCTTTTCTTTGAATACATATAAAAATGTATTTTTCTATTATTTTCTTTGAATATAAGATTTTTTTAATGTTAACATATTTTGCTTAGTCAAAATATGAACATTTGTCTAGTATTCTATTTCACATTAAAAAGTAGATTTTTAATGTTAGCATATACTGCTTGTAAAAAAAAAAAAATATGATCATTTTTCTAATACATTCTCAATATACAAAAATGTCCATTTTGTTTCCTTTATTTCAAAGTGACAGAAATGTCCTTTAAATTTACTTTACATAAGATGTTAACAAAATGTGAAATTTGGTTATAATCCTTTTAATATTAACAATTTGTGAATTTCGTTATAATCCTTTTAATATTAACAATTTTTGAATTCTGTCCTTAATAATCAAATTTACAAAAAAAAATGTTAATCTCTTTTCATTTAACAAAATACGATAAATATGTTAATTTGTTTCATTTAACAAAATATGTAAATTTTTGTTCGAACTAAAATAATTTATTCCATCAACAGATCAGTTCAACAGGATTCATCAACACAAAACAAATCATGAATAACAACACATAGAATTCAGCAACGGCAACAATCATGATTATAAATTTTAATTATATAAAAATAATAATAGAATTCTCACCAAGATTTGAAGCGGACCTAAAATTCTAACAGGTTCAAAATCTGTTCTAGTCTGCTCCATGAGGTAGAGTTTTCTGAAACGAATCCAACGCGACTGATTTCGCGAAATTCTGACGCTGTTTGAGAGAGATACGGTTATTCAAAGATTCGATTTTATTAATTAATAATTAAATTATATAATTAAACTAATTACATTGGTTAACAAAAACAAGGCCGCCATCTCTGTCTTCTTCGTTCCAGTTACAGGCCGAAGCTTTTTCCATACGTTCAAAACTAGGGTTGCATCTAGTTTCCAATTCAAGCAACCTGAGTTCGATCGGGATATGCTGCTGCGAAGAGGACGGAAAGGAGCACGCGTGGGACCCGGAATGGTGCAACTCGGCTGAGCAAAAGTGGAGGCCGATGGGTTTATACGGCGGCGGTTTTGGGTTCGGATTACGGGGTGATGGTGGCTCCAGGTACGATCCAACCGTATGGAATTGGAGAGGAGGAGAAGCTCTTTGATTTGGGATAGGAGTTGGATTTTAATACGAAGTGGAGAGGGAGATATTGGGTCGAGAAGTTTCGGCCATTGGAGTATGGGGACGGCGGCTGGAGAAAGAGATGATGAATAGTGTTTTGTAATTTAGGTTTTTCCATTCTTTTTATATTATTAAATTGTTGATTTTACAAAAAAAAATCCATTTCTCTTATATTATTCAGAATCCGGTCCAACAAGAAGCTACCCTACACAATAACCCCTATTCCGGATCCATCTAACCATGTCCCGCTGGCCCAAAAGGTCATCTCAGCCCTCGTTTTTCGAATTTAAAATTAATTCTTTTATTATTTAATTCTGACGCAATAAAAAAAATTCCGCCGGAGCCACATACGGACTCCGAAAATTCTAGAAAAATGATTTTTTGCTTTCTTATGACGATACGAATCCAACAAAATTATTTTCGTCGAATTCTGAGACCGTTTGAAAAATGACTATTTTCAAGGCCAATATATTTAATATTAAAAATACATTTTTAAACAAATAATATTCGAAACTCAATATATATAAGTGTTTACTGTTTTTCAATGTAGAAACATCATTCCGAACTCAATGGAAGTGGTTTCGAGTCGAAATTCCTTCATATGTGAAAAGTAGCCTTTCGGGCCATATATATTATATAAATTATACAGCGACCTTTCTAAAAATTGAATTGGCCATAACTTTTGATTTCCGCTATGAAATTTCAATTTTTCAGATTCGTTAGAATGATATTTTTAAATAGATTCTAATATTTTTGGTTTCACTAAAATCCGTTAAATTTTGCAACCTGTACAGTCAGTCAAAGTTCAAGTTTGACTTTTCAAACTACCGCGCTATTTCTAACTCTTTTGTTAATTAAAATTAAATCATTCATTCTAACTTCGATTTAAATCAAATTTGTGATCATTATTATTTAAAATAGATTATTTAAATATCAAACTTAATAAAATCACTTAAAATAAATTTTAAATTAGCCCCAAAATTCCGGGTTGTTACAATCACCCCCACTTAAAAACTTTTCGTCCTCGAAAAGGAACGTAGCTAAAAATTGTAAAATTAACTATCTTAATTTTAAATTTTAATGGTTGATTATCTTTTCAAAATATATATAACTTTATATATATAAAAATCATATTTCAAAGAATAGATTATAAATATCAAAAATACGTTAATTATAAATTCGTAACTCTTAACTCGTTCTAGGGCATTACTAACCCCATCTCTAACGAGTCCACTCATTCTAGGATACTGCTGATCCTATCTCTAATGAGTATTCTTATTGGACATTACTAATCCAATCTCTGATGAGTCTTTCGTTCAGTTCTAACAAGTTGTACCCCAAAGATTTGAGCTAACCAGAGCTCTGATACCAACTGTAAAGACCCGCAAATTCCCGCCCTTTGAATCGACCATAAACCACACAGGTCTGACCCAAAAGGTGAAAATCTACGAATACTTTAACTTTGGGCATACACCACATCAGAACAAAAACACAGACTTTTATAACATCAATAATAAATGTTACATCAGAGTACAGAATATATCAGAGTACATCGATAAATAATACAGCGGAAGAAACATTTAAATTAAATTAAATACATTGCAGCGGAACTAATCTCAGCGGAAGGCCATTAATATTCTGGACCCGGCTTCAGACTTCAATCCAGGATCCTGCTTAACTATATCTGCAAAAAGCTACTCGACTGCCCGTGTGGAAAGAGGGCACCCGAGTTTGCAAAGTGAAACAAACTACAGGTCAGTCGTGGGACTGGTGTGAGAATTCTTAACTTAACTTATCTAATAAGTAGGCTAATCACAGGACCACGACGCTAACGCGGAACGGGTTTACTCCATTGGATTGCCAGTGCATAATTAAAGTAAATCGTCAAATAACGCAATGCCTTTTTAGAAAAATGAAACCATTATAAGACCCAGGTCCCATCACACAATGCAACGCACACCAGAGGATAGGGTTTTACCTTATAATGGTCAAAAGATGCTTGATACGTAAAAACGATATTATTATTAGTGTGTATATATATATATATATATATATTTAAAACATTCAAATATAATATCAATCCTAGACGGCATAGGTACCATATACTATGTCGCCGTACTAGTTATACAATCAAAACCGCAAGGGCGTATTGGGAATTGGGTTTCCAACATGAGTCGAGGCTAGGGGCAAGCTCCTCTCCGATTCGAGACACTCTAGCAAATGCCTCAGGATCCCCCGCAGTGAACCCTTGGATCTTCAGGGCCGGTCCCCGCCTATCGGAGTGGATTAGTTATGCCTGAACACACGCTTCCCGGTTCCTTTGAACCTATAGTATGACCACCAACGGCCTATAAAACACGAGGTACCTCAAAATCCATCATCCACATAAGTAAAATGTCAGGGCTGGTAGGTCACTGACACCACTCTAGATAGAAAGAAACGTGTGCACTCCCTGCAGTCCGTATCCCGTTTTTGACTCATACCGGGGTGTGAGGCTCGCGAAGTCACGATATACACAAAGCTATGCCGTAATATGCTATGCTTTGATCATCAGCCACAAGGCCTGCTTTTCAACAAAAGCCTTGATCATTTGCATCTTAGCATGTCACATTGTCAGACCCTATTATATTATTGATCATCTACCAATATATATATAACCTCTAAGCTCATACGTCTTAGAGAAGGGTGATAAGTAAAGAATAAATTCTTCACCACCAAATAGAAACAAATACAGTAGAAAGGAATACAATGTCAGACACGCAATCCATTTACAAGTCCACTCTGGGTCTGAGCGAAACAACGTGTCCGTCGATCTCCAAATGCGTTTGGACGATCATTACCAAATACCTTGCCTTGGAAGGCCAATCCCAATTCAAGATACCAGTCATCATCATCCCAACGATGTGAAAATCTTCGGTCTTCAATCACCGTCTTCGTCTTCGACTCTTGATCGTCGTGATGATTATTCAGAATGGGTTAAACCTGGTCTTTCTGAATAACTTGCGTAATTTGGGATTAAAAAACAAATATTGGAAAATTACACATTTCTTCACATCCCAACTCAGAATATTCTTTTTAATAAGATATTCATTTTAGAGGATTCTCATTAATTTTATCAAAGATAAATATTTAAAATAAAATCTATAAATCAATTTCTAAAAATATGGAATTCCACAGAAATCAAATCAATACATAATCGATATAAATTTCTGTATCAGACTAATAATATAAATGGAATAACGGCAAAGCCTCTTAAATTTCATATATAATATCGGTCTTCTTTTACAGAAGCCCATTTCGATTATTACCAATCGAATTTCCACTAAATTCCAATTTAATATATTAGTTGAAAACTTGTTTTATAGAAAATGTCTTTTTAAATCTATAAAATAGATTCATAAGTTCCAAATAATAATTTCAATGTAAATTGGATTAAAGGACAAATGTCGTTTAAAACATCGTCCACGGTAAATCCACTTCACACCATAATTTATTTCATATCACAAAATTATGATTGCAAATGCTAGTAACCCTTTAAAAACATATTTTAAAATAATCATAAAAATATACTTTATATAAAAGATTCTAAATGAGAAGTATTCTTTATTTTACAAATCTTTATCTTTTACAAATATTCTTTGTTTAACATATAGTTGATTAAAAATATATTACGAAAAATATATGCACTTTATATAAAAAGGATTTCTAATGTAAAAATAGTCTTATTTAAAAGAACACTTGAATCAAAATGCGACTCAAACATTTACCATATAATTTGGATTATATGGATTTCACACACATCATATATATGACAATAACAGTATAATCATCAAGTCATCCATTACATCTAAAGTGTAATTTCCACTAAGCGTTAAAATTAAATAATAACGCTCATCACAGCCTGTCGATCTAACGATCAACATCCAACTAAATATTGGGATTAGTGTATGTGAATTTTCATCCCAACACCCGTGTGGGGTTTTCAACCAATCAAGCCAATGATAAACTAATTTGTGCACTTGGGCGATGTGTGAAAATTATCGTCCCAATCACATACACAAGTCGGGTAACTTGTGAATGGCAGTGTAATACACAATATATAACACGACGATAAAAATGTCTCTTTTATTGCCTATAAACGGCCAATAAAAATGTGATCTTTATTTCTATACTTTTTATTATAATTTACATTTTTTAACAAAATGTCCTTTTTATTCTAACTTACATTTTGAATGTAATTTTTCTTTTTATTGTTTATTTACATCAAAATATAAATGTTCCCTTTTTCATTGTTTATTATTAACAATAGAAATCTCGTCTTCTATATTTATTCTTTTCAATGAAAGCGATTTTACATAAAATTGTAATTCTTTAATTTTATTCTTTTTATTGTCTCTAGAAAGACAATAAAATGTAACACAAAAATATATTCTTTTTATCGCATCTAAAATGATGATAAAAATGTAACATTAACATTGCTATTTTTATCGCATCAAAAATGCCGATAAAAATGAATCACTAACATTGTCTATTTTTATCGTACCAAAAATGTCGATAAAAATGAATCACTAACATTGTCTATTTTTATCGCACCAAAAATGTCGATAAAAAAAAATGTCAACATTAACCATTCTATTTTCACCGCATTCAAAATGACGATAAAATATTCAACATTAATAATTCTATTTTTACCGCATTCAAAATGACAATAAAATATTCAACATAGCAAATCTATCATTTTAATGATTCTAAAATGACGGTGAAATATGATATTCCAAAATGTAACCAAAATGACATTTTTATTATTTGACTAAAAATGACATATTTTTATTCTAATATCATATTTGCTAACAAAACAGTCTTTTATACTAATGTTACATTTATAAAATAAAAATGTTCTTTTATTACAAAGATAACATTTTATAAACAAGTGTTATTGAAAATCAAATCTTTTATATGTAAACAATATTACATAAAAATGTAATATTGGAAATCCAATCCTTTAAATGAAAACAATATTACTCAAAAATGTAATATTGAAAATCAAGTATTTTAAATGAAAATATAACTACATTAAAAATGTAGTTTTTTTTATTCGGAAACAAATTACATAAAAATGCAACTTTGGAATCAGTTCTTTTTATTTGTCTCTAATTTGACAAATAAAAATACATCTTTAAAATCTGTTCTTTTTTTTTTATGTAGACAGTACTGCATAAAAATGTGTATTCTATTTTGTTGAAAATCTAGTTCAACAAACAACATTAAAATGTTTATTCAAAATTTTGCTGAAAAACTAGTTCAACAAGATAACACAAAAATTGTTAACCTTGTGCAATCCTTATTAAATAACAAAATTTGTCTTCTTTTTCTCTCATTCTTTTTATGAAATCAAAATAATGATTTCGTTCTTAATCCGTTTATGTAATCAAAATATTCATTTTGTTCTAATCCTACAGTGTAGATTCACATTTTAATTACATATAAAATGTAATTTTAACTCTACCGTTATCATTCATATCTAAATTACATATAAAAATGTAATTTCTATCATACGGTTCTATTTCATATGTATAAGTTACATAGAAAAATATAATTTTTATTACACGATGTAAATTCATATATAAACAACATATAAAAATGTTATTTTTATTTAACGTCCTAATTTACATCTAAATAACATATAAAAATGAAATTTTATTCATGCGGTGTAAATTCATATATAAATTACATAATAAAATGTAATTTCATTCTCTGATTACACACAAAAATTGTAATCCTTTATTCTTTTCTTTGAATACATATAAAAATGTATTTTTCTATTATTTTCTTTGAATATAAGATTTTTTTAATGTTAACATATTTTGCTTAGTCAAAATATGAACATTTGTCTAGTATTCTATTTCACATTAAAAAGTAGATTTTTAATGTTAGCATATACTGCTTGTAAAAAAAAAAAAAATATGATCATTTTTCTAATACATTCTCAATATACAAAAATGTCCATTTTGTTTCCTTTATTTCAAAGTGACAGAAATGTCCTTTAAATTTCCTTTACATAAGATGTTAACAAAATGTGAAATTTGGTTATAATCCTTTTAATATTAACAATTTGTGAATTTCGTTATAATCCTTTTAATATTAACAATTTGTGAATTCTGTCCTTAATAATCAAATTTACAAAAAAAAATGTTAATCTCTTTTCATTTAACAAAATACGATAAATATGTTAATTTGTTTCATTTAACAAAATATGTAAATTTTTGTTCGAACTAAAATAATTTATTCCATCAACAGATCAGTTCAACAGGATTCATCAACACAAAACAAATCATGAATAACAACACATAGAATTCAGCAACGGCAACAATCATGATTATAAATTTTAATTATATAAAAATAATAATAGAATTCTCACCAAGATTTGAAGCGGACCTAAAATTCTAACAGGTTCAAAATCTGTTCTAGTCTGCTCCATGAGGTAGAGTTTTCTGAAACGAATCCAACGCGACTGATTTCGCGAAATTCTGACGCTGTTTGAGAGAGATACGGTTATTCAAAGATTCGATTTTATTAATTAATAATTAAATTATATAATTAAACTAATTACATTGGTTAACAAAAACAAGGCCGCCATCTCTGTCTTCTTCGTTCCAGTTACAGGCCGAAGCTTTTTCCATACGTTCAAAACTAGGGTTGCATCTAGTTTCCAATTCAAGCAACCTGAGTTCGATCGGGATATGCTGCTGTGAAGAGGACGGAAAGGAGCACGCGTGGGACCCGGAATGGTGCAACTCGGCTGAGCAAAAGGGGAGGCCGATGGGTTTATACGGCGGCGGTTTTGGGTTCGGCTTACGGGGTGATGGTGGCTCCAGGTACGATCCAACCGTATGGAATTGGAGAGGAGGAGAAGCTCTTTGATTTGGGATAGGAGTTGGATTTTAATACGAAGTGGAGAGGGAGATATTGGGTGGAGAAGTTTCGGCCATTGGAGTATGGGGACGGCGGCTGGAGAAAGAGATGATGAATAGTGTTTTGTAATTTAGGTTTTTCCATTCTTTTTATATTATTAAATTGTTGATTTTACAAAAAAAATCCATTTCTCTTATATTATTCAGAATCCGGTCCAACAAGAAGCTACCCTACACAATAACCCCTATTCCGGATCCATCTAACCATGTCCCGCTGGCCCAAAAGGTCATCTCAGCCCTCGTTTTTTGAATTTAAAATTAATTCTTTTATTATTTAATTCTGACGCAATAAAAAAAAATCCGCCGGAGCCACATACGGACTCCGAAAATTCTAGAAAAATGATTTTTTGCTTTCTTATGACGATACGAATCCAACAAAATTATTTTTGTCGAATTCTGAGACCGTTTGAAAAATGACTATTTTCAAGGCCAATATATTTAATATTAAAAAATACATTTTTAAACAAATAATATTCGAAACTCAAAATATATAAGTGTTTACTGTTTGTCAATGTAGAAACGTCATTCCGAACTCAATGGAAGTGGTTTCGAGTCGAAATTCCTTCATATGTGAAAAGTAGACTTTCGGGCCATATATATTATATAAATTCTACAGCGACCTTTCTAAAAATTGAATTGGCCATAACTTTTGATTTCCGCTATGAAATTTCAATTTTTCAGATTCGTTAGAAAGATATTTTTAAATAGATTCTAATATTTTTGGTTTCACTAAAATCCGTTAAATTTTGCAACCTGTACAGTCAGTCAAAGTTCAAGTTTGGCTTTTTAAACTACCGCGCTATTTCTAACTCTTTTGTTAATTAAAATTAAATCATTCATTCTAACTTCGATTTAAATCAAATTTGTGATCATTATTATTTAAAATAGATTATTTAAATATCAAACTTATTAAAATCACTTAAAATAAATTTTAAATTGGCCCCAAAATTCCGGGTTGTTACAAAATTAATGAGATTGAACTAAAAACAAAATATGATTTTTTGCAAAAGGAGTCGGATAGGTTTAAGAAAGTTAAAAATTCCTAACATGAAATTTAAGAGAAAAAGAGTTTATTGAAAACCAAATCGATTTTGAATGAGCTTGAAATTGAAACTGAGAAAATCAAAAATCTCAAATGTGATAAATGCATGACTTTTCAAAAAGAATGATTTGAAATAAAAGAAAATTTCAAAACCCTTGAAAATGAAACCGTGATTTTAAAAAATAATAAATCTGAAATTACTCAAATAAATCATGATTTGCAAAAAGAAATTGAAAAATTCAAGGATTCTGGAAAAGTTGAAATTGAAAAGCGTAAACGATTTGAAAGTGAGATTTTTGATTCCAATGCGAAAATTAAAATGCTTAAAAACGAAAATATGGTTTTGAAACAACATGATTCTGAAAAGAGAAAGATCACTATAAATCGTTGTTCGATTTTAATAAAAGAAAATAGTAATCTTAAATCTAAAATTGAACGACTAGAGTTAATATTGGCTAAATTTTCTAAAGGAGAAAAGTCGTTGAATATGTCGTTAAAAAGCCAACATTTTGTTAAGAATAAGAAAGGACTCGGTTTTGATAAATTTGATAAATTTGAAAAGTGTGATTTCAATGATTTTAAAAATTCTTCACAACGGTTTGGAAAAATTGATCTAGTTGAAAAGATAAATTTTAATGATTTTAAAAATCCTACAAATACCTTTGAAAATGTTAAAATTGGAAATTTGAATTCTAATAATTTCAAAGGATTTTAAAATCATAAAAGAAATGAAAACTCATTTATAAACAACTCAATTAAACGAATTTGGATCCCAAAAGATAATAAGATAATTCAAATAAGACTAAACGAGTTTGGGTTCCAAAAGGTACTTTAGTGGATAGTAATGGATTGTTATATAAACGGGTTTGGATACCAAAACGTGTAATCAAAGATAAGAGTGGTAAAACAACTTTTGTTAGAACACTCGATCCTATAAACATTTAGGTACCGAGGGAGACTAAGGAACAACTGTGCTTAAGAGAGATAAATTTCAGATTGTTCCATATTATTGAATTATTTGGAGTTCCTTAGTCGTAGATTTCTGAGTTGGAGATTCATTGGTTCACATCGATTATGGTAGGTCAAGTATGATCACTAAACTCGTGTTTTTATTTTATTTCTTTTTTGTTTTATTCCCTTTTTATTTTTTATGCTGATTTATATTGATAGAGCCACAATTTTTTTTGAACATATCTTGAACACTGTAAATTGAAAATTGAAAATTTAGGATGTTCTTGTAAGCAAATGAAATTTCACACTTTTTTTTGCTGTTTTGAGTTTCTTCTTATTCACTTTGGAAAATATTGAAAAATCGAACTCAATGCAGCAGACTACTTAAAAGCCATGATTGACAAGTTGTGAAAATTTCACTTTTTTTTACTTGGCTTGATTATATTGATTTTGAAATCATTCGTGATTGATTGCTGAATTTCTTGGATTATAAAATTTGATTTTTTTTTTTCTTAAGTGATTTCAAATGATTATCTTCAGATTTGATCGTTGACTGCTTATTGTGCTTGTTTCACACAAGAAAAAGTTCTATTAATAGTAAGTAGGACAGCACGAATGCTTGAGTTACTGTCTTATGCTGCTCCGAAGCCATTTTGCACTGAATGACAGCAAGTGCTCACGTTGTCCCTAAGAATGAAAAATTAGCGGTACAATTCTAGTCTTCCCTCCTCTATTTTCCTATTCCTCCAGGAACACCTTTTTAACTTCGCTTTCCAGATCCAAAACTACGAAACCTGCAAAATTACTTTCTGCACTTCAAAGTACAGAGTTTTCTGGACTTTCATCCCCTACCCAAAATTTTAGGGCTCGATTTTTCTAGGATACCAGATTGACGATTGACGATTTTAGGTAAAGCGCCTCCTAGGATACCGAAATTGATGATCTAAGGTATGTTTTTCATTCGTTTTATTTTTTGTGGAGCTTTCGTTGGGGGAATTGATTCCTAAATTTGAAATGGTAAAGGAATATGTTAAGATAGATTCAGTTAGGGTTTATCTTTTATGGCTGACTGGAGGACTTAAATGCAGTGGTTTTATGTTAGATTTTAGGTATGTTATATTTGGGAATTTATGATTTCCGAAGTAGGAAATTTTAAACTTGCTAATTTTGGAGAGGAAGGTTTTGAAGAATAAGAAAATTCAATTTCGTGTGATTCAATTTAAGGATGACAGATGTAAAAGATTTATGCAGATTTGGTTTTCAAAGTTTAACAGGCTTCAAAGGCACCAGTATCATATTTATAAGCATTCTATCATATGATTTCTCTATACTTGAGATTTCAAGCTTGATTTAGGAAATATACTTTGAAAATATTCAATTTCTGGAAATAGAAGCATCAAACGCTTTTTCCCTATATTTAAATCTTTCAAATTTATTATATGAAATGATTGTCAAATTTTTAGAACGTACACACATTCAAATTTCAAGTTACAGTTGAAAGACGAGAGCAATTTCAAATATGGTGTTTTAGGTACAAGTGTATGACTTTGAATATGTTAGAGTCTTTGAATCCATAAATTTGTTTATAATGCCAACAATTTATAATGGCTATAAATCTAGTTTAAAATTTATAGCCATTCGAAATTTCAAATGGCTATAAATCTAGTTTTCTGCCATTAATGATAATGACTACCGAATGTTGTGTGTTGTTTAATGGCTATAAATCTAGTCTTTGAAATTGTTGGCATTATAAACTAGATTTATAGCCATTTGAAATTGTAAAAGATTTGTTGACGAACGAGCCTCGAAATGCTTTCGGTACCAGGATTGTGCTCTACATAGGCATGCTCAATGAGGCGATAAAGGCGTTGAGGTTTCCCCATAACTCTCAGAAGAAGGAGAGGTCCGGAGAAGAGGAGGGAGATCAGCAAGAGGAGCTGGAGCTCGCTGAGAATATCGCTGAAAATGATGATGATGACTACCGAATGTTGTGTGTTGTTTAATGGGGTAAGGCCTATTTGGTTTGAATGTAGGATTTGAAGCGATTGTTGCATTTTTTATTATTGAACTACGATTTACACTTGCTTTTTTCAAATATTGATCGCTAACTGTTGTGATTTTTGTTTTTTCACAGGAATTGGATGTTTTTGCTTTCTGAGAACTAAAATAAAAGGTGGAACTGGAAGTATATGCTGAAAAATAATAATAATAACAAGCACTGACATTTCACCATTATGAGGCAATGCGGAGGTTCTGGCTAACTTCTCCCATTTTGGTCCAGTGTTCGTGATGGAGGACGAGAGGAGGCTTCTATGGGACTAGGAGATGGAGGTGGTTAGAGAGGGGCGGATGTTATGTTGACTATGAAGAGGATAAGGAGGAGGCTGGTCAGTAGGGTTGCACAAAAGAAGAGATTTGTAGATGTAGAGGCTGCTTTTGCCCTGTTTACTCGCCCAGTGCAGGCACTATAGCTTTCTAGTTTTGTTGGTTTTGTGGAGTCCATTAAATTATGAGGCATTTTTATGTCCCCCTCCTTTGTTTCTCAGTTTGCTGCTGAGAAAGAGGTATGAGTAGAGTTAGAAGATTGGTATGAGTGGAGAGTGGTATACATATATGCTTTCCGTCTTGGTGGGGCATGGTGTGACGTTAGAATTGGTTGCATCCCAACTTTTTTTTGTAAATGAGGATTACAGTGCTTGTTCAATACATAATGCTGAATGTATTACAATAATAACCTGACTGGATTTTTTTTTTCCAGAGATATACAGTCCTAATCTAACAAAAAATAATCGTGATAGTAAAATATTATGTACTCCTAAAACTTTATATACTCCTTACTCTTTAGATTTACCTGCTCAGACGCAACAAGTTTGACCGCTTCTTAAGGGATAACTACCTCCTACTAATCCGGATCGGCCGCCACCTGTATGCACACGATCTGAAGGCCACTTCTCCACTCTCTCCGAGATGTCCTCTCCGCTCACCACGTCACACCCGATCCGACCCGGATCAGAGCTCCCAGCAGCTCCTCTACGCCTATAAATACACCATGAGACCGTCATTTCAAGGGACTTTTTTTCGGCACTAACACCTCCCGACCTCCATTACCAAGTATTCAAGGACTTTGGGTACTCCTCAACTCAATCAAACACGAGGCTATCGTGCATAAATTCAATCTCTTTTCTCCTCTTCTTCATTACAACACAAGGCTATTGTGTATAATCGAATCTCACGGATTGTGAGACACCATTGTAATTGTAATTCCTCAGGATATGAGAAACTATAAAGTGGACGTAGGCTTGGATTGAGCCGAACCACTATAAAAATCTCGTGTGTTCCCTGTTTTTACTGCTTTTTATCTGTAATCTGTGATTTGTGAGGATTTCACATAGAGTTTGGGTGTTAGGCCCAAATTTCGGTCTAACACATTGACATCCATGTGTGTATCACGTTGTTTAATAGGCAGATATGTTGACATGTTTCTGATATTCAATTATCATTAATTATAATATAACCTTAACATTATAATATA
The DNA here is from genome assembly GCA_030737875.1 of Allium sativum. Classification (NCBI taxonomy): domain Eukaryota; kingdom Viridiplantae; phylum Streptophyta; class Magnoliopsida; order Asparagales; family Amaryllidaceae; genus Allium; species Allium sativum. Next base: position 559,197,685 of record CM060915.1, read on the forward strand.
CAACATGGGGAAAAAAATCCATGGGATAAAATAATTCCATGCAGCACATGCTTTATTATTGAATGAATTTTAGCACTAAGATCATTTTTATCTAATACAGTTAACAGTATTTTAAAATGCATGCCTTAAATTTGCCTCTTTCTGTGAATAAGGACACTTTAATAGCTCATTGATTGAGCATGGGTACAGAATTAACAGTGCATTAAAATTCATGCCTTAAGTTTGTCTCAAAGCTTTTTTTACGTAGTGGAGTCAAAATGCATAGAGGGTTGCTCATGATTCAACCTTTCTCCATGATAATTTTATCTTAATCTTTACATGTTTATGTGCCAGAGTAACAGAAAATGATGTTATTGAATAATGATTTTCATGTGCTCATGATTTTCATGGAATGAGTGAGCATTTTCTGTTTTTGCAAATTATATCTTAAATAATTTTAACACAAAAATTCAAGCAGTTTATAATAAGTCGTTTGAGGCAAACATTTATTGTGTTACTATTTGATGGGTCGCTTAAATACTCTTGTTATAGAAAATTAAAGGCGCTACATAACATGAATTTAATTCAATCGGCATGAATGATTATATCTAATTAAATAGAGTATTTCTGCTTGGAACAAAATAGAAAAAGCTGAATAGAAAGGTAATGAACATGGTAATAAAATAAGAAAAAGTGAAGCTTCTTGGTTTGTTTTTGGGAAAATACCCTCACAGACTCTAGCTGAATATTTGTGACATACTCCAAAAGGATTTCCTTTCTACCCCTGGGCTGCCAATTGCCAAAATCAACTCTGTGAAATATTGACAAAGATTTGTACAGTTCTTACATAAAAACACATCTAGAATGTTGACTGTGTAAATTGAATTGTAAGTTGTTTAATTGGTTATTTAAAGAGCATAAACACTCAGAGAAGGAATGTTAGGAGCAAAGAAATTGAAAATTTAAGACAGTTTATAATGCCAACAATTTCAGATGGTTATAAATCTAGTTTTCTGCCATTAATGATATTAAAAAGCTTTCATGTGAAAAAACAACAAAGATTCAATCAAAGACTAGAGTTATGTTTGGCTAAAATCCCACAAATTGTCATTTTTTCAGTAATTCGATGCCTCAAATAAGTTAGGACTGGAAGTACTAAATCCAAACAATCACAAATTATATTCACATTCAAAAGGGGGGCAACAACAGGTTAAAACTACAAATTGTTCCTAGAAAATTAACTATCAATTACACCGCATTATTAACAAGTCATTCACTAATTTTGCCTTATCTCCATTTGATGATTTAGTTTTATCTTTGTTCGGATTCAAATTGATGCTATAACTATTTCAAAGCTCTGAAAAAAGCAGAGTTCCTTCTACTATGTTGTCAAAGGAAAAAGTATATCTAGGAGCAGTAAATATCTTTTCACTTCTCCTCTCCTTAATGCATGCTTATTTGTTTCCTGCACATAATTGTATGACCTGTCACTAATATTGTTTCCCTATATACTTGGTTGCGTACAGGAAACTTGCAATGGTTCTATACTCGACAATACGGAAATTTGAAGACAAGTTGGAATTCAACATGTTTTTTGAAGCCATTAAGGTAATGCGTTTTGATAATTATTTTGTTTGCCACTTTATGTGTGGTTTAAAATTACTTTAATATTTTTATGTTATCCGAAATTATTACCATATAAAGTGTTAATTAATTACATTTATATTTCAAGTACGTATAAAGTATAAAACTTAATTAATTTCATGTTAATTAACTTGCTTTTGATAATGCTTTTGCTTATTGATAAAGTACTTTGTATTTCTTAATGTAACGTTCTGTATGGCATTTGAATATTTTTGACTTTTACAGCTGCTATAATTAGTAAATGCTTGAATTCCCTGAAATCAGTCTAAAGTTTTTGGCCAACCTCTATTCACATGTCACTATATATGAGCAACTATAACCTGTTGGATATTATGAATAGCAGCCTACATGCATGTATTACCCTTTGGCTTGATCTTTACTTTATATCAGTAGTATGCAAACTTAAATAGTTGCACATGTGTGTATGTATATACACATGTGTGTATATGTATATGTCAATACACACACACACACACGAGTACTTTGGCCACGTGCGTTGCACGTTCTCAGGATAAGTAGTGTTGTAAAACACTTTAAGGTTTTTTTGTGTGTGTGTACATTCGTGGACAGATAAAGTGCTAATCAAACATGAATGAGATTACTTTATAATCTACCTTTTGAACGACTTGAACTGTTTGAAAATGGCTGGTGGTTACACTATCATAAATCAAGTTATACACAATCGGAGAGAATCCTGAACTGAAAAGGGAAGCTAGCAAATATACTGAAATGTATGTATTGTACACACTAAAGAAAATAGTTGACAAATATACTGAAATGTATAAAAAATTCAATCAAGCTCGTGTGTGCCCATCAATTCTGGAACACAAAGCACTAATCCTCAATTCTTTTATGACCGTGACAATCAATATGTGTGCTGCATAATGAAGGCAGAATACAAAAATGTTTTGAGCTTACAACTTTGTAAAATCTCTTTATTTATATAAAATGATTTTGGAATTTGATTTACTTTTGTTTATATTGCTCCCAAATGTGTAGGATTTCTTCATGGTTAATCTTGTTGGACCATCCGCTATGTTCATATTATCATATTTACCAATATTAATGTTTATAATGTTCATGTTATAAATTTTTTATCAAATTCAGGGTTAGTAATGTTGAACTATGCACTATATTTAAGTTTTCAAATTTATGAATATTAACATATAATATGTGCTTTATTTGTTGATTGTGCAGGCAATGCAAATTCATTTGGAACATTGGCTACAGTGGTTAGTACTGTAGGAGCTGGTTACTTTGTTGAATCATTAGGCTCTTCTCAAGCATTCCTTGCTCTTACTACAGTAATGTACTTCCGTGGCACTATTTTTTGTAAACTTTTATGCAACTGGAGAGCATGTTTTCTTTAAGGTAAATTCTTTTTTTTTTGTTGTTGATTCTTCTATTTTTTCTTGCTTCCACAATGAGCAACATGAAGGATAGTCTTCATGTATACGTAGAGTTACAGCTGTATTAATTCTTTTGACTAGCAGGGTAAATTGTTTGTAGTACATTTCTATTAGTTGCTTATAATTTATTCTTTTAAAATGTTGTTCTGAAATCCTTATAAGCATAGAATGAGCATAGTATTTGGATGTATATTGTCAAAGTGAATGAGATGGATAGTGCTCTTTGTTTACCAGACAATTGTCTGAAACTTCTATGCAATTGCATATAGATAAATTCTGTCATCTCTGCTATATATTTTAGGTTGGTTTGTTGTACTGTTTTTACAACAACTCAATGTCAACAATTTTTTTTTGCTGGGCATGCAACTTCATTGCTTAAAATTGAGCATCCAACTCAGTTGCAACATTACCTAGCAAGTAGCATAATCAATTGTAGTGCATAATACAATTGAATGTGCAACTCATTTGCAATAGCAACTGAATGCAGCTCAACCACTCAGTTGAAAGCAATCAAGTGGAACTAAGTTGCAACTCCTAATGTGCAACCCCTATTTTCTTGTGTGTAGGAATTAGTTGACAAAACATAGCTTATGAGAATTGGATTTGTTAGATATAGGAAAAAACAGAATGAGGTTGGTATTTATATAGGGAGGCAATATATAACTAAATAAAGTTTAAGGACAATGTGAAAATAAGAAATATAAGATGGAATTTTATGCTAAAATGTGTTATTGAAATCATTTCAGGTTTGTTGAAGCGAAATTTACAAAACATGCTTATACATACCCTGATGCATTAACTGAAGATGAAGTGAATGAGATGTTGCAGGCCGGTAATCCAACAAATGACAAATCGGAAGAGGGAGTTCTAGTTGTTGCAATCTAGAGCGTGAGTTTTGGTTGTTAACTTGGGTTAGAGATGGTTAACTTTGATTTAATTAATTGACTTGGCGTAGTTTTAACAAAATCAAGCATAACCCAGTTTTTGTAGATGAGCATACGCTTAGTTTTCAACAAAATTGAGCAATTCTAATTGTTTATATAAATGTTCTCTATTTTGACCATGTTTATACAAATTAACTAAATTTTATATAATGAATATTACATGTTTATATATGAATAAAAATAATAATATGAATATTAAGTGTTCTCTATTTTTACCATGTTTATATAAATTAACTAAATTTTATAAAATTAAATTAATTAATCTCATTAGTTTATATAAATGAACTAAGTTTTATAAAAGTTTACTAAATTAATTAAGTTTATATAATTAAGTCACACACACACACACACACACATATATATGAGTTATAATTGCTAATTGTTGAATTTTTGTCCAAAAGTACATATCCATCTATGGTGCATACAAATGACAACATGTTGCAGTATATTAAGGATTTGAAGTAATAATTTTTGGTTTGCATACTTAATCCTCATATGTAGTGTGATCTTTATCACTTGTATCATTTACACTTCTAGTGTAATGTTCATTAAATATTATAACATATAATGTATTATCTAGATGGGAGTTGTTTGTTAATTTTGGTTAAATGAGATTTATATGATTTTGTGAAATGATATATTGTGTTTGTGTAAATCTGTTGATTATAGTGTGATAATGGATATGTACATGGTGCAAATATGATTTTTAATGGGGTGCAATTAAAGGTTTTAACGTGATTAAGAAACGCTGTCATAAGATGTAATGGCGTTTCTAAAATGCTGTCAAAAGATATAACAGCGTTTTTAAAACACTGTCACCAGATATAATAGCGTTTTATGCTTATTGTAGGTTTGCAAGTCATTATAATAAAATGTTTTTATAGCAGCTTAAATACGCTGTGATATGACTTTTTTAGAGTGTTTAATACGCTGTAGAAAGTTCTAATTGATAGCATGTTTTTTATAGCGTGTTTATTTTGTTATTGTATATCTCTAACCTATTATAGCTTGTTGATATATAGCATTTATAAAAACACCATCATAGCCTTTTATAGCGTTTTTTTAAATGCTATTGAAGGGTCATTGTTGTAGTGTTTAAAAATTCTCTGAAAAATTCACTTGTGTTTCTTGCTTTGAAAATAATTTTGTGCTGCTCTGATAAGGAAATTGATTTATTCAAGGGTCTTGGTGATTGGACGATGAGCTGAAAAATCAGTGATTAGATCTCTTCAAATTCCGTAGACAATTTGAATTTCATATACAAGTGTTTTTAAAAAAATTGTCTAGAAGCAATCAGTATTTAGAAATATTAAAAAAAATTCACATTCTACTGATTGACTTTTTTAAACTGATTTTCAACTGGCATTGATATTTCAAAAACCCCACTTGAAATTAATATTTTCAATTTTAAAAGTACTTTTATTATTTGTTCAAAAATTGAAATTTTTGATCGATTTTAACCATTTTGAAACTCATCAAAATTATTAATAGATTTATGAAGTTGTGATGAGTTGTGACAATGATATATTTCATAACAAGAGAAAATATTATTTTAATTCTCATGATGATTGGACATATTTTATAATATCTTTGAATTAGAGCTTATTTCACGACCATTTTCTATTTCCACCATATCTCTGTCACTCATCATGATTTTATATAATGTGGGGAGTTTAAATTAATTTTGGAAATAAGGGAAATCATGATGAAATTATTAAATAAATAAAAATTGATCTTTTTATCCTTGGTATTCAATCCCATTTAAAAGTCCTCATGGTTATGTGTGGGTGAATTACTTTAATCGCTGTGTGCTTCCATTCTCACTTAAAAGACCTTTGGGCTGTGCATGGATGAAACTCATTAGCCATGATAAAGTTAAGCTACTAATAACTCCATTTAAAGACCTTTGGGCTATGCGTGGTTAGCAAGTGCTTAACACATTTTGAGCTTATTTAAAATCTTTAAAATTCATACACAAATATTCAATTTTATTGAACTCTCCTCATTCTATAAAATCCATCGTAAATCCATTCATTCTGAAAGTGAAATTTGCTTCTCATTTAAAGATTATTATGATTTTTGTTTGATTAAATGGGATTTACGATATATATTCTCTCTCTTGATTTGAATTTATATTTATGGTCTATATTCATCACTATTTCGATTTCTACTATTGTTTTGATGGTAACAAAAGGACGAGAATGGTCAAGATTTTGATTGAGGAGTATTTCATTCAAGAATATTTTAAAGATTGGAAATTAAATATCTAGTGGGAGAATGGAGAATGGTCAATGGCATTTCATTATTTACATTTTCCACATGTATAGGGGGAGTTCAGTTGTAGGGGGAGCATACAAATAGGGGGAGTAATATATTTCACGTTTAAACACATTTAACACGTTCAAAATCTTGTATATGTTTGTCACCATCAAAGGGGGAGATTGTTGGGTACAATAATGTGTTGTATGATTTTTGTTTGATGATAACAAACATATAATATTATTTTAATGTGTTTGCAATTTTACTATTTTATATTTCATTTCATAGAAATAAATATTTATTGAATAATATATTAGTGTACACAATTGAATATTCACACAGTATATTTATCAAATAAATGTTTTATTTCAATATTCGAAATAGTACAACTCTATAACTCCACTATTGTATATTTCATTGAAGTTACACATCACATGAAATTGTACTACTAAATAAATTGAATACGATATACAATTTGATTTGAACATAATAAAATAATGTTTTATTTCAATCAAATTTGTCTATTACAAATATAAGTACAATTTTCTCATTCTGTACATTCTTTTCTCACTACAACACTTTGACACTCGTATACAGTTTACAGACTCATATACACTTGCTAACACTGCTGCGTACACTCACTGGCTCAATACTTGTCTTCTGTCTTCTTGCCTGCACTTCACAGTCAGTCCTGTCACCATCTGCGTACGTGTCACATGTAGAAAAACACATAGTAGACTGCAATAGAAATAAACTTGACTGCATACAATTCTAAATTTATTTTAAATTTTATTTGCCTTAGAATTCCGGTGTGTTTCTCGTCATTTTTTCTAGACTTGGTCTGACACATATCAAGTGCTCACATCTGTTTAAATGTACAGAGAAGAAACCAGTATTGCAACTGAGGAGCAGCCTCGTGGACCAACTCAACTCAATGCAATATCAATTCAAGTGAATAATTCTAAGTGCACAACAAAGTGGTGCATCAAAGTCATGGCTCGACAGGTTCAAATATACAAAGTAATGCAAATTGAAACGGGACAAGCACAAGTTATTAACGAGGCTACATCATACAATACACATGGTCAACGCAATACATGTAACTGAATAGACAGTCACATGAGCACCAACTAAACACAAGTATAAATAAGTTTCTACTCAACAAATGGTGAAAGCAAATGGGAATGGTTACTACAAGAAGTTTCAAAATGTATGGACCAAAATGACAAAGCAATACAATGCAGCTCGACAACATGCACATGTCAAAACAGGATTTGTGGGAAAAGACTCAAGCAAATACACAGCAAAACTGATTTTGCAATACCACAATGGATAGTGCTGTAATGAAGTTAGATGGACCATGTTCCAAGTGTACAATGGTGAATGGCATAGGAATTTCAAGATTAAACAATAGTGATCAACCATATAATCTATTCTTATCCAAAAGCATGAACAAAGCATAAGAAGGCATGCATCAACAAGTATACAGCAGACAATGACTGCACAGACAATATCAAGTAAAGCATCTGTTCTTATCAAAATAAGAGGTCAAGGAGAATATCAAATTCACCAAAGCATCAAGAATAGTGTCTGTTCAACAAGCCGTGAATTTCAAAAACTCAAGTTCTTATTTCCGGAAAATTAAAATATATGAAATTCTAGAAATTCACCAAGTAAAAATAATCAAAGTCGGGAAATGTAAAAAATTATATGAACAAGGCTAATCAAGTATAGCATTAGTTCAATTTTTTGTCAAGAGAAATCAAGGCAGCATCTAGTTCACATCAGATTTTATTAAGTTGTTCAATAATAGCAAAATGCTTGAAATAATATTGGCTCAAAAAACACGTTGGTAATGTTCAAACAATTTCCAGAAGCAATAGAGATTTCAAAGTCAAGATCCAAAAATATAGCCAATAAAGTCACGCAATTAATTCCAAAAAAAATCCAGAAATGGTTCCAATATATTTGGCAATGGTTAAATGGTTAAAAATTCTACACGCAGTGCTTCAAGGAAACTGATTTTACAAAAAAAAAAAATATGTCGAAATTTTTTAGATGATGACTCAATCATAGTCCAAAAGCCTGACGCAAATTTTCCAGAATTCATTCCATAAATTAAGGAATTAACTGAATGCCGAAATGCTCAAGACCAATTCAAAGTGGAGAAGATTTCAAGCCAAAAATTTCGTATATATCATGACCAAGTCTAACATGAAATCAGAGATAATTTTGGAGTTCGAAACTCTATAAATAGCACCAATCATCACAGGCATCAAATCATCCAAGTTCAAACAAATTAAAGCATAAAATCGAATAGCAAAATCATACCAGAAAAAGAGGAATCTTGGATCCAAATCAAAGTCCATAAATTCAATCGAAGTAGATGCAAGCCGCCAGAGATTGAAGCCAAAAAGACTCGAGCAGCAGAGAACTGAATTTCATCAACTAAGCATCGCGACTTAGGGATTTAAGAAAATCCTACTTTTTTAAATCCGCCATTTTTTCCAAAGACAAAGGGATCAGGTCTGACAAATGATGGAGCAAAAGTATCAAAGGGTCTGCCATGTTTTATACAGGGAAAAGGACTTAGTTTTTAATTTAGAACTAGGGTTTTTATTTTTTTAAAGGTTTTTTAATTGTTTTTTTTATTTCAATTTGTATTTGAATCTAGAGTTTTCTAGTTTATCTCTAAAAGTAGAGTGATGAATTACGGGGTTGTAATTCAGGGAAATCTGATTTCAGGGATAGAAGTCAATGCAGGGTTTTGAGCATAGGATTAGTGCAACTAGAACGAGATTGTGAGGCCTTTTGTGTATCTCCTAGTAGAAACCGGGGATAAGCTTTGAGCGTAGTTTTAGGACAAATAGGCTAGGAATGGTCGTGAGTTTACAGGTGTTGTAAGCATTGTAATTGTTGACTAATACCTAGTAGAAACCTTTGGAAATACAGCAGTAGGCAGAGTTTTGCCGAAGCTGGGTATATCTGTGTATTATTTATTTTCTGCATTCACTCTGATTATTATCTGTGTTTGATATTATTTAATTACTCAACAAAAACTGCAATAAACCCTATTCACCCCCCTCTAGGGTTAATTTAGATCCTACACGATTCATATCTATAACTGAAGCTCTCTAGATTTCCAGCATATTAACTAAAGATGCCCAAACAAATATTACAACGAGAACCAACATTTTATGCAATGTGGATGACAGTAAATAAAAGCAGCAGCTACAATCACAATTTAATACACTCTACAGTCTACACATAACTCGATTTCTCCTTCCATTCATCTGCGCCAAAGTTTACATGACGTTTCATATGACTAAGAATCACATATTTCAATTGCCATGTCAACAAAAAAGAGTGCAGATGTTATCTTGACATATAAGAAGATGATGCCATTGACAACATGTCTTTCCAGATCCAACTAGTGTTAGTTTTAGCTTCAAGAGACCAAAAGCTTATTTGCCCAATGTAGAATTTCGTACACCATTTAAACCAAATAGACTCTCTGTTATTAACTAAGTCGTTTATATGAGTAGATCAGGCATCAATGTTCCATTTTTCACAGTTAATAATTCCCAATCCCCAATATTTCATTGGCATTTGCACTTATATTAAAGGATACGGGGATAAGTTTCCTTGAGAATGGATTAACAGAACATAGAAAGTGAATACAAGCTTTACGTATCATATTTATTAATTTTTTTGAAAGAATGAAAATACAAGCATAATATACTTACATGGAGAATATGATCGACTTTACGATTGTCGGCCTACCCACATGCGAGAGCTACTTGTTTGCCACATATACATTTCTGTTGTCAAACAAATGAAGGTAACAGTACATGTGGATACGAGAACCCATCAGCGTAACTCCAAGATAAATGAAACTTGGAGAACCAACAGGGAACGAGAATGCATTAGAAAGCCTTTCCTTGCTTTCTTCCAAAATGTCAGCAGCAAGCAAGGAGGATTTGTTTCTGCCTATATCCAGTCCCGCAACCACTTTGAACAAAATAAGAAATTTGAAAATTAGATTCGGCTTCGTAAAAATCAATAAATAATTGGTGAAGCATTAAGAACCATAAAATTGGTCGATCTGACAAAGATGAAGGTGATGCTAAACTACTCACAAAATCCCCACAGCCAAAAACGATGGTCTGGTAAACCAAGATCTATAATGGAAAAGCTAGGAAACGGGCTTGGAGTTGTACCTTGGAAGAAGGCAGCAGAGAAAAGCTGGGATAGGGTAAGATGTAGAAGAAATGGTGGATGGAGGAGCCGAAAGTGATCCGATCTGGTAAAAATAGCAACAACGGATTGAAACCATATTTGGGGAATTTGGGGTAAATAGCGCGAACCATGTTCCAGCGGGAAAAAGAAAATTTAGGGGAAAGGAGCTGAGGTGGTGAAGGAAAATCAGATTGACACGAATTGGTAACATAGACCGTTGGATTGTATTCATGTGGATTGATAATTTTATTAATTTAACAACCCACCCAGAATGGGCCTAAATTTTGAACCAGAAAAGGCCCATCGACACTTAAAGCCATTCTAAACGGGTCGTTAGTTCCTGTAAGGATTACAATTGCACAGATAACAATAACATAGACTTCAAATGGAAATTTCACATAGCAAAAAGAAAAAATATAATACCAAAAATAAGATGTACCATTATTTCAAAAATCTCAGAAATACACAGTCACAGTTACATTTAATCAAAAGGTACATCAAATAGTTCATCTTCATAAAATTCCTAAAGAAGCACATCAATAACATCAAATAATATCATAATAACTTCATCTTCTCCGCCGTCTTCAATCAGGACTTCATCCATGGCTTTACCCCATCTGCTGACCTATTGGATGTTAAGAAGAGGGGGTCAGAACATAAAGTTCTGTGTGACTGGAATATAGTGTTACTTAATGTCCATACCCTATATTTTTAGTAGGTTACATATGTCAAGGTATGTCTACACAACACACAAGATTTCACACATACACAAATATCTAACCAATAGGGTGGATATCCAAGTCTATCGACCATTAGTGTTTTAGGGTAAAGACCCAACGAGGTGACATTCTCATCACTTATAGCCCAATTAAAGGTGGATTCTTATGATCTCTTATAACCCTGAGGCAGACCCCTAGCCCCTTAAGACCCCGTCATAGTACGTCAACGTTCTTAAGTTTATACTCTCAATTGTAATATGAGAAGTAGTATTGTGAACGTTACTACTTAACTAATATCACAGTAGGATACCAACGTCGCTTAAGACTTCCCTTAGACAGTTGGTGAGCATGCAATGACCATATGTCCTTTAATTACCAATTTGTCCCTAGTTGAGTCTTTACAAGCTTCTAGAGGAAGTGGACATCCCCCGTGAACTACCTTACTCCGTTAACTGTTTTATGCCTAACCACTTTTAAAGAGGGTGGAACCAAAGACTTACCTTAATACTGATAATGTAACACCCACCTCCGCTAGGGTCACTCGCAAAGGGAATGCACTAGCTTTGGTGGAGTATTATCGAGGTAAACATACACAGAAATATTACAAGACAGAACATATAAAACAACGGAAGAAAAACCAGATTTCATTTCTTTAAAATCTAGAAAGGTCTAAAGCCTTTTACATCAAAATGCCATTAAATCCATTACATCGAAATCTGTCTTGCAATAGTAAAGAAGCATAAAACTATAGTCATAAATCATTCCCCAAGTAAAACAGTGAAGCAAGCCATAGCCAAGAGAAATCCAAGCTGTTCGTGAAAGAGCCTTGGAGCTTGGTAAGATGCGAACTAAGATGTATTCCCTCCCTACGAACCGGGGGGGGGGGGGGGGGGAGAACGGAAGAAAAAGAGGCGAAACAGAATGGGTCAGTCATAAAGATTGAGTAAGTCCTAGTGACTTTCAGCATAGAAACAAGTAAAGATAACATGACATGTATAAATTGAAAGTAAACATAAGGATGATGACAAGATAGGAAAGTTAAACTAAGATGACAAGATAAACTATACTAACCAGATAAACTACGGTAACAAGATAAACTATGCAAACCAGATAAACTACGTACAGCATCGCATGTTTAACATTCTCTACACCAACTGTACTAGTACCCCAACCCGTATCATCCTTTTCATGTATGTGTACAGTCCCTTGCTGTATATCGTACGGGTTTCATCACGTATTTCTATACTACTTCAACGTAGTGCCACTATTCCTGAAATCGTTTGGACTGCCACCCTTGTTCTGGCTAGGTTTCCTTATCATGAACTATCGCGTGTTCAACTAGGATTTATGCCACCTAGGACCACTAGGGATTGTGCAACCTATTGAACGTTTTCTAGATTCGATTAAGGTTTATGCCACCTAGGACTACTAGGGATTATGCTACCTAACGAACAACACCCTTTTCCACGTAACGATCTATTAATTGATCCGCTCCCTACAAGTCCTAGCTCGTTCATGTGTCTGTGTCATATGGCCCAATTATGAAATGTAGTCACCTGTGCTAGGTCCAGCATAGGGTGTATCAAGCCCTAGGGTGCCAACCACCAACACGAATCAAGCACGCACAGTGTAAACCTACCGGTGCCGAATGCCTGCTTTTTCAACTCCGGACTACGTGCACGACCATAATCCGCCTGAACCTACAATGGCGCACCAACTCAGCCGTTGTTCTGGTCGCTTACAATCAACCCAGTAATCGTGCCCCACCCTGCCTAGTTCCAAGGTACCATGATAGATCTAGTGGGTTACTGCTGAAAAGGACTGCGTAACTAGTGTTTCCGTCCAACAGGTTAAGTGTTGTCATTTAAATTCGAGACTTAACCCCATCAGTCTAGCATGTCAAGTTGGTTAAGTGTGGTCATTCAAGTTCGTGGCTTAAACCGTCTACGTGTCATGTCAAATTGGCTAAGTGTTGTCGTTCAAGTTCATGACTTAGCCCTACGAATCATGAGTCAAGTTGGTTAAGTATGTTCAAGCGGTTCATAACTTAACCTTACCAAATCATCGTGTCAAATTGGTTAAGTATATTCAAGCGGTTCATGACTTAACCCTATCAAGTCATCATGTCAAATTGGTTAAGTATATTCAAGCGGTTCATGACTTAACCCTATCATGTGGCATTAATTCATTAATGCACCCCAACCTCTCACATCAGACCTGTTGTTGTGGTCACTGGATATGCCGGGCGGTTCCGGGTAGAATTACACCACAACTCAGTCTGACCTCGGGTTTTCAAGTGCGATATGACCAACTACCTACATTGGATCCCATTGTTTGCAGTAACTGGATTTGCCGGGCGGTTCTGGGCAGAATTACACTGCAAACCCAACCCAACCTTGAGTTGGCCATTTTCAAGTTCATTCTAAATGTCATGTCCATGTTCAATTTCCATGTCAAGTTCGTGTCAAGTTTCTAAGCGAATTTCTTGTCAAGTTCTCATATCAAGTTTTCAGGTTTCCTCTTATGCCTATTATCAAGTTCATGATTCATATTCCTAACCAATTCATGTTTGCCTAACCTACCCAATTCGTATTCCCATCGCATGTAAACATAAATCGATCTAAATTACAAGTAGATCTAGGTCCAAAATAAAAGGGAATAACACCCCAACTATGATAGGCAAAAGAACGAGCACAAGGTGATAAATCTGGCATGATATAGCTTGGGATAATTGGTTATAACAGTCATAGTCACAGTGAATCATAAACGATTAATCACAAGAGTCATGAATAATTATCCCAAAATAGTTCTAGGCAACTACCCTTAAAAGTCATAGGCAGTTAACTATAATAGTTTCAAGGTCATAGTCATAAACAATAGTCTTCTGTTCATAATCATAGGCAGTAATTCATAGTCACGAGTCATACGTAATTAGCCACAATTGTCCTTGTCATAGTCATAGGCAATAGTCTTATGTTCTCAGTTATAGGAATAGGCATAGTCTTTGTCTATTAACAATAGTTTCAATGCCATAGGCATGATAATATTTGATTTATAACATGAATAGGCCCATATTAATTTCATAGCAATATTCCCAAATTCAAGATTCAAGAGAGGATAGAGTGAAAACTGAATTAAAAAGTCTTATCATCAAGTCAAGATCCAAGAATTCATTTCACAATCTAGCGTTTGAATAATAAACTAGGTCCAACAACATGAATGGGCATGATTCAGTCGATAAGAAATAACCCGAAATCATAGATTCAAGAAGAGACAAGAACAGATTCAAATAGATAATCAAGCTTAAGTCCAATTTCATTTTATTCCATGTCCATATTAATTTAAACAAGTTTCAATCACAAAGTAACTAGAACTTACAGAGCGTGGATCGAGAATTAGAGTGCAGAGATTTGATTTGGAAACGGTTATTACAGTTGTTGAATCTCTATTTGTTTAGTCTTGTTCTAGTTGAAAACCCCCAATTTGCAATTCCCAGATGTTGTCTTGACGAAGAAGTAGTCTCTTTTAATTTAAATATTATCATTTTGATTTTCACGGAGGTAGCATAAGGACAGAATGAAATGGTGTAGAGAGAATGAGGCTAGTGGGCTGCTTATATATGGTTAGGCAGAGGAATCTGGTCACGAAACAAGTCTAAATACATCAGAATGCATCTGGCTCAGGAAATAGGTTCGGAAGGCAGGTCGACCCCCAGGTCGACCCCCCAGTCGACCTGGTCATGGGGAGGTCGACTCCTTAGTCGACCTGGTTGGGGGGGGGGGGTCGACTCTCTAGTCGACCTGGGTATATGGACGGGAATTTTCCTGTCAGCTTTCTCTGGGTTTGAATTTCGAACTTCTGGCTTTATTTTCGTGCTGTTTTATTTTATTTAAATTCCTGAAACTTCAGAGGGTCATATCTTGGTCATACGGACTCCGATTTTCGAAAACTCGGACTCGATTTCATGCAGAATTCCGGGACGAACGCAATGGCATAACCCATTTTCCCTGATTCTGATTTTAAAATTTAATTCTGCCTTGATTTATGCCTTTAACATGTTATAAAAATTCGGGTTGTTACATTCTTCCTTCCTTAAAGAATTTCGTCCCCGAAATTTTCAAGTTAAGAAGAATGCATCCTGTCATCCAATCAACCATCTACTCAACCATCATTCACAAGCAACCATTGTCCTTAAAAGATTTCTAATATTGTATGAACATATGCAAGCAGTGTGTGTATATGTTCCTTGTCTAATGCAAATGATCAGGCCTGATTGATCTTTTTAAATGCAAAATATGTTTAGTGCCATGAATCCAACATGTATGCAAATAGTCCTAGTCATATAAACACTATATTTGTGCATAAACATCCATCCATATGCAACATCCACATGATAACACATTCAATTCCATCCATAAACAAGTATAAACATTCATGCATATGCAATATGAGATGTGACTGAGCCGATCTAGTGCCTAATGTGTGTTCATGCATCCACGAGCAACAACTAGCAACCACTTGCAACCATCAACCATAACATGTCTCAAAAACATGTTTACATCCATTAGTTCCTACCTAAAGGTATAACCGAATGATAGAAGCAAGTAAAGAAAAACTTTATACCCTAAACATCAGCCCAAAACCAATATATATGATTCTAGGAAACCAAGCATGATAAACTCCTTTTAGGTCACAAGAAATACCTTCCTAAAACCAACCCATATCCTATAAAGCCCAAAAAGTTTAGTCAACCCAACGGACATCCTCTAACCCCAACATATATCACAACCAGATGAGTCATACTCCTTATGGGGTTTGCAACAGAAATAAGATTGAGAATAGGACCGAGAGGATATACATAAAAGATAGCATGCAAGTAAGCTCTACAGGAAAAGAGGGATCAAGGATATACTCTTAAAAAGAGATATGATGCGCTTGTCTAGTCTTTAATCTTCTAAGTCACATTTCCTTGAGCTTAACTCCATTGTGCTTTGACCATCTTTAACTTCAAAATTTCATAGTTTCTTAATTCTTGTTTCCAAAATATGAGTTGGAACTCATTCTACTGTCGCCTTTCGTTCCACTTTCGCTTATTCTCTTTCTAGTATACCCGATTCAAACATAACTGCGTACTCATGGTTTCATGCACGCTCCCCAAAATTCCCTAGTGAATCTTGGATCTCATTCACTTACTATAAGCTATTCCACATAAATGAATTATCTCTTGAAAATAAACAAATGCCAACCATGTTGCCAAGTGTACTTACTAAGGTGATTTTCTATAACTCATGTATAAGCAAAATGAACCTTCCGCCTTAGTGGCGAACACTACTCAAGCGGATTGATAAATTTATCAAGAGATTCTAGGTAACTAAGCATGACAGAACCCTAAAGGTTACACTAGACTTCGAGGGTATTACCGAGGCAAGTCAAGAGTCTAACTACCCTCTTTTCATACTCGAGAATGGTATCATTTCTGGATAATCACTCCATCCCTAGAAACAACCCATAGCCCAAAAACATAAGCATTACTTCTAAACTTCAAAATTTAGCATAGACATTCTCAAATCCAAACAAGTCATGAATAAATGAGCCGATTCCCCAACATATTTGAGACAAAAATGGGATCTTCTACTACGCTAGTACTAAGGTGCAGAGACTCAACTATCGAAGCAGAATTAAAAGGATGCGATGTACAAAAGCAAAGTTCTAACGGGATGATAGAAAAGAAAAGTTAAACCTTCAACAGAAACATTACCACCTCTCTTAGGTATGGTAGTAATGAGAGCATACAATTGCCCTCTCGACGATCTTGTTCTTTGCCCTTGTCCTTGTCCTATAACACTTAATTACATGTCCCTTTTTACCATACTAACGATACTCTTTCTTGTCACGGGTTTTATTATTCTTTCACTTTGGCCTCTTTCCTTTCACCGTTTTCCTTTTCGTGCCTTAAGCCATATCAACAAGTTTCTCATCCTTAGACTTGTGTTCTTTATCCTCATTCCTACTATCCTTGTATAGCTTGTTGAAAAGTTTCTCGAAAGCTACTTCCATTGCACGGCAACCCTACAAAGCTTGAAATAAGATTAGTCGCAAGTAAAACTACTGCGGCTACAGATGGAGGGTGGGCACTCCTTTTCACTCCGACATACGCCTACAAAACTACGGTGAAAAGAGAGAAAGAAGAGATTCAAAGAGAGAATCAAAAGATAGTGCATATGGCTTTGGGGAATATGCCTTTCGTAAAACAAAACTTTTCTTTAGAAAAATGCTTCTTTGTAAACGTTTTGAAAATAATTTCAGAAGGTTTTTAAAAGCTTTTGCCCAGTCTGGTAACCTTCTGCTTTGATACCAAATGTAACACCCCACCTCAGCTAGGGTCACTCGCAAAGGGAATGCACTAGCTTTGGTGGAGCATTATCTAGGTAAACATACATAGAAATATTACAAGACAAAACATAAAAAACAGCGGAAGAAAAACCAAATTTCAATTCTTTAAAATCTAGAAAGGTCTAAAGCCTTTTACATCAAAATGCCATTAAATCCATTACATCGAAATCTGTCTTGCAATAGTAAAGAAGCATAAAACTATAGTCATAAATCATTCCCCAAGTAAAACAGTGAAGCAAGCCATAGCCAAGAGAAATCCAAGTCGTTCGTGAAAGAGCCCTAGAGCTTGGTAAGATCCGAACTAAGCTGTATTCCCACCCTGCGATCCTAGGGGGGGAGGGGGGAAGAACGGAAGAAAAAGAGGCGAAACAAAACGGGTTAGTCATAAAGACTGAGTAAGTCCTATTGACTTTCAGCATAGAAACAAGTAAAGATAACGTGACATGTATAAACTGAAAGTAAACATAAGGATGATGACAAGATAGGCAAGTTAAACTAAGATGACAAGATAAACTATACTAACCAGATAAACTACGGTAAAAAGATAAACTATGCAAACCAGATAAACTACATATAGCATCGCATGTTTAACATTCTCTGCACCAACTGTACAAGTACCCCAACCCGTATCATCCTTTCCATGTATATGTACAGTCCCTTGCCGTATATCGTACGGGTTTCATCACGTATTTCTATACTACTTCAATGTAGTGCCACCATTCTTGAAATCGTTTGGACTGCCACCCTTGTTCTATCTAGGTTTCCTTATCATGAACTATCGCGTGTTCAACTAGGATTTATGCCATCTAGGACCACTAGGGATTATGCTACCTATTGAACGTTTTCAAGATTCGATTAAGGTTTATGCCGCCTAGGACCACTAGGGATTATGCTACCTAACGAACAACACCCTTTTCAACGTAACGATCTATTAATCGATCGGCTCCCTACAAGTCCTAGCTCATTCATGTGTCTGTGTCATACGGCCCAATCATGAAATGTAGTCACTTGTGCTAGGTCCACCATAGGGTGTATCAAGCCCCAGGGTGCCAACCACCGACACGAATCAAGCACGCACAGTGTAAACCTACCGGTGCCCAATGCCTGCTTTTTCAACTCTAGACTTCGTGCACGACCATATTCCGCCTGAACCTACAATGGCGCACCAACTCAGCCGTCGTTCTGGTCGCTTAAAATCAGCCCAGTAATCATGCCCCACCCTGCCTAGTTCCAGGGTACCATGATAGATCTAGTGGGTTACTGCTGAAAAGGACCGCATAACTAGGGTTTCCGTCCAGCAGGTTAAGTATTGTCATTTAAATTGGAGACTTAACCCCATTAGTCTAGCATGTCAAGTTGGTTAAGTGTGGTCATTCAAGTTCGTGACTTAAATCGTCTACGTGTCATGTCAAATTGGCTAAGTGTTGTCATTCAACTTCATGACTTAGCCCTACGAATCATGTGTCAAGTTAGTTAAGTATGTTGAAGCAGTTCATAACTTAACCTTACCAAATCATCGTGTCAAATTGGTTAAGTATATTCAAGCAGTTCATGACTTAACCCTATCAAGTCATCGTGTCATATTGGTTAAGTATATTCAAGCGGTTCATGACTTAACCCTATCAAGTCATCGTGTCAAATTGGTTAAGCATATTCAAGCGGTTCATGACTTAACCCTATCAAGTCATCTGTGAAATTGGTTATGTATATTCAAGCGGTTCATGACTTAACCCTATCATGTGGCATTAATTCATTAATGCACCCCAACCTCTCACATCAGACCTGTTGTTGTGCTCACTGGATATGTCGGGCGGTTCCGGGCAGAATTACACCACAACTCAGTCTGATGTAACAACCCGAATTTTTATAACATGTTAAAACATAAAATAATAAGTTAAGAATCAATGGGAACGGGTTACTCCATTGCGTTCATCTCGAAATTCTGCTTGAAAACGATTTTGAAATTTCGAAAATCGGAGTCCGTATGACCAAGTTATAGCCCATAGAAGATTTCAGAAAATTCAAAATTCAGCCCGAAATTCAAAATCAGATCCAAGCAGATTGGGCGGGAAATTTTCCCGCTCTACCCCAGGTCGACAGGGGGGTCAACTGGGGAGTCGACCTGCCCTCCCCCCCCAGGTTGACTGGGGAGTCGACCTGGGTGTCGACCTAGGGGTCGACCTCCCTGGTCGGACCCTGTTGGTCTGGTGCACCAGTTTGCTCCTTTGGTCTGTTTACTTGGCCTGTGACGGGATTTGAGTGTTAAGATCTAAACTATGGTTAATCCTATGGCCTAAACTAGTCTCTACACCTATAAAAACACCCTAATACCTAGCCTAAACCATCACAAATCATCCTAACAACTAAATTCTGCCAAAATGCTCCCTAATCATGGCCTCCATCTTCATCTTGAGAGCTTCTAAGGCAAAAAGGAGCAATCTTTCTTCATCAAATCAAAGGAGCTACTTATTCTCAAGGCTTCTAGTGTTGCTACATCATTCCTAGAGCTTCTACAACGTCTCTATCCTGTTCTATTGTGTTCTAGTTCTCATTTCCACGATTTGTAAGCCCCACTCTGCTCTTAGATTTAAACTATGAGGTTAATATGATCATGTAGCAAGTTGAAATGGGACTTTTGGGTACAATACTTGTCTTGGGGCTATATTTGTATGCATAGATCAATTTATGACTTTTTTGATCTACGATTGTGGCACTATCATGAACCTAGTACCATTTACCTTGATTTTTGGGTAGAAAGCTATGAGCTTTATGTAACACTCCACGTCCATTAGTGTCACTCACAAAGGGAATGCACTAAGTTCTGTGGAGCATTTTGGGTAAAAGATGCAGATAAATTACAAGACATACAGAAATTAAACAGCGGAAAATAAAACTTTGTTGTATTGATAAAATAATTTGTACAAGGGTTTCTTTACAATATCAGAGTATCATCTGTCTTACGAAATAAAGAAGCATAAAACAACATTTATATTCCCCCATTTTAGCAAGAGCCAGCCATAGCATCTGAAAAGAGAATCCAAGCAAACTTCGACAAATCTTCAGGCTGGGAAAGAGTGACAGTCCAACTTAACCTGAGCTATACTATTCCCTCCTTTACTACCTGGTAGGGGGGGGGGAGGAACGGAAGAAAAGAAGAAGAAAGAAAAACAGAGTCAGACATAAAAGCCTGAGTAAGTTCATTAACTTCTAGCATGTGAATATGGAAAACAAAACGACATGAATTAACTGAATACAAGATAACACCATGATAATAGGGTCAGCAAGATTACACAAGATCAACGCAAGATATGCTATGATAAGATAAACCGGATGTTCTCTAATACTTTCGCCGCTTCGCCATTTCCTTGTTATACGGATTTCTATTATCTCTGCACCACCTAACTAATGTCCCAACTGGTAATGCTAACGTGATCCCAATCCCTGTATTTTCCATCGCCTTCAGGCATCCATTTATTTGTTTGTTGCCTAGATTTAATCTAGGGTTTTCTACCAAGTGCCTTCTAGATTCAACTAGAGTTTACGCTCTCTGCTGAACGCTTCTCGGATTCAGGATTTATGCCACCTAGTTAAACTAGGAATTATGCTACCTGTCGAACGATGCCCCAAGTCTAGGATACACTACCTAGAGCGGTATATGTTCCTATACTTCCCCACGCATGTATCACGAATAGTTATCGCTTGTCTAGATGCACATGTCCTGTAATGTGCGGTCCGAGTCCTGTGACAGGGCAAATCAAGGAATACAGAACTCGGTCGGGAGCTTTCAGATATCTGCCGATGCAGATGCTAAGGTCTGTTTTTATTTCAGTGGCTATGGTCCCACTTGACCCCTCCCTCAACTAATGAAAGGCACACCATGTAAAATGAGAAATATACGCCGGCCCCCGGTGCCCCACTATCCTATGGCCATCCTCACCCATAACTAGATAGCAAGTATATGGTCTTTTGGAGTTCTCCGCCTTTCCGCTTCACGTATCTCGCTTGACTCAAGATGGATGGTAGACGACGAGTCGCTATCACAGGGCTACCATTTGCTTGCCGAATCACGCCGGTCCATCCTAGTCTTTAGGTTGCCATGTATTGCAACCAAGGCATACCCCTGGTTCTTCTACGCATACCTTAACCTCTGTGGGCCCAGGCGGATCATCTGCAGCCTCACAGAGGGATACAAAGAGTACCCTCACGCCCCCTCGAAGCCTCGGGCTTCGTAACCCAATTCGTTGGAGCCTCCTTTTTACTCAGACGGACATTCGCTCCTTCTCGTGTTGTACTAAGAATTACTACTTAGTTTTACTAACTAAGATTTACCACTTAGTTTCCAGAATCGTTGTTTTTCTTAACTATGGTTTACTTAGTTCTCTTTCCCGTCAATTTGGATTGGTTAAGTGTCATAGTCAATTCAAGCTAACTTAACCCTCCTCATTTACCCTGTTAAACTGGTTAAGTGTTATCAGTAACTCATGTTGACTTAGCCCTACCACAAACCAAGTTATATTGGTTAAGTATTTATTACTTAACCCTACCCATTCACCCTGTGTTGGTTAAGTGTTCCTTTTTAACTTAACCTTGCCCGTCTCCTTTAACTAATCATGTTATTAATGGTTAAGTATTATCCCTTCATGTTTTAGACTTAACCTCATTCCTTTATCACAACCTAATGGTTAAGTGTTCAGGTTTACTTAACCCTACTGTCTAGCCCAGCTAACACATCAAAATTGGCTAAGTGTATTAGATTTTACTTAACCCCAACCTCCAGTCTAGTTAACATATTAATTTGGCTAAGTGTATTAACTTTACTTAACCCCTACAAGTCTCGTTTTGCTACCTTGAGTTTGGTTAAGTATCTCAATGGACTTAGCCCTCCCATTCTATATAGCTTAACTGTGTTCAGTTAGTTAAGTGTTCCTATGGACTTAACCCTTCCCATTCTAGCTTAACTGTATGGCCCTAACCCCACGCACCAGTCTGGTTATCATGTTGAATTGGTTGAGTGTCTTAGTGAACTTAACCCTACCCATTTCTTGTTCTAGCTTTAATTAAATAGATTAAAGCCACGACCACTCACATTAGATAGATATTGTTTTGAATACTGGATGTGCCGGTTGGTTCCGGGCAGGTTTACATCGCAACTCAGTCTAACCTCGGGTGAGGCATATTCGTGTTTTCTAAGTTCAAAGGGTTTTGATTAGTTTTCAAATCAGGTTTTGAAAGTAACCCTCCCGTCTGTCGGATTAGTTAGGGATAGCCAGGGAGAGCAGGAAACTTGTATTTTCCAAACCCAAGCCTAGACACTATCCTCTCTGTCACCCTAGAACTTTCTGGTTTATTATTAAAAGAGATGTCGCTAACAAACCTTTAATTTGTCTAAATTAACATTTCCTCATTTAGGACAAATTCTATAAGTAAATTAATCCTAATTTACTTATTTCCTAATTACTCTTTTAATGTAAATTGTCTACATTTATTTCTATGGCCCATGTTCCCCTCTATATCATGTTTATGCTTTTTTTTGGTATGTAAACTATACCAATTAAGTGTCACTAACCATGATTTTGCTAAACCTGACGGTTATTCCCAATTATGGCCAATCTCAAATTTATACCAATATACTTATTACGCCAAATTAGCTAATCCAATCCTGATTTAACATTCTAATTACAGTTCACGTCAAACTAGTCTTATTATTCTAGTTCATAACTCATGTAAATGCTAGTCAATACTAGATTCAAATTACACATCCTACAATTCATGTTAAATTTATCCAATTTGTATTTCTATGAACATGCCATAATACATGTTCCTAATTTATGCCAATTTCCAAGTTAAACTACGTTTTTAGTAAATTTCATATTTTGCCCAAACCGCATTCCCACCGTTCGTATAATCGTGATTCCGTCTAGATTATAAACAAAGCTAGGTGCGTAGAAAATAGGGAATGAACCAAATATGCTATGCAAAAGATAGACATACTAACTGGCATAAAAAAGGGTTGAATAACGACGTCGTTTCAAGAACATGGGTAGACCTAACTTAATAGGTAAATTCCCAAGGTCTAAAACCAAAAATAGACAAAATAAAGGCGTAGGTTCAAGAACATGGGTAGACCTAACTTAATAGGTAAATTCCCAAGGTTTAAAACCAAAGATAACCAAGAATAGTCAGAATAGATGATCGGGTTTAGACCCAATTTCATAGTCACAAAACTTAAGCAACACTTTCCTAGTCAGGAATCACGGGTGTTTAATCACAGATGTCCTTGTTATGTCATAGGCGATAGTTTATATTTCCTAATCAAAGGCATAGGCTTAGTCAAGGAAATAATCCTCATAGTCACAGTCACAGTCATAGGCAATGTTCATAGTCATAGGAAATGTCCATAGTCATAGGAAATATTCATAGTCATAGGCAAATGTTCACAGTCATATGCATATGGTTTTAAAGTCCATAGTTTCACAGTCACGGTCTTATTTGTCCTCGAATCATAACAGTTCTCAATTAGGTTCAAGAATATAGGCACTGATTCGAATAGAGAGAGAGATATTTGGCATATCCTTTTATTCCTTTAATTTCATGTCACGAACATAGGAAAACATTCAAATCTAGAAATAAATGACTTACAGAGATTAGAATAGATTGGATTCGTAGAAAACAGTCGTTGAAGTCATTTGAACCTCCTCTTGAATCCTAGCTTGAATCTCTTCTTCTTGAAAGTCTTTGAGCAACATCTCCTCATCTTGATTTATTTTATATATATTATTCTATTTATTATTTAATTAAGAGGAGGAGAAGAAGTCATGTTCACTAAGAATCTTTGCAGCATAAGGGTAGAGAAGAATTGTGAATAGAGAAGGATACTAGGGCTGTTTATATAGTGTTAGGTGGACGAATCTGGTCAGAATGGCGTCTAGATACAGAAGAACGAACTAGGTGCAGAAAACAAGAAAAACGGGGGGGGGGGGGGGGTCGACCACCAGGTCCACTACCCGGTCGACCTGGGTGGGAAAATTCCCACCCTGCCCAATCTGGGTCTGTTTTTGAATTTCGAACTCGACTAGTTTTGAAATCTGAACTTCGCTGAATCTTCCGGAGGCCATATCTTCCTCATACGGACTCCGATTTACGCAAACTCGGAATCGTTTTCATGCAGAATTCCGAGACGAACGCAATGGCGCAGCCCGTTTCCCTTGATTTTGATTTTGATTTTAACTTTTAATTCTGCCTTGATTTGTGAATCTTAGCGTTACCGAATCACGGGGTGTTACACTTTATTTGATGGTTATGCATAATGCAACATAGAACCCCTCATAACCTTGATGTTAACTTGCATATGATGTTGAACTACATGCTACCCACAAGTTTATCACCTTATGTCACCTATTATCATGTTATCACCTTGCCTATGATGTTGAACTACATGCTACCCACAAGTTTATTTGCTAAGTTTGATGTCATACATGTTTTGAGGACAATAATCCTATATGCTAGTTGTGATGAACACCTTTGCCTCAAATATCATCATGTTTAACTTATGACCAACTTTACTAACCTTATGCCCCTCTTGGTCATATTTGTATGTTCCTTGATTCACTTGTGTTGATGCGAATTTACGTGCGATGGGGATACGTTATGGGTAGTTAGGCAAACTTGAAATGACATGCAAAAAACAAACAAACATGACTTGAAATGTGACATGAAACTTTATTATGCTTGAAACTTGAATATGGTCATGACATGTAGAAAACCATAAAGTGGCCAACTTGAGGTTGGGTTGAGTTTGTAGCGTAAATCTGCCCGGAACCTCCCGGCAAATCCAGTGGCTACAAACAATAGGACCAAATGTGAGAAGTTGGTCATATCGCGCTTGAAACCCGAGGTTAGACTAGGCTGTGGTGTAAAGCTGCCCGGACCCGCCCGGCATATTCAGTAACCACAACAAAGTCTAATGTGAGAGGTTGGGTGCATTAAATTAATTAATGCCACATGTTAGGGTTAAGTCATGAACCACTTGGAAACACTTAACCAACTTGATACATGATTGGATGGGGTTAAGTCATGAACCACTTGGGTACACTTAACCAACTTGATACATGATTGGATATGGTTAACCACACTTAACCCGTTAGAAACCCTAGTTATGTGGTCCTTTTCAGCAGTAACCCTCTTGGATGTATCAACGATACCCTAGGGACTAGGCTAGGGTGGGGCACGATTACTGGGCTGATTGTAAGCGACCAGAACGACGACTGATTAGGTGCGCCGGTGTAGGTTCAGGCGGACTATGGTCGTGCACATAGTCCAGAGTTGAAAAAGCAGGCACGGGCACCAGTAGGTTTAGACTGTGCCTGCTTGATTCGTGTCAGTGGTTGGCACCCTAGGACTTGATACACTCTAGGGTGGACCTAACACAGTTTGACTACATTCCAGGATTGGGCCGTATGACACCGACACTCGACGAGTTAGGCTTATAGGGAGCCGATCGACTAGACCGTTTAGTTGGACCCCGACTTGGGTCATCTCATGATATTGGGCCAAGGGATCATTTCTTGTTTATACTTGACATGGGTTAGATTACTAGTACTATTGGTGCAAAACTAAACCTTGTATATGCGATGCCACACTTGATCTACCTTGTTATCTATTTATCATGCCAGTTAGTTACCATCTTTATGTTTCATCTCAGTTTCTCATGTTTAGTTAACTTCATTAGTTTTTATACTAATAGTAGGTAGGACTTACCAGTCTTATGACCGACCCTTTTTCTTTCGCCTCTTTTCTTCCGTTCCCCCCAGGTTCTCAGGGAGGGAACACTAGTGCTTAGCTTGGACATTTGGCTTGCTTTCTTGACAGCTCATGTACGGTTTGGACTTGTGCTTGCTATGGCTTCACCACATCTATTTTGGGGATAGTTTTACTTTATGTTATTTTCAGTTTATGTTTTCTAGACTTGTGGTAGTTGGAAAATAATGACTAAGTACTTTGATGTAAGTTGACTATTTGGTTTTGAAATAGTTAATCATGGTTTTTAAATCTCTACCGCTGCTTTACTTATTTATTTATCTATGTTCTGTCTTGTGATATCTCTGTGCATGTTTACCTAGACAACATCCCTCCAAAGCTAGTGCCAGCACTCGTGAGTGCGGCCCTGACGGAGGTGGGGTGTTACATTTGGTATCAGAGCACAAGGTTTTACTAGACCGGACAAAAGTTTTAAAAACCCTTTTGAAAAATTATTTTCAAAACCAATTAAGTATTTTTCCAAGAAAAGTCTAGTTTATTTTAAAAGGCTATTCCCCAAATGCCATTAGCACTATCCTTTGTTTCCTCGTTCTAAATCTATCTTTTCCTTTTTCAGCATGGCCGATCTTAACCTTCCCGAGGGAGTACCCATACCTGGATGGTTCCGAAGGTACTTGGAAGCTAGGGCCAACGATGCCGGCCCGGCAAACACTCCCACTCCTCCTCCCGTACCTGAGGTTCCTCGTCCTCCTCCTCAGCGTCCACAAGCGGATTTCGCGAAGATTTGCAAAGACTTTAAGGCGATGGGTGGCAAGAATTTTGTAGGGACAGAGACTTATGTTGAGGCAAGGAACTGGTTGAAGGAAACTGAAGATCTTTTTCTATCTTTGAAGTAGAAGACCATAGGAAAGTTCTGTTGGCAGTATGGCTATTGAAAGAGGAAGCTGCTTATTGGTGGGAGGTCACCAACGCTACTAGGCCTATAGAGACTTGGGTCGACTTTAGGATGAGGTTTGGGCTTAAGTTTCTATCATCTGCTGAGGAGAATCTGCAAATGGAGAAGTTTATATCTTTGAAGCAAGGGACATGACCGTAAGGGAGTATGTGAATAAGTTTAACCAGCTTGCTCGATTCGGTTTAGACATGGTTAACACACCTCAGAAGAAGGCTCTACGCTTTGCTCGAGGATTGAATGAGCCATTAAAATGTTTGGCCATGTCTCATATACCCATGGGGGCCACTTTTGAGAGCTTAGTGGATATGGCCTTGCTCCGAGGAGATGATAAGAATGGCAAGAAAGAAGTTAAGCTTAATGAGACTCAAACCAAGAAGGTGGACTCCAAGTGGAGAGGCAATCAGAGCAACCAGAATAACAAGAACAACAAGAACAACAAGGGTAACAAGGCCAACAACAACAAGGCAAGGGATACAAGGAAGTGCAACTTCTGTGGGATCACTGGACACATAGCCAAAGATTGTAGGAAGAAGAAGAGGAAGTTGGGAGAATGCTTTCATTGCGAAGAGTCTGGACACTTCAGTAAGGATTGCCCAAAGAAGCAAGGGCAGGGGCAAGGATAGACTCAGCGAGAAGGACCTTCTGGAGGGCATATGCATGCTCTCAACACTACTCCAGCTCCGGACCGAGGTAGTATTTCTGTAGAAAGCCTTGTTTACATTTCTGGTTTTCCTGTTCGAACTTTATTTGATTCTGGCGCATCGCATACCTTTATCTCTTCTGACATTGTTGAAAGTTTGCACCTAAGTACTAGTCTAGTTGAGGATCCCGTTAGTGTTTCAAATCCAATTGGGGGTTCCGCCCATCTATCTATGATTTGTATGGATTTAAGGATTTCTATCTTGACCGTAGAATTCACATGTAATGCTTATGTTCTCGGGTTCATGGGATACGGGTTGATTTTGGGCATGGATTGGTTGTCCAGTTATGGAGCCATTCTTGATTGTGAGCATAGGGTAGTAAGGCTTATGACTCGCCTTGGTAATACCCTAGAGATTTCTTGTGACCCTCTGGATCTCGTCATGTTATGTTATCTTGAATCCCTCGACTCGTCTATTGACAGTCTTCAATCTGTGAGTGTGGTTCGAGAATATCCTGATGTTTTTGATGAGGTGAAGGGGTTACCCCCTAAATGAGAGATAGATTTCCGTATTTATCTTGTTGATAATGCCAAGCCAATTTCATTGCCTGTTAGGCACATGGCCCTGCGAGAAAGAAGAGAGCTTAGCAAACAAATCAAGGAGTTGCTTGAGAAAAAATTCATTAGGCGAAGCATTTCTGAATGGGGTGCTCCTGTGGTATTTGCTACTAAGGCGGATGGTTCGCTTCGTCTATGTGTTGATTATCACGAGTTAAACAAGCTGACAAAGAAGAATAGGCACCCGTTACCGAGGATTGATGATCTCTTTGACCAGCTTGTAGGTGCTTCTGTTTTCTCTCAACTCGATCTAGCCACCGGATTCCATCCACTTAGAGTGGCTGAGGATAGTATTGACAAGACTGCATTTAGGACTCCAGATGGATTCTTTGAATGGCTCGTCATGCCGTTCGATTTGACTAATGCACCCACAATCTTCGTTGATTTGATGAGTAGGGTGTTTAGGGAGTTCCTTAACAAGTTTGTGGTTGTCTTCGTGGATGATATTCTGATCTTCTCTAAGGACGAGGAAGAGCATGCTATACATCTCAAGGAGGTTATGGATACACTTAGAGCTCATCAGTTAAAAGCCAAGTTCTCCAAATGCCATTTTTGGAGAAGCGAAGTTCGGTTCCTTGGGCATATAGTTTCTAAGCAGGGTATAGCTGTGGATCCCGCAAAAGTGGTGGCGGTACAAGACTGGAAAGTTCCGAAGAATGCAAATGAAGTGAGAAGCTTTCTCGGTCTGGCAGGATTTTATAGGAAGTTCATTAAGGACTTCGCTAGGATTTCAGCCCCTCTTACTAAGTTAACGAAGAAGAACTTAGTCTTTGCAAGGGACTTAGAGTGTGAGCTTGCTTTTCATAGGCTCAAGAAAGCCCCCACCACAGCTCCAGTTCTAGCATTACCCGATGGAGGGAAGATGTTTACCGTATATACCGATGCATGTGGCACGAGATTAGGCGCTGTCCTGATGCAAGAAGGGAGAGTGATATGCTTTGGGGGTAGGCAACTAAAAGTTCATGAGAAGAACTATCCCACTCATGATTTGGAGTTGGCGGCGATCGTCTTTGCACTCAAATACTGGCGCCACTATCTTCTAGGCGAAAGGTTTGAGTTATATACTGATCACAAGTCGCTCAAGTACCTCTTCTCGCAGAAATATATGAATCGAAGGCAGCAAAGTTGGATGGAATTCTTGGCATCATATGACTTCGATAGAGCTTATACCCCTGGCAAGGGTAATGTTGTGGAAGATGCGCTAAGTAGAAGAAGGTTGACTTTGAGTCCCTTGTTTGTTGAGATGAATAACCTAGAGTTCTTGGCAATCTTTGATTTTACACCTGCTGTTGAGTCGATGACTGGTTCGTTAGCATCCCTTGAGCTTAGACCCACACTTCTTGATCAGGTTGGGGCTTCACAGAGGGAAGACCCGCAGATAGTCGAGATCATGGACAAGTTGATTCGTGGTGAGACGTCAAGTCACCTCGCTATATATACTATTGATGACAAGGGATGACTAAGGCGTGATGGAAGACTATGTGTCCCACGAGTGGGAGACTTAGTAAATAAAGTTCTTGAGGAGGCGCATCACTCTAGGATGACCATACATCCCGGAGGGGATAAGATGTACCGGGATATGAAGCACATTTTCTTTTAGGATGGGATGAAAAAGGATGTGGCCGAGTTTGTTTCTAGATGCATTGTTTGCCAACAAGTAAAGGCCGAGTCGAAGAAGCCCGGTGGGCTACTGCATCCATTGGAGGTCCCGCTATGGAAGTGGGAAAGTATCTCTATGGATTTTGTGGATGGATTTCCGAGATCAAGGAAGGGGAATACTAGCATATGGGTCATAGTGGATAGACTCACGAAGAGCACTCATTTCATTCCAGTAAAGAGCAAGAGGACCGCATCAGGGCTAGCATCTGTTTATCTTCGAGAGATAGTACGATTGCATGGAGTTCCTTCTAGCATAGTTAGCGATCGTGACCCAATCTTCACTAGCCAATTCTGGAATAGTTTGCAAGAAGCGATGGGTACGCGATTGAATCTAAGTACAGCCTATCACCCACAGATGGATGGCCAGACCGAAAGGGTGAATAGGGTACTAGAAGATCTGTTGAGGCTATGCATTTTGACTTTGGTGGCACTTGGGAAGACCACCTTCCTCTCGTAGAGTTTGCTTATAATAACAGCTACCAAGCAAGCATAGGGATGGAACCATTCGAAGCTTTGTATGGGAGGCCGTGCAAGTCACCAACATGTTGGTGGGAGACGACGGATAAGCTTATACTTGGGCCCGACATGATAAGGGACACATCCGAGAAGGTTGAGTTGATTCGAAGGCGGATGAAAACGGCCCAAGACAGATAGAAATCCTATGCAGACAAGCGAAGGGCAGACTTAGAGTTTGAAGTTGGAGATATGGTCTTTGTGAAGGTTTCCCCCTTGCGAAATGTGGTTCGTTTTGGAGCAGTTGGAAAGCTAGCACCTAGGTTCGTTGGACCCTTCCCTATCATCGAGAAGATTGGGCAAATGCCTTATAGGGTGGACTTGCCCGAGAAGCTGGCTGGAGTGCACAATGTTTTTCATGTCTCGCATCTCCGAAAATGCCTACATGAATCAGCCGAAGTAGTTGAGCCTAGCATTCTTGAAGACGTGGAGGTAGAGAAAGAGGCAACTTTGAGGCGAGCTCCGATTCATATCTTGGGAACGGAGATCAAGAAGCTGAGGAATCGAGAAGTCAAGTTGGTAAAGGTTCAGTGGAGTGAAGCCGATGAAGATGCAACTTGGGAAACCGAGGAGAAGATGCGTGGGCTTTATCCACTCCTTTTTGAGGGTACGTTCTCAATCTCCTTTCCTAGTTAGCATATCTTTCTTTTGCTATCCATGTTTATCTTGTTATCTCGTTAACCTTGTCATGATAACTTTAGGTAGAAACCCTTTGGATGAAACATGTAGTTGAAACATGTTATGCTTGATGGTTGCAAATGGTTGAAAGTGGTTGTAAGTGGTTACTCGTGGATGCATGATACACGTTAGGCACTAAGATCGGCTCACACACTTTAATATTGCATATGCATGAGTGTTTATGCTTATTCATAGATGAAACTTGTTATGCTATCACGTGGATGTTGCATATGAATGAATGTTATGTGCACTCATGTAGAGATTATAAATTTTGTTAGGAATTTGCATACATTTGGACTCATTTCACTAACATATTCTGCATTAAGGAGGTTTATTGAGCCAGTAACCACCTGATTTTTGCATTAGATAGATGCATATACACACACTTTTGCATATGTTCATACAGCATTAGAAATCTTTTAAGGACAATGATTGCCTGTGGATGATGTTTGAGTAGATGGATGATGGATGGTAGGATACGTTCTTCCTAACTTGGAGATTTGGGGACGAAATCCTTTAAGGTAGGGAGAATGTAACAACCCGAATTTTTATAACAAGTTAAAACTTAAACCATAAGTTAAGAATCAATGGGAACGGGTTACGCCATTGCGTTCGTCTCGAAATTCTGCTTGAAAACGAGTCCGAAATTTCGAAAATCGGAGTCCGTATGACCAAGTTATGGCCCATAGTAGATTTTAGAAAATTCAAAATTCAGCCCAAAATTCAAAATCAGATCCAAGCAGATTGGGCGGGAAATTTTCCTGCCAGACCCCAGGTCGACAGGGGGGTCGACTGGGGAGTCGACCTGCCCCCCCCCCCAGGTCGACTGGGGAGTCGACCTGGGTGTCGACCTGGGGGTCGACCTCCCTGGTCGGACCTTGTTGGTCTGGTGCACCAGTTTTCTCCTTTGGTCTGTTTACTTGGCCTATGACGGGATTTGATGGTTCAGATCTAAACTAGGGTTAATCCTATGGCCTAAACTAGTCTCTACACCTATAAAAACACCTTAATACCTAGTCTAAACCATCACAAATCATCCTAACAACTAAATTCTGCCAAAATGCTCCCTAATCATGGCCTCCATCTTCATCTTGAGAGCTTCTAAGGCAAAAAGGAGCAATCTTTCTTCATCAAATCAAAGGAGATACTTATTCTCAAGGCTTTTAGTGTTGCTACATCATTCCTAGAGCTTCTACAACGTCTCTATCTTGTTCTATTGTGTTCTAGTTCTCATAGCCACGATTTGTAAGCCCCACTCTGCTCTTAGATTTAAACTATGAGGTTAATATGATCATGTAGCAAGTTGAAATAGGACTTTTGGGTATAATACTTGTCTTGGGGCTATATTTGTATGTATAGATCCATTTATGACTCTTTTGATCCATGATTGTGGCACTATAATGAACCTAGTACCATTTACCTTGATTTTTGGGTAGAAAGCTATGAGCTTTATTTGATGGTTATACATAATGCAACATAGAACCCCTCATAACCTTGATGTTAACTTGCATATGATGTTGAACTACATGCTACCCACAAGTTTATCACCCTATGTCAACTATTATCATGTTATCACCTTGCCTATGATGTTGAACTACACGCTACCCACAAGTTTATTTGCTAAGTTTGACGACATACATGTTTTGAGGCCAATAATCCTATATGCTAGTTGTGATGAACACCTTTGCCTCAAATATCATCATGTTTAACTTATGACCAACTTTACTAACCTTATGCCCCTCTTGGTCATATTTGTATGTTCCTTGATTCGCTTGTGTTGATGCGAATTTACGTGCGATGGGGATACGTTATGGGTAGTTAGGCAAACTTGAAATGACATGCAAAAAAAACAAACATGACTTGAAATGTGACATGAAACTTTATTATGCTTGAAACTTGAATATGGTCATGACATGTAGAAAACCATAAAGTGGACAACTTGAGGTTGGGTTGAGTTTGTAGCGTAAATCTGCGCGGAACCTCCCGGCAAATCCAGTGGCTACAAACAATAGGACCAAATGTGAGAAGTTGGCCATATCGCGCTTGAGACCCGAGGTTAGACTAGGCTGTGGTGTAAAGCTGCCCGAACCCGCCCGGCATATCCAGTAACCAGAACAAAGTCCAATATGAGAGGTTGGGTGCATTAAATTAATTAATGCCACATGTTTGGGTTAAGTCATGAACCACTTGGAAACACTTAACCAACTTGATATATGATTGGATGGGGTCAAGTTATGAACCACTTGGGTACACTTAACCAACTTGATACATGATTGGATAGGGTTAACCACACTTAACCCATTAGAAACCCTAGTTACGTGGTCCTCTTCAGCAGTAACCCTCTTGGATGTATCAACGATACCCTAGGGACTAGGCTAGGGTGGGGCACGATTACTGGGCTGATTGTAAGCGACCAGAACGACGGCTGATTAGGTGCGCCGGTGTAGGTTCAGGTGGACTATGGTCGTGCACATAGTCCGGAGTTGAAAAAGCAGGCACGAGCACCAGTAGGTTTAGACTGTGCGTGCTTGATTCATGTCAGTGGTTGGCACCCTAGGACTTGATACACCCTAGGGTGGACCTAGCACAGTTTGACTACATTCCAGGATTGGGCCGTATGACACCGACACTCGACGAGTTAGGCTTATAGGGAGCCGATCGACTAGACCGTGTAGTTGGACCCCGACTTGGGTCATCTTATGAAACTGGGCCAAGGGATCACTTCTTGTTTATACTTGACATGGGTTGGATTACTAGTACTATTGGTGCAAAACTAAACCTTGTATATGCGATGCCACACTTGATCTACCTTGTTGTCTATTTATCATGCCAGTTAGTTACCATCTTTATGTTTCATCTCAGTTTCTCATGTTTAGTTAACTTCATTAGTTTTTATACTAATAGTAGGTAGGACTTACCAGTCTTATGACTGACCCTTTTTATTTCGCCTCTTTTCTTCCATTCCCCCCCAGGTTCTCAGGGAGGGAACACTAGTGCTTAGCTTGGACATTTGGCTTGCTTTCTTGACAGCTCATGTACGGTTTGGACTTGAGCTTGCTATGGCTTCACCACATCTATCTTGGGGATAGTTTTACTTTATGTTATTTTCAGTTTATGTTTTCTAGACTTGTGGTAGTTGGAAAATAATGACTAAGTACTTTGATGTAAGTTGACTATTTGGTTTTGAAATAGTTAATCATGGTTTTTAAATCTCTACCGCTGCTTTACTTATTTATTTATCTATGTTCTGTCTTGTGATATCTCTGTGCATGTTTACCTAGACAACATCCCTCCAAAGCTAGTGCCAGCACTCGTGAGTGTGGCCCTGGCGGAGGTGGGGTATTACATCTGACCTCGGGTTTTCAAGTGCGATATGACCAACTACCCCCATTGGATCCTATTGTTTGCAGTAACTGGATTTGCCGGGCGGTTCTAGGCAGAATTACACTGTAAACTCAACCCAACCTCGAGTTGGCCATTTTGAAGTTCATTCTAAATGTCATGTCCATGTTCAATTTTCATGTCAAGTTCGTGTCAAGTTTTTAAGCGAATTTCATGTCAAGTTCTAATATCAAGTTTTCATGTTTCCACTTATGCCTATTATCAAGTTCATGATTCATATTCCTAACCAATTCATGTTTGCCTAACCTACCTAATTCGTATTCCCATCGCATGTAAACTTAAATCGATCTAAATTACAAGTAGATCCAGGTCCAAAATAAAAGGGAATAACACCCCAACTATGATAGGCAAAAGAATGAGCACAAGGTGATAAATCTGGCATGATATAACTTGGGATAATTGGTTACAATAGTCATAGTCACAGTGAATCATAAGCAATTAACCACAAGAGTCATGAATAATTATCCCAAAATAGTTCTAGGCAACTACCCTTAATAGTCATAGGTAGTTAACTATAATAGTTTTAAGGTCATAGTCATAGACAATAGTCTTCTGTTCATAATCATAGGCAGTAATTCATAGTCACGAGTCATACGTGATTAGCCACAATTGTCCTTGTCATAGTCATAGGCAATAGTCTTATATTCTCAGTTATAGGCATAGGCATAGTCTTTGGCCATTAACAATAGTTTCAATGCCATAGGCATGATAATATTTGATTTATAACATGAATAGGCCCAAATTAATTTCATAGCAATATTCCCAAATTCAAGATTCAAGAGAGGATAGGGTGAAAAATGAATTAAAAAGTCTTATCATCAAGTCAAGATCCAAGAATTCCTTTCACAATCTAGCATTTGAATAATAAACTAGGTCCAACAACATGAATGGGCATGATTCAGTCGATAAGAAATAACCCGAAATCATAGATTCAAGAAGAGACAAGAACAGATCCAAATAGATAATCAAGCTTAAGTCCAATTTCATTTTATTCCATGTCCATATTAATTTAAACAAGTTTCAATCTCAAAGTAACTAGAACTTATAGAGCGTGGATCGAGAATTAGAGTGCAGAGATTTGATTCTGGAAACGGTTATTGCAGTTGTTGAATCTCTATTTGTTTAGTCTTGTTCTAGTTGAAAACCCCAATTCGCAATTCCTAGATTTTGTCTTGATGAAGAAGAAGTAGTCCCTTTTAATTTAAATATTATCATTTTGATTTTCTCGGAGGTAGCATAATGACATAATGAAATGGTGTAGAGAGAATGAGGCTAGGGGGCTACTTATATAGGGTTAGGCAGATAAATCTGGTAACGAAACAAGTCTAAATACATCAGAATGCATCTGGCTCAGGAAATAGGTTCGGGAGGCAGGTCGACCCCCAGGTCGACTCCCCAGTCGACCTGGTCATGGGGAGGTCGGCTCCCCAGTCGACCTGGTTGGGGGGGTGGGGTTGACTCCGCAGTCGACCTGGTTGGGGGGGGGGGGGTCGACTCCCCAATCGACCTGGGTATATGGGCGGGAATTTTCCCGCCAGCCTTCTCTCGGTTTGAATTTCGAATTTCTAGTTATTTTCGAGCTGCTTTATTTTATTTAAATTCCTGAAACTTCGGAGGGTCATATCTTGGTCACACGGACTCCGATTTTCGAAAACTCGGACTCGATTTCATGTAGAATTCCGAGGCGAACGCAATGGCACGACCCGTTTCCCTTGATTCTGATTTTAAAATTTAATTCTGCCTTGGTTTATGACTTTAATATGTTATAAAAATTCGGGTTGTTACAGATAAGGTTGGGTCCTACGACTCGGGTTCCTCTCCAAGGAATATACCTTCTGAGGGATTTTAGTCCTAACCACTTAAGAGCCAAATTAGCCAAAGAGTTGAGTCAACCACTTCAGACCTTCTTAAGGTGTAGTATTCCTATTTGTATTCACACATCAACTTTTATATATATACACACACATACACACTTGACCTCTCACATTAACCCATATACTTGTAAATGCTAGATATGCCGGTCGGTTCTGGGCCCACTTCTACTACAAGTCAGTTTAACCTCGTGTCTAATGTACTAAGTTCATGAATGACCCATGGCACCTAGACATCTCACATTAGTTAGGTCTACTTGTGGTTGCTGGATATGTCGATCGGTTCCGGGCAGGCTTCTACCATAAATTGCAACTAACCTCGTGTCTTTGTGTCGTTTATTTATATATATTTAAGCCATTCTATATATTTATTTATTTATTTAAGCCATTATATATATATATACACACACACAAAAGCAAACAAATAATTATGTATATTTGTTATGGGGACATTTCAAATTCAAACTCTAACCTAATCGTATTTATTACGCTAATATAACGTTAATTACATTTAAATAATTAATATAATAATAGCACCTAATTAACGTAACATTCATATAAATGGGAAATTTTCTAATCGGGATGGCAATTGTCATTTATGAAAATTAAGGCATACAAGTATAGGTCTTTCCATATTTTACCGCTACAACATAACATGATGGCATAATGAACATGTAGAAAATACCAATAACCGAAAACATACACATACATAACAACTACAACTTGTATCCTAGGCATGTAGAAAAAGGTTTCAATATTAAATTAAAAGTAGATTATTTCATACATTTACGTATGTATGTTTACAATCTATATTCCACCCAATCCACCCTTTTGTGGTGTTATACACCAAAAAATGTTCGCATTTGATTTACTACGATTTATGAATGCGTTTACACCCAAATTAGGATCCAAATCCAATTCAATTATGAAACAATTCTAATCCCAACCTTTTTAGGCCAAATCAAATGATAATAGCGCCGAATTGCATAAAATATAGATAACACTACGCCATAAACAACTCAATGCAACGCAAAAAAAATTGTTGGCACATGCGCAAAAAATGTTGGCATAGCTCTTTGGCAAAGTTTTTTGGTTGATGCAATTCCCACCGTTGCTGTAGGCCTCGAAGGCAAATTTGACTATCTACGGGAACACAACAAATATTGTTACGTTATAACCCAATTTAGGTCTATAGCAACATCCAAAAATGTTGCTACAGATATTAATTTTATATATTTTGTAGGAACAACAATGTGGGGGCCATTGGGCCCATGCCCCAACCTAATCCCATCCCTATGGCAACACGTTGTATGACTACTGCAACATTATTTCAGCAACATTTATAATCCGATGGCAACACTATATTAAAGCTATTGCAAAATGGTATTTTATTCAAATATTTATTTTGTTTCAATATTTCAAATAGTACAAATTTTCTGTCACCACTATTGTATACTCACTGATATATTACACAATCGTTCACATTTACATACATTCCTCACTACACTGTCACTCTATTCACTCATATACAAACTCACTGACTCTCTCTGACACAGTCTTCCACCACTTCAATACAACCATCTGTACAAGTGCAATATAATGGCCGTGAGATATGGTATCAGCTTATATATATTCACAGATATAAAGAAAACCAGAATGGTATTATTTAAGGTATTGTCTACTTTATGTGTCCGAAGCCAGAAATTCGATTCAAACAACATAATCAGTCGAGTACCATTTGAAGGTTAAAGAGGCAGTGAATGAATAAAGTATAGAAATGAATCCAAAACAGAAAAGGCACGACAAAGCCAACAAGTATAACAATTAAAAACATTATTTTTTTTGCAGGAAATGGTGAGCTCACTCGCAATATAAAATTTATACTAGAAACATAGTATCATATAAAAAATTTGAACATCTGACAGCAATAACATATAGAAACACCAATATTATTGACATTCAATAATGCTTTATATCTGACTTGTCTACTAAGTGTATTGAAAGTTATATGCGCATTAAGATACTTTGACGAATGTAATTAGTTTTGCATGACTGTGTTCAATTCTAAACAAGGTTAATGAAAGGTTAGTCATATTAAGGAAGTTGGAAAATAGGGAGTCTGATGCACAATGTTTTCTCAGAGCACTGTCCAAACAATCTAAGCAAGTAATTGGAAAGCTATCGGAAAAGGTAATAAATGCACATGGAAGGGGGTGCAAGGATTTCTCTATCTATATTATACAGGGACGAAGCCAGGATCTTGATAAAGGGGGGCCATTTATAACGAATATTTAAGGAAACATGACAAAAATTACAAAAAGAAAACTTAATTTACCTGTCGGCCTTGAAAAACATGAACCAAATGAGGACTTGAAAATGAAAAATCAAAAGAAGCTTGTCGATTGCCTGCAAGAACATGCATCTTCATATTATTACAAGGATACTTAAACAACTTTAGAATAACGTAAAATTATCAAAATATCCGCATATATATTTGATTATCTTGACAAAAATCCAAACAACAAGAATATCATAATATCAAAATATGAATTAATTTTTGCAAAAAATCAAAACAAGAACATCATAACATTTTGTTTCACTTACTGCTGCCATTAACATCCGAACATCAGATCCTTGAATCCTTCTATTTCTTCTACAGGTAGATGCTCGGCTATACAACCTAACAAGAGAATATATTAGCTTTGATATTAAGGCTCTAATCTTTCATAATGTTGTCAAAGGTTCAAGGCTAATTACTCGTAGTGCTTTCTTTTTGAACTTTTTCATTACTGAGAACTGTTTCATCTTGCATCTCGCTGTTTCTCTCCAAGTGGAATATTTGGAGCTGTATTTGCATTCTCTGACACCTTTGGCCATGGCTCCCTCACAAAATATATTTCTGACCTAACTATTGCCTGTGCAATTCCCTCATCGGTTTTTGTTATTCAAAACAATATCTCCATCCATCACAAGCATGCTACTAAAAGTTTAACCAGTATCATTTAAAGAGTACCTGCCCAAAATGGAGGAACATCACACAACAATATGTATAGTATCACCCTATCACTTCATACATCTAATTCAGGTCCATAATTTCTTTTTAGAACATTAGGCTCCATTTAATATGGACTTCTAAGTTGGATCAGAATAGCGGAATTAGCTCATAACATTGCGTTGACCTAGAAACAGAAAATTAAAATCATAAAATAATTACCTTAATTTGAAAATAAGACCGAATGTACCTAGAGCTGGAACTAGAAGTATAAAGAAGTAAATGAACTAGCTGCAGCAAAGTGAAAGGAAAGCGCATAAGCTAAAGTGTAAAATGTGTACACAAAATGTTGAAAAGTTAGTTTAGTAGAAATGTTTAAAAGCGCATAGTTTCTCTGTCCATATTGAAACGTGCAAGTAACGGAAGGACGTCTTTATCGACAACCATAATATTTTTACCAGAAAAAACAAATTTAAGAGAAGCATGTTTCAATTAGAATGTTACATGTATAATTAAGCTATGGTTTTACATACCTATTTCGATGTCAAGTGCACAAATGTTATGAAAACATTTTCAAGTGCACAAATGTCACAAGTTCATACACAGATCACAAGTGCACAAGGTTACTGGTACGAAACTCAGGTTCAACAAGTGTTTCAATAAAGTGCATGGCCAATAACAGGTTTAACAAAGTGCATATGAGCAAAAATATATGCTCATGAGCAAGACATGAACAATGTGCGGCATGTTTCAAAATAGAACAAAATTATTAAAAAACAAAATTGTACTTGAAAACTATAATTAATAAACAAATGTACGTATACCTGAATCTTATGATGAAGCTAGGCGAACGACTTTGGACTAGTGGCTTTTTTTCTAGCCTCTCCTCATTGGTCTCTTAAGCTTTATAATAAGCTGTTTTTATGTGACTCTTGTTCCCTGTCCCCTATTATATACAAAATGGATACAAAATGGTATACGAAAATAAATTAATTATGAAAATTCAAAATAACTTACAAGCAGTCAAGCAATTAAAAAGTACTAAATTAATTATGAAAATCAGTAGATACGAAAGTCATCCTTTAATTAAGAATTAATACATAAATAGAGGTCACTTGATCAAATTTGCTACATAGGAACCAAGAGGCAGTTTCCTCTATCATGCTAGGTGGAATGAGGATTTGTGTTGTCGAGACATCATCTCTATACTACTTAACATCACTAGCTTGATTTCCTATTCTGTAACGACCCGAGGAATTCGCAATCCTCGTAATCGACATATAACACAAATCGACTATCAGGCATTGGAAATACTGGATACTTAAGTTAGAGGGTGAGAATAGATAAGATAGAAAATTAGAATAGAAGAAGAAGAACATATAACAACATCAGAGTAACACGAATCTCACAGCGGAACAAACAACATATTAATAGATAACATATCTTTGAAATAAAATCAGTATGTGTATGCAGTAACATTATCAAAGTATAACACTTATAACACAGTGGAATAAACAATAGCTATATAATCCTGAAGCCTCCTGCTCCAAGCTCTCAGTATATCTGTAAAATCCTGACTACTTGACTGCCCATACAAATTTGGGCAGCCAAGA
This sequence comes from Allium sativum, assembly GCA_030737875.1. Classification (NCBI taxonomy): domain Eukaryota; kingdom Viridiplantae; phylum Streptophyta; class Magnoliopsida; order Asparagales; family Amaryllidaceae; genus Allium; species Allium sativum. The sequence goes on from CM060915.1 coordinate 559,238,969, forward strand.
GTTTAGGGAAAACAAAACAAAATAAACTCTGGGTCAGTCATGGGACTGGCATGAGTAAAACCATTTAAAACAGTTTGAGCAATTAAACGATATCTCATAAGTCCATGCCGTATAACGGAATGGGATTTTCCCTTATGAGAATCCAAAAGACTTGGTCCAACATTCAAAAACCTTTTGAAAGGAACGATAATCTTTATATCAAACTCATTTTATATTATAATAATGTCTATTAACCACAATATAATAATCATCTAGCAGAACGCTTTCATCTTACGTTCCACATACATAATATATAACCAAAAACCACGGGCGCTTATTGGGTAATGAATTCCAATTGGCAAGGTATGGGACCACCTTCCGACAGTGTATCTCTAGAGAGGAATACATTAGGTTCAACAAGAACATCTAGCAACCCAGGCTAAACATGACCGGTCACTCATTTCGCTTGAGTGTACCGAATGTATTATCATCAACGGTTGGGATCAGCAACCGTTTCCCGAAAGGGACAACATCGAAATAGATTATAGAAGTAAATGGAAGTTCTTTAGATCAGATGACAATACACCCTAATTGGCAGCTAACCACTTAGCCATGCGACCTACCTGATTTTATACCATTTCCTGATTATGAGGCTAGACGCCATAACGTATAGATCATACCTTTATTTACTTTGAACGTCACATCGTCATACCCGCCAAATCACAAATTGATTTCCCCAAAAATACGACGGGTATACAGCTAAGAGAAACGAATTCCTCCGCCACCAAACGTAAATACGTTTGAAGAGATCAACTTACGCGATCTATTAAATATATTTTGTCAGACATTCTTCCATATAGGTTGTCCTGGGACTGGACAGACCGAAGGTACTATTCTGTAAATCCATCTTAGGCAATTTCTACCTAGCATTTATTGAACAACCCTTGGATAACTTCATCTTTAATTATCTTCATCGTATTTGATTCGCGACGTTAATGCCATAAGGAGTGGTTTTCAGATAATATATGTGATCCCGGACTCTCCGTATTGACGACGGAAATGGTCAAAATCTTTGATAGTCGGTGATTTAACTATCAAAGGAAAACATATGTACAAACAACGGTCGTATTCCCAAATGGAAATCTTACCGATCAGTCATCATTTCATTTCCTAATTTCTCGTTTATCATTTCCATATATTCATAAATTCCTTATTTTCTAAAATTAGAAAATATACATTATTAACTTTGGAAAATGTTTCCATTTCTGATTCACGCATCAATATCTTCCCACCCCTATCAGTCTCTAACTGTAAACTAGTAAGAGAACAGCTTCCCAAGTATAAACCCCGAAGGCCGAAACCAACATCAGATCGATACCCAGAAAGCCATTCAACTCAACTAATTTTTAGTTAGTTTCTAATTTCAGTAATTTCATTTAAATTCCTAATTCAAACCCCAAATTCCTTTATAATATTTTATTTGCAAAATATTCACTTTCATCTAATTTTTCACATAGAATGTGAATAATATTTCTTAATATAATCAAAACAGTTTGATTTGTATTTAAAAACAATACCTCAAACCCAAATTCTATTTATATTTCTATTTATAGAATTTTCATAAAAAAACTTATTTTATACTTCTAACACTAAAATCTCATTTAATTCCCTTTAAAAATGCTAAGTCCAAATTCCATTAAAAACATCGGTGTTAAAACCTATTTTCACTCCTTTATATAAATTCAGATTTATTTATCCAATTTATCAAATGATAAATATTTATTTAATTTATAAACATCGTTTATAAATTTATCCTTCTAATTTATATATGTTAAAACAAATTTATATTTAATATCTACTTTAAATCCATATCATGTTATACCTGTGTGCGAAGCACGAGTGTAAATCTTCCGAATGTAAAATTCTCCTTTTATAAAATTCTATTCATTTTCCAAATATTTCCTTTTATAAAATTTTTTCCATTTTACAAATATTTCCTTTTATAATTCTATTTACTTTCCAAATAAATATTCCTTTTATAATTCTATTTATTTTCCAAATAAATATTCCTTGTATAATGTCCTATTTATTTTCCAAATAAATATTTCATTTTCAATATCATATTAATTTCTTATGAATATTTCATTTTCAAAATACACTTTGAAAATTTCCTTTTTACATTCCATTATTTCTTATGGTATTTAAAATACCAATTAACCAGACCAGTGTAATCATAATTAATCATAGGTTTTATATCATATCATATATCATAATATATGAAAACAAACAGTATTATAAATATTTGAGGAATCCAGTTGGATCCCTCCAGCCTGTTTCTCTGCATCACAAATGTTAAACAATATAAATAACATCGATTTCATTTCAATATGAAATATTTTGATAAATAGGATCAATATTTGATTAACGATATATATATATATATATATATATATCGTTATCTATAATTTCAAGCAGTAAATCAGCAATTCAACCAAACAATCAACACATAGCAATCAATCATCATTTATCAATACTAGATTATGTTTATAAAAATATAAACTATACAGAGTTAGTGAGATTTACTCACACTGGATAGTTATCTTTGAATAACGATAATTGTCGTTGATTCAGATCAGACAATTTATTTTGCTATAAATTGTAACAAGCTCTAGTTCATTCCCAGTCAATTCCAACATGTAGCTCCCGTCTATACGATCTTAACGGATCCGACCATTCGAAATTCAGGTACAGTATGTACAAATTATTATGTTTGCAAGTTATCACATTATATAGATTAATTAAAACAAATAATATACTCCTTTGGGCTTTACTAATTTAAAAACTCTGCCCCACTATTTATTTGAACAGACCTGTTCTAAACATCTTCCTTCTACTAAGACACATCTCGCGCTCCAATATACCACCACGACAGAAATCATGGCCATTACCGCCCTTTCCATCCACCATAACTCACTCATCTCTCCACTTAAATTCAAAATGAACTCATCAAAATTCCTACATTTGCTTTCACATCATCATCATACCAAAAAGATTCAACTCGGCCTCCTCAATCGAAGTCCGTCGTTCAGCACCCCTACGCTATACAGAAAATGTCGCGATCCCTTTTTGCAACTTTAGATCCCATGAAAGTTAGCAGCGAGGTGCTATTCGATCTCGTGAACAAAGCGGCAACCCCCAATCTTCGATTCGATGCTCCTATAACCTTTCGAATCTCAACCCTAAGTCGTAGTTCAAAAATCCAAGGCACCAAAATCGGCGTCGAACCCAGAAAGAACAGCATAGAACTGAAGAGATATTAAGTACGAACTCGAATACACTAGTCTTGGGATTTATAGACTTTTCTAGGAATTTAAATCTATTTTAAAACTCTAGAATTATGTTTTGCTGAAGAACAAAATGTGACGGCGTGATTTTCTATTAACCATGGGAGGAAAAAGACTTAGGGTTAATGGTGTTAGGGTAGTGTATTTATAGGAAGATGTAAATATTTTTTATTCCATTTTATATTGATTTTTAATCAACCGCTGTTTGTATTCGTTGTTTAAAAATACATGTGATCACACACGATGTCCAATTCTAGATAAAATAGACACACATCTACAATTTGACATTATGGACCCAACGAAACTTGTTTCGTCGAATTCCGAGTCTGTTTGCTCACACAGCATATTTTTAAAGTCAAATTATCGACTGCTTTTCACATTAAAATTTCATATGGCCACATACTAAATCCAAAAATCACAAAAATTGAAATATAATAATAATTTAATATTCCAGATCCAACAAAATTAGTTTCGTCGAAAATGGAGGTCATTTGCAAAACTAGCTATTTTTAAAGCTCTAAATAAACCCATTTAAATATTAATATATTTAAAAATAATTAAATTAAATATCTATAAATAAATATTATCGTATATATATCCATAATAGAATATCATACAGTTCCAAAATAAATATATCGGGATTTATAAATTGGTATTTCAAAATTCCAGATTATATCGATATTTAGTTTATATTCAATTCCTTTTATAATATAAATAAATCATTATATATTATAAAGGAATTCCATAGTGGCTATTTTAAAATTTGATTTGGACATGACCCAAAATCTACACAACGAAATCTCGATTTTTCTCTTCCATTAGAAAAATATACTTCACCAGCTCTGAACGTTTCTTGTTTCACAGAAATCCGACTTAAAACGGATTCTATATATTCGTTTAAAGTTTGAATCGCCAAATTACGAACTGTCGCGCCATTTCGAGCTCGATAATAATTCAAATTATACGTTCAACTGTCATTTATATAATATTTTCATTAATATAATTCAACTTTGTACTGAATTATATATTATAAACGATCTAATTTACACAATATTGCCATTTCGGCTAATTCTGGTTATTTCAGAATTGAATATATACATATGTATATATATAATTTTTGAAAATTGGTACATTTTATTTAAAACCAACCATATGCTTTCCTTATATGCCTCATCAAAACCTTGTAACCCCCTACTGGGTACTTTACAAGGGAAAAGAGTACATATAAGTTCCATATATTAACAGTACAAAGAGTAACAGATTACAATCAGTACAAAGTCCAACAAAGAATGAAACAAGTAGAAGACCGAAGTACACAAGACAAAATAAAAACACGATCCAAAGGCCTACGACCCACCTTCTTCCAATTTGAATCGTCTCTACTAGATTCCCTCTATCCAGTGTCATTCAACTCTACACCCCAATGCTCCAACAAACTGATATTCCTAGCTGGTCGAGAAGTCTTACTGCCGTTACCGTTGATAAGGTAACTTATTTCTCTTTCTATCTGAGACAATTTAATAGAGCTCAGTGTTGATTTATTAGAGAATACTCTAGCATTCCTCTCCTTCCATAAATAAAATGCACCGAAAGCCAGGTCTCGAATTTGATCTTTTTCTCTAAAATTAGAAAGCAGAAGGTTGGCCTCATCCTCATAAGTTAGTAAAATGTCAAGATTTAAATATAATCTTTGTTTCATAGATCCCCAAATGAGTGAAGAGTAGTCACATGCAAAGAATAAATGATGTGAGGTTTCTTCTTATTGATTACACAATGCACACCAAGTGCTTGAGACAATCCCAAAACGATGAAGTCGAGTCTTAGTGTTTAACCGATCCAATGCCACAAGGTAGGAAATGAAAGACATCCGCCTACTACATTTAGAGTGCCATATAACTTTGTAAATACATTTCAGATCGCCAATGTTCTTGATTTTATTCCATGTAAGCTAAAATGTGAATTCGCCACCATCGCATCACTTATACTTGTCTACCTATATTTCAGGATGGATAGAAATAGTTTCAAATTTGGGTAGTAGTTGGACCGATGGAAGGAACAAAACTAGACTAACGAATAATCATACTAACGGTTTCATGACGATATCCCACTACCTGAAAAGAATGAAAACCCAAAAGATCGACGAGGCATTTACTGTTCATCCACGGCTCAAACCAGAGTGAGGTATGGGTGCCATCAGCAATTACTTTATTAAATAATTGCTTAGATGATGTATGTAATCTCAACAATGCTTTCCACATCGTGGAAGCATTAATATCTTTGTGCATACTCCAGAAGTCCTTATTATGACAATATCGTCTACATAGCCATCTACTCCATAAATTATTCTTGGATAAGTAGTTCCACATTAATTTTATGCAAGCAGCCTTTTTTAGATCAGTTAGTAACTTGAGATCTACGCCTCCTTCGTTTTTCGGTCTGCATAATAAATGCCAAGCTACTTTATGTTTAGATTCTCCCCAGAAAATAATCTGCACAGATTGATTATAGTTTATCTAGCGTATACTCAAGAATCTGATAAACAAAAATCCAATAAAGAATAGTAGGTGTAATAACCGAGTGTATTAGTTCTGCCCGACCTGCTAAACTCAACGGTTTTGATTGCCAAGCCTCAATTTTACTTTGTACTCGATCAATAATTGAGTTGCATTCCGACTAGTGTAGATAATTTGAAGGAAGAGGGACTCCCAAATACTTTATGGGCAAATGACCAACCTCATAAGAGAGGACTTGTGTAATCAGATTTGTGTGTCGACTTGCCAAGCTAAAGAAAATTTTTGTCCTTTCCACATTCATCCTGAGACCTGTATAAGAGCTTAGCTTCTAGAAAATAATGTAGAGAGTATTAGCATTAGTTAGAGTAGACCTACAAATACCATCAAGTCGTCTGCATACAACAAGTGGGTGATAATGGGGTCAAAATTGAAGATTGGAGTGAAAAAATTATTGGAGACAACCTCCTCCATTAAATAAGTGAAATATTACATAGTCACCGCAAACAAATATGGCTATAGAGGATCGCCCTGTCGCAAACCTCGAGTAGAAGGAATATTACCCTTAGGAACCCCTTGAAAAAGGATTGAGAAGGTTGATGTGGAGTTGCATTCATAGATTACATTCACAAAATGAACTGGAAATCCCATGCTAGACAGTAAATAACAAAGAAATTCTCTATTTACCATATCATAGGCCTTTTGCAAATCCACTTTGACACAAAATCTTGAAACACCGTTTTTCTTAAAATCATGGAGAAGGTCATGAGCCAAAAGTATGTTGTTGCCTACATTTCGTTGGGGAATAAACACATACTGATTTTCGGAAACAAGATGAGCTAAGAAAGGTTTAATATGATTGCACATGATTTTTGAAAAAATCCTGTAATAAAATTTATAACATGAATTTGATCTATTGTGTGTAATATTGATGGGCTTATCTATTTTGGGAATTAAAGTGATGAAGGTGTGATTACAACCTCGAGGCAGTTTAGTAGAGTTAAATATATCACACATAGCCTCTAACAAGTCCTGCTTTAAATCATCCCAATGCAATTTATAGAACTTAGAATTCATACTGTCGGGACCCGGACTCAAGTCATCATGTATGGAGAAGTTGGCCTTCTGAACCTGCATTAAGAAATCCTGACCTGAAGTATTAATGAAATATGGAGCATGAAATTCTGGAAAATTGAAGTTGCCATCACAATTAAATAGAGAAAAATAATACTCCAGTGATTGGTGTTCAATGTCTGAATCTCTATACAACAACTGGCCATCATCAAGTAATGAATGCTGTAATATTATTCCGAAAACGCCTCGAAGTCATTTTGGAGTAGAAAATTTTGGAGTTGGTGTCCCCTTCTTGCAACCAAGCGACCTTTGCTTTTTGTTTCATTCCTCAAAATTTGTAGTTGTTCTGCGCATATAGCTGTTGTTTGACTTCGAGGAAAAGTTCATACATATGCAGATCAAATGGGTCATTATCTACTGCCAATTCTATTTGTAACAGCCCACCTCCGCTAGGGTCACTCTTTCGGGGGCACTAGCTTCTGGGGGGCGTTAGAACTGGGTAAGCATGCATAATGATATATCAAGGCAGAACAAGAACATAAATATATATATGTAAAACAGAGTAAGTGAGAATAAAACAGCGGAATATCTCAAACCATCTCAAAACAAGTTTAGTACATCATAAAGTCAACTGCCAAAATAAACATGTCTAGTACATCATAAACAGAAATACTGAAATACATAGTTCTATCCCCAAAATAAAGATGATAAACCATAGCGAGCTCAATGTCCAGTCATACATGAGCTATCCAGCAAACAAGCAAGCGATCCAAGCTAAGCACCACTATTCCCTCCCTGAGAACCTGGGGGGGGGGGAACGGAAGAAAAGAAGCGAAAGAAAACAGGTCAGTCAAAAAGACTGGTAAGCCCTACTACGATCAGTCTATAAACTAATAAAGTTAGCATCATGATGGAAACTGAGATGAACATACTGGCAATAGATAAAGGTGTCATCACATAGAGAAGATTAAGCTTTGCACCACAGTGTACTAGCAAACTAACATAACAGGTATTGATCCCTCAGCCCAGACTTTGGCCCAATAACATGAGGTGACCTTAATACAAGGCCCAGCCCAACGGTCTAGTCGATCGGCTCCCTATAAACCTAACACGTCAAGTGTTGGTGTCCATACGGCCCACATATGGTTGTAGTCAGACTGTGCTGGGTCCACCTTTGGGTGTATCAAGCCCTCGGGTGTCAACCCCAGACACCTAAGCAATAATGCACAGTCTAGTCCTACTGGTACCCGTGCCTCGAGTTTGTCCAACACCGGACTACGTGCACGTCCGTAGCCCGCCTGGACCCGCACCGCTGTACCACTCAGCCGTCGCTTTGGTCACTTACATCCGTCCAGTAATCGTGCCCCTGCCCTAGCCTAGCCTCTAGGGTTGTGAATGATACCAAACTGGGATTACTGCTGGAACATACCACGTTGCTAGGGTTTTCTAAGAGGGTTAAGTGTGGTTTAACCCCTCACTAATCATGGATTAAATTAGTTAAGTGTAACCAACAGTTCACCACTTAACCCCATTTAATCCCTCGTATCCCCAAAATTGGTTAAGTATTAGTGGGCCATGACTTAACCCTAATCATGAGGCATTAATTAATTTAATGCACCCAACCTCTCACATTAGACCTTGTTGTGGTTACTAGTTAGGCCGGGCGGGTCCGGGTAGGTTTACACCACAACTTAGTCTAACCTCGGGTTTCACGTGCAACATGACCAACTACTCACATTGGGTCCTATCGCTTGTAGCCACTAGTTAAGCCGGTCGGTTCCGGGTAGGTTTATGCTACAAACTCAACCCAACCTCGAGTTGGCCACACTTATGTTTTCTAAGTGTCATGTCCACATAATTACAAAACATAATTACAAGTTTAACAAATACTTGGGTAGACCTAACTTAATAGGTAAATTCCCATGGGGTAGACCTAACTTAATAGGTAAATTCCCAATCTTATATTTTCATGTATTTTAAGTTTTACCCAAACCCCCCCAACGTCATTCTATCGCTTACATATTCGTCATAACGCATAAAGGATAGGAAGAGGGAACTTGGCACAACATACATGATGAATCTTACATATCATAATAAACATGCATAACATGTTGGACTTGCATAACTTAGAATAGTGAACTTGCATAAACATGCATAACTTGTCAAACATGTGTAATATGGCATAGTGAACTCGCATAAGCATGCATAACTTGTTAAACTTGCAAATCATGGCATAGTGAACTTGCATAAACATGCATAACTTGTTAAACTTGCAAATCATGGCATAGTGAACTTGCATAAACATGCATAACTTATCAAACATGTGTAATATGGCATAGTGAACTCGCATAAGCATGCGTAACTTATTAAACATGCACAACATGGCATAGTGAACTCGCATAAGTATGCATAACTGATTAAACATGCATAAATCCCAACTTTCATCACATATTAACTTTAGAGTTTCTAAAATGAAGGTAAGAGGGCTTACAAATATTATGAAGACTCAAATCTACAAATAAAGATTGAGAAGCCCTTTATGCAAGCATAAAAACCCAAAACAAAGCTCCAATAAGAAATACTCTTAACAAAAATCCCAAAAACTCTAGCTTAGCAAATAAAACTTGCAACTTGATGATGTATGCAAGCTAATGATCATTCATACAACTTAGAAATGCTTGTATGAACATCATAATCTTCATAGGAATGTTTTATGAAGAGGGTGGAGGCTAGGGTTTTTAAGTGGAGGCCATTTGAGAAATCAATTTGACATAGTTTGGTTGCTAGAATGAATAATGGGGTTTTAGGGTAGGATTAGGGGCTTATTTATAGAAGATTAGAGTGTTTTTAGCCCTAGGATTAACCCTAGGTTAGTTTAGGTCCGTCAGATTTCGGAATTTTCTAGAACCAAGCCACACAACCAAGCCCAGATCAGAAATGGTGCGCCAGGCAAAACTGCCCGGCCACCCCGTGTCGACAGGGCTGTCGACAGGGCAGTCGACACCCTTAGACCCCTGTCGACATGCCTGTCGACTTGGGGGTCTTGGCGGGAGTTTTTCCCGCTGACGCCAGTTGTGCCCTAATCCCTTGTTTTTATCTTAAAATTTAAATCTGTTTTTAATATGGAAATTTCTGAAAACTTCAATGGGCCTTAACTGGGTCATACGGACTCCGATTTTCGAAAACTCAGACTCTATTTCGCGTATTTTTCCGAGACGAACGCAATGGCATAGCCCGTTTCCCTTGATTCAGATTTTTAAATTAAATTCTGCCTCGATTTACATTATTACAGGTTATTGAAAATACGGGTTGTTACATTCTCCCCTCCTTAAAAGATTTCGTCCCCGAAATCTTCAAGTTAGGAAGGACGTATCCTACCATCCAATCATCCATCTACTCAAAACATCATCCACGAGCAATCATTGTCCTTACAAGATTCTAAATGTTGTATGAACATATGCAAAGGTGTGTGTATATGTACTTATCTAATGCAAAGATCAATGCAAAATATGTTAGTGAAATGTATCCATATGTTTGCAAATCCCTAACATAATGTATAATATCTATATGTGTGCACATAACATACACCCATATGCAACATCCATGTGATAACACACAATTTTCATCCATGAATAAGCATAAACACTCATGCATATGCAATATGAGGAGTGTGCGAGCCGATCTAGTGCCTAATCGTGTATAATGCATCCACGAGCAACCACTTGCAAACACTTGCAACCACTTGCAACCATCAAGCATAACATGTTTCAAACACATGTTTCATCCAAAGGGTTTCTACCTAAGGTTCTCATGACAAGATTAACACGATAAACTAGATAAATATGGGTAGCAAAGAGAAAGATATGCTAACAAAAGGAAAGAGATTGAGAGTGTACCCTCAAAAAGGAATGGATAAAGCCCACGCATCTTCTCCTCGGTTTCCCAAGTTGCGTCTTCTTCGGCTTCACCCCATTGAACCTTCACCAACTTGACCTCTCGATTCCTTAGCTTCTTGGTCTCCGTCCCCAAGATACGAATCGGAGCTCTCCTCAAGGTAGCTTCTTTCTCCACTTCCACATCTTCCAAAACACTTGGCTCCACAATCTCTGCTGATTTATGCAAACACTTTCGGAGATGCGAGACATGAAAAACATCGTGTACTCCGGCAAGCTTCTCGGGCAACTTCACTTTATAAGCCATCTGGCCGATCCTCTCAACAATGGGGAATGGTCCAACAAATCTCGGGGCAAACTTCCCAACGGCTCCAAATCGGACCACATTCCGCAAAGGAGAAACCTTCACGAAAACCATATCCCCTACATCAAACTCCAAATCAGATCTTCGCTTATCAGCATAGGATTTCTGTCGGTCTTGGGCCGCTTTCATCCATCTCCGAATCAACTCGATTTTCTCGGATGTATCTCTGATCATATCAGGCCCAAGTATGAGCTTATCTGTAGTCTCCCACCAACATGTAGGCGACTTGCACGGCCTCCCATATAGAGCTTCAAATGGTGCCATCCCTATGCTTGCCTGATAACTGTTATTATATGCAAACTCAACAAGTGGAAGATGGTCTTCCCAAGTACCACCAAAGTCCAGAATACAAAGCCTCAACAGATCCTCGAGTACTCTATTAACCCTTTCGGTTTGTCCGTCCGTCTGTGGGTGATAAGCAGTACTCAGATTCAACCTCGTGCCCATAGCTTCCTGCAAACTGTTCCAGAACTGGCTTGTAAAGATTGGGTCGCGGTCACTGACAATACTAGAAGGGACTCCATGAAGCCTCACAATCTCACGAAGATATACAGACGCTAGCCAAGATGCTGTCCTCTTGCTCTTCACCGGAATAAAATGAGCACTCTTCGTAAGTCTATCCACAATAACCCAAATGCTCGTATTCCCTTTCCTTGACCTTGGAAGCCCATCAATAAAGTCCATGGAGATACTCTCCCACTTCCAAAGTGGGACGTCCAGAGGATGCAATAGCCCACCGGGCTTCTTTGACTCAGCCTTAACTTGCTGGCAAATGATACATCTAGAGACAAACTCCGCCACATCCTTCTTCATCCCAGGCCAAAAGAAAATACGCCTCATATCTTGGTACATCTTATCCCCGCCTGGATGTATAGTCAACTTAGAGCGATGCGCTTCCTCCAGAACTTTTCTTACTAAATCTTCTACCATGGGGACACATAACCTTCCATCTCTCCTCAGCCAACCCTTGTCATCAATAGAATATAGAGCGAGATGACTAGACGTCTCTCCTCGAATCAGCTTATCCATAATCTCAACTATCTGAGGGTCTTCCTTCTGCGAAGCCCCAACTTGATCCAGAAGGGTAGGCCTGAGCTCAAGAGATGCTAAAGAACCGGTCATCGACTCAACTGCCAAAGAGAAATCAAAGGTTGCCAAGAACTCTAAATTCTTCATCTCAACAAATAGAGGACTTAGTGTCAACCTTTTTCTACTCAACGCATCCGCTACAACATTCCCCTTGCCAGGGGTATAGGCTATATCAAAATCGTAGGACGCCAAGAATTCCATCCACCTTTGCTGCCTCAAGTTCAGATCCTTCTGCGAAAAGAGATACTTCAAAGACTTATGATCAGTATACAGCTCAAATCTCTCTCCCAGAAGATAATGACGCCAAGCCTTGAGTGCATATACTATCGCTGCCAGCTCTAGATCATGAGTGGGATAATTTTTCTCATGCACCTTAAGTTGCCTACCACCAAAACATATAGCTCTGCCTTCTTGCATCAGAACGGCGCCCAATCCCGTGCCACAAGCATCAGTGTACACGGTAAACATCTTACCACCATCGGGTAAAGCTAGAACTGGTGCTGAGGTAAGGGCTCTCTTGAGTCTTTGAAAAGCAAGCTCACAGTCCATATCCCAAGCAAAAACTAAGTTCTTCTTTGTCAACTTAGTAAGAGGAGCGGATATCTTCGCGAAGTCCTTGATGAACTTCCGGTAAAAACCTGCAAGACCTAGAAAACTTCTCACTTCGGTTGCATTCTTTGGAGTCTTCCAATCCTGCACAGCAACTACTTTAGCGGGATCCACTGCCAAGCCTTGCTTAGATACTATATGCCCAAGGAACCGGACTTCCCTTATCCAAAAGTGACACTTGGAGAACTTGGCCTTTAACTGATGCGCTCTAAGCGTATTCATCACCTCTACAAGATGCCTCGCGTGCTCTTCCTCATCCTTAGAGAAGACCAAAATATCATCCACAAAGACCACGACAAACTTGTTCAAGAACTCCCGAAACACCCTACTCATCAAGTCCACGAAATACGCGGGTGCATTCGTCAAACCGAACGGCATAACAAGCCATTCAAAGAATCCATCTGGAGTTCTGAATGCAGTCTTGTCTATACTATCTTCAGCCATTCTGAGCTGATGAAATCCAGTAGCAAGATCAAGCTGAGAGAAAACAGAAGCACCAACAAGCTGGTCAAAAAGATCATCAATCCTCGGTAATGGGTGTCTGTTCTTCTTAGTCAGCTTATTCAACTCTCTATAGTCCACACAAAGTCGAAGAGAACCATCTGCCTTAGTAGCAAACACCACAGGCGCTCCCCATTCGGATATACTTCGTCTGATGAAGTTCTTCTCAAGCAACTCCTTTACTTGCTTGCTGAGCTCCCGTCTCTCACGTGGAGCCATGTGCCGAACGGGCAAAGAAACAGGCTTAGCATTATCCACCAGATAAATGCGAAAATCAATCTCTCGTTTAGGGGGCAACCCCTTAACTTCTTCAAAAAGTCTGGATAATCCCGGACCACCCTTACAGACTGAAGGGTTTCCTCTGACGAATCGAGAGATTCAAGATAGCACAACATGACGGGATTCTTCGGATTGCATGAAATCTCTAAGGTGTTGCCAAGGCGAGTCACAAGCCTTACAACCCTATGCTCACAATCAAGAATGGCTCCATGTCTAGACAGCCAATCCATGCCCAAAATCAATCCGTATCCCCTGAAACCAAGAACAAACGCACTACACAAGAACTCTACACTGAGTATAGAGATCCTCAGATCCTCACATATCATAGATAGATGAGCAGAACCCCCAATGGGATTCGAAACACAAACGGGATCATCCACTAAGCTAGTACTAAGGTGCAAACTATCAACAAGATCAGATGAAATAAAGCTATGTGATGCACCAGAATCAAACAAGGTACGAACTGGAAGATCGGAAATATAAACAAGGTTCTCAACAGAAACACTACCTCGATCGGGAACTGGAACGGTATTGAGAGCATGAACTTGCCCTCCTGAAGGCCCAGCACGCTGAGTCTGCCCTTTCTTCTTTGGGCATTCCTTGCTGAAGTGTCCAGTCTCACCACAGGAAAAACATCCACCACTAAGCTTCCTTTTCTTCTTCCTACAATCCTTAGCAAAGTGTCCAGGCGCACCACAGTAATTGCACTTTCCCTTGCCTTTGTTGTTGTTCCCCTTCTTGCTCTTGTTCTGATTCCCCTGACTGCTTTGACCACCTTGATTGCCTTTACCCTCAGAATCAGTCTTCTTTGCTTGAGTCTCACTCGACTTGACTTCTTTCTTTCCATCACCCTGAAGTAGAGCCATATCGACCAAACTCTCAAAAGTAGCTCCATGCGGAATATGTGACATCGCCAAGCCCTGCAGCGGCTCATTCAACCCTCTAGCTAATCGAAGAGCCTTCTTCTCAGGAGTATTCACCATATCCAAACCAAAATGGGCCAGCTGATTAAACTTGTTCACATACTCCTTGACAGTCATATCACCTTGCTTTAATGCAATGAACTTCTCCATTTGTAAATTCGCCTCAGCAGCAGATAGAAACTTGGCCACAAATCTAGCCCTCAAATCGGCCCAAGTCTCGATGGGCCTCGTCCCATTGGTGACCTCCCACCAATAGGCTGCTTCGTCTTTCAAAAGCCACACTATCAATAAGATCTTCCTCTCGTCATCAATCCTAAAGATAGCAAACAAGTCCTCAGTGTCTTTTAGCCAATTCCTAGCTTCAACAAAAGATTCCGTGCCTAGGAAATTCTTGCCTCCCATCGCCTTGAAGTCTTTACAAACCTTCGTGAACTCGACCTGAGGATGTTGAGGGGGAGGAGAAGGAAGAGGAGCCTCAGCAACTAGAGGGGAGGAACAGGAACCACTGGAGGAGGGACATTAGGGGGAGGATTCTCAACTACAGGAGGAGGAGTGGGAGTAGGGTTTGCGGGGCCAGCTGCCGCCCTAGCTTCTAGAAGTCTCCTATACCAGAGTGGTACGTTTACTCCATCCAGGATGGCAAGATTCTCAGCCATACTGAAACGAAAGATAAGATAAGATTAGGTCAAGGGAACGAAGGATAACGCTAATGGCATTTTGGGGAATAGCCTTTTAAAATACTAGACTTTTCTTTGGAAAATACTTTATACTTGTTTTGAAAATAGTTTTTCAAAAGTCATTTAAAAACTTTTTGTTCTTTCTTGTAAACCATATGCTCTGATACCAAATTTGTAACACCCCACCTCCGCTAGGGTCACTCTTTCGGGGGCACTAGCTTCTGGGGGGCGTTAGAACTGGGTAAGCATGCATAATGATATATCAAGGCAGAACAAGAACATAAATATATATATGTAAAACAGAGTAAGTGAGAATAAAACAGCGGAATATCTCAAACCATCTCAAAACAAGTTTAGTACATCATAAAGTCAACTGCCAAAATAAACATGTCTAGTACATCATAAATAGAAATACTGAAATACATAGTGCTATCCCCAAAATAAAGATGATAAACCATAGCGAGCTCAATGTCCAGTCATACATGAGCTATCCAGCAAACAAGCAAGCGATCCAAGCTAAGCACCACTATTCCCTCCCTGAGAACCTGGGGGGGGGGGGGAACGGAAGAAAAGAAGCAAAAGAAAACAGGTCAGTCAAAAAGACTGGTAAGCCCTACTACGATCAGTCTATAAACTAATAAAGTTAGCATCATGATGGAAACTGAGATGAACATACTGGCAATAGATAAAGGTGTCATCACATAGAGAAGATTAAGCTTTGCACCACAGTGTACTAGCAAACTAACATAACAGGTATTGATCCCTCAGCCCAGACTTTGGCCCAATAACATGAGGTGACCTTAATACAAGGCCCAGCCCAACGGTCTAGTCGATCGGCTCCCTATAAACCTAACACGTCAAGTGTTGGTGTCCATACGGCCCACATATGGTTGTAGTCAGACTGTGCTGGGTCCACCTTTGGGTGTATCAAGCCCTCGGGTGTCAACCCCAGACACCTAAGCAATAATGCACAGTCTAGTCCTACTGGTACCCGTGCCTCGAGTTTGTCCAACACCGGACTACGTGCACGTCCGTAGCCCGCCTGGACCCGCACCGCTGTACCACTCAGTCGTCGCTTTGGTCGCTTACATCCGTCCAGTAATCGTGCCCCCGCCCTAGCCTTGCCTCTAGGGTTGTGAATGATACCAAACTGGGATTACTGCTGGAACAGACCACGTTGCTAGGGTTTTCTAAAAGGGTTAAGTGTGGTTTAACCCCTCACTAATCATGGATTAAATTAGTTAAGTGTAACCAACAGTTCACCACTTAACCCCATTTAATCCCTCGTATCCCCAAAATTGGTTAAGTATTAGTGGGCCATGACTTAACCCTAATCATGAGGCATTAATTAATTTAATGCACCCAACCTCTCACATTAGACCTTGTTGTGGTTACTAGTTAGGCCGGGCGGGTCCGGGTAGGTTTACACCACAACTTAGTCTAACCTCGGGTTTCACGTGCAACATGACCAACTACTCACATTGGGTCCTATCGCTTGTAGCCACTAGTTAAGCCGGTCGGTTCCGGGTAGGTTTATGCTACAAACTCAACCCAACCTCGAGTTGGCCACACTTATGTTTTCTAAGTGTCATGTCCACATAATTACAAAACATAATTACAAGTTTAACAAATACTTGGGTAGACCTAACTTAATAGGTAAATTCCCAAGGGGTAGACCTAACTTAATAGGTAAATTCCCAATCTTATATTTTCATGTATTTTAAGTTTTACCCAAACCCCCCCAACGTCATTCTATCGCTTACATATTCGTCATAACGCATAAAGGATAGGAAGAGGGAACTTGGCACAACATACATGATGAATCTTACATATCATAATAAACATGCATAACATGTTGGACTTGCATAACTTAGAATAGTGAACTTGCATAAACATGCATAACTTGTCAAACATGTGTAATATGGCATAGTGAACTCGCATAAGCATGCATAACTTGTTAAACTTGCAAATCATGGCATAGTGAACTTGCATAAACATGCATAACTTGTTAAACTTGCAAATCATGGCATAGTGAACTTGCATAAACATGCATAACTTATCAAACATGTGTAATATGGCATAGTGAACTCGCATAAGCATGCGTAACTTATTAAACATGCACAACATGGCATAGTGAACTCGCATAAGTATGCATAACTTATTAAACATGCATAAATCCCAACTTTCATCACATATTAACTTTAGAGTTTCTAAAATGAAGGTAAGAGGGCTTACAAATATTATGAAGACTCAAATCTACAAATAAATATTGAGAAGCCCTTTATGCAAGCATAAAAACCCAAAACAAAGCTCCAATAAGAAATACTCTTAACAAAAATCCCAAAAACTCTAGCTTAGCAAATAAAACTTGCAACTTGATGATGTATGCAAGCTAATGATCATTCATACAACTTAGAAATGCTTGTATGAACATCATAATCTTCATAGGAATGTTTTATGAAGAGGGTGGAGGCTAGGGTTTTTAAGTGGAGGCCATTTGAGAAATCAATTTGACATAGTTTGGTTGCTAGAATGAATAATGGGGTTTTAGGGTAGGATTAGGGGCTTATTTATAGAAGATTAGAGTGTTTTTAGCCCTAGGATTAACCCTAGGTTAGTTTAGGTCCGTCAGATTTCGGAATTTTCTAGAACCAAGCCACACAACCAAGCCCAGATCAGAAATGGTGCGCCAGGCAAAACTGCCCGGCCACCCCGTGTCGACAGGGCTGTCGACAGGGCAGTCGACACCCTTAGACCCCTGTCGACATGCCTGTCGACTTGGGGGTCTTGGCGGGAGTTTTTCCCGCTGACGCCAGTTGTGCCCTAATCCCTTGTTTTTATCTTAAAATTTAAATCTGTTTTTAATATGGAAATTTCTGAAAACTTCAACGGGCCTTAACTGGGTCATACGGACTCCGATTTTCGAAAACTCGGACTCTATTTCGCGTATTTTTCCGAGACGAACGCAATGGCATAGCCCGTTTCCCTTGATTCAGATTTTTAAATTAAATTCTGCCTCGATTTACATTATTACAGGTTATTGAAAATACGGGTTGTTACACTATTGCTTTAAAATTTTCTACTAACTTCTTCAAAGCATGATCATGTCAAACTCTCAGTTTATTCCAAGTCTTATGTTCCTGCTTACATTCAGCTTACTCAAAATTTATAACTAGGAAACCCCCATGTAGAAGCTGACAGACCCTTGGCAATACAGTAGTCATAACCCTCCAAATAAGACCAATCATTACTATATTTGAATGGGGATCCTTTCTGCTGAGACGTAGGAATAAGGTCCAGTACTAAAGGTTTATGGTCGCTTGTCATTTGCAAAAGGGACAACGCTTTTAGGTTCATGAATTTCTGAAAAAAGGAATTATTTGTTAATATTTTGTCAATATGTGAAGCGATGCCTTTACATCACCATGTAAAGTTAAACCCCACAGGTATGATTTCCTGAAGACCAGAGAGCATTAAGCAATTTTGAAATTATCGTATATGTTGAAAAGGAATCGGTAAGCCGCCTTTTTTATCTTTAGGAGATAATGCATTATTATAATCTCCCATTAAAAACCATGCATCAATTATATAATGAGACTGAGAAACAATATCTTGCCATAAATCCTGCCTGTACCGAAACTATTACTGCCATATATAAGTGTAAAAATAAGCGATAAATTGATACGCATAATATTACCCAACAACACATGAAGGCAGCCTGACTACTAATTAATGCATGGCCCATTATTGGATTAGTGATATCAAATGGCACCAAAAATTAGTTTAAACCTGCAGCCATGTTACTTTTTCAATTTTGTTATTTGTTTTTGGAGCCTAAAGTAAGCACGTTTTTCAGCTGTATATGTACCTCTGTTTAGATAGAAATGGGATAGAAAAGAAATATTTCGGCTACTCTTCTTCTTAAATCTGCTTCTCCTCTTTCCTAAGCTTATTATAAATCTCCTGCATTAGTAAAAGATGATGTTATATGTTGCCCAAATGTAGAAATCACTTGCATCGACGATACTAAGCTATCCCGTAGGAGCAGAATTCTACCAGTACACTGAGTCGAGTTATTGGTAATCTGACTCCAATGTGAAGGAACCTTTCTGCAGAATATATTTAAATTAGCTTCACTCAAATTAGTCTCCACTAAGCCAACGACTGTTGGCCTAAACTGTGCCAGAAGAGTGAGAACATCATTCATACGAGTAGATGTACTCATTCCTCTGACATTCCATGTCAGGAATGTCATTTGATTGAGGATGAACTACTCAATTTCCTTTTAGGAGGAGCTGTAACTACTATTGACTTTCCTTTTCTCAGATATGCAGTATTCTTTGTAACATAATTTGACACATCCACATTTCCTTCAGGTTCTGCAGCCTCATTGATCACGTCTGCTACATTTTGTAAATCATTCTGGTGAAGGTCGTCTAGTAACTCCAGGTCGAGAAAAGACAGATCATCATCAGAGGAGGGCTCTGCAACTTTCTCATCCTCAGGAAGATCCGAAGTGGAAGGTTGCTCAGTATTCTTTCTAACCCATTTGGACTATAAGTTTACCTCATGTGAAGATGCTCTATGTCCGAAGACATTGCAATTATAACATTTCTAAGGTAAATATTCGTATTCTGACCTCATGCTTTTTCCCGTTTGGCAACAACACTGGAATAACTTTTTTTAAATCAGAGGAGACACCAATACCAACTTGAACGCAAGCATATTTTGTGTATTTCTCCACAGCAGTGTTGTGATCAATTCTTAATGTGATTCCAATAAAACTCGTGATAATCTGCAAAGCTTCCAGAGTCCACATTTCCATCTTCAGATTAGAGAGCCATATCCAGATCTGGACTTCAGTAGCAGAGAACCTAGAGTAGTCAAAGTATGGTGTCCACTCCACTACCAACAAAAGTTTAACAAAGTATGAGTTAGTCTTACAATCAATAATTTTGTCGAAGTCTTCTTTAATGTCAAATTGAACAGCAAAATGATAATCTAGAGACATATGAACGCTGAAATCACCAGAAGGTTTCCACACATGAGATATGTGATCTCTTAGTTTATTGAAAGATAGTCTGAACTCAATTGGATATAGTGCAATTGTATTAGTCCAAATTTCTTTTGACTTTTTGATTACATCTGTAGGCAAAATCACACACTCATGTTGCGGTTGGACAAACTTCAATGATCGCGTAGTGGAATTCTGTGAGGCTGATTGTACGACGTATGCATAGGATTGAGTAGTGGAAGATGTTCCATAGGTTGGAAAGACGGTTGTTGAAGGTGGTGGTTCAGGCGGTTTTGCAGAAGGAAGGAGAGAACGGTTATTTGCGGTTACCGCTATGTTTAACTGTGAAGATATATTATAAGAACGGTTATATTCAAAGGGGAGAACGGTTATTTAATTATTATATTAAATTAATATTCAAAGTTATTTAATTTAAACCATTAAATTACCAAACCATTGTTTAAATAATTAAATAAAATTAATTATTATACCGTATAAAAATACGGGTCCTTACATATTCCATAACCATATTGAATATCATGTAAAACTGGATCATCTTCATTTCCATTTTCCTTTTTGACATCACACCAGTCCTTCAGCAGTTTCTTGATAAAATTATAAAGTGCCTTATCAATTGGATCTTGTACATAAAATACTTGTTGTACTTGTGAAGCCATAACATACGAATCAGATTTCTAGCACAGTCTGTCAAAATTAGCTCGAGTCATCCCATACAAATCTTTCTCTTCTTGGTACCAGCAACACTTAAATAAAACTTCTGAAATTTCTCCCTAATAATCAATTTATATTATTTCTTCAATTGCTTCGTAGTAACTAACATTGCCAACCAATGGATTTTGACCTTTTGAACTTGCAAAACTAGTGGTCAAGGAAGTCAAGAATACACCACTATTCTGTGTTTTGCACTTAGCATCTTTGTATTTTGTATGGAATCTGTATCCATAAATAAAGTATCCTCTAAATTTCCTAGCTTCACGATTAGGAACCATCGCAAGCACTTATAACTCTTTCGAAATGTCTTCTTTTTCCCAACCTCATCCGTCAACCTTTTCCAGAATTCTTCAGTATATGCCCTTACTTTTTTACATCTTCTCGATATTGCATGACCATTAATGAAAGCTTGATGTTCCCTGGAATAAACATGATGATACTAATATCAACAAAGAAATATTCTAATTCTTTAGTATTATCTAGAATAAAATTAGAACCTAAAAACATACTCCTTTAATTTCTCTATTTCCTCATTACTACAATTGAATAGAATGTACCGATGACATGCCATCCACTTAGATTCTTTTAGATTAATAGCTTTAACATCTTTATTTCTTCTTGTGCCAATACTGTATTCCATATTTTGTGGACAACTTTCAAATTTAGGTACTGCACCACCACCTAAGAATCTTGAGCAGAATGTCAAGCATTCCTCTGCCAGGTAACCTTCGGCGATGGAATCTTCAGGTTTAGATCTGTTACGCACATAAGATTTGAGTTTACCTAAATAACGCTCAATCAGAATCATACATCGGACATGCACAGATCCACCGTACTCAACTTCCTTGCACAAGGGAACCATCAAGTGAACCATTATGTCAAAGAAAGCCGATGGAAATATCATCTCAAATTGGAAAAGAATTTCGACTATTTCTTGTTGCTGCCTCTTCACATCTTCCAAGTCAATTATTTTTCCCAAAAGAGCTCTTATGAATGCACCAAACTTATCGGAGGCAATCCAACTTCAGGTTTTAGTTTTTTTTCACAGCAAAATGCAACAAGTAATGAAATAAAATATGAGCGTCGTGGGTCTTGTACCCTGAGAAAGTCCTTTCTTTCGTGTGTACTTACCGACTGACATTGGCTGCACAACCGTATGGCAATTCAGCATTCTCCAGTACTGAGAAAAATAATTCTTTTTCTTTCTTGATCATGTCAATTATGGCAGCACTAATCTCAAAATGTTCGCCGTCACTTGGTAAAATAGGATGCAGAACCTTCCTAATGCCCATTTCTTATAAATCCAAACGAGCATTCAAATGGTCTTTTGACTTTTCAATAATATTTAGCAAAGTACCACGTATATTGTT
Organism: Allium sativum; assembly: GCA_030737875.1. NCBI lineage: Eukaryota > Viridiplantae > Streptophyta > Magnoliopsida > Asparagales > Amaryllidaceae > Allium > Allium sativum. The sequence continues at coordinate 559,261,327 of CM060915.1, forward strand.
CCATATATTTTTCTTTATATGCTTAACATCAAGGTTATGTCGCAATAAATTGCGGCTTCAATATTGTAAATTGAAAATTATTGACTTCTTTTTGAAAGGAGAATCCTTTTTCTTCTCAAAATTATTTTCAAAGCCACTCAATAGTTCTTCAATGTCTATTCCTGATAAATTTCCCAGAATCTGTCATATTTCAACTTCACCGATGAACCTCCTTTTATCAAACCTCCACTTGTGTTTTAATTCCACAAATTTTCTATGATTCATGTAGCACATTTTTTTATTGTGTTTCAAGTACATTGAAGAAGTCTCATAATGGCATATAGGACAACCCAATTTACCCTTTGTGCTTCAACCGAATAGCATTGCATACCCCGGAAAATCACTAATGGTCCACAACACGCCTGCACGTAACATGAAATATTGATCGGTAAAGGAATCATAAGTTTCAATGGCTATATCCCATAATTCTTCAACTCTTTAATTAGAGGCTGCATATATACATAAATTTTATTCTTTAGAGACTCTGGACGTGAGATGATTGTTGAAAGAATTAGATTTTCGAGCTTTATGCACAACCAAGTTGGAATGGTTGTGGTTAACTAATACAATTGGCCAAGTACTGTAAGTTGTACTCATTGTATGAAAAGGATTGAATCCATCAGAGGCTACACCTAATCCGATATTTCTATTTTCTGATGAAAAATTAGGATACATAGCATCCATTGCCTTTCAAGACTCGCTATTAGCTGGATGTCTAATTTTTTTTATCTTTTTTTCATCCCATGGAATGCCATGTCATAAGTTATGCAAACACCTTGCATATAAACAACCTTTGCAGGTTCTAACAGAAAGTAACACATCACTTACAACGGGACTTTGCGACTCAATGTCGCTGAATCATTGTCACTGGTGTCTTCCTTTTTTCACTAGTTCCCTCCTCGAAACACCACAAATTTCACAGACATATTTATCTTCATTTTCTACCCAATACAACATGCAATTGTTTGGACAAGCGTGTATTTTTTTGTGTTCAAGAGCTAAATCTTTAATGATATTCTTCGCGGCTCTGACGGATAAAAGTATGTGGGCCTGTGGAAAAGCCTCTCTCATCAACTCTAGTATATCCCCAAATGCAGACTCTGTAATTCCATGCACACATTTTAAAGAATAAAGCCTGATGATAAAACTTAATCTCGAAAATTTTGAACAGCCAGGATATAATGGCTGCTTTCCATCTTCGACAAGGCGATAAAATCTTCTAGCATTGGCATTTGGTTCATCAGAATTTTCATCCTCACAGTTGTGCATATGTCCATGAGTACGGTCCAACATTTCACTAAGATTATCACTAAAATCACTAGCTTCACAATCTATATCTTCATCTTTCCTTCCAAAATTTTGGCAAGAAACCTCATATATCCATTTCATATACAATGGAGATTGACCATTGCATATGAGATCATCATAAATTATATCTTGACGACGCCACTTGCTATTATTACAATTCTTGCAATGGCACTTCATTTCGTCACCGACGGCGAATTTTAAAAAAATATTTTGTATAAAGGCTTTTATCCCACTAATATTTCTTTCACTAAACTTTGGAAGTTCTGTCCAGATGTTTTCGCTGTCCATCACTGCATTTATGAATATGAAGATTTTAACATAATAAAGATAAAATGTGTGTGTGTCTAACAAGAGGAAATCTAAGACAAATCGAATTGTTAATTCAGGCCGACCTAAGAATTAATAAGTAGTTTAAATCAAAACCCTAAAGTGATGTGAGAGAGTGTTGTACCTCAAAATCGAAATTGAAGCCCTAAAGCAATGTGAACAATGCTTGAACCCCAAACCGAAGCCCTAATTGAACCAAAATCGTTGAACAAAGCTTGAACCCCTAAATCGAAGCCCTAATTGAACCAAAATCATTGAACCCTAACTTAAGAATGTTTGCTTGTACCTTTGCACGAAAAATAGAGAAGAATCAAAATGTTTTTTGCAAAAGAAAATGTTATTTGCTTAACGAAAATGGGAAGAGGGAAAATGAAAACAAGATGGCGGGGAACGAAAAGAGGGTATGAATTGAGTCGCACCAAAGAAAAATTGTTATTCGTAGAAGAAATGATCAGGATTGATGAGGTATCACGTTATCCAAAGTAGGATTTGATTCACGTGGATGACCACATAAGACATGGGAAGGTCTGCTATAGCAACAATATATAAAATGTTGCATCGTGTTACACTTGTTAAGCTGGGCCAACACATTTTTATGGCTAAGGTAACATAAAAAATAGAACACTGCAGTAGGACCAAAATATCATAGCTATCATAACATTTTGCTTGGCAACATCTTGCAAAATCATTGCATTAGGCCGTTTATGGCGTAGTGTAATAATACAATACTCATGTTTACCTTTAATTCATTAAAAAAACACAATTCTACAAAACCAATTCAACATGAAAATTCCCACGTGATGACAAAGTAGAAGATTTGGGTATTTTCATGTTATATTATCGCATAATCAAACCTTCATAGGCATAACAATTCATATGGCATATGAATATGCCTTTAAGAAAAACTAGATTCCACTCACAAATCAAGTGGAGATGTGATAGAAATCTCAAGATCTACGACGGTTCTCAATGTTCAAGCGAGCTCTGATTGACCTCCTAACAACATAGATATAAGAAATGTATAATTAGATTCTTATGTATAAATTGAAATAGAGAGATATTGGAATGAAGGTAGAGAAGTAGAAGAACCTTCACTCTTTTCCTCTTTATTTTTCTATGGAATTCGGCAGCGTGGAAGCAGAGGTTTAGTATGATTAGGGTTTCTAGTGTGTTGTTTGAGGGGTTATTTATACTTTCTCGTGTGAGCAGGAGCCGTCGGGTTTATAAAATTTAATCCGAACCATCCATATAAACATAACCTCTTGCAATGCCCTAATCCACATAGGTAGAATTGGGTCTGCCCGCCGACTAGCGGTCGACCCCTCTTACGGGGAGTGGTCAACCCCCCTCTGGCCGGGACGCTCAATTTTGCTCGATTGATGAGCTGTTACTTTTTATTAATACGTTTCCAATTCTTTTTTGTTATTACATATTTACAAGATACGTTGTTTCCTTGATCTTATCCCATATTCAAATTAGAATTTCCCTTTTTTTTATATTATTATTTGGACAATATATATATATATATATAATATTTTCACAATTATATATATATATATTCTACATATGCTATACAAATTCATATGTTCATAACTTCTTCATACATTGACCGTTTTCAGCATATTATATATGAAAACGATTCAAAATTTCTCCACGAATCCAAAAAAAGTATTTCGTAGCCAAATTCCTAAAGCTGCAAAATCTCATTTTCCATCCATATCATTTAATTATTATTTTTAATTTATTAATACTTGTGAATTTTACGGGGTGTTACATTCTCGCCCCTTTAAATAGTTTTCGTCCCGAAATCTGTTTAAGGGGAGTAAAATACAACTCGCACGAAACATCTATGCTGTACACCCATGTTATTTATAATTCATCCATAAGAATCCATGAATCGCAGTGATTATGAACTGCAGACCCACTAAAGTGGGGTCTACCCTAGCATGTAGGTGTACTAGGTGATGCCGCACGTATGCAAACAACCTAAATATGCATATATTTCTATATAAGTGCTTGGTGCGATGGTGCAACATCCATTCCCTAACATCAAACCTAGCAATCACGATGCATCCATAAATGGAAATTTTGAAGAAAATTTTACCCATGAAAATCTCTAGGTGAGTCTGTCTCATCTTATCCTCGGTCTCCCATGTGCTTTCCGCAGGGTCATTCCCCTAATGTACTCGGACAAGGCAAACTGCTTTGTTTTGGAGTCTCTTGATTCTGTGCTCCACAATCCTTGCAGTTGCACAGGGAACCCTAGATTCCAACTCAAGTTTCTCTATGTCCCCAATTTCATCAAGCTCGAGTCTGATAGAAGAATCATGAGGGCATTTCCTTAGATGAGATACATGAAAATCATTATGGATTCCCTATAGATGCACTGGGAGATCCACTCGATAAGCCAAAGACCCTATCTTATCGATGATACTAAAAGGCCCAATAAATCTAGGAGCTAACTTCCCAATCTCTCTAAACCGAACAATTTTCTAAAGAAGGATACTTTCACAAAAACTAAGTCTCCAACATTAAATTCTAGTTTCCACCTTCGCTTATCGACATACGATTTCTAATGGTCTTGGGCTGCCTTCATCCTCTGCCTAACCGAAGATATCTTCTCCATGGATTCATGGACAAAGTTTGGTCTAAGTATTACCTTGTCAGTAGTTTCCCACCAACAAGTCGGCGATTTGCATGGCCTCTCGTATAACGCTTTGAAAGGGGCCGTACCAATCGTCGCTTGAAAACTATTATTATACGTGAACTCGATAAGCGTTAGGTGCTTCTCCCAAACTCATCCAAAGTTGATGATACAAGCTCTGAGCATGTCTTCGAAGATTTTGTTTACCCTTTCTGTATGTCCGTCGGTCTGCGGATGATAAGCTATGCTTAAGTTAAGGGTCATTCCCAATGCTGCTTGTAGGCTTATCCAAATTCGCTTGTGAATAGGGGATCTCTATCACTTACTATACTCGATGGAATAACATGGAGTTTAACTATCTCTTTAACATATAATTGGGCTAATGAGGCTGTAGTCCTTGTCTTCTTAACTGGTATGAAATAGGCGCTTTTGGTTAAAAAGTCTACCACAACCCAAATGGCCTCATTCCCTTTTTGCCTTCTAGGAAGTCCATCTATGAAGTCCACGGAAATATGCTTCCACTCCCACGTGGAAATCTCTAAAAGTGACAACAATCCTCTGGGCTTCCCTTACTTTGCCTTGACTTTTTGGCATGTTAAACATTTGGCCACAAACTCGGCTACGTCTTTCTTTATTCCTTCCCAATGGAGACTCCTTTTCATATCCTTGTACATCTTATCACCACCGGGGTGTATGGTCAACCTCGACCTATGGCACTTTTCTAAAATTTCTTTCCTCAACTCTTCATCCTTAGGGACGTAAATTCGTCCATCCCAAAGTAAACTCCCATCATCATGTATTTAATGCCTAACTGGATGAGGAAAGGTCTCTCTCTTACCACTTTCTCCTTTATGCCTTTTAACTTTTCATCAAGGTATTTTGCACCTCGGATTCTTCCTCTTAGGGTAGGTCTAATTACCATAGCCCCAAGAAAACCATTGGAAGTGATCGGTGAGGGTTGCAAATTAAAACTGGCAAGGAACTCTAATTGTTTCCGCTCTATCATCGCATTCAATGTCGCATGTTTCCTACTCAAAGCATCCGCCACAACATTCCCCTTGCCCGGGGTATACTGAATCGTAAAATCAACTAAGGCAATATATTCCATCCATCTTTGTTGTCCGTTGGGAAAATAAATACTTAAGGGACTTATGGTCAGTAAACAATTCAAACTTCTCCTCTAAGAGATAATGCCTCCACATCTTAAGGGCGAACACTACTGCGGCTAACTCAAGGTCATGCACTGGGTATCTTTTCTCTGGATCCTTGAGTTGTCTACTAGCATAGGCAACTACTCTTCCTTTTCGCATAAGGAGTCCTCCTCAACCGTCCCCACATGCGTAAGTGTAAATGATAAATGATTTTGAACTGTCAGGTATAATTAGGACTGATGCGCTAGTTAATGATTACTTTAATTTCTTGGTGGCTATATCACTTTTATTACTCTAAGTGAATACAAATTCTTACTCGCCAATTGGGTTAATGGAGTAGCAATCTTTGCAAAGTCTTTAATGAATTTTCTATAATACCCGGTGAATCCAAGGAAACTCCTCACCTCTGTAGTATTTTGAGGTGTCCTCCATTCCTTGATTCCCTCGATCTATGCGGGGTATGCGGCCAAGCCTTTGCTCGATACAATATGTCCTAAAGATCTTACTTCTTCCCTCCAAAAATGGCACTTCGAGAATTTTACTTTTAGTTTGTTCTTTCTTAATATTCCTAACACTTGTCTCAATTGTTTTTCATGCTCTTCACGATCTTTCAAAAATATAAGGATATCATCTATGAATACCACCACAATTTTATTTAGAATGCCCCTAAACACTCTACTTATGAGGTCTGCAAAGAAAAGAGGGGCATTCGTTAATCCCAAGGGCATACCTTCCCATTGGAACATTCCGTTTGGTGTCCTAAACGCAGTTTTTTCCTTGTTGTCCTCCACAGTTCTCAACTGGTGAAATACAATAGCAAGATCTAGTTGGGAAAATACTTGGGATCCTCCCAAGTAGTTAAAAGGTTCATCGATTCTTTGTAAAGGGTACCTGTTCTTTTTGGTTAATTTGTTAAGTTCTGTATAGTCCACACAAAGTCTCAAAGATCCATCTGCTTTGGTGGGAAATACAACAGGTGCACCCCATTCTGAGGTACTTCGGCGAATAAAACCTTTTTGCAACAACTCTGAAATCTGCTTATCCAACTCCCTTTTTCCTTCAGCACCATATGCCTTAAGGGAAGCACTACAGGTCTAGCGTCCTTCTCTAGGTCAATGCAAAAGGAGATTTCTCTGCGGGGAGGAAGCCCCGTAACTTCCTCAAAAACGTCCGAGAACTCACAAACTTTAGGGATCGAAGATGGTCCTTTAGAAATAGGAGACAAGAATATAAAAAGGCTTTGTCATTGTTTCTAACATTACAAGTATTATTTAGGCTGCGTCCTCCTCGGCTCCTAAGACGAACGAGTCTCTTATCACAATCTTGGACGACTCCATAAAACGATAGTCAGTCCATACATAATATAAGGTCATACCCCATAAAATCCAATGCATACGCTTTGCAATGGAACTCGGTATTGTCGACCTACAATATTAGGTCTTTACACAACAACTCAAGATACTTGGATCCTCCGATAGGGTTGGACACCTCAATCAGACTATCGAAGATAGATATGGGAGTTTCAACAGATTTACTAATCACTTGGAAATAAAAGAATGGGTCTCTCCTGAACCAAACAAGGTGTATGCTAATTTTCCTAAAATAGAGATTATACCTTCAAGTGCGGTTGTCTTTGATCTCTCGGGGGTTGGTATTGAATTGGGGTTGCTTCTATTGCATAGTTTTGGCCACTTTTGGTAACTTTGGGCAGTCTTTGGACGTGTGTCCTTCTTCATCGTAGTTGTAACATTTTCCCTTGAACTTCTTCTTTGCTAATGAGACCCTACAATCCTTTGCCTCATGGCCCTTGCGGTTGCACCTCACACAAATGTTTGAATCCTTTTTGAAGTTCTTCTTCTTGTTTTTCCACCATTCTTTCTTCTTTTTCTTGTTGGAGCTTTCTCCTTTCTCACCCTCCTTATCCTCCTTATAGCTTTCAGCCATGCAAAGGGTAGCTGTCTTAACTTAAGTCTCAAAAGTCGCCCGAACTGCTACTTGGGCTAACAAGATTTCCTACAACGGGGAGTTTAGTCCTTTCACAAACCTAAGGGATTTATTCATGGGGTGTTTACCAATCCTCTACCAAACTTACATAACTCAGTGAATTTGGATACGTATTCTTGTAGACTCAAGCTTCCATGCTTGAGGTGGATGAATTTGTCCAACTGAATAGTCATTTCTTCCCTTGTCAAAATTTCGCTTCAAAACGGGTCTTGAATTTGGCCCATGTGAGGATCCGCCCTCGTTCTCCATTGATATTAAGTTCCACCACTTTAGGGCTTCATCCTTCAAATGCCAGACCGCTATCCTTCTTCTTATTTCATCGGGCGAGGCAGTAGCCTCAAAGATTCTTTCACAATCCAAAACCCAAAATCGGACACTAGCAAAGCCTTCCTTTCTAGAAAATGATTTCCCTCTAAAATTGTTAAGGACCTTACATAAGCGAGAAAAATCAAAGGCCACATCAGCGGTAGGAGCTGTGGGAACCGCCGGGGTAGGAATAACTATAGGGACCTACTCCACAGTATGGAGGTACTGCTGGAATCATTCTGGCAAGTAAAAGGGTCTTGCTTGGTTTACTTGGTCATTAGGATTTTCAGCCATTTTACTATCTGAAAAGAAACGGAAGAATCCATTAGTGGATACTCCTGAGATATTATTTAACCTGAAAAAGGAAGAAATGATAAAGGTGCCTAGTATAAATGTGTATGCTTATTGGAGGTAAATATATATAGTTTGAAAAATCTTTTCAAACTACAAATATGCCTCTCATATGTATATTTCCCTTATAATCGGGTAATCTATGCTCTGATACCAAATGTAACAACCCATCTAGAATGGGCCTAAATTTCGACCCAGAAAAGGCCCATTGAAACTTAGAGCAATTCTAAATATGTCGTTGGTTCCTATAAGGATTACATTTGCATAGATAAGCATAACATATAATTTGTATGGAAATCTCACATAGTGAAAAGAGAAAATATAATAGCAAAAATAAGATGTACCATTATTTCAAAAATCTCAAAAGTCACAGTTACATTTAATCAAAAGGTACATCAAATAGTTCATATTCATAAAATTCCTAAAGAGGCACAATAATAACAGCCAATAATATCATAATAATTTCATCTTCTCCATCATCATCAATCAGGACTTCATCCATGGCTTTACTCCATCTACTGACCTACTGGATGTTAAGGTCAGAACATAAAGTTCTGTGTGACCGGAATATAGTGTTACTTAATGTCCACACCTTATATTTCTAGCAGGTTACATATGCCAAGGTATGTTTATGTAGCACACAAAATTTCAAACAAACACAAATATCTAAAAAATGGGGTGGATATCCAAGTTAATAACCCATTAGTGTTTTAGGGTAAAGACCTAACGAGGCTACATTTTCGGTCACTTACGACATTATTAAAGGTGGATTCTTATATTCTCTTATTACCTTGAGGCGAACCCCTAGCCCTTTAAGAACCCCGTCCTAGTACATAACATTCTTAAGTCTATTCTTTCATTTGTAATACAAGAAGTAGTATTGCGGACGTTACTACTAACAGATATTGCCTGGTAGGACACCTATGTCACTTAAGACTTCCCTTAGACAGTTAGTGAGCATGTAATGGCCACATATCCTTTAATTACCAATTTGTTTTAGTTGAGCCCTTACAAGTTTCTAGAGGAAGTGGACATCCCCCATGAACTACCCTACTCCGTTAACGGATTTATGCCTAACCACATTTAAAGAAGGAGGAGCCAAAGACTTACCTTAATATTAATAAGGGTGGATCCCACGACTTGTGTAACGACCCAGAAAATTCGACGCTCAAATTTTCGACAATAATACATAACTTTGCATTACTTGCCAAAAACCCAAGTATCAAATCCTATATTGTTAATAGAAAGAAGTTAGAGGTGAGAGAAGAAAGAAAGAAATATTAGAATAAAAGAATAAGAAGATCATAGTTTCACAGCAGAATGGACAAAATATAATAATTAATAGTACATAATACATAAAGAACTGTATATATATGATTACAACATCATAGTATACATTTAGATCAATACTACACACAATGGAAATAAATTAGTACCAGTAAACATATAGAATATGTCTCGACTTCAACTCCTTTCTTGGAACTCCAAGCGAAACCTGACCTGAAAATATACTCGGTCTGACCAGAGCACATTTGAAGCAAAGCAAAATTCACCCGGATCAGTATCGAATACTTTGAATGAAAAATTCATAACAAACAACTTGCTTAACTTTGAAAAATCCTTTTGAAAGAAAAGGATAATAGTAAGACAAGTCCACACATAAACATGGACAGATTTTACCTTACTATAACCCAGATCATTTTTGATATATTAAAATCCGGTGATTTATAATAATGTCTACCGAATCACAAATAAATAACAATCTAGCGGAATGCTTGCATCTCACGCTCTATATATAATTTAAAATAAAATAAAACACAGGGCGCTTATTGGAGATTGGATTCCAACTATGTGTCAAGGTATGGGATTACCTTCCGGTCAGTGTACTCTAGAGGGGGATACACTGGGGTTCAACAAGAACATCTTGCAACCCAGCGACACATGACCAACCACTCATTTGACTTGAGTGTATCGAATGTATTGTCACCATATGGTTTTATGAGCGTACCATACTTCCCGGGAGATACATAAATGTAAGAAGAACAAATATGAATTTTCTCCAGATTGTGACAATGCACCCTGCTTGGGAATGACCCACTTAGCCATGCTTCCTGCCCAAATTTTGTCTTTTGCTGGTTGTTGAAGCTTGAAGTCACGTTTTCCTTTCAGAGAACATCTCATAACATTTTCTTTGAATGCCAATTAGTCAAATCCATCAAATCAGTAATTGACGTCCATAAATATACTCTGGGTGTTAAGCAAGAGAAATTCTCCGCCACCAAACTTGGTATATTTGTAAAAATCAACGTACGTGAGTTTCAGGAAATACTTTGTCAGAAATTTGTTCATACAAGTCATCCAGGAATAGGATGAATCGAAGACTCCCTCCTGCCACATCATAGGAATCCCCTTTAGATCAGTAGCGAGAAGTCCTTGCAATCCGTAGATTTCAATCATGACAGAATCACTGTCGAAATATCTCTAGGGATGAGCTAGAGAAATTCAACCAAGTAGTTTTTCCGCTCGTAAAGATTTACAGTCTTCAATGCTTCATCTTTATATATATATATCCCTATAGATTAGTTTCATCTGCAACGTTGATTCGAAGTGGATTTAGGTCTAGTTCCCATCTCGGTCTATTCGAAACAACATGTCAAAAGGTCCAATAATATTTCATTGATAGTCAGTGTTTAAACTATCAATCTCAAAACTTTGCAATCAAGTACATTGGCAACTTAGGTCTTATCATTCAATAAAATTTCTTGAAATCGTTTTGTGGATGGAAAATCTATTTCTATTACTTATCTCGATAAAATTATATTCTTTACTTTTAAGAGTAACGTGTTCTTTAATATCCCACTTATTTCTTCATTTCAAAAATATCACCACATTTGCAAAACTCTTTTCATTTCCTTAATTTGGGAAATATTACTTATTATTCGAATATCTCATGTTTTCCGTTTATTTTGGAGAATATCAATGTATATTTCTAAATGAATGGTATAAAACCAATTGCCTTTTCCTATATGGCCAAACAACGTCAAGTGACGTACTTATTATTATATACTTCAATGGCTTCATTAAATTCCAAACTTCAAAGTTATAAATTAATACGAGTACTTATGGGACACCTAAATTTCAAACATTTTGTTTCATCCCAAAATAATCCTGATTGTCTTTTCCTTATTCTTTTGAATAAATATATTTCCGACCCCAACTAATTTCTTTATCTAGGAACTATTGATAATATATATATACATAACCAAATGGTATCATATTTTAAACTTGGGCCAAACAATCATTAATATATATATATATATATTGCTTCAAAACGTAATGGTCTTGTTTATATCCCAAAAACCTTACAACTAGCATTTACATTTCAAATCTCGTTCCCTCTACCATTACAAACTAATACCATTCCTTGATAGTAGTGAAGTCATTCAAGTTGGGGTATTTTATTTACCTCTCAGACCTTGATTGACAATGTTCTTATCTTAGAATAGACAGAAGTCTGTAACTCAAAAACTCATTGTAATATCAATAAAATCTTATTTCTCTACTTTATATAAACTATGGTTTTATAAACCGTATTTTTACTTTGAACAATCTCGGTCAATTAAGGTCGTTTTTACTAAACCTTGACTTTCCGTCTTGTTAAACAATTTCATTCAAAACTTGAATTATATTAATTCACTTTCCAAATACCCAGTCCATTTTGTACCACACTGTAAACAAACTTTGGGATTTTATAAATAAAATCCATTTATTAACTTCTTTGCACAAACCATTTAATGCCTTGTTATAACTTGATGTGGATTATTTTAATAATCCATTAACCCATTTCCTTTCTCAAAGTCGATCAATATTTCTAAAAAGAACTTTTCCTTTCATTTCAAATTTTAAATTAAATATTTAACAAAATATTAAACTACTGCATTAGTGAATATCTCCTTTCCATAGCTTCGTTCATGAACTTGGATTTTCATTTGGAGAATCCCTTTATATTTTTTTTTAAACTTTACTAAATTTTCAATTCAAATCGAGTTACTCCTTAAGTAAATTAGTTTAAGAAGTAATTACTTTAATTACATTTAACTTCATTGTTAACTGAAGTATAAAAAATTCACTTGTTTCATATAATAAAATAGATCAGTTAATTTCTTACTTGAAATTCTTTAACAATTATAATAATACTATTATATATTTCTAACTAAAATAAATTACATTTAAAAATCAACTAGATTAAGATAACTATTCATTAATAACAATTTTCGAACAAATCGTTGACATAGTCAACTTTATCTCATCAGTTAATTCGCTTATTGATATTCATTACTTCTTCCTATTAGGTTAATAAAATTAATCTAATAACTTTTCTTACTCATTTAAAATTATTATTATTATTTCAAAAAAGTTAACCCGAAGGTTAATTATACTTGTTTCTCTTACAAACAGATTTAAACATCTTATAGTCATTTCATAATATTTTATAAAACCAATTTTTAAACGTCTATCCATTTTTTAAATTTTCATTATAATATATAAATAAAAATTAAAAATCCTGTTTCAGTTATAAGTAAATTTTATAACCGAACATCGTCAATTCTCATAATGGCAAATTAACGTTTTAACAAAAATGTGGATTTTAAACATGTTTGCTGACAATCCCTCAATCAATATCGTTCCTTGATTCAAATCACAAAAACGTCGAATTTAAATTCAATGTCAGCATCCAAACAGTTTTTCAATATCACGGGGTTTCGATTAGTTCATACATAAACAATATGAAGTAAGACATCATATAAAATATTTGAGGAATCCGGTTGGATTTCTCCAACCTGCTCTTCCCTGCATCACAGTTCATTATAATGTTTTATAATAACATATAAGAGAGTAATTTTAACTCAGTATTCTAAGCGGCGATAATATAACTAACGACGACCATCCAGTCAATAATGGGCATCCAAGGCACCAAACATTCAAAATCAACGATTTAATTTTAACTGTATGAATTTAATCACATTATAGGATTCCAGAAATGTGTCAGAGTTAACTTACCTTTGTTTTGATTGACAGTTCACGCGTTGTTTCATATAATTGTAAACAAATGTTTGAAATTAAACAAAATCCTAATCCAAACAGCTCGAGCATGCAGCCTTCGTTGCGACGATCCCAACGTCCCTTGTTTTGGTGAAATCCTGAAATCATGCAACAAATTTATACACGTTAAATATTTTATATATGTTATCTAATCGTTATTAACTTATTTAAATTAGTAACCAACCTTATGTTTTACCTTGAGACCTATATTAGTTGCCTTCATCCTTCCGGAATCCCTTTCCAAGAGAACTTAGCACCACCGATGTCTAACCCGTTTACAAAGAGTTCCTCCACTTAGCTCACCAATTTATTTTTTTATACTTCATAGGTCCAAGCCCAAAATGACCATTTCATCCCGCTTGTGTTCTTCTTCTCCACTCTTCCGTTATATCCGAACCATTTTCTTTTGAAATGAACCCGCTCCATGAAACTACCCATCCGCCGAATCCTCCTTCCTATGCAAAATTTGTTTCCTATGTATCATGCGAGCTGCTATGCAACTGTGCATGGTTCAAGTAACCTCCCCGCTTTGCTTCTCCCATATTTACTTCCTGAGATCCCAAATACTCATTCCAAGCTATTTTCCTATACAAACAACCCCTTACTTTAACTGTGAATGGCCAAACCTTCCTCCACATTTCACGTGTACGCCCCAAATCCATGACCGGAACTGTGACCCCTCAGCTACCGCCTCCGGTCATCCATCACCGCCACCAATCAACTGGTCTGTAACACACCCCCGAGACCGACCCCCACGTGGTTCCTTTCACTTAAACCACTCTAAAATAACCGTCACCTTCATTTCATTCAGGCTCCGCCTACCTACCACTTGGACCCAACTTAACATCACCAACGCCACCAGCTGGCTTCACCTTTCTTTCTTCATCACAGATCCAAACTCGATGGCCCTCACCGCACTTAAAACCATATGCAACCTTTTCCATTCAACCCATCAGAGCCGCCACCTCAGGCCACCATTTTTCACCAGACTCCAGTTGTGACTCCCCCTACTCCTCTTCGAGAAATCCCTAATTCAACTCTTTGGGTAATAATCCATGGGTTGAAATATTCGATGGGTGAAAGGGGATTACTGGCTAAGTTTTAGAAACGAATGGAGAAACGAGTTTTCGAATTATTATTTTCTTTTTATTTGGAACAGAAGAAGATGCATGCTTTGTCTTCGAGTATATACTGAAAAAAGGAGACATCGTACATTTTATAAAGGGAAGGATGAAAAAAAGGTGTGCGGGTTTCAGCATATAGGGGCAGATAGGCGGTTGTATTAATGTGGACAAGACCAAGGATTTTTATTTGAAATGACCGAAGATATTTATTCGAATGACTAACGATCTTTATTAGTGTCTATCATCATTTTTAATGTGTGTTTATTAATTCCTATGCTCACATACCAACTCCGTTCGTGACGAGAATGGACATCATGGTATAATTTGACATCACAATTCTAACAAAACCTGTTTCATCGAATTCCGAGCCTGTTTGCTCAAACGGTGCTCGTTCGAGTCCAAATGATCATTTTTTATTTGCTGTTAATTTTGCTGCGCTCACAAAATAACTCCAATTGACGTGAACTTGAAATCTAGCAATAATTTGCTATTACGTTCTCAATAAAATTTGTTTCGTTGGAAACGAAGGTCATTTGAATAAAATTCCTTTTAAGGGTCCAATTTAAATTAAAACAAATCATTTTTAAAATACCACAATAATAATATTAAAATTTTATAATCGGTCATACTTGAGCAGCATTTCGTATTGTTTCATAATAAAAACATTGGTTTGAATACCAAGCCAAATCGATACTAAATAAATAAAAATCCTTTATTATTTATATCAACAAACATTATAATTTATAAACGAATTCCATAGAGGCTATTTGAAAATTTTATTTGGACATAAAACAAAATAAACAATATGAAAACTCAAATTTTCTTTTCCGTTATAAAAATAATATCCACTAGATTCGAACGTTTCTTGTTTCGGAGAAATCCGACATATATTGGATCCCGTATAACCCATTGAAGTTCAAAACGTTAAATTACGAACTACCGTGCCGATGCAGCTCATTTTATAATTAAATTATAAATTAAATGTTCAACTTCATTTTGTAAACGAAATTGTTAATATAATTCAAAACCAAACAACATTAAGTTCTTTCAAATTGCCAATTCACATTATATTGCAAATCCAACAAATTCCGACCTTCCCAGAATTTAAATTATTATTTTATTATTTATATTAATAAAATATTCAAAATTATTGAATTCAAACCATTTAAATTTTAAAACAATATTTAAAACCATTTTTAAATATTAAATAAAACGGTTAAAATATGGGCCATTACAACTTGGGTTCCTCTCCAAGGAATAAACCTTCGGAGGGATCCTAGTCCTAACCACTTAAGACCCGTATTAGCTAAAGAGGTGAGTTAGGCACTTAAGACCTTCTTAAGGCGTACTTAGCCTATTTGTTTTCACACATCAACTTATATATATATAGTTATATATACACACACTGGACCTCTCGCATTAACCCATATACTTCTAGATGCTGGATATGTCGGTCGGTTCCAGGCAAGCTTCTACTACAAGTAAGTTTAACCCCGTGTCTAGTGTACTAAGTTTATGAATGGCCCATGGCACCTAGACATCTCACATTAGTTGGGCCTACTTGTGGTTGCTTTATATGCTGGTCGGTTCCGGGCATGTAACACCCCGTAATTTTATAAAACTATAATGATAAATTAAAGAATACTTAATTAAATATTCATAATTAAGTAAAATGGATTGCTCAGTTACGTTCGTCTCAGAATTCTGGTCAAATAGACACCTGGTTTACGTGAAACGGACATCGTATGAAGAAGTTATTAAGGTTTGAAGTTTGTATACGCATAAGAGAAATATATATAAATAAAACCATACCAGAATTCAAAATATTTCAAAATCAAAGCGGCAAGGGGTAGTGGAAAAATTCTTGCCCATGGGTGTTGACCCATGGGTTGACCCCATCAAGGTGGTGTCGACCCTTGGGTCGACACACCAAGGGGGGTCGACCCCTATACGGATCTGGGCAGATTCTACCTCCGAACTTGGACTGATTTCTGTTATTGATTCTTTGGTTGATGACTATAAATTAGACCCTATACCCATTGTTTTATTCATTCAAAAACAATGGAGAACTAGGTGATGCCTCTTCCTAGACTAAAATGGCTTATTCTTCTTCTGCAACTAGAGTTAGATAAATTCAGAGATTTGTGTTTCTACATCTGCTATTATTCTTATATTTCTTAGATCCAATCATAGTGAGTCTACGTTATTTTTAGATACGAATACTTAAAATTTAATCTTAATATGTTTATGAATTGTATCTAAGCCTACGACTAATTGAATCGTATCAGATCTGCCATAACCTGTGTAATTAAGTTATTTTGACATGACTATGAGTTGGATCTAAACCTATGCATATTCATCATGTCATAACTTCCATTATTTTTAGATCTAATTCACTGTTTAGGTCTCATCATGCCGGTTTAGGATGTCCCTATTATCTTAAAATCAGTTCTATTATCACCTGTTCATCAGAACTGTTCCTATATGCCTATCTTGTCATTATGCCCAATTTTGTCACTATATGCTTATTAGTTGATATGCCTATTTCTGCCATCATATGTCAATCTTGTTGTTATGTGTAACGACCCGGGGAATTTACAACCTTAGTTATCAATATAAACTCAATGTCGACTATCCAAGCATCAGAAATACTAGATAATTAATAGAAAGAAGTTAGAGGGTGAGAATAGATAAGATATAAAATTAGAATAGAAGAAGAAGAAGATCACAACAACAGAATTAGAGTAACACGAATCTCACAGCGGAACGAATAAAATATAAAACTTTGAAATAAAGCCAGTATATGTATACAATAACATTTATCAGAGTACAACACTTACAACACAGCGAAAATAAACAATTGCTATAAAATCTTGAAGCCTCCTGCTCCAAGCTCTCAGTATATCTGTAAAATTCTGACTACTTGACTGTCCGTACAAATTTGGACAACCAAGAGTTTAGGGAAAACTAATCAAAATAAACTCCGGGTCAGTCATGGGATTGGTATGTGTAAAACCATTTAAATTCCTAATTCAAACCCCAAATTCCTTTATAATATTTTATTTGCAAAATATTTACTTTCATCTAATATTTTCACATAGAATGTGAATAATATTTCTTTATATTATCAAAAAAGTTTGATTTCATTTTTAAAACCAAATTGTAACGACCCGGATTTTTGTTCGATTTATTTTAAATATTTAGTATGGTTTTAAATATTGAATTTATAATATAAATGGTATTTTATTGGGTTATCGATTGAATAATCGAAATACGATTTATTTTGATAAACATCGTAATACGAGAATATAAAATAAATTCAATTCGAAGATAAAACTAAATCGAAATGGTTCAGATGATCAATATATATTCTATTTGAATATAAACGATAATAATAATTTATTATCAAGGAAATTATTTGCTTTTGAATTTAAATTATATTATATTAATTTAATATGGTTATTTTATATATACATTTGAATTAAAATTATAATCTATTCTGTTGAGTTCAGAATAGTGTTATAACATTGAAACGGCAGTGGTTACGTTAAAATAGCGGTTCTCAGTTTAAGAAATAGGCCCCGATATTATTTTAGTGGATAAGCAAGAGATCAAATTGATATCTGTTTAAAATAAAGTGAAAATCTCTTTAAGTCAAATCGAATTAAATTAAATTATACTTAAAATCAAAATCGAAATCTTTTTAAGTTCTTTAAAAGATTTGCTCTGTATGTATATTTCTCCTCCTTTACTTATATAAACAATCGCACCTTCCCATCCTCATTCACAGATAAATTCCGAAGTTCAGTTCAAAGCAAGAAAACAAATGTCGTCCCTCCTCCGATCCTTTAGAAATCTAAATATAATCCGTTGCCTTGGTATTTCATCTCTAAAACCACAGAAAACAGTTCGAGTTCCCCTTTCCTCTCTCCCAGTAATTTATCTATAAATCGCACTCACCAAATTCATTTCCTTCACTCAGAAACAATTCGCTCTTTGGAAATTCTATACAGATCGGAAGTTTCCCTGAAATCAGTTTTAATTTCCAATTTTTGTGATCTTTTTGAACTGCGTTGACCAGCCTTGTTTGAACCGACGGCTTGGGCTTCGAGTCCCAGCTAACGATCTCAGGAGGAGGCCGACTTTGGTTGATTTGGTTACAGGTTTGTTGAGGGTACGATTAATGGGAGGGGCGGTGATTTTGGTTAAGGCCGAGCAGTGTGAACGCTGATGGCTGCGTGAAGTACTCCAGGTCGCGAGATTGAAGGAGTTTGGGGTCTGCGATTTCTTGGGAAGGAGTGATTGGTTTTGGGGTATTGGTGGGTGATGAAAGTCGTTGGTAGAAGGGGTGCGAACTGTTGTGTAGGCGAATGACTGCAGTCCATTTTTGTTGAACAGTGGAAGTTGAGGAGATGACATAGAGCCTCAGTTTGGGGTTCGAACATGTAAGGGATGAATGAGATGCATTGATGTAGTTTTGATGGTGAACTGGTAGTTGTTCAGAAATTGGCTGATGGAAAATTTGATCTTTGTTATCTTGGGGATAGGGCTGCTCGGTAGTGTACTGGGTATCATCATCATTATTCCGAGTTTTTAGGGGAGGGTCAGAACTATTTCAATAGGATTTAGGTAAAGGAGAAGGGCGCTGCAATACCAGGGAAATACAAACGATGATTTTGTTTACAACAGAAGTGCCGTTGATGAGTTATGATATAGGGTTTTGGGGGATTTATATGAAGTAACGGATTGTCGTGTGTGTCAAGATAGTAATGTATAAACATTTTTACTAAATTTAAATTACATTGAATAATTCATTTATTTATGTTAGTAATTATGTAATATCGTTTAATCAAGAAACAAAATTTTATAAACCATAGGTACGAGATAGATTATTCGAGCAGATTTGTGTACGCAAATAAAAATCTCAATGAGTAAATCTCACTCAACTTTTATTTAAAATTAGTTTTATCCGTTAAAAATAATTGTTGTTGCTTGTTTGGATTTTTCTGGTTGCTTTAAATATATTAGTTTTTTAGGGTTGACTATTATATATATTTGGTTGATGATGGGTTGGATTCCCGCAGTCTCATTAGCGGATGCCCGCAGTTTCATAGCGGATGATTTCCCGATGCGCCCCACAAATATATATTAGTGGATGACCTTCATACCGCGATATCCTGCCTCGAAGCAGGATGGGTATTATTATGTTGACTAACGTCTGTGGATGCAGGAAAACAGGTTGGAGGGATCCAACTGGATTCCCCAAAAATATATTATCTGTTTGTTTATTTGTTTGCTTATATACTGTTATATATGATGTGTTAGAAAACCTGAAATAAATAATTGGTTGTTTGGTGTTTAAATATCACTAGGCCTAAGTGTTAATTTATAAAAATACCCTGAAAGGGGTATTTGAGATTTAAAAGGGGAATTCTATTTTTTCTAAAATAGAATTTGAGATTTTAAATAGATTTGAAATATAAACTTGTTTTGAAAAATAAAACAAGTAGTTGCTTTATAAACGAAGTTTATAAATAGTTTATTTATAAACGAAGTTTATAAATGAAGTGAAATGAATTATCATTGGACAATTTAGAAAATAGAAATACAAGTGTGACTTTGGAAAGGGAAATATATTTTTCCAAAGATGAAATATTTTATTTGAAAGCGAGACTTGTTTGAATGAGGTTTGTAAATAGAAAGTGGGAAAATTATCATTTGGATAATTTGAATATTTAAATTCAAATGTGAATTTAAAAATAGAAATGGGGAAAATCGATTAAAAGAAATAAACAATGGAATTTATTCTGATGTCAGAATATAAATCGAACTAAATAAATAACGTGAGGATTTATGATTTTGAATTCGATTAATTCGAATTTATTTAAAAAGAAGTAAAATTGAATATAACGAAATAAAGAAAATTTAAATAGAATTTGAATAATGAAATTCAAATGGGATTTGAATTCAGAGGAATTGAATTAGAATTTGAATTCAAAGGCATTGAAATAGAATTTGAATTCAAAGGCATTGAAATAGAATTTGAATTAAAAAGAATTGAAATAGAATTTGAATTCAAAGGAATTCAAATGGATTTGAATAAAGAAAAATCAAATAGAGATTTGAGAATAGGATTCAAATGAAGTTTAACTATAAAATTTGAAAATAGAATTCAAATGGAGTTTAAATATAGGAAATTCAAATAGATTTGAAATGAAATTTGAATATAGAAGATCGAAAATATTATGTTGAATTGAAAACTTTGATTTGATATCTATTAAAAATATATTAGAATGAGTTGAATTGGTTTTAAACGAAGTTTAAATGTTTATATATTAATTATAATTAAAATGAACTCGTCGCAGCGCTGCAGTTTGTAAATTGGCGATTCAAATTTCAATTAAGTATACAGAACTCAATTGAAGTCGGAATTCCTTGAAACAAGAAACGTCAGGACCGATTTGATAATAGTTTTCTAATGGAGGAGAAAAATCTGGATTTCGTCGTATAGATTTTGAGTTATATCAAAATCAAATTTTCAGAAAAACAGTGCCATAACCATTTAAAAACCATAATGGTTTATTTAATTTTATAAAAGGATTTTTAAGCGAATAAAATATGAATTTCTATTTAGAAAATTTCAGATTTAAGTTGTAAATTATATGTGAACTCAAGTGGAGTAATGAATTGATTTTTGAAACAGAAATCAGATCTTTGATTATCGAATAGAATTAACTAATTTGAATAGTAATTAGTTAATGAGATTTTTAATTGATATTGGGCTTTGAATAAGTGAATTCGATTTGAAAATTTATATTAAAAATAAAAAAGGAAACTAGAATTTGAAATTGAAAGTTCAATTTGGATATGAGCAAGTTAATATTTTGTTTGAACATGTTATGTTCAAACAAAGAAGTGAAATAGGCAAAATAGCTAATTAAAGAATAAACGAGCGAAACTGAATTCAAACGAATGGATTGAGTTGAATTGAATTGAAAACAGGAGAACATGTGTTAGACAGGTATGGGATGAAGTATATGAAAATTTTAATTTTTGTGCCCGAGAAAAAGGTACATGTTTAAATTCATATATGAGATTTTATGCCGTATCGGCAAGCCGCTTGGCTTTTTCTTTTTCTTTTGGATTGGTTAGAGCCATGGGAGGCTATTTGAAATATCCTGATGCTCCCGATACAAGGGAGGTTATGGCGAAATTTCCCGAAAATTTAAGGAGCTAGAATATTTTTAAGATAATTTGATAATTAGAAATCATTGTATCGGTATATATAGAATTCGATAAGTAAATGAATTTAAAAATAGAATATTGTAAACAAAAAGGGAAATCTATAAATTAGAAATAGAAAGCGAACCATATACATGTTTTAAAAATGAAAAATTGGGTTTTATAGTGTGTTTATTCGAGGTAAGTGGTTTTTCCATTTTGAAGTTGAGGATGTTTTCAGTCAAGGTCTGAGAGGTAAACTTGATTGATTTCATTTTTAATTGATAAACAGCAGGATCTAGTTTCGAAGAGAAGTGTTTGAAAAAGAGTTAGTTGAATAAAATATTTTGGGTTGTTATAACGATGTTTCATACAGCATTCATTTTAACCCAAGTGATGGAATTTTGGAAATATAAAAGTAAATATTTCCTGAGTATAATTAAAGTAGTCAGGAAAGAGATAAGTGATTGAAACTGTTTCAATTTCAAATAGAATATATTTTCTAGGTGTAGAAAATAAAAGAAGGCGAGATATAGAAATGTTTTCCAAAGAATGTAAGAGACCATGATGATAATTGAAAATATTAGTTTAATAAATATTGATAAGGAAATGGAAAGGGTGATTTAATTAATGAATAGTAATCATGGGGCCCAGTGAATGTTTGATGTTTTGAGTGGATGTTTGTTTTTCTTCGTTAGTTAAATAACCGACTATCGAAGTGCTTGCCAATATCGTTGTCAATATGGAGAGACCGGTTGGATTATTATCCGAAAACCACTCTGTATTGGCAGTAGCATTGCAAATCAGATTATACGAAGGTAATCAAAGACGGTGTAAAGTGCAAGGGCTTTTTCTATTAATAGAAATTGTGCCTTCGGTTTCGTTCAATCCTAGAACGAACGTATATGGATGAATGTCTGACAATGTATTTCCAATGATCGCATGAGTTGGTCTGTATAAATATATATGGTTCCAACGGATTTATTCCCTTAGCATAACATCCAGAATATTTTGCAAATCAATTAGTGATTAACGGATCTGACAATGTGGCATTCAAAGTGATTGTACTATCAATGAATAGAAATTAATCGTAGCCTCAGCCTCAACAACCTGGAAGTGACAAAAATCGGGCAGGCAGCATGGCTATGTGGGTCGCTCCCATTAGGGTGTATTATCACCTATCTAGAGATTGATTTAATTCCTTATTCTATTTAATGCTGTCCCATTCGGGAAACAGTTGCTGATCCAACCGTTGGTGATATACATTCGATACACTCAAGCGAAATGAGTGGTCGGTCATGTGTGGGCCAGGTTGCAAGATGTTCTTGTTGAACCCAGTGTATTCCTCTCTAGAGATACACTATCTGAAGGTGGTTCCATAACTTGTCATGTTGGAAATCCAATCTCCAATAAGCACCATGCGGTTTTTGATTTTATACTATGTATGTGGAGTGTGAGATGCAAGCGTTCCGCTAGATTCTATCTATTTGATGTAGACATTATTATAATATCACTGGATTTTTGTATCAAAGTGTTTTTGGTCATCGTAAGGTAAAAACCATCTGTGTTTATGTGTGGATCGGTCTTACGATTATCACTTATTTAGATAGGATTTTTAAAGTTAAACAAATGTTTAGAGTTTACTCACACCAGTCCCATGACTGAGCCAAAGTTTATTTTGTTTTGTTTTCCCTAAACTCTTGGGTTCCCAAATTTGTACGGGCGGTTAAGTAGTCGGGATTTTACAGATTCACTTGGAAGAGATGGAAGCATGAGGCTTCACTAGTTAGCTACAGACTATCATATATTCCGCTGTGAACCATGTTTGTATCTGGAAATAGGTGTTTATAACTGTTCCAGGAATAACTGTTGTGCTCTGATGATGGTATGTGTATAAAGTTACTGATTTATATCTCAAAAAGTTATGTTATTTAATATATTTTGTTCGTTCTGCTGTGAGTTTGTGATCTTCATTTTCTTCTATTCTAATATTTCTTTCTTTCTATATTCTCATCCTCTAACTTCTTTCTAATAATGATTCGTATTTCTGTGCAATTTGGGTTGGACGTGTGGTACTATTAGTCAATTCAGATAGTACAGAAATGCGGGTCGTTACAGTTGGTATCAGAGCTTAGGTTGAGCGAACACCTAGGCTGTGTGGCATGTGCTTACTAGAGATATGGCCAGTAGTACCCTAGAATGAGTTGAGTGTATATACGAAAGCGCATATTTGTTAATTGATATAAAAACTATTTTACATTGTGTTGGCTAGTCTGTTGAGTGGTTTATGAATTCTGATCGAATTATGGGATGCCACGAAGTCGATAGGAATTTCTAAATACTTGAACAGAGAAATTCAACACAATATTGTTTTAAGTGGGTAAATGAAATAATTTTACCCAAAAATCTACTTTGATAGTAAAGGAATAATTTTCTGAAATTATTACAATACATGGATGTGTTGGTTGTCAATATAATCAAATGAGATTATAAGAAATGAAATGGCTATATAGAACCAAATAGAATTTGTATATGAACGAAATATACAAATGAGATGAATTAAAATTGAATTCAAAACAGAATTCAGAATTTAAATCCTGGGGGTTTTGGAAAATATTTTCGAAGTATATTAAAATAATATAGTTTTGTTTTGAATAAAAATCATTTTGAATGGATTCTGAAAGTGTTAAAGCACTGAACTCAATTTATTGGCTGGTAAATAATTCTGATGATGGTCGCGACATCGTCAGTGTTCATTTTCGAGTTTATTAGTGATGAGTTGCTACCTCAGAAAAGATTTGATGGAAACTTGTTTGAAAGAAAACAAGTTGATTTGAAAATTCAAATGTTTTGAATTTGTGATAGATTATAAATATGTGTATATATTTAAGTGATTTCAAAAGGATTTGAAGTGAAAACCCTGGTGTTTGGACTCTGGAATTGGAATTTAACTTAAGAAAGTTAAATAAATTAAAATGAATAAATTGACTAGAATCATTTTGAAATAAATTGAAACAAATTTGAATTGGATGTGAATGCATATGAAAGAAAACCAAAAGTTTTGGTGGAATTAAATTTGTTGAAATATGAGGAGTTGAGTTTCAACATAAGTGAGGTTTTAAAAAGTAATGGATTAGTACCATTTTTCCTACCTTAGCAATTTCGAGGACGAAATTATTTTAAGGTGGAAAGAATGTAACGACCTAGATTTTTGGTCCATTTATTTTAAATATTTAGTATGGTTTTAAATATTGAATTTATATATAAATGGTATTTTATTGGGTTATCGATTGAATAATCGAAATACGATTTATTTTGATAATCATCGTAATACGAGAATTTAAAATAAATTCAATTCGAAGATAACACTAAATCGAAATGGTTCAGATGATCAATATATATTCTGTTTGAATATAAACGATAATAATAATCATTTATTATCAAGGAATTTATTTGTTTTTGAATTTAAATTATATTATATTAATTTAATATGGTCATTTTATATATACGATCGAATTAAAATTATAATCTATTCTGTTGAGTTCAGAATAGTGTTATAAAATTGAAATGGCAGTGGTTACGTTAAAATAGCGGTTCGCGGTTTAAGAAATAGACCCCGATATTATTTTTGTGGATAAGAACGAGATCAAATCGATATCTGTTTAAAATAAAGTGACAATCTCTTTAAGTCAAATCGAACTAAATTAAATTATATTTAAAACCAAAATCGAAATCTTTTTAAATTCTTTAAAAGATTTGCTCTGTACGTATGTTTCTCCTCCTTCACTTATATAAACAATCACACCCTTCCATCCTCATTCACAGATAAATTCCCAAGTTCAGTTCAAAGCAAGAAAACAAATGTCGTCCCTCCTATGACCCTTTAGAATTCTAAATATAATCCATTGCCTTAGTATTTCATCCCTAAAACCACAGAAAATAGTTCGAGTTCCCCTTTCTTCTTTCCTAGTAATTTATCTATAAATCGCACTCACCAAACTCATTTCCCTCACTCAGAAACAATTTGCTCTTTGGAAATTCTATACAGATCAGAAGTTTCCCCAAAATCAGTTTTAATATCCAAATTTTGAGATCTTTTTGAACTGCGTTGACCAGCCTTGTTCGAACTGACGGCTTGGGCTTCGAGTCTCAGCTAACGATCTCAGGAGGAGGCCGACTTTGGTTGATTTGGTTACGGGTTTGTTGAGGGTACGATTGATGGGAGGGGAGGTGATTTTGGTAAAGGCCGAGCAGTGTGAACGCTGATGGTTGCGTGAAGCACTCCAGGTCGCGAGATTGAAGGAGTTTGGGGTCTACGATTTCTTGGGAAGGAGTGATTGGTTTAGGGGTATCGGTGGGTGATGAAAGTCGTGGGTGGAAGGGGTGCGAACTGTTGTGTAGGCGAATGACTGCAGTTCATTTTTGTTGAACAGTGGAAGTTGAGGAGATGACGTAGAGGCTCAGTTTGGGGTTTGAACATGTAAGGGATGAATGAGATGCATTGATGTAGTTTTGTTGGTGAACTGGTAGTTGTTCAGAAATTGGCTGATGGAAAATTTGATCTTTGTTATCTTGGGGATAAGGCTGCTTGGAAGTGTACTGGGTATCATCATCATTATTCAGAGTTTTTAGGGGAGGGTCAGAACTATATCAATAGGATTTAGGTAAAGGAGAAGGGCACTGCAATACCAGGGAAATTCCACTGATGGTTTTGTTTACAACAGAAGTGCCATTGATGAGTTATGATATAGGTTTTTGGGGGATTTGTATGAAGTAACGGATTGTCGTGTGTGTCGAGACCGTAATGTATAAACATTTTTACTAAATTTAATTTACATTGAATAATTCATTTATTTATGTTAGTAATTAAGTAATATCATTTAATCAAGAATCAAAATTTTATAAACCGTAGGTGCGAGATAGATTATTCGGGCATATTTGTGTACGCGAAGATGCCATTCAATCGGATATTCGCAAATAAAACTCTCGATGAGTAAATCTCACTCACCTTTTATTTAAAATTATTTTTATATGTTAAAAATAATTGTTGTTGCTTGTTTCGATTTTTGTGGTTACTTTAAATATATTAGTTATTTAGGGTTGACTATTATACATATATTGGGTTGATGATGGGTTGGATTCCCGCAGTCTCATTAGCGGATGCCCGCAGTTTCATAGCGGATGATTTCCCTATGCGCCCCACAAAAATATATTAGTGGATGACCTTTATACCGCGATATCCTGCCTCGAAGCAGGATGGGTATTACTATGTTGACTAACGTCTGTGGATGCAGGAAAACAGGTTGGAGGGATCCAACTGGATTCCTCAAAAATATGTTATCTGTTTGTTTATTTGGTGTAACACCCCACGTCCATTAATGTCACTCACAAAGGGAATGCATTAACTTCCATGGAGGTTTTAAGTGAATATAGAACAGAAAAATTACAACAATACAGATAATAAGTAGTACTTGGAAATCTAAAACTTCATTTTATTGCAGCGGAAATTAACCATGTTTGTTACATCATAAAAACCATAAATCAGAGTCAAGTACAATATCCATCTTGCGAAAACAAATTACATAATCCCATTACATAAATAGCCATTAAAGAAGATAACAAGCTGGACTTTACTTCAACGTTCCAAGCTTTCCAAAAGAGATAAAGCAATCCAATCAAACTCCGCTAGAGCTGGGTCCACCCTGAGGAGCTGGAGGGGGAAAAGGATAGAAATAGAGGGGGTCAGACATAAAGTCTGGCGAGTATGATAATTCTAACAATACTATTATCAAAATAACTAGACTAAGGCATAAGATGGAAAACAAGGAAATGTCTATGAACTATTGGGTATGGAAGAGAAGATAAGGATAACGTTAAAGATAACGTTAAAGGCACACCTAATTACTAATGAATAATTACTACACTGCACCACACCAGTCACCCTCAAAGTTGATCCCGCTTGCTTCACTTAGAAATTATATAAATAGCCTTGCGTACCCATAGCTGACTACATAGGTGCCGTCTGCCCCTATCTCCGCTAGGTGTACCCCACTACCCACTTTCGATTGGCTCCCTACTCGTAGATACCCGTGCTGGCCCCACAGTGGGGTGTATCAATCCCCTAAAGTGGCAACCCGATACAACTTGAGAATGCACGGCTTATAGCTACACGATGCAACAACATCTTACCTACCAGCCCGGGTCCACACACGCATATGAAACCCGTTGGACTTGCGTTGCCACCGCTACCCCATTTTGGCCACTTATAGTCAAGCCCAGTATGCGTGTCCCGTCCTCGACTTGGGTCGAGTCCACAAAGGTACGTTTGGGTTACTGGTTGAAACAGGCCCTCATAAGCTACCCACCTAAGCTTGTCCACTATTACATCCCACTTAACCCTCTTAGTCATGTTTATTTACATGTGTGTTTGGTTAAGTCTTACTAATCGTATTTCACATGCCACTAAGGGCACCCACTAGATTCCTCATGCCACCCAAGGCACCTACTTAACCCCCATGTCCCACCTTACATGTTTATCTGGTAAAGTATTTCTTAATTCATTCAGGCCATAACCTCATAAAGACCTCTCACATTAGACTGGCATTTATGGCAGCTGGATTTGCCGGGCGGGTCCAGGCAGTCTTACACCATAAAAGAGTCTAACTTCGTGTCTTTACAACTGTTATGCTTTAGTTCAGGCCTAGGACCTCTCACATTGGGCTGACGTTTGTGACCACTGGATTTGCCGGGCGGGTCCGGGCAGGTTTACGTCACAAACGAGTCCAACCTCGTGTCCTAAGCATTGATTATCACTTATAATCTTTTACCCCAGTTTTGAATTTATCCCTATTCAAATCATTAATTACTTCCAATTTTAATGATGTCCATAATTGACTCAATTATGGCCATCCACTTATGGCATGCAAAATCATATCAATTGCACCCCAACTTCTTAATATTAAATCCTTAATATTACCCCTACCCCACGTTTATACGTTCGCTTATTCAACGCAGAATATACGTTAGACTCGAATAGTCTAACTAATAGCACAAAAATAAATTATCACAACATATAGACAATTAAAATGAATCTAATTATAATAGGGGTGAAACTTGCATAAAACTAAACAACTTAAGGATCTAAAGGTGTCAACTTGTTAAATGTCACAATTTACATGATATGATCATAACCCAAATTTGTGTATAAACTTGCATATGGTGTTTTATGCAACATAATGATGGTGTGAACTAGCATAGAATTCACATATGTCATAGAATGATTCTAGATGTCATAATTCTAGATCTAAATAGATGTCATGGCATATGTTCATAATCTTTACTAATCAATCTAAACTTGCATACATGGTTTGTCATATAGATCAACATAGCCCAAACATTATGATTTGATTAACATGAACTAATTAGCATAGATAATAGCATCATGATTTTAAAGCATGTATGATTTATCACAACTTAGCATAGATAATTACAACCTATACAATATCATCATAGCATGATTTACAACATATAGGACATCATCATCACATAACATAGGATTTACAACATACATGATAGCATAAGGTTTACAACAACATATATGACAATCCACATCATTCACTTATAATCCGTTCATAACTTAATCTAATTAGTTTAATAATAATCTTGTTAAGATCATCATACTCACAATTTAGAGAAGAAAGAGAGTCTTGATTTGCTTTAGAGTTGAGTAGAATTAGGGTTTTGATTAGCTTTTCTTCCTTCTTAGTTGGCGGCGGCTACACTGAGTTCCATGGCGGCGGTATGACGGTGGCTATTCTATTTTTCATGTGAATTAGAGTGAGAGACTACCTAGGTATTTATTGAGTTTAGGATTTATTTAGACCGTCAGATCAACTCAGAACTAAACTGAACCGTTTAATTTGCCAACTCAGCCCTAAAGACACATCAGCCAAACCCTAGCCGCCTGGACAGGTCGACTGCCCAGTCGACTCCCCAGTTGACCTGGGGTGCTGGGCGGAAATTTTCCCGCCTAGCTTGTTTGACTTCGAATTTTTGAATCTTAAATTTTCTGAAATCTGTTTTGAATTTTCTGAAACTTCCGATGGCCATAACTTCTTCATATGAAGTCCAATTCACGCAAACTCGGACTCTATTTCAACCAGAATTCCGAGACGAACACAATGGCGCAACCCGTTTCCCACAATTCTCATGTCTGAGATTAATTATTCTTTAATTTGTGAATATTAATATTAACAGAATTACGGGGTGTTACATTCTCCCCTCCTTAAAGGATTTCGACCCCGAAATCTTCAAGTCAAAAAGAATGTATATCCTAACATCCAATCGTCCATCTACTCAACCATCAAACACAGGCATCCATTGTCCTTATAGACTTCTAATGCTTTCATGTTTAAATGCACAGTGTGTGTATGTCCGTATCTAATGCAAAATCAGGCGGTCCACTGATTCAGTTGACCTCCTTAATGCAAATCATGATAGTGCCATGCGTCCATTATGTTTTCAAAAGTTCCTTAATGCTACATATTATCTCTATATGCGTGCACAATCATCATCTGAATGCAGCATCCATATGATAAAAAAATCCTCATACATCCATTTTACTAAATACATCCATTTATATGCAATATGAAGTGACTGAGTCGATCTAGTGCCTAATAGTGTGTGTATATGCGTCCACGAGCAACCACTAGCAAACACTTGCGTCCACTTTGCATCCATCATACATAACATGTCTCAAACACATGTTTCAACCATAGGATTATCCTAACTAAAGGTCAAGAATACTAGCGAGAGGACATACTAAAGATAAGATAGGTACAAGCTAAGCGATAAAGGAGAAATTAAAGGACATACCCTCAATAAGAAAAGGGTATCGTGAACGCATCTTCTCTTATGTCTCCCAAGTAGCATTGCTCTCATCATCTCCCCATTGTACTTTGACTATTCTGACCTCTCGATTTCTCAGCTTCTTAATCTGTGACCCAAGAATGCACGTAGGAGATCGTCGAATCGTCGCATCACGCTCTATCTCCACCTCTCTAAGCAAGCTCGGCTCTACCACTTCCGCAGTCTCGTGCAAGCACTTCCTCAAATGTGACACATGGAATACGTCGTGTACACCACTAAGTCTCTCAGGAAACTCCACTCTATACATCATCTGTCCAATCTTCTCCTTAATAGGAAACGGCCCTACGAACCTTGGTGCTAACTTCCCAATGGACCCAAAGCGAACAACATTCTGTAATGGAGACATTTTGATAAAGACCATGTCCCCAACATCAAACTCAAGATCTATCCTCCTCTTATCCGCGTAAGATTTCTGCCTATCTTACGCCGTCTTCATCCTCCTTCGAATCAAGTCGATATTTTTTGAAGTCTCTCTAATCATATCGGGCCCAAGTAAGATCTTATCCGTAGATTCCCACCAACATGTAGGTGAACGACAAGGTCGTCCATAAAGAGCTTCGAAAGGTGCCATGCCAATGCTAGATTGAAAGCTGTTATTATATGCGAACTCCACCAATGGAAGATGCTCTTCCCATGTACCCCCAAAGTCTAGGATACATAGCCTCAAAAGATCCTCTAGAATACGATTCACCCTCTCGGTCTGGCCGTCCGTCTGAGGATGATATACGGTGCTCAAACATAACTGAGTCCCTACCGCCTCTTGTAAACTCTTCCAAAATTCGCTAGTGAAAATAGGATCACGATCGCTCACTATGCTAGAAGGAACACCATGCAAACGAGCTATTTCTCGGACGTATACAGAAGCTAACCATGGAGCAGTCCTCTTACTCTTTATGGGATTAAAATGGGCGCTCTTAGTAAGTCTGTCTACTATAACCCAAATCCCCGTATTACCCTTCCTTGATCGTGGTAATCCATCCACAAAGTCCATCGAGACACTTTCCCACTTCCATAGTGGAACCTCCAATGGGTGAAGCAACCCACCGGGTTTCTTTTGCTCCGCTTTTACTTGTTGGCACACCAAGCATCTAGCGACATACTCGGCCACATCTTTCTTCATGCCAACCCAAAAGTAAGCTCGTCTCACGTCCATGTACATCTTGTCCCCACTGGGAAGAATGGTCATCTTCGAACGATGTGCTTCGTCAAGAATAGCCTTCCTCAAACCTTCGCCTCGAGGTACATAAAGTCTACCGTCCCTACACAACCAACCCTTATCATCTAGGGTATACCTACGGAGATGGCTTGATGACTCCCCTCTTTTGAGCTTTTCTACTAACTCAACCAACTGTGGGTCGTCTCGCTCTGCCTCGCTAATCCGTCCCAAAAGCGTAGGTCTGACCTCCAAGGATGCTATCAAATCGGGTACAAAGTCAACGGAAGGCCTAAAATCAAACATCGAAATGAATTCTAAACTTCGCCGCACAACAAACAAAGGACTTAAGGATAATCTTTTTCTACTTAAGGCATCGGCCACTATGTTACCCTTGCCAGGGGTATATGCTATCTCTAAGTCGTAGGATGCTAAGAATTCCATCCATCTTTGCTGCCTTAAGTTCAAGTCCTTCTGAGAGAATAAGTATTTTAAAGATTTGTGGTAAGTGAATAATTCCAATTTCTCGCCAAGAAGATAATGACGCCAAGACTTTAGCGCGAAAACAATAGCGGCCAACCCTAGGTCATGTGTAGGGTAATTCTTCTCATGCGCTCTCAACTGCCTTCCACCATAGGCTATTACCCTACCCTCTTGCATTAAGACTGCGCCTAGTCCTGTCCCATAAGCGTTAGTATAAACAGTAAATGGCTTACTCCCATCTGGCAATACTAAGAATAGGGCTGAGGTCAAATCTCTCTTTAAACGTTGGAACGCATCATCACAATCTACGTCCCACGCGAAGACTCAGTTCTTCTTCGTCAGGCGTGTTAATGGAGCTGATATCTTTGCGAAGTATTTGATAAACTTCCTATAGTAGCCAGCCAACCCCAAGAAACTTCTTACTTCAGTAGCATTTTTAGGGACCTTCCAATCTTGGATGGCCACCACCTTCGCGGGGTCCACAGCTATCCCTTCCTTGGAAACCACGTGCCCGAAGAATCGTACTTCCTTCCTCCAGAAGTGACACTTAGAAAATTTAGCTTTAAGGTTATGCGCTCGTAGGGTCTCCAACACTTCCCTAAGATGTAGGGCATGCTCTTCTTCATCCTTAGAAAAGATCAAGATGTCGTCTACAAAGACCACCACAAATTTATTAAGGTACTCCCTAAACACCCTACTCATCAAATCAACAAAGTATGCGGGGGCGTTTGTCAAACCGAAGGGCATTACTAGCCATTCATAGAAACCGTCCGGAGTCCTAAAGGCAGTCTTGTCTATGCTATCTTCAGCCACTCTCAACTGATGGAATCCAGTGGCTAGGTCCAACTGTGAAAACACTGAGGCACCAACTAACTGATCGAAGAGATCGTCAATCCTCGGCAGTGGGTGTCTGTTTTTCTTAGTAAGCTTATTAAGTTCTCTATAGTCTACACAAAGTCTAAGGGACCCATCCGCCTTCGTAGAAAATACTACTGGAGCACCCCACTCCGATATACTTCGTCTTATGAACCCCTTCTCAAGCAACTCATTCACTTGCTTATCGAGTTCCCTCCTTCACGTGGAGCCATGTGGCGTACTGGCAAAGATACTGGTTTCGCATTATCCACAGGATATATTCGAAAATCTATCTCCCGCTTCGGAGGTAAGCCCTTCACCTCCTCAAACACATCCGAATATTCTCGGACCACTCTAACAGATCGTAGATTTTCCACCGACGCGTCAAGCGATTCTAAATAACTTAGCATAACGGAATCTATGGGATTACAAGAGATTTCGAGAGTGTTGCCAAGGCGAGTCATGAGCCTAACTACTCTCCTTTCACAATCAAGTACGGCCCCATTTCTGGATAACCAATCCATTCCTAAAATTAGCCCATAGCCCGTGAAGCCTAACACATAAGCATCACATCTAAACTCAACGCTAAGTATAGAAATTTTCAAATCCAAACACATCATGGACAAATAAGATGTGCCCCCAATTGGATTCGAAACAACTAAGGGATCCTCTACTAAACTGGTGTTTAAGTGCAGTGATTCAACTAATGATGTAGAGATAAACGAATGCGATGCGCCCGAATCAAATAAGGTATAGACAGGATGATCAAATAGAAAAACAAAGCTTTCAACAGAAATGGTTCTACCTCATTCTTGCAGCGGTGGGACCGCGAGAGCCTGAACTTGTCCCCTTGCCTGCCCTGGTGCCATAAGAGCCTGCACCTGTCCTCCCGAGGTAGACCCTGCCCTCTGCCCCTTCTTTGGGCAGTCCTTCAATAGATGTCCCGCATCGCCACAGTGAAAACAGTCAGTCTTCTTTTTCTTTCGGCAATCCTTGCTGAGATGGCCTAGTGTCCCACAGTTAAAGCATTTCTTCTTTCCCTTGCCATTATTGTCTTTACCACCCTTCTTGTTTTGCTGTTGTTGTTTCTTCTGATCCCCTTTCTTCTCGGGAGCCTTATCAGCTTTAGTGCCTTTCTCCTCGTGCATGAGTACCATGTCTACTAGCTTCTCAAAGGTGGCCCCCATAGGGATGTGGGTCATAGCCAACCCTTGCAACGATTCATTCAATCCATTAAGGAACCTCAGAGCCTTCTTCTCCGGCGTGTTCACTAAGTCCAAGCCAAACCTTGCTAACTGATTAAATTTGTTGAAATATTCTTTCACTGATGAGCTTCCTTGCTTCAATGTCAAGAACCTTTCCATATATAGATTCTCTTCTGCCCTTGACAGAAACTTTGCCACAAACCTACGCCTGAAATCTGCCCAAGAATCAATAGGACGCTCCCCATTAGTGACCTCCCACCAAAACGAGGCCTCTCCCTTCATCAACCAAGCTGCTAATTTGACTTTCCTCCCTTCTTCCACTTCAAAGATTTCTAGCAATTCTTCCACCTCCTTAAGCCAATCTATAGCTTCCACGAACGTTTCTGACCCTTGAAAGGGTTTTCCACCCATAGCCTCAAATTCCTTGCATGTCTTTGTAAAAGTATCAGCGCGAGGAGGAGGAGGAGGAGCGGGTGCAACTGGTGGTGGAGGAACATTGGCTGGACCTACAGCGGCCTTAGCCTCTAATAACCTCCTATACCATCACAATACACCATCCAGAAGGTTAAGATCTTCAGCCATGCTGAAACGAAAAAGGAAAGATTCAAAATGGAGAAGCCGGAAGATAAAGATATATGGATATTGGGGATTATGTTTGTCATAAAAACTTTCCTCTTTAAATTACTCATAAAGACATGTCTTTGAAAACACTTCTTCCAAAAATACTTTAGAAAAATAGTTTTTCTAAAAAATTTATCTGTTCTGGTAACCTTAAGCTTTGATACCACGTGTAACACCCCACGTCCATTAATGTCACTCACAAAGGGAATGCATTAAATTCCATGGAAGTTTTAAGTGAATATAAAACAGAAAAATTACAACAAGACAGATAATAAGTAGTACTTGGAAATCTAAAAATTCATTTTATTGCAGCGGAAATTGACCATGTTTGTTACATCCTAAAAACCATAAATCAGAGTCAAGTACAATATCCATCTTGCTAAAACAAAATACATAATCCCATTACATAAATAGCCGTTAAAGAAGATAACAAGCTGGACTTTACTTCAACGGTCCAAGCTTTCGAAAAGAGATAAAGCAATCCAATCAAACACCGCTAGAGCCGGGTCCACCCTGAGGACCTGGAGGGGGAAAAGGATAGAAATAGAGGGGGTCAGACATAATGTCTGGCGAGTATGATAATTCTAACAATACTATTATCAAAATAACTAGACTAAGGCATAAGCTGGAAAACAAGGAAATGCCTATGAACTATTGGGTATGGAAGAGCAGATAAGGATAACGTTAAAGATAACGTTAAAGGCACACCTAATTACTAACGAATAATTACTACACTGCACCACACCAGTCACCCTCAAAGTTGATCCCGCTTGCTTCACTTAGAAATTATATAAATAGCCTTGCGTACCCCTAGCTGACTACATAGGTGCCGTCTGCCCCTATCTCCGCTAGGTGTACCCCACTACCCACTTTCGATCGGCTCCCTACTCATAGATACCTGTGCTGGCCCAACAGTGGGGTGTATCACTCCCCTAAAGTGGCAACCCGATACAACTTGAGAATGCACGGCTTATACCTACATGATGCAACAACGTCTTACCTACCAGCCCGGGTCCACACACGCATATGAAACCCATTGGACTTGCGTTGCCACCGCTACCCCGTTTTGGACACTTATATAGTCAAGCCCAGTATGCATGTCCCGTCCTCGACTTGGGTCGATCCCACAAAGATACGTTTGGGTTACCGGTTGAAACGGGCCCCCACAAGCTACCCACCTAAGCTTGTCCACTAGTACATCCCACTTAACCCTCTTAGTCATGTTCAGTTTCATGTGTGTTTGGTTAAGTCTTACTAATCGTATTTCACATGCCACTAAGGGCACCCACTAGATTCCTCATGCCACCCAAGGCACCTACTTAACCCCCATGTCCCACCTTACATGTTTATTTGGTTAAGTATTTCTTAATTCATTCAGGCCATAACCTCATAAAGACCTCTCACATTAGACTGGCATTTATGGCAGCTGGATTTGCCCGGCGGGTCCGGGCAGTCTTACACCATAAAAGAGTCTAACCTCGTGTCTTTACAACTGTTATGCTTTAGTTCAGACCTCGGACCTCTCACATTGGGCTGACATTTGTGACCAATGGATTTGCCGGGCGGGTCCGGGCAGGTTTACGTCACAAACGAGTCCAACCTCGTGTCCTAAGCATTGATTATCACTTATAATCTTTTACCCCAGTTTTGAATATATCCCTATT
Organism: Allium sativum; assembly: GCA_030737875.1. Classification (NCBI taxonomy): domain Eukaryota; kingdom Viridiplantae; phylum Streptophyta; class Magnoliopsida; order Asparagales; family Amaryllidaceae; genus Allium; species Allium sativum. Next base: position 559,297,814 of record CM060915.1, read on the forward strand.
CAAATCATTAATTACTTCCAATTTTAATGATGTCCATAATTGATTCAATTATGGCCATCCACTTATGGCATGCAAAATCATATCAATTGCACCCCAACTTCTTAATATTAAATCCTTAATATTACCCCTACCCCACGTTTATACGTTCGCTTATTCAACGCAGAATATACGTTAGACTCGAATAGTCTAACTAATAGCACAAAAATAAATTATCACAACATATAGACAATTAAAATGAATCTAATCATAATAAGGGTGAAACTTGCATAAAACTACACATGTTAAGGATCTAAAGGTGTCAACTTGTTAAATGTCAGAATTTACATGATATGATCATAACCTAAATTCGTGTATAAACTTGCATATGGGGTTTTATGCAACATAATGATGGTGTGAACTAGCATAGAATTTACATACGTCATAGCATGATTCTAGATGTCATAATTCTAGATCTAAATAGATGTCATGGCATATGTTCATAATCTTTACTAATCAATCTAAACTTGCACACATGGTTTGTCATATTGATCAACATAGCCCAAACATTATGATTTGATTAACATGAACTAATTAGCATAGATAATAGCATCACGACTTTAAAGCATGTATGATTTATCACAACTTAGCATAGAAAATTACAACCTATACAATATCATCATAGCATGATTTACAACATATAGGATATCATCATCATATAATATAGGATTTACAACATACATGATAGCATAAGGTTTACAACAACATATATGACAATCCACATCATTCACTTATAATCCATTCATAACTTAATCTAATTAGTTTAATAATAATCTTGTTAAGATCATCATACTCACAATTTAGAGAAGAAAGAGAGTCTTGATTTGCTTTAGAGTTGAGTAGAATTAGGGTTTAGATTAGCTTTTCTTCCTTCTAAGTTGGCGGCGGCTACACTGAGTTCCATGGCGGCGGTATGACGGTGGCTATTCTATTTTTCATGTGAATTAGACTGAGAGACTACCTAGGTATTTATAGAGTTTAGGATTTATTAAGACCGTCAGATCAACTCAGAACTAAACTGAACCGTTTAATTTGCCAACTCAGCCCTAAAGACACATCAGCCATACCCTAGTCGCCTAGACAGGTCGACACCCAAGTCGACTGCCCAGTCGACTCCCCAGTCGACCTGGGGTGCTGGGCGGGAATTTTCCCGCCTAGCCTGTTTGACTTCGAATTTTTGAATCTTAAATTTTCTGAAATCTGTTTTGAATTTTTTGAAACTTCCGATGGCCATAACTTCTTCATACGAAGTCCAATTCATGCAAACTCGGACTCTATTTCAACCAGAATTCCGAGACGCACACAATGGCACAACCTGTTTCCCACAATTCTCACGTCTGAGATTAGTTTTTCTTTAATTTGTGAATACTAATATTAACAGAATTACAGGGTGTTACATTTGGTTGCATATATACTATTATATATGATGTGTTAGAAAACCTGAAATAAATAATTGTTTGTTTGGTGTTTAAATATCACTGGGCCTAAGTGTTAATTTATAAAAATACCCTGAAAGGGGTATTTGAGATATAAAAGGAGAATTCTACTTTTTCTAAAATAGAATTTGAATTTTTAAATTGATTTGAAATATAAACTTGTTTTGAAAAATAAAACAAGTAGTTCCTTTATAAACGAAGTTTATAAATAGTTTATTTATAAACGAAGTTTATAAATGAAGTGAAATGAATTATCATTGGACAATTCAGAAAATGGAAATACAAGTGTGACTTTGGAAAGGGAAATATTTTTTTCTAAAGATGAAATATTTTATTTGAAAGCGAGACTTGTTTAAATGAGGTTTGTAAATAGAAAGTGGGAAAATTATCATTTGGATAATTTGAATATTTAAATTCAAATGTGAATTTAAAAATAGAAATGGGGAAAATCATTTAAAAGAAATAAACGATGGAATTTATTCTGATGTCAGAATATAAATTGAACTAAATAAATGCCGCGAGGATTTATGATTTTGAATTCGATTAATTCGAATTTATTTAAAAGGAAGTTAAATTGAATATAAAGAAATAAAGAAAATTTAAATAGAATTTGAATATAGAAATTCAAATGGGATTTGAATTCAGTGGAATTGAATTATAATTTAAATTCAAAGGCATTGAAATAGAATTCGAATTCAAAGGCATTGAAATAGAATTTGAATTAAAAGGAATTGAAATAGAATTTGAATTCAAAGGAATTCAAATGGATTTGAATAAAGAAAAATCAAATAGAGATTTGAGAATAGGATTCAAATGAAGTTTAACTATAAAATTTGAAAATAGAATTCAAATGGAGTTTAAATATAGGAAATTCAAATAGAATTGAAATGAAATTTGAATATAGACGATCGGAAATATTATGTTGAATTGAAAATTTTGATTTGATATGTATTAAAAATATATTAGAATGAGTTGAATTGGTTTTAAACGAAGTTTAAATGTTTATATATTAATTATAATTAAAACGAACTCGCCGCAGCGTTGGAGTTCATAAATAGGCGATTCGAACTTCAATTGAGTTTACAGAACTCAATTGAAGTCGGAATTCCTTGAAACAAGAAACGTCAGGACCGATTTGATAATAGTTTTCTAGTGGAGGAAAAAAATCTAGATTTCGTATTATAGATTTTAGGTTATATCAAAATCAAAATTACAGAAAAATAGCGCCATAACCATTAAAAAGCCATAACGGTTTATTTAATTTTATAAAAGGATTTTTAAGCAAATAAAATCCGAATTTCTATTTAGAAAGTTTCAGATTTGAGTTGTAAATTATATGTGAACTCAAGTGGAGTAATGAATTGATTGCTGAAACAGAAATCAGATCTTTGATTATTGAATAGAATTAACTAATTTGAATAGTAATTAGTTAATTAGATTTTGAATTGATATTGGGCTTTGAATAAGTGAATTCGATTTGAAAATTTATATTCAAAATCAAAAAGGAAACTAGAATTTAAAATTGAAAGTTCAATTTGGTTATGAGAAAGTTAATATTTTGTTTGAACATGTTATGTTCAAACAAAGAAGTGAAATAGGCAAAATAGCTAATTAAAGAATAAATGAGCGAAACTGAATTCAAACGAATGGATTGAGTTGAATTGAATTGAAAACAGGAGAACATTTGTTAGACAGGTATGGGATAAACTACACGAAGATTTTAATTTTTCTGCCCAACAAAAAGGTACATGTTTAAATTCATATATGAGATTTTATGCGCCTTATCGGCAAGCCGCTTGGCATTTTCTTTTTCTTTTGGATTGGTGAGGGCCATAGGAGGCTATTTGAAATATCCCGATGCTCCAGGTACAAGGGAGGTTATGGCGAAATTTTCCGAAAATTTAAGGAGTTAGAATATTTTTAAGATAATATGATAATTAGAAATCAATGTATCGATATATATATATAGAATTCGATAAGTAAATGAATTTAAAAATAGAATATTGTAAACAAAAAGGGAAATCTATAAATTAGAAATAGAAAGTGAACAATATACATGTTTTAAAAATGAATAATTGGGTTTTATAGTGTGTTTATTCAAGGTAAGTGGTTTTGCCGTTTTGAAGTTGAGGATGTTTTCAGTCAAGGTCTGAGAGGTAATTTTACCCCAACTTGATTGATTTCATTTTTAATTGATAAATAGCAAGATCCAGTCTCGAAGAGAAGTGTTTGAAAAAGAGTTAGTTGAATAAAATATTTTGGGTTGTTATAACGATGCTTTATACAACATTCGTTTTAACCCAAGTGATGGAATTTTGGAAATATAAAAGTAAATATTTCCTGAGTATAATTAAAGTAGTCAGGAAAGAGATAAGTGATTGAAACTGTTTCAATTTCAAATAGAATATATTTTCTAAGTGTAGAAAATAAAAGAAGGCAAGATATAGAAATGTTTTCCAAAGAATGTAAGAGACCGTGATGATAACTGAAAATATTTGTTTAACAAATATTGATAAGGAAATGGAAAGGGTGACTTAATTAATGAATAGTAATCATGGGGCCCAGTGAATGTTTGATGTTTTGAATGGATGTTTGTTTTTCTTCGATAGTTAAATAACCGACTATCAAAGTGCTTGCTAATATCGTTGTCAATATGGAGAGACCGGTTGGATTATTATCCGAGAACCACTCTGTATTGGCAGTAGCATTGCGAATCAGATTATACGTAGTTAATCGAAGACGGTGTAAAGTGCAAGGGATTTTTCTGTTAATTAAAATTGTGCCTTCGGTCTTGTTCAATCCCAAAACGAACGTATATGGACGAATGACTGACAAAGTATTTCCAATGATCGCATGAGTTGGTCTCTATAAATATATATGGTTGCAACGGATTTATTCCCTTAGCATAACATTCAGAATATTTTGCAAATCAATTAGTGATTAACGGATCTAACAATGTGGCATTCAAAGTGATTGTGCTATCAATGCATAGAAAGTTATCGTAGCCTCAGGCCTCAACAACCGGGAAATGACAAAAATCGGGCAGGCAGCATGACTATGTGGGTTGCTCCCATTAGGGTGTATTGTCACCTATCTAGAGATTGATTTAATTCCTTATTCTATTCAATGTTGTCCCATTCGGAAAATAGTTGCTGATCCCAACCGTTGGTGATATACATTCGATACACTCAAGCGAAATGAGTGGCCGGTCATGTGTGGGTCGGGTTGCAAGATGTTCTTGTTGAACCCAGTGTATTCCTCTCTAGAGATACACTATCGGAAGGTGGTTCCATACTTTGTCATATTGGAAATCCAATCTCCAATAAGCGCCATGCGGTTTTTGATTTTATACTATGTATGTGGAGCGTGAGATGCAAGCGTTCCACTAGATTCTATCTATTTGATGTAGACATTATTATAATATCATTGGATTTTTTTCTAAAAGTGTTTTTGATCATCGTAAGGTAAGAACCATCCGTGTTTATGTGTGAATCGGTCTTACGATTATCACTCCTTTAGAAAGGATTTTTAAAGTTAAACAAATGGTTGGAGTTTACTCACACTAGTTCCATGACTGACCCAGAGTTTATTTTGTTTTGTTTTTCCTAAACTCTTGGGTGCCCAAATTTGTACGGGCAGTCAAGTAGTCGGGATTTTACAGATTCACTTGGAAGAGCTGGAAGCAGGAGGCTTCACCAGTTAGCTATAGACTATCATATATTCCGATGTGAACCATGTTTGTATCTGGAAACAAGTGTTAGCCTACTTTGTGAACTTGGCGACACAAAGAGCAAACAGTGAGAAAGCCACCAACTGGTCCAGATCGGAGGGAGATAGCGCAAGAAAAAAGTAGAGATCAAAGACGCAGATACAATATCGGTTCGGTTCAGAGGAGTGCGTCAGCAACATCAAAAGATAGCAAGTGGCCTCATCGGATCGGATCAGAGGCAGCTGATCCGAACCCCTTTATTTGAGCCTGTAACAGTTGCTACAAACGTTTCCTGAAGACTCGGACCAAGCATGATCATTTCTCCCACGATCTCCCACTAAATCGATGCGTTGTCACCTTCTGGAAGCCTCCGAACCCGACTCTTATGGGATGGGTGCCATGCAGTTTCGAACCGGAGCCACTTCGAAGAGATTTTTCACCTATAAATACACCATCAAGAGGCATTTGAAAGGATCTTTTGGCAAATTCTCAGTTCTAACTTCCTCCATAGCTGAATTTCATAACTACATCTATATCAAAATCATCTCTTAAAGTCTATTTTTGAGAGATTTGAGTGAGTTTATGCATTGTAATTGTGAAGTTGAGTGAGAATCATTGCTGTATTTGCATTCAAATCATCAATTAAAAGAATAGAAAGTGGACGTAGGCCCTTTAACGTCATACCACTATAAATCGTGTGTTCTTCGTTGCTTTTTAGTTTCATTTCATTAAAATTATAGCTCATTTGGGTGTTAGAACCAATTTTTGGTCTAACATTTTGGTGATTTCACTAAGAAACCTTCGAATTCTCAGCCTTTTTGGGATTATCATTCTACTATTTGGACTTTCAAGTTCAAAGAAGTTAATCCCTTGTTTCTGACATCTTTCAGTACTTGTTGACTAACCGTTGAAGAATCGAGTATCGTGGCTAAGACCAAAGGAAAGGAAGTGCAAGGCGCTAGGGGAAATGATTCCAAAGAAGATCAGCAAGCTATCGTGTTAACAAGGTCACGTGCTCAAAGCTCTGGAGCAGACCGCTCCGACCAGGAGGATCTGAACCGGATGGGTGGCGCCGATCCAAACCGGGTGGAAGGCACCGATCCGATCCGGTCTAGTGAGGTTGAGGGCACTCACTCCCTCCATCCGAACCGCCACGACCAGGCTACTGTGAACCGATCCGATCCAAACCAGAATGAAGCTGGAACTTCTACTCCCTCCAACGCTCCGATTCCATCCACGATGACTAATGCTGAGCCTGATCCATCTGCACCCATTACCCAAGGAGACTTTTCACATTTTCTTGACATGCTATAGAGCACTAAAGAAGCACTGGAGGCCCAAAGGCGTGACAACATTTGCATGTAGGAAAACATGATCACTATGGGTAGAGAACTGCAGGAGCTCCGGAGGCAGAAGACTCCTTTCCCAATGCCCCGCCTTGCTACAGATGATTCGTCTTCTTCGGACAAGGAACGCCCTCGCGAGAGAAGGCCGCTTGAATGACCGCAGAACCTTGATCAATTTACTTTTGGATCTTTGGGATCCCGAGAAGACGCTGCTCATGCATTGGGCATTGATGACCCGAGCCTACAACAGCCTATGTTACTACCCATGCGCGGATCCCACATCTTACCCAGGGACCCTAATATTACCAATCCCACGCAGCAACAGTTTCTCCAACCTCTACCTCCTGAGATCGACCGGGAACACAGAGAACAATGTAGAGCAGCTACCGCCAGAAACAGGAGGTTATCCCCTGACCAGGAACCCAGGGGTAATCCTAACATCAGATCCAAAGGGGCTGTGCATACATTAACAAATGTCGATGTATGGGCAATGGTACGCCAGATTATGTCCGAGAGCTGGCAGTATACTAAAGAAGATTGGGCATTGAACGAAGTCATACCCCCTTCACAGATGACATACTGAATTTCCAGTTCCCCCTGCGATTCAATTTGCCTCAGATGGATTGATATTCAGGAAGAACAGACCTAAGGCAGCATCTGATGAGATATGCATGGTTCATGAATGCGGCAGCAGCTCCGGATGCCGTAAAATGCAAAGCTTATCCAATCTATCTTAAAGATGTAGTGTTAATGTGGTTCACCCGACTCCCTCCTCGGTCGGTATCAAATTTCACAAAATTGAGTGAGCATTTCATGAATCAGTTTCGACTCCATGCCCAAAAGTCCAAGACCGTCATAGAATTATCACAAATTAAACAGGCCCCAGGAGATTCTTTGAAGTCATATTTGGATCGCTTCAACCTGGTCGTCACTGAAGTTAGTGATCCCCATGAGCCCAATATCCTGACGGCCTTGATAGAAGGGGTAGATCCTGACATAGAGTTTGGGGATTACTTGGCTGGAAGACCACCTCCTACTAGATAATTGTTCTATGAAAAGGCTAATATCCGATTAAGGCGAGAAGAAGCTAAGGCAAATCGAAAGAGAAAGTCCGAAGCGGCCTCGAAGGAAGGTGTCCAGAGTAAAGTTGCTGTGAAACAATCTGGTGACAGTTCAGGGAAGGTGGAAGTAAATGTTGGCAACCAGAGTGGGGGTAATAGCAACAGAAATAGGAACAGCAATAGAAGGAACAGAAAATGCGGGAATAGCACTAATAAAAGACTCAGATTCCAAAATTTTGAAAATTATACGCCATTAAATGATACGTTGGAGAACATTTATTTAGATACATATAGCATATTGCAGTACAAGAAAACACCACCCAGAGATTCTACTGAGAAAGAGATTGCAACAGGAAAATTTTGCTTATTTCATGGTACCCACAGTCAATCCACCAATGAGTGTCGTCATTTGAGAGATATCGTTGAAAAATTGCTGCGAGAAGGGAAGTTAGATGAGCACAAGGCCGCCCCAAGGGACAGGGGGCAAGGGGGACAAGCCCCAAACCAAGACCAGCTTGCTTCAAAACCCACAGCTCAGCAAAAAGGTAAGAGGATCGTCATTAATACTATTATAGGCGGACCTCACTTAGTTGGTCGTAGTTTTAAAGCAATGGACCAGTACGTCAACGCCGCCAAGCATTTTGAAGTAGGAGAATGCAGTAGCCTTGAAGACGTCACTCCAATAAAACAATAAAAAACGATGTCAGATGATGTCGTATTCCACAATAGAGATGATTCTGGATTTCAATCTCCAACCGACGATCCATTAGTGATTACCACGACAATTGTCCCTTCTTTAGTCCATAAAGTGTTAGTGGGAAACGGGAGCTCGGTTAATATCCTCTTTAAGAAAGATTTCGAGCAAATGAGACTCGAATCAAAAGACTTAAAGCCATGTGAAGGATGGATATGTATCTTTAACGGAGCATCTACAACTCCGATGGGCTTTGTGGAACTACCAGTCACACTAGGGCAGGGAGATCGCCAGAGAGTAAGGATTCTGTCGTTTGTAGTTTTGGATGTGGAGTCACCTTACAATGGCTTCCTAGGCCGACCGGCCCTTGCCGAATTTAGTGCATGTATTGCACCTTGGTGCTTGCTGCTTAAATTCCCGACTGACTCAGGAGTCGGGGTGATGAGGGGCGACCAAGCTACGCGACGAGCTTGTTACGTGACAGAGTTAAAGATGTTAATGAAGGGGTTGAATATAGATGCTAAAGTTGATTCCGTCCCTCCAAAGGAGGCCTCAGCATAGCAATTAAGGGGCCCTGCCCTAAGAGAGTCGCCCACAGACGAGCTCGAGGATATAGATCCTAGAGAGGATAAAGGACCCGGGGACAGGAAAGCAACTCCCAATGAAATAGCAATCGATATACCTATTGATGAAATAGATCCAACAAAAGTGCTAAACATCGGCTCGCAACTGGATCCAGTTAGAGCGAGGGAATTGGTTGATTTCTTAAAGGCAAACCTGAATGTGTTTGCCTGGACTCACGCTGACATGCGTGGGATTTCGCCTGCCATCATGAGCCACTCTTTGTGTATTAATCCAAAGCACCCACCAGTCAAGCAGAAGAGACGGATATTGGGCCCAGAGTGGTCAACAACTTTGAAAGAAGTAGAGAAATTAAAAGGTAACGGATTCATTGAGGATTCGAAATATCCCAACTGGATATCGAATCCTGTCCTGGTCAAAAACTCAAACGGGAAGTGGAGAACGTGCATCGACTTTTCTGATTTGAACAAGGCTTGCCCGAAGGATAGCTTTCCTCTTCCCAGAATTGATCAACTAGTGGATTCAACGGACGGGCATGAACTCTTATCCGTTATGGACGCCTATTCCGGGTACAATCAAATTCCCATGCACATACCAGATCAGGAGCATACAAGCTTTATCACAGACTTGGGGTTGTATTGTTACGTGGTAATGCCATTTGGATTAAAAAATGTGGGTGCCACGTATTATCGCCTAGTCAACCGCATGTTTTACAATCAAATCGGGAAAACCATGGAAGTTTACGTGGATGATATGCTCGTGAAATCCAAGCAATCTCCCGATCATATGAAGGACTTAGTAGAGATGTCCGGCATACTACGAAGGTTTGGGATGAAGTTGAATCCCTTGAAATGTTCTTTTGGCGTGGCATCCGGCAAGTTCCTTGGCTTTATCGTGAGTTCCAGAGGAACTGAAATCAATATAGACCAAATAGCAGCAATCCGGAATATAGAGGAGTGCAAAAGATAAGGGATGTTCAAAGCTTAGCTGGGAAGGTTACAGCACTGGGCAGGTTCATCTCTAAAGTAATGGACAAGTGTGTACCTTTCTTTGATCTCATAAAACGAGGAAAGTGAAATTTTGAGTGGACTCCCGACCGTGTGGAGGCGTTCCAGAATCTATTAGACTTCTTAGAAAAGCCTCCAATATTATCAAAGCCTATGGAACATGAGGATCTATTCGTCTACTTGGCGGTATCATCTCACGCCGTCAGCGCAGCGTTAGTACGAGAAGAGGATAAAGTCCCGAAACCTGTGTATTACGTAAGCAAAAAACTAGCTACTGCATAACGTAACTATCCGAAGATAGAGAAGCTTGCTTATAGCCTCCTGATTGCTTCCCGCGAACTTCGCCATTATTTTCAAGCACATCCAATAGTTGTATACACCGATCAACCCTTGAGACAAGTGTTGCAAAAACCCGAAGCATCGAGGTGGTTGCTTAAATGGAATATTGAGCTGAGTCAATTTGATTTGAACTTTCAACCACGAAGATCAATAAGGGGGCAGACATTGGCTGACTTTATAGTTGAATTTACAATTCCTAAAGAGGAAACGGTGGGCGACAAGTAGTTTCTTTGGATAGAGAGTTAGAGCTCAGTCCGTGGAAATTATATACGGACAAGGTCAAGAATGATAGAAAGTCCGGCGCCGGAGTTGTTTTCATAACTCCTGAAGGACGATCTATCTACTATGCATTACGGTTAGAGTTCGCTGCTACTAACAATGATTCCGAGTATGAAGCCCTGGTTGCCGGGCTGAAACTCATCAAAGATTTGGGAGTGAAGACACTAGATATATATTGTGATTCCAAGATAGTTTTATGTCAAGTTCGGGAAGAATTTGCTGCTAAAGGACCTCGACTCATCAATTATCTCAAAAAGGTAAAGGAGTTATTGAAAATTTTGGAGCATTATAGCATAACACACATTCCAAGAGCGGAAAATCAGAAAGCAGATCGACTGGCGCAGCTAGCAAGTTCTGATGATCCTAAAGAAACCGAAATGGTTCCGATAGAGGTGTTGGAATCATCGAGATTCGACCTAATGGAAGTAGAGCTAGCCTTGGAAGTTGAATCAGAGAGAGAATCCTGGATGACATCGATTAAGAATTCTCTCAAGAGTGGAACCCTCCCGTTAAAAAAGAGCGAAAGATGAGCTGTAAGACGCAAGGCTGCAAGATACGTTTTACAGGATGAAGTCATTTATCGTCAAGGGTTTTCAATGCCCCTATTATGGTGTATCGCACACGACGACATTAAAGGTGTACTGCAAGAAGTACATGAAGGTGAGTGTGGAGATCACACTGGGGGCCAAACCCTAGCAAAGAAAGTATTACGGTATGGATATTTCTGGCCTACCGTTAATAAAGACGTGGCTGATTATTCACGACGCTGCGATAGATGTCAAAGATTCGCTAAAGTTCCCAGAGCACCTCCGACCTAACTCAAGTCGATGGTAAGTCCATGGCCATTTTCCATGTGGGGAATTGACATTGTTGGAGTGTTACCTATTGCCAAAGGAGGAGCTAAGTACGCGATCGTTGTCGTGGACTACTTCACAAAATGGGTGGAAGCTGAACCTCTAATAACCATCACGGCAAGGAAGGTGATCAGTTTTGTGGTCAGAAACATTATTTGTCGATTTGGGATACCGAAGACCATCGTAACTGATAATGGGACGCAATTTGACAACATCGAGTTTAGAAACTTCTGCCAGAAATATAAGATTGATAAACGATACACTGCAGTAGCTCACCCGCAATCAACTGGCTAGGTCGAAGCCGTAAACAAGGTCATTAAATCAATTCTAAAGAAGCGATTGGAGCAGGCCAAAGCTAGATGGGTAGACGAGTTGCCATTAGCCTTACAGGCCTACAGGACTACCTTTAAGATGGCTACCGACCATACTCCCTATTTAATTTCCTTTGGGTCAAAAATAGTGATCCCGGTAGAATTAGAAGTCCCTTCTCATCGAGTTGCGTATTATGACTCGATGACAAATAAAGCACTCCTCCTAGAATCTCTTGATATGATTGAAGAAAAAAGAGATGAAGCCGACTTGCGTGCCTCGAGTCATCAACATCAAGTAGAACGTTATTATGACCGGAAAGTTCGCCTCAAAACCATTGAACTAGGAGACCAAGTACTGAAACGAGTCTTCCCGCCTTCAACCCAATTGGGTCCAAAATGGGAAGGGCCATACACCATCCAACGGAAGCTTGATACAGGAGCATTCAAGTTAACGACCATGGATGGTGAGGAGATTCCCAGAGCCTGGAACGCTCAGCACCTACGACGATATCTGAGCTAAATATGAAATGTCATCTCTTTTGTTTTCATAAGCTATGTAAAAAGGCACGACTTGCCTTAAAAAGTCTGTTTATGTGAACAAAGGATTATAAAGTGGATGTAGGCTATGACTTAGCTGAACCACTATAAAAATATCGTGTGTCATTTTCTTTCCTGCATTATTTATATCTTCAACAATTATTCTATCATGACTGTGAAACACGAAATGTTAAATTAAATTTGGGAAGTTGGAGATGACCTATGTGCAGGAGCAAATAAAATGACTGTTCGTGCGATAAAACACAGAAGAATGGGAAGACGGCATTCCTAACTCTAACTCTGAAGAATCGAGAGAGAGTATAAAGGATGGGAAGATGACGTCCCGTGAGGTGTGAAGGTGCACCCAGATGAGAGACCGCCTCAGCGATACTCTAACCTGGTTATGAGATAGGAGAGTATAAAGATGCCAGAAAGAATAGGCATCGATGACGAAAGGAATATAGCCCCTTCAGAGAATCGGGAGCAATTGGATTTTTTTAATTTAATCAATCTTGAATAATTCTTGCTCAGTTATTCAAGATTAACTCCGGGCACATATATGTATACATATTCCCCTCAACAACGACTTTATTATATAACTTTAATATGACATACTTTTGTATTTTCACTTAAGTGCTGAGCTAACAACTCTCAGACATTGCAGGAAATAAGCTATTTTTATTTACAAACATGTGAGTTTGTACAAGGAAAACAAGCAAAAAAGAAGATGCGAGGGGCGGACTCGCTGCAACAATTGCGGACCAATTAAATGCCAAAATACAACAAAGCACTCCGTCACTTATGCTTTGGATCGGACTTGGATTTTTTGGCAGCTTTCTGAGCAGCCTTAGCTTCCTTTTCAGCATCAGTCATAATGCGTTTCGACCTTTTCTTCTCTGCAGTCGAAGTGCTAGAGTTGGTTGACTTTTTACCAGGAGTCGGAACACTGGAATCTAGAGAAGATTTTTTAGCAAGTTCCTCTGTAATAGACCTAGTTGAAAGCTTAACGACTAACCTTGATCCAGGATCCACCATTGCAAGGGGTTCAAGGCTTTCGGGGTTCAAGTCTTCAACTTCTAGCTGCATACGTCTTGTTCGGCTTTCATTTTAGCTAAAGTGATGTCATCAGCGCTTTTCGAATCCCCAATTGTAGCCACATCAGTTTCTTCCTCGTGCCCCTCGCTACCGCCATCGTCTTTCAAGGCATCTATCATCTCGTCATCATGAGAAGTGTCAGCCTTAGATAGTTCAACTCCCCCTCCTGACTCTACAGTGGCACCCTTATCCTTTTCTCCTTGAGCCTTTTCCACAGGTTTTACTCCGATGGTGGTTCCCTGAAGCACGCCAGTCTTCTCGGTCGGTTCAAACCTATAGAATGGGAAGCAACAGTTATCAACTCAGGAGTAAATAAAGGATCCTCCATCGATTGCCCAAATATGTGATGAAAAGTGGAGACGGCCTTGACGAATTGGGGGTGAAAAGGTAGAAATACCTTCCGATGATTTCTCAGCTGGAATGACTACCGTCTCTGACGCAGACTCGGGTATGGGAGACAAAAGAGATGTCTGAGGGATCCCCGGGTTTTCGGGGTCATATCCCTCGACTTCAGAAGTTTCAGCGGTAGTAGAAGAAGAATCAGCCTCTGGCATATTCTTTTGTTTGGCCATCCGCTTCTCCTCCTCCATAGCAGCGGCGATGAGGCGACGCCCCTCGGCCAGACATGCCGGCTCATCATCTCTTAGATATTTTTCCATAAGCTTATCTTCATCGACGAAGTCTACCTTGAGTTCCTCTTTCTCTCATTCGATAATTTGACTCCATACGTGAACCAAGGTAGTTGGATAATCTTCAATCCAGGAGATGTTTCGGCGAGGAATTATGTGCGCGAAGAATTCAATTAGTAATTCGCCGAAACCGTGCACTTCTTCCTGATCCTCTGATAGCTGCTTGCGGGTCTCTTCATCAGACTTAATAACATTTTCCACATTCCCCTCCGCTAGGGCAGCCCTATTCTCGGCTTCCATTAACTTGGATCCCAAGTCAGCGTTTCGTTTCTCCAATTCAACATTATTTCTTGCTAACTCGGCTTTTTCTTGCTCAAGAGTATTGTAAGCTAGTTGCATTCTGGCATTGTCCGACTTAGCATCTTCCGCTTGTTTCTTCAACTCCAAACGCTCTTGACTATGAGATTCGAGCAAGTCATGATAACGCTTTTGTAACTCTTCAAATTGCTATTTGAAGTTGGTAGCTTCTCGTTGAGCGATGACAAGTTGGGCCTATGTGTCCTCAAGGTCCTTCTCTAAAATTTTGAAGGCCTTTGCGTCGGCATCTGCAGTCTTTTTTATCGAATTAACATCTATAATTAAAGTCGAATGATTCTGGAGAGATTACGTGAATACTTGAACAAGTTCGAATATTGCTTCTCGACTGCATCAATCTTCGCTTTGGCCTCATCTGCCCACTTCGAGGAAATAGGCTCGAGTGCAGGTAAGAAAGTCAGATTTTCTAAATAATGGTCTGGGAACTGCTTCTCCAGATATGCCTGCTTAACTTTAGGCTCAGCATACAGCGGTGGAGGTTTGCAGTATGTTAGTTCAGTGTCCCTGTGTTTAGTGGGCACGATGGCTGTATCCCCTTTTCAAGTCGCTTATCAGAAACCTTATGTTTGTCTCGTCAGTCAGTACGTTTCGATGGACTTTTTTCTCGAATATATTTGTCTTAAGGAGAAGTTCAATTTTGGGCTGCGATGTGTCTTCTCCTCAACGACTCTGATAGCTTTTATATCGGTCTGGATCCGACCGGACGGGGGAGCGAGAGCACGAGGTGTGTGGCCGATAAGAATCATGAGGCCTTCTGTCCTCTCTACCCCGGCTTTCATGGCTATCATGCTCGACATCGGAAGGGGGTCTAGTCATGCTGCGACGTATTTTCTTGATATCGTAGTAGGAGCGAGACATTGTACCTGCGCAACAACGTAAGTGGAATTTAGAATCAGTGTTCACATGAGAAGTAAGTGTTGTGAAGTGCGGTGCTATTGTGTTGGGTGCATCCTAAGTGGTGTTCCCCTCGATAGATCCAAGTCCAAAGCCAGACCAGCATGAGTGGGCTCTTTGGCCTTCACAGGAGTAGTCTCCTCTGAAGAAGTTAAAATTAAAGGATTTGTACCAAAGTCCTCTGAACTATACATAGTTTCAGGTAGGGGGAGATCTCCTAAACCCTGAAATGTGGGATCATCGGTAGTAGGAACATCTCCTTGGGAAGCGTCATTTGGCAGTTCTTTAAGATACATTGACTTCTCAGGAGAAATAGCATCACCAGGGACGATGTACCCTTCTCGGTGCTTTTCGGCTACGTTAGCCAACTCATCGTCTTGAGTTGAATATGGAGAAGGTGAAGTCCGAAGAGGTATTGTTGGACTTTTCGAGCCCTTGATCATTTCAGGAATTATATCCACTAGGGGGATGTATACATATGGACCCAACCCATGACCTATGCAATGGGTAATGGCTAATAGCCCGTGATGATGGAGGTACTCATCCTTAAGAACTTCATCGATGGTTAGAAATTTTTGGTCGCCATTGAGAAGCTGATGCATCCGATCAAAGTACAACTGATCCGATATTTGTTTTGGATTATCATCTGCAAACAAAAGAGAAAGAAGGTTAATGTGTTGGCGTGAATATTTAAAATTGAGATCTAGAAAATCGATGCCTTACTTAATTTGATCCATCTCCTGGCGCACCCCATCTGTTGCCTGATATAAAACCATTCAAGCTTAGAATCACCGGCCATGCTGCTAAATGGAGCTGAAATAATTTTCTTTTTTGGGACTGAGTCGAAGTAGAAGAAGGAAGGAGTCTCTTGAGTCCGATGCTTGAAATTATAAAAAAAGTGGACGTCGTCGAAAGCGAGCTCTGTACCTAAAATCTCTCTGTATGCTATATATAAGGTATATAAGTAGGCATAGGAATTGGGATGTAACTGCATGGGGGCAATCCGCATCTGTCTCAGAAAGTCGACAACAAAGGGCGGAAACGGTGGAATAGCCCCAACCATACACATCAATCGGGTAATTTCCATAAATCCTTCTAGGGGATTGTGAGGACGGTCGGCTTTTGATGGCACCAGGGTATCCCTTTTCAGTATCCCGTGCTTTAAACATATGCGAATAAGTCTGTCGTCGTCGATCGTTGATTCAACAAAGTCTTTGGGTGACTCCAATATAATGGCAGACTCAAACTCATCAGGATCTCGAGTATCTCCAATCCCTCCTTCCTCTTTATCGCCCAGAGAAACTTCACTATCGGACGACGTTTTATTGTTATGCACTCTTACTTCATAATCTGGTCCCTCATCGTCCCATTCAGGGTCTGAAAAAGAAGATATGTCATTGATGGTAACTTTCTCAGAAGTTTCCGCCACTTCCATCTTCTTTGCTAACCTAGATGAACGTCTCTTGGCCATGATCACTAGACTATTGAAGAAACAATAGCAAGGATTAGAGCAAAGTTGCTCGTGTCCCCCATGTGTGTATGTGAACTAAAGTGTGTGCTACGTGTAACAAAGATGCAAAGTAAACACATGAGAGTGTGATATGAAGATTCAAAGAAGTAATAATGTTTCAGAATAGTTCTTGATTTTTGTTATGTTAGTAAGGCGCTATCCTAACTGTTCTTCAAGTTGAAGGTTATGCCAAGCATTGATTAAGAAAGTTGGATAAATTCTCGCGCATTGATTTGGACTATTTCGGTTCGGGTATGTGCATTGGGATCGGATCGGAGGGCAAAGTCATGTTTCGTATGAAGCGGATATTCACACCACGTAAGCAAAACCGGATCGGTTCGGATGTAGGCGACCGGATTGGTTCGGATTGACTTGAACAATCATGCCTCTTTTCCTCCTTATCTTTTACTCCGATCCGACCCGGTCAGGTAGGCTTCGTTTCCCCTTTTTTGTTCTTTCTTTTGCTCTGACCCGATCCGATCTTGTAAACATCTTTCCTGTTCTTTCTTTTTCTCCGACCCGATCCGATCTTGTAAACATCTTTCCCTTTCCGTCATTCCAACGTTTCTTCACCCGAACCGATCCCAGTTCCTCTCCTCTCCTTCATCTCCTTCATCTTCCGCCTCGTTTAACCAATACTGGACCTAACTCCATTTCACAAAACCCAATCAAGACCAAGCATCTACATGCTCTACTATCCAATAAGATCCTAATCCCCTCTCCCAACGCCTCGAGGTGGTGACAGAACCACCAACGACGACGGCGAGGAGAGAGGAGGCCATAACGTCGGAATTAAACACACACCATGTTAGAATCGCCCAATTTTACCACAAATTTAAACTGAAAACGACTACAGCAAAGTAATTCGAGATTTTAAACCTACCAAATTGTTTAATTTCAGGAAGAACGAGAGAGTTTTGGAGCTTTTGAAATTTTAGGGTTTTGGTGCAAAATCTGTTGGATGGGAGTAATAAAAAAAGAAGAGGAAGAAGAAGACGAGAAGAAGACTTATATAAGTTTGTGGTGACTACTCGTATTCCCAGTCTTCTATACCCCGTTTAGACCGGAATTCAGTCCCACCAAGGCACTCTGGCCTGTTAGTCCATAATGTAGCAATACTGGAGGGAAAACCATTCGGGTCGGATCCGAACCGCAAGGGACTATACACATTGACTTGTCATGCAGGATGAATTCAAGGAAAAATAAAGAAAAGCTTACCTGGAGGAATTGCTGGACATTAAAAAGAAGCTCTTAAAGTTGTTTGGAAATGAAGAAAGTAATTCATATGGTTTATGGCTATATATAAGCAGCAAAAGGCACGACTTTATGAAGCAACACAACACTACAAGTAAGTGGAAGCCATCATTCTATGGTCCTAATTCAAAGGATGTTTCGTAAACTACTTCGAAGCACACTTTATCTTAAATAAGAGTGTACTTCGAGGGGGCAAAATGTTAGCCTACTTTGTAAACTAGGCAACACAAAGAGAAAACAGTGAGAAAGCCACCAACCGGTCCAGTAACAACCCGAATTTTTAATAACATGTTATAATGTAAATCAAGGAATAATTAAATTGTAAAATCTGAATCAAGGGGAAGAGGCTATGTCATTGCGTTTGTCTCGGAAAAATACGCGAAATAGCGTCCGAGTTTTCGAAAAACGGAGTCCGTATGGCCAAGTTATGGCCCAATGAAGTTTTCAGAAAATTTTCAGCCAAAACAAGATAGGCAGGAATTTTCCCGCCCCAGATAGGGTCGACACAGGGGTCGACACCCATGTCGACCCCGGGGTCGACCCCCCCCCCGGTCGGACCAGTTTTTCTGGTGCACCATTTTTACATGTTGAGTCTAGTTCTGGAAGTTTCTGACGGGAGTGGATGGCTCAGATTCGATTTAGGGTTGATCCTATGGTCTAAACTACCCCTAATCTCTATAAAAGGATCCCTAGACCTAACCTAAACCCTCATTAATCATTCCTACAACTAAATGCTGCCCAAATGTTTCTTGATCATGGCCTCCATCTTCTTCATAAAAGCATGAGTGTCTCAAATCAATCTATGTCATAGAGGAGCCATCTTTCTTAAAAAAAAAGAGCCTTCTTTCTTTGTCATTGGAGTTATTACTTCTTGTTTCATGGCGTTTAAGTGGAGCTTATTATTTTCTTTGCGGATTTTGCTTGTGGCTTCATCTCAATCTTTATATATATTGATCTAGATCGCATAACCGCTCATTGTAAGCCTTATACTACTCTTAGATTCTAACTATGAAGTTAAATGTTACATGTTGCAAGTTGAGTTTGGGCCTAAGTATGATTTGTGCTTTGATCCTATTATGTTATGCATATGTTTACCCTATGCAAGTTTTTAAAGCTATCACCTTGACCTTGTGCATAGAAAACTATGAACTTTGATCCTATCATGTTATGCATAGATGCATGTTTGTAAAGCTATCACCTTGACTTTGTGCATAAAAAGCTATGACCTTCGATTTGAAATGTTGCATTATGCAACATGAGAACTCTCATGACCTTCATGATAACTTGCATATAATGTTATATGCGAACTTCTAGTCATCATCCTATGTCATCTAGGACTATGCATCACCTATTTGCTTAAGTTGATATTATGCATGTTTTGAGGCTCGTGATGTAATATGCAAGCTTATGAACATATTTATGCCTCATATGCCACCATGTTTAACTTATGGCCAAACCATAACCCCTAATAATATTACGCATGCTTGTGGCCAAATCACCCTTATGCTATTATGCATGCTAGTGGCCAAATCACCCTTACGCTATTTGATATGTATGAGGCCAAGACACCTTTTATGCTATCATACATGTTGAGGCCATATGCTAGTATGCTGAACCCCTTTCGGCCTCAAATATCACCATGTTTGACTTGTGATAGACTTTGCCACCTTATGCCCACCTTGTCATATAGTTATGTTCCCTCTTTGATCTATTTGCGTTGATGCGAATTTACGTGCGATAGGAATACGTTATGGGTAGTGGGGCAAACTTGAATAACATGAAAATATGACTCGAAAACATGACATGAAAGTTTGACATGTGTTTATGCTTGAAAACATGAACGTGGACATGACATGTAGAAAACATGAGTGTGGCCAACTCGAGGTTGGGTTGAGTTTGTAGCATAAATCTACCCGGAACCGACCGGCTTAACTAGTGGCTACAAACAATAGGACCCAATGTGAGTAGTTGGTCATGTTTGTGCTTAAACCCGAGGTTAGACTAGGTTGTGGTGTAAAGCTACCCGGACCCGCCCGGCTTAACTAGTAACCACAACAAGGTCTAATGTGAGAGGTTGGGTGCATTAAATTAATTAATGCCACAGGGTAGGGTCAAGTCATGAACTACTTGAATATACTTAACCAATTAAGCACGATGGATTGGTAGGGTTAAGTCATGAACCACTTGAATATACTTAACCAATTAAACACGATGGATTGGTAGGGTTAAGTCATGAACCACTTGAATATACTTAACCAATTAAACACGATCGATTGGTAGGGTTAAGTCATGAACTACTTAAATATACTTAACCAATTAAACCGGATGTATTGATAGGGTTAAGTCATGAACTGCTTGAATACACTTAACCAACTCGATACATGGTTAGGATAGGGTTAACCACATTTAACCCACTGGAAATCCTAGTTACGTGGTCCTTTTCAGCAGTAACCAACTTAGAAGTATCATGGGTACCCTGGACTAGGCTGGGGTGGGGCACGATTACTGGACTAATTATAAGAGGCCAAAAGAGACGGCTGATGGGTGCACTGGTTGTTCAGGTGGACCATGGTCGTGCACATTAAGTCCGGAGTTGAACATGGGCACTAGTAGGTTTAGACTGTGCGTGCTTGAATTGTGTCTGTGGTTTACACCTTAGGGCAGGATACACCCTGGGGTGGATCTAGTACAGTTAACTACATTCCACGATTAAGCCGTATGACACCGATACACGACGAGTTAGGCTTATAGGGAGCCGATCGACTAGACCGAGTAGTTGGACCTCGATTTAGGTCATCTCATGATGTGGGCCAGCTTTGGGCCAAGGGATCATTTCTTGATTATACTTGACATGAATTGGAATACTAGTACACACCTGGTGTAACTTAACCTTGTATATGCGATGCCACACTTGATCTATCTTGTTAACTTTTCACCATGCCAGTTATCATCCTACATCTCATCCCTGTTTACATGTTCAGTTAACTTTACTAGTTTTTATACTAATAGTAGATAGGACTTACCAGTCTTTTTGACTGACCCGTTTTCTTTCGCCTCTTTTCTTCCGTTCCCCCCCCCAGGTTTGCAGGGTGGGAACACTGTTACCTAGCTGGATCTTTAGCTGCTTTTCTGGATAGCTCACGTATGGTTTGAGCATGCTATGGCCTTATGCTACTTTGGGCATAGTTACTTTATGTTTCTTTTTCAGTTTTCAGTTTATGTTCTAGACTTTGTTTTATGGGAAAATAATGACCAAGTACTTTGATGTAACTTGACTATGGTTTTGAAATGCTAGTTTTATCCGCTGCTTCATTTACTATGTTTTTACTTATATGTTCTGTCTTGTGATATCTGCATGCATGTTTACCTCGTTTAATGTAACACCCCGTAATTCTGTGACATTAAGATTCTCAAATTAAAGTATAATTAATTTTTAAAAGAAAAATTAAAAGAAAAAGATCCATGCAGTTGTTTAATTTAAGTATTGTAACTAACATGAAAAAGAGAAGTAAGGAGAGAACAATAATTATTATTGTTCTAAGACTTATTAACAAAAGCCTCAGTAGCTCAGTTGGTTAAGGCATTGGATTTGTAGCATGGAGGTCGGGGGTTCGAACCCCGGCGGCGGCATAATTTTTTATCTTTGTTTTAGAGAGGGCCAACTGAACATGCAAATATATGTACGTATACAAATTCAAAATTTAAAAGGATAAGAACGTACATATAAGGAAATAAAGAAAAAATATATATACATATGAGAATATAAATATATATATATGCAAAAATATATGTATACGAAAGATAAAATTCAAGATAAGGCTACAGTCAATGAAATATGGCAACATCATTTGAATTTTGAAAATAAAATGAAAGTTGTGCGTACATATATACGCGTAAAATGGTCATTAGAGGAATTGTATACATATAAGAATATTTCATGTGAATAAAACAGTTAAATAAATTCCAGAAATTCAAAAGTTCGAAAATCAAACTTCTACGCCAAAACAATTCATTCGAAATTCAAATTTCTACGCCAAAATAGCTTGTGAGACCCAATGCTGACTCAGCACTGCGTGTATGATAAGGTTTGGCTAGATTCATCTAGGTACCTGGACTATTTTCTTAACCGGGTTCAATGCTGACTCAGCGCTGCGTGTACGATAAGGTCTTGAGCAGCTATATAAACAGCCCTAGTCTTCATTCTCTTTGCACCAATTCTCTTCTATCCTTATGCTGCTAAGATTCATGGCTTCTTCCCCTCCTCTAAATTTTCTTAAATAATTAAAATAAAATATAAATTCAAGACATGGAGATGCTGCTCAAATCTGTTCAAGAGAAGATTCAAATCAAAGTGAAGAATTCAAAGGCTAAATCAACAAACCTCTAGCAACGACATACGAATCTTAGCATCGCCGTTCTTCTATTCTAAATCTAATTTCTGTAAGTCAGTTGTTTCTAGATTTGAACGTTTTTGCTTTATTTTGTGACATGAAATTAAAGGAATAAAAGAATATGCCAATTCTCTCTCTCTATTCGAATCTGTGTTTATACTCTTGGACTAAATTAAGAACTGTTATGATTCAAGGACAAATAAGACTTTGCCTAAGACCGTTGCCTATGACTATGGATTCTGAGAACATGTGCCTTTGGACTATGAACATAAGCCTTTGATTTTGGGACATAAAACATTGCCTATGACGGTGACTTATGACTGTGGGAATTATTTTCCCTTTTTACTATGAATATTGCCTATGACTATGGACATTCCTATGACTATGAACACAAGCCTTTGATTTGGACATAAAGTATTACCTATGACATGAGAACGGTGATTTAAACACCTATGATTCATGACTAGGAAAATTGTTGCTTAGGTTTTGTGACTATGAAATTGGGTCTAAAACCCGATTTTTCTGTTCTGTCTGTTCTTGATTTTCTTTGGTTTTAGACTATGGGAATTTACCTATTAAGTTAGGTCTACCCATGTTCTCGAACCTATTCTGTCTATTCTTGGTTTTAGACCGTGGGAATTTACCTATTAAGTTAGGTCTACCCATATTCTTGAACCTGCGTCGTTAATCAAAATCTTTTTATGCCAATTATTATGTCCACCCTTTTTCATAGCATCTTTGGTTCATTCCCTATTTTCTACGAATCTAGATTTATTTACAATCTAGGTTGAATCACGATTATACGAACGGTGGGAATGCGATTTGGGAAAAACACAAAAATAAACATAAATATAGTTGTAAGCTTGAAATTGGCATAGTTTGGAAACGAACATGATTCTGATTTATACAATTTTACAACATGTGTTAAGACATGTGAATTGGGTAGATTTGACATGGATTATAGGTTATGAAATTTAGATCTAGTATTGGCCTGTAAACTGAAAAAGTAGAATAATAAATCTAGTTTGTATGTAGACTGTAAACTAGAAGAATAAATCTAGTTTTTGGGCATAAACGGTGAACTAGAATAGAAAATCTAGTTTGGCATATAAAATCTAGTTTAGCATAAACTGAAAATAAAGATGATAGATCTAAATTGCTATGAACTGTAGGTTAGGCAAATCAAGATTTGGGCCTAGAATATAAGTCTGTTAGCGACAAATGAATATAGGCCAAATTTGTTTAAAAAGGGGGAAATGGGCTGTAAGATAAATTGTTAACAATTTATAAGCAAAAGAAAGATATTTTGATAACACCCCTTTTTATAACTCGTACCAGAAAGTTCTAGGGTGACAGAGAGGATAGTGTCTAGGCTTGGGTTTGGAAAATATAAGTTTCCTGCCCTCCCTGGCTATCCCTAACTGATCCGACGAACGGGATGGTTGCTTTCAAAACCAGGTTTGGAAATTAATCAGAAAACCCTTTGAACTTAGAAAACATGAATATGCCTAACCCGAGGTTAGACTGAGTTGCGGTGTAAACCTGTCCGGAACCGACCGGCACATCCAGTAACTGCAGCAATATCTGTCTAATGTGAGAGGTTGCGGCTTTAATTTATTAATTAAAGCTAGAATAAGAAGGGGAGGGTTAAGTCCATAGGAACACTTAACCAACACAGTTAAAGCTAGAATGGGAAGGTTAAGACCATAGGAGCACTTAACCAACTTAACACTGTTAAGCTAGAATGGTAGGGTTAAGTCCATAGAAACATTTAACCAACTTAACACATTTAAAGCTAGAATGGGAGGGATAAGTCCATGGGAATACTTAGCCAAATTAACATGTTGACTAGACTAGAAGGTGGGGTTAAGTAAAGTTAATACACTTAGCCAATTTAACATGTTAATTAGACTAGAGGTTGGGGTTAAGTAATACACTTAGCCAATTTAATATGTTAGCTAGGTTGGACTGTAGGGTTAAGTAAACTTGAACACTTAACCATCGGAATATGATAAATGAATAGGGTTAAGTCTAAGACACGAAGAGATGATACTTAACCATTAATAACAAGTTTAGTTAAAAACCGGTGGGAAAGGTTAAGTTAAAAAGGGAACACTTAACCAATACAGGATGAATGGGTAGGGTTAAGAAATACTTAACCAATATGACTTGGTTTGTGGTGGGGTTAAGTCAACATGAATACTGACAACACTTAACCAGTTTAACAGGATAAGGGAAGAGGGTTAAGTTAGCTTGAATCGACTAAAGACACTTAACCAATCCAACTTAACGGGAAAGAGAACTAAGTAGTAAAACTTAGTTAAGAAGACAATGATCCTGGAGACTAAGTGGTAAAACTTAGTTAGTAGAACTAAGTAGTAATTCTTAGTATAACACGAAGGAGCGGACGCCCATCTGATTTTAAAGAAGACTCCAACGAATTGGGATACGAAGCCCGAGGCTTCGAGGGGATGTGAGGGTACTCTTGGTATCCCTCTATGAGGCTGCAGATGATCCGCCTGGGCACACAGAGGTTAAGGTCTGCGGTAGAAGAGCCAAGGGTATGCCTTGGTTGCAATATATGGCAACCAAAAGACTAGGATGGACCAGCGTGATTCGGCGAGAAGACGGAAGCCCTGTGATAGCAACTCGTCGTCTACCTACCATCTTCAGTCAAGCGAGACACGTGAAGCGGGAAGGCTGGAGGACTCATACGGACCACATACTTGCTATCTAGTTGTGGTTGCGGGGTGTTGTTGGCCATAGAATTAGTGAGGCAGATAGGGGCCTTCGTACAGTTCTCATTTTACAAGGGTGGCCTTCCATTAGTTGAGGGAGGGGTCGAGTGGGACCATAACCACTGGAAAAAACAGACCTTAACATCTGCATCGGCAGATATTGAAAGCTCCCGACCGAGTTTCGTATTTCTAGAGTAGCCCTGACAACGGAATCGGACCGCACATTACTGGACATGTGCATCTAGACAAGGGATAACGATTCGCGATACATGCGTGGGGAAAGTCTAGGAACATGTACCATTCTAGGTGGTGTGTCCTAGACTAAAGGGCATCGTTCGACAGGTAGCATAATCCCTAGTTTGGAACTAGGTGACATAAACCCTGAATCCAAGAAGCGTTCAGAAAGATAGCGTAAGTTCTAGTTGAATCTAGAAGGCACTTGATAGAAAACCCTAGATTAGATCTAGGTAATAACTAATAAATGGATGCCTGAAGGCGATGGAAAATACAGGGATTGGGATCACGTTATCGTTACTAGTAGGGACACTAGTTAGGCGGTGCAGAGATATAGAAACCAGAATAATAAGGTAATAGTCAAGCAGAGAAAGTATTAAAGTATATCCAGTTTATCTTGCCTTAGTATATCTTGTGGTAATCTTATCTTATCCTGTTGACCCTATCATCATGGTATTGTCTTGTATTGTGTTAATTCATGTCGTTTCATTTTTCCCTGTTCACATGCTAGAAGTTACTGACTTACTCAGGCTTTATGTCTGACTCTGTTTTTCTTTCGCTTCTTTTCTTCCGTTTCCCCCCCAGGTAGTTGAGGAGGGAATAGTATAACTCAGGATTAGATTGGACCGTTGCTCTTTCCCCAGCTTGAAGATTTGACGAAGTCGACCTTGGATTCTCTTTCAGATGCTATGGCTGGCTCTTGCTACATTGGGGAATATAAAATGTTGTTTTATGCTTCTTTATTTTGTAAAGACAGATGATACTCTGATATTGTAAAAGAATCATGTACAGACCATTTTATTAATAAAGCAAAGTTCTATTTTCCGCTGTTTAATATTTGTCTGTCTTGTAATTTATCTGCATCTTTTACCCAAAATGCTCCACAGAACTTAGTGCATTCCCTTTGTGAGTGACACTAACGGACGCGGGGTGTTACACGTGGTATCAGAGCTGAAGGTTACCAGATCATATAAAGGATTTGAAAATTTATTTTCAAAACGGTTTTTAAAGAAGCATTTTCAAGAGAAAAGATTTGTTTTAAAGAAATATTCCCCGAAGCCATACGCACTATCTTCTCTTCCTCTATTTAAATTCTTGTCTCCTTCTTTCTTGAGTCTCTGGGGCTCCTGGCTTTCTGGGAGGTAACCTCATCGAAGGGCAAAGTAGTGCCCGGCTTCCATCCATAGCCGTAGTTGTTTCATCTACGGGCAGTTTTCTTTCGAAGCTTATAGGGTTTTCCGGACGATGGAGGAAGTTTTCGAGAGATTTGTCAACATGACTACACACGGAAAAGGATGAGGAGTTTGGAAAAAGAGCACAACCCAAGGATGAGGAAAATCAATGATGTAGACTTGGCTCACAAAGGAGGAAGGGATTATAAAACCTAAGACAAGAGGAAGTATCTTTACTCGGGTATGATAGGGCATATAATTAAGGACGAGGGCAAGAACAAAGGACAAGATTTTCAGAAGGGCAAGTACATACTATGCGTACCTAGGAGAAAGGTAGTAAAGTTCTGTTGGAAGAGTCTAGTTTTTCTGTTCGTACTCTTTCCTTTCTAGCGCTTCGCATTTGTTCATATTTGCTTCCATAATTGAGTCTCTGCACTTTAGTACATGTATAGTAGAAAGATCCCACTAGAGTCTCAAATCCCATTTGGTGGTCCTACCAGTTTATTTTTGGTTAGTAGGGATTTGAGGATAGCTATCGAGTTTTCTTATATCATCTCACGAGGATCGTCTAAATTCGGAGGAGATATTCCTTGGGTGTTTGTCTGATATTGGTTTAGGCCTTTGGGGCTTTTACTTGAGGAATGTCGAGTTCGACTAGGATGGTTTGCGTGAGAGAGGAATAGTTGTGGCAGGTACTCTAAAAAGCACGTAGTAACCTTTCGACCTCTATAGTTATGGCATGGCAGATAAGAGGGAGACCTCTAATCATCTTAGTACATATACTTGGTACCGTGATTGACATCTGTTTATTTTGGAATTGGAGGTCAGAAACTTCACAATCATGAAGTTAAATTAGTTAAGATACAGTGGAGTAAAGCTCAAGAAGGCTAGATACTAGACTCATAACCTTTTTCTTAAGGGTGCATCCTTGATTTCTTTGTGTAGGAGCTTTACGCATAATTGTTTCTCTCTTTCCGAAGTATATCACCTAGGTCGTATTTGCGATCCTTAGGTAGAAGCCAATGGATGTAAACATGTATTTGGAACATGTTATGGTTGAATGGTTGCAAGTGGTTACAAATGGTTGCTCGTGGATGCATATACATACGTATTAAGCCTAGATCAGCTCAGACGCCTTAGTATTGCATTCACATATATGCATTTGTTTACGAATTTAACTTGATATGTTAACATATGGATGTTGCATATGGATGAATGGCTATACACGCATGTAGTATTTACATGACTAGGGATGTTTGCATCCATGATTGGACGCATGGCACTAACATGATTTGCATTAAGGAGGTCAACTGAATCAGTAGACCGCCTGATTTTGCATTAGATAGAGACATATACACACACTATGCATATGAACATGAAAGCATTAGAAATATTTTAAGGACAATGAATGCCTGTGATTGAATGGTTGAGTAGATGGGTGATTGGATGGTAGGACACATTCTTCCTAACTTGAAGATTTCGGGGACGAAATCCTTTTAAGTGGGGGAGAATGTAACACCCCGTAATTCTGTGACATTAAGATTCTCAAATTAAAGTATAATTAATTTTTAAAAGAAAAATTAAAAGAAAAAGATCCATGCAGTTGTTTAATTTAAGTATTGTAACTAACATGAAAAAGAGAAGTAAGGAGAGAACAATAATTATTATTGTTCTAAGACTTATTAACAAAAGCCTCAGTAGCTCAGTTGGTTAAGGCATTGGATTTGTAGCATGGAGGCCGGGGGTTCGAACCCCGGCGGCGACATAATTTTTTATCTTTGTTTTAGAGAGGGCCAACTGAACATGCAAATATATGTACGTATACAAATTCAAAATTTGAAAGGATAAGAACGTACATATAAGGAAATAAAGAAAAAATATATATACATATGAGAATATAAATATATATATATATGCAAAAATATATGTATACGAAAGATAAAATTCAAGATAAGGCTACAGTCAATGAAATATGGCAACATCATTTGAATTTTGAAAATAAAATGAAAGTTGTGCGTACATATATACGCGTAAAATGGTCGTTAGAGGAATTGTATACATATAAGAATATTTCATGTGAATAAAACAGTTAAATAAATTCCAGAAATTCAAAAGTTCGAAAATCAAACTTCTACGCCAAAACAATTCATTCGAAATTCAAATTTCTACGCCAAAATAGCTTGTGGGACCCAATGCTGACTCAGCACTGCGTGTATGATAAGGTTTGGCTAGATTCATCTACGTACCTGGACTATTTTCTTAACCGAGTTCAATGCTGACTCAGCGCTGCGTGTACGATAAGGTCTTGAGCAACTATATAAACAGCCCTAGTCTTCATTCTCTTTGCACCAATTCTCTTCTATCCTTATGCTGCTAAGATTCATGGCTTCTTCCCCTCCTCTAAATTTTCTTAAATAATTAAAATAAAATATAAATTCAAGACATGGAGATGCTGCTCAAATCTGTTCAAGAGAAGATTCAAATCAAAGTGAAGAATTCAAAGGCTAAATCAACAAACCTCGAGCAACGACATACGAATCTTAGCATCGCCGTTCTTCTATTCTAGATCTAATTTCTGTAAGTCAGTTGTTTCTAGATTTGAACGTTTTTGCTTTATTTTGTGACATTAAATTAAAGGAATAAAAGAATATGCCAAATCTCTCTCTCTATTCGAATCTGTGTTTATACTCTTGGACTAAATTAAGAACTGTTATGATTCAAGGACAAATAAGACTTTGCCTAAGACCGTTGCCTATGACTATGGATTCTGAGAACATGTGCCTTTGGACTATGAACATAAGCCTTTGATTTTGGGACATAAAACATTGCCTATGACGGTGACTTATGACTGTGGGAATTATTTTCCCTTTTGACTATGAATATTGCCTATGACTATGGACATTTGCCTATGACTATGAACACAAGCCTTTGATTTGGACATAAAGTATTACCTATGACATGACAACGGTGATTTAAACACCTATGATTCATGACTAGGAAAATTGTTGCTTAGGTTTTGTGACTATGAAATTGGGTCTAAAACCCGATTTTTCTGTTCTGTCTGTTCTTGATTTTCTTTGGTTTTAGACTATGAGAATTTACCTATTAAGTTAGGTCTACCCATGTTCTCGAACCTATTCTGTCTATTCTTTGTTTTAGACCGTGGGAATTTACCTATTAAGTTAGGTCTACCCATATCTTGAACCTGCGTCGTTATTCAAAATCTTTTTATGCCAATTATTATGTCCACCCTTTTTCATAGCATCTTTGGTTCATTCCCTATTTTCTACAAATCTAGATTTATTTACAATCTAGGTTGAATCACGATTATACGAACGGTGGGAATGCGATTTGGGAAAAAAACAAAAATAAACATAAATATAGTTGTAAGCTTGAAATTGGCATAGTTTGGAAACGAACATGATTCTGATTTATACAATTTTACAACATGTGTTAAGACATGTGAATTGGGTAGATTTGACATGGATTATAGGTAATGAAATTTAGATCTAGTATTGGCCTGTAAACTGAAAAAGTAGAATAATAAATCTAGTTTGTATGTAGACTGTAAACTAGAAGAATAAATCTAGTTTTTGGGCATAAACGGTGAACTAGAATAGAAAATCTAGTTTGGCATATAAAATCTAGTTTAGCATAAACTGAAAATAAAGATGATAGATCTAAATTGCTATGAACTGTAGGTTAGGCAAATCAAGATTTGGGCCTAGAATATAAGTCTGTTAGCGACAAATGAATATAGGCCAAATTTGTTTAAAAAGGGGGAAATGGGCTGTAAGATAAATTGTTAACAATTTATAAGCAAAAGAAAGATATTTTGATAACACCCCTTTTTATAACTCGTACCAGAAAGTTCTAGGGTGACAGAGAGGATAGTGTCTAGGCTTGGGTTTGGAAAATATAAGTTTCCTGCCCTCCCTGGCTATCCCTAACTGATCCGACGAACGGGATGGTTGCTTTCAAAACCAGGTTTGGAAATTAATCAGAAAACCCTTTGAACTTAGAAAACATGAATATGCCTAACCCGAGGTTAGACTGAGTTGCGGTGTAAACCTGCCCGGAACCGACCGACACATCCAGTAACCGCAGCAATATCTGTCTAATGTGAGAGGTTGCGGCTTTAATTTATTAATTAAAGCTAGAACAAGAAGGGGAGGGTTAAGTCCATAGGAACACTTAACCAACACAGTTAAAGCTAGAATGGGAAGGTTAAGACCATAGGAGCACTTAACCAACTTAACACTGTTAAGCTAGAATGGTAGGGTTAAGTCCATAGAAACACTTAACCAACTTAACACAGTTAAAGCTAGAATGGGAGGGTTAAGTCCATGGGAATACTTAGCCAAATTAACATGTTGACTAGACTAGAAGGTGGGGTTAAGTAAAGTTAATACACTTAGCCAATTTAACATGTTAATTAGACTAGAGGTTGGGGTTAAGTAATACACTTAGCCAATTTAATATGTTAGCTAGGTTGGACTGTAGGGTTAAGTAAACTTGAACACTTAACCATCAGAATATGATAAATGAATAGGGTTAAGTCTAAGACACGAAGAGATGATACTAAACCATTAATAACAAGTTTAGTTAAAAACCGGTGGGAAAGGTTAAGTTAAAAAGGGAACACTTAACCAATACAGGATGAATGGGTAGGGTTAAGAAATACTTAACTAATATGACTTGGTTTGTGGTGGGGTTAAGTCAACATGAATACTGACAACACTTAACCAGTTTAACAGGATAAGGGAAGAGGGTTAAGTTAGCTTGAATCGACTAAAGACACTTAACCAATCCAACTTAACGGGAAAGAGAACTAAGTAGTAAAACTTAGTTAAGAAGACAATGATCCTGGAGACTAAGTGGTAAAACTTAGTTAGTAGAACTAAGTAGTAATTCTCAGTATAACACGAAGGAGCGGACGCCCATCTGATTTTAAAGAAGACTCCAACGAATTGGGATACGAAGCCCGAGGCTTCGAGGGAACGTGAGGGTACTCTTGGTATCCCTCTGTGAGGCTGCAGATGATCCGCCTGGGCACACAGAGGTTAAGGTCTGCGGTAGAAGAGCCAAGGGTATGCCTTGGTTGCAATATATGGCAACCAAAAGACTAGGATGGACCAGCGTGATTCGGCGAGAAGACGGAAGCCCTGTGATAGCAACTCGTCGTCTACCTACCATCTTCAGTCAAGCGAAACACGTGAAGCGGGAAGGCTGGAGGACTCATACGGACCACATACTTGCTATCTAGTTGTGGTTGCGTGGTGTTGTTGGCCATAGAATTAGTGGGGCAGATAGGGGCCTTCGTACAGTTCTCATTTACAAGGGTGGCCTTCCATTAGTTGAGGGAGGGGTCGAGTGGGACCATAACCACTGGAAAAACAGACCTTAACATCTGCATCGGCAGATATTGAAAGCTCCCGACCGAGTTCCGTATTTCTAGAGTAGCCCTGACAACGGAACTTGGACCGCACATTACTGGACATGTGCATCTAGACAAGCGATAACGATTCGCAATACATGCGTGGGGAAAGTCTAGGAACATGTACCATTCTAGGTGGTGTGTCCTAGACTAAAGGGCATCGTTCGACAGGTAGCATAATCCCTAGTTTGGAACTAGGTGACATAAACCCTGAATCCAAGAAGCATTCAGAAAGATAGCGTAAGTTCTAGTTGAATCTAGAAGGCACTTGATAGAAAACCCTAGATTAGATCTAGGTAATAACTAATAAATGGATGCCTGAAGGCGATGGAAAATACAGGGATTGGGATCACGTTATCGTTACTAGTAGGGACACTAGTTAGGCGGTGCAGAGATATAGAAACCAGAATAATAAGGTAATAGTGAAGCAGAGAAAGTATTAAAGTATATCCAGTTTATCTTGCCTTAGTATATCTTGTGGTAATCTTATCTTATCCTGCTGACCCTATCATCATGGTATTGTCTTGTATTCAGTTAATTCATGTCGTTTCATTTTTCCCTGTTCACATGCTAGAAGTTACTGACTTACTCAGGCTTTATGTCTGACTCTGTTTTTCTTTCGCTTCTTTTCTTCCGTTTCCCCCCCAGGTAGTTGAGGAGGGAATAGTATAACTCAGGATTAGATTGGACCGTTGCTCTTTCCCCAGCTTGAAGATTTGACGAAGTCGTCCTTGGATTCTCTTTCAGATGCTATGGCTGGCTCTTGCTACATTGGGGAATATAAAATGTTGTTTTATGCTTCTTTATTTTGTAAAGACAGATGATACTCTGATATTGTAAAAGAATCTTGTACAGACCATTTTATCAATAAAGCAAAGTTCTATTTTCCGCTGTTTAATATTTGTCTGTCTTGTAATTTATCTGCATCTTTTACCCAAAATGCTCCACAGAACTTAGTGCATTCCCTTTGTGAGTGACACTAACGGACGCGGGGTGTTACATTTAACGCCCCTCCAAAGCTAGTGTCCTTGCAAGAGTGGCACTGGCGGAGGTGGGGTGTTAAATTTGGTATCAGAGCATAAGGTTTACAAGATTTGAGCAAAAGGTTTTTAAAACTTACCTTTTGAAAAACTGTTTTCAAAACCAATTAAGTATTTTCCAAGAAAAGTCTAGTTTATTTTAAAAGGCTATTCCCCAAAAGCCATTAGCACTATCCTTTGTTTCCTCGATCTCAATCTATCTTTTTCTTCGTTTCAGTATGGCCGATAATTTTGCCATTCTGGAGGGCGTACCCGTACCTATTTGGTTTAGAAGGTACATGGAGGCAAGGGCGAATGAAGCCGGCCCCGCGAACATTCCTTCTCCTTCCCTCGTCGCTAACATTTCTCCTCCTCCCGTAGCTGAGGTTCCTCCTCCTCCTCAGTATCCACAAGTGGATTTCGCGAAGATTTGCAAAGACTTTAAGGCGATGGGTTGCAAGAATTTTGTCGGAACGGAGACTTCTGTGGAGGCAAGAAACTGGTTAAAGGAAACTGAAGACCTCTTTGTTATCTTTGATATAGAAGACCGTAGGAAAGTTCTGTTAGCGGTATGGTTATTGAAAGAGGAAGCTGCGTATTGGTGGGTAGTTACCACCACTACTAGACCAATTCAGACTTGGGATGACTTTAGGAGAAGGTTTAGACTAAGGTTTCTATCATCGACAAAAGAGAACCTTCGGATGGAGAGGCTCCTATCTCTAAAGCAAGGAGACATGACAGTTAGGGAATACGTGGATACGTTTAATCAACTTGCTCGGTTCGGTCTAGACTTGATTAACACAGCTCAGAAAAAGGCCCTACGCTTTGCTCTAGGATTGAATGAGCCATTGCGCGGTTTGGCCATGTCTCATATACCCATGGGGGCGACTTTCGAGAGTTTGGTGAATATGGCCCTGCTTCAAGAGGAAAATAAGGGTGGCAAGAAGGAGGTCAAGGCAAATGAGTCTCAAGGCGAGAAGGTAGATTCCGAGAAAGGAGACAAGAACAACAAGAAAGAAAACAAGGCCAACAACAACAAGGCATAGGACACAAGGAATTGCAACTTCTGTGGGATCACTGGGCACATAGCCAAAGACTACAGGAAGAAGAAAAGGAAGTTGGGCGAATGCTTTCATTGTGGAAAGTCTGGAAACTATAGTAAGGATTGTCCGAAAAAGCAAGGACAAGGGAAAAGGCAAATTCAGCAAGCAGGACCCTCTGGAGGGCAATTGCAGGCTCTCCTCTCTCTTCCAGCTTTTGATCGAGGTAGTGTTTCTATAGAAATTTATGTTTACATTTCTGATTTCCCTGTCCATACCTTGTTGGATTCTGGCGCATCGCATAGTTTTATTTCTTCTGATCTTGTTGAAAGTTTGCACCTTAGTACTAGTCTAGTTGAGAATCCCGTTAGTATTTCAAATCCAATTGGGGGTTCCTCCCATCTATCTATGATTTGTATGGATTTGAAAATCTCTATCTTGAGCGTAGAATTCATGTGTAATGCTTGTGTTCTCTGGTTTATGGGATACGGGTTGATCTTGGGCATGGGTTGGTTGTCCAGTTATGGAGCCATTCTTGACTTTGAACATAGGGTTGCGAGGCTCATGACTTGCCTCGGTAATATCCTCGAAATCTCGTGTGACCTTTAGGGTTCCGTCCTGATTAGTTATCTAGAATCTCTTGGCACTTTTTGGAAATTTGTAATCCAATCGAGTAGTGTTCGCCACTAAGGCGGATGGTCCATTTCGCTTAAGCACGGGTTATAGAAATCACCCTAGTAAGAACATTGGGCAACGTGGAGTGGCAGTTGTTTTCAAGAGATAGTTCTTCTGCGTAAAATACCGTATGGTATGTAAACGAGATCCAGGATTCACTAACGAATTTTATAAAGCTTGCATGAAACCATGAGCACGCAGTTATAGCCAAGTATT
This sequence comes from Allium sativum, assembly GCA_030737875.1. Classification (NCBI taxonomy): domain Eukaryota; kingdom Viridiplantae; phylum Streptophyta; class Magnoliopsida; order Asparagales; family Amaryllidaceae; genus Allium; species Allium sativum. Next base: position 559,332,684 of record CM060915.1, read on the forward strand.
TTAGTGGATGTGGAACGAGAGGCAACGGTGAAATGAGTTCTAACTCATATTTTGGAAATAATAATTAAGAGCTACAGAATTGTGGAGTTAAAAGACGGTCAAGGCACGATGGGATTAAGTACAAGCAAATGCGGCTTAGAAGACTGAAGACTAGATACGCGCATTATACCTCTTTCTAGGAGTATATTCTTGATCCCTATTATTCTGTAGAGCTTACTCGCATGCTATTTTTTTAGTATATCCTCTCGGTCCTATTCTCAATCTTAGATCTGTGGCAAACCCCATAAGGAGTATGACTCGCCTGTTTGTGATTTATAGTTGGGGTGAAGATGTCCATTAAGATGACCAAACTATTTGGGCTTTATGGATATGGGTCATAGTTGATAGACTTACGAAGAGCACCCATTTCCTTCCAGTAGAGAACAAGTGGACTGTATCAGGTTTAGCATCTGTTTATCTCCGAGAGATAGCGCGGAGTTCCTTCTAGCATAGTTAGCAATCGTGACCCAATTTCCACCATCCAGTTCTAGAATATTTTGCAAAAAGTGATGGGTACGCGGTTGAATCTAAGTACGGCCTATCACCCCCAGACGGATGGCCAAACCGAAAGGGTGAATAGGGTGCTAGAAGATCTTTTGAGACTTTGTGTTCTTGACTTTGGTGGTACTTGGGAAGACCACCTTCCTCTTGTAGAGTTTGCTTATAATAACAGCTTCCAAGCAAGCATAGGAATGATACCATTCGAAGCTCCGTATGGGAGGCCGAACAAGTCACCAACATGGTGGGAGACGATGGATAAGCTTATACTTGGGCCCGACATGATAAGGGACACATACGAGAAGGTTGAGTTGATTTGAGGGCGGATGAAGATGGCCCAAGACAGACAGAAATCCTATGCTGACAAGTGAAGGACAGATTTAGAATTCGAAGTTGGGCATATGGTTTTCATGAAGGTTTCTCCTTCGCGTAATGTGGTACATTTTGGAGCAGTTGGGAGGCTGGTACCAAGGGTCGTAGGACCCTTCCCTATCATAGAGAGAATTGGGAAGATGGCCTATAAGGTGGAATTGCCCGAGAAGCTAGCCGGAGTACATAATGTCTTTCATGTCTCGCATCTCCGAAAGTACCTACATGAGTCCGCTGAGGTGGTTGAACCAAGCATCCTTGAAGACGTGGAAGTAGAGAAAGAGGCAACCTTGAGGCGAGCTCTGATTCGTATCATGGAAACGGAGACAAAGAAGCTAAGAAGCAAAGAAGTTAAGCTTGTTAAGGTGCAATGGAGTGAAGCTGAGGAAGACGCAACTTGGGAAACCGAGGGGAAGATGCGTGGGCTTTATCCATTTCTTTTTGAGGATACATTTTCAATCTCTTTTCGTAGTTGGTATATCCTTCCTTTGCTATCCATGTTTATCTAGTTTATCTTGTTTCGTAAATCTGGTCATGAGAACCTTAAGTAGAGACCCTTTGGATGAAACATGTATTTGAAACATGTTATGCTTGATGTTTGCCAGTGGTTGCAAGTGTTTGCAAGTGGATACTCGTGGATGCATGATACACGTTAGGCACTAAGATCGGCTCACACACTTTCATACCGCATATGCATGAGTGTTTATGCTTATTCATGGATGAAACTTGTATGCTATCACATGGATGTTGCATATGGATGGATGTTATGTGCACTCATATAGAGATTATGAATTATGTTAGGAATTTTCATACATATGGACTCATTTCACTAACATGTTTTGCATTAAGGAGGTTTACTGAATCAGTAACCACCTGATTTTCGCATTAGATAAGTACATATGCACACACCTTTGCATATGATCATACAGCATTTAGAATCCTTTAAGGACAATGGTTACTTGTTGATGATGTTTTGAGTAGATGGATGATGGATGGTAGGATATGTTCTTCCTAACTTGAAGATTTCGGGGACGAAATCCTTTAAGGTGGGGAGAATGTAACAACCCGAATTTTTAATAACATGTTATAATGTAAATCAAGGCAGAATTAAATTGTAAAATCTGAATCAAAGGGAACGGGCTGTGCCATTGCGTTCATCTCAGAAAAATACGCGAAATAGAGTCCGAGTTTTCGAAAAACGGAGTCCGTATGACCAAGTTATGGCCCAATGAAGTTTTCAGAAAATTCCAAGCCCAAAAACAGTTTTTCAGCCAAAACAAGATAGGCGGGAATTTTCCCGCCCCAGACAGGGTCGACACAGGGGTCGACACCCCTGTCGACGCCCCCCCAATGGGTCGACACCCATGTCGACCCAGGGGTCGACCCCCCCCCCCCCGTCGGACCAGTTTTTCTGGTTCACCATTTTTACATGTTGAGTCTAGTTCTGGAAGTTTCTGACGGGAGTGGATGGCTCAGATTCGATTTAGGGTTAATCCTATGGTCTAAACTACCCCTAATCTCTATAAAACGACCCCTAGACCTAACCTAAACCCTCATTAATCATTCCTACAACTAAATGCTGCCCAAATGTTTCTTGATCATGGCCTCCATCTTCTTCATGAAAGCATGAGTGTCTCAAATCAATCTATGTCATAGAGGAGCCATCTTTCTTAAATAAAAGAGCCTTCTTTCTTTGTCATTGGAGTTATTACTTCTTGTTTCAAGGCATTTAAGTGGAGCTTATAATTTTCTTTGCGGATTTTTCTTGTGGCTTCGTCTCAATCTTTATATATATTGATCTAGATCGCATAACCGCTCATTGTAAGCCCTATACTACTCTTAGATTCTAACTACGAAGTTAAATGTTACATGTTGCAAGTTGAGTTTGGGCCTAAGTATGATTTGTGCTTTGATCCTATCATGTTATGCATATGTTCACCCTATGCAAGTTTGTAAAGCTATCACCTTGACCTTGTGCATAGAAAACTATGAACTTTGATCCTATCATGTTATGCATAGATGCATGTTTGTAAAGCTATCACCTTGAATTTGTGCATAGAAAGCTATGACCTTTGATTTGAAATGTTGCATTATGCAACATGAGAACTCTCATAACCTTCATGATAACTTGCATATAATGTTATATGCGAACTTCTAGTCATCATCCTATGTCATCTAGGACCATGCATCACCTATTTGCTTAAGTTGATATTATGCATGTTTTGAGGCCCGTGATGTAATATACAAGCTTATGAACATATTTATGCCTCTTATGCCACCATGTTTAACTTATGGCCAAACCTTAACCCCTAATGATATTACGCATGCTTGTGGCCAAATCACCCTTATGCTATTATGCATGCTAGTGGCCAAATCACCCTTACGCTATTTGATATGTATGAGTCCAAGACACCTTTTATGCTATCATACATGTTGAGGCCATATGATAGTATGTTGAACCCCTTTCGGCCTCAAATATCACCATGTTTGACTTGTGATAGACTTTGCCACCTTATGCCCACCTTGTCATATAGTTATGTTCCCTCTTTGATCTATTTGCGTTGATGCGAATTTACGTGCGATGGGAATACGTTATGGGTAGTGGGGCAAACTTGAATAACATGAAAATATGAATCGAAAACATGACATGAAAGTTTGACATGTGTTTATGCTTGAAAACATGAACGTGGACATGACATGTAGAAAACATGAGTGTGGCCAACTCGAGGTTGGGTTGAGTTTGTAGCATAAATCTACCCGGAACAGACCGACTTAACTAGTGGCTACAAACAATAGGACCCAGTGTGAGTAGTTGGTCATGTTGTGCTTAAACCCGAGGTTAGAGTAGGTTGTGGTGTAAAGCTACCCGGACCCGCCCGGCTTAACTAGTAACCACAACAAGGTCTAATGTGAGAGGTTGGGTGCATTAAATTAATTAATGCCACAGGGTAGGGTTAAGTCATGAACTACTTGAATATACTTAACCAATTAAATACGATGGATTGGTAGGGTTAAGTCATGAACCACTTGAATATACTTAACCAATTAAACACGATGGATTGGTAGGGTTAAGTCATGAACCACTTGAATATACTTAACCAATTAAACACGATGGATTGGTAGGGTTAAGTCATGAACTACTTGAATATACTTAACCAATTAAACCGAATGTATTGATAGGGTTAAGTCAAGAACTGCTTGAATACACTTAACCAACTCAGTACATGGTTAGGATAGGGTTAACCACATTTAACCCACTGGAAATCCTAGTTACGTGGTCCTTTTCAGCAGTAACCAACTTAGAAGTATCATGGGTACCCTGGACTAGGCTGGGGTGGGGCACGATTACTGGACTGATTGTAAGAGGCCAAAAGAGACGGCTGATGGGTGCACCGGTTGTTCAGGCAGACCATGGTCGTGCACATTAAGTCCGGAGTTGAACATGGGCACCAATAGGTTTAGACTGTGCGTGCTTGAATTGTGTCTGTGGTTTACACCTTAGGGCAGGATACACCCTGGGGTGGACCTAGCACAGTTAACTACATTCCACGATTAAGCCGTATGACACCGATACACGATGAGTTAGGCTTATAGGGAGCCGATCGACTAGACCGAGTAGTTGGACCTCGATTTAGGTCATCTCATGATGTGGGCCAGCTTTGGGCCAAGGGATCATTTCTTGATTATACTTGACATGAATTGGAATACTAGTACACACCTGGTGCAACTTAACCTTGTATATGCGATGCCACACTTGATCTATCTTGTTAACTTTTCACCATGCCAGTTATCACCCTACATCTCATCCCTGTTTACATGTTCAGTTAACTTTACTAGTTTTTATACTAATAGTAGATAGGACTTACCAGTCTTTTTGACTGACCCGCTTTCTTTCGCCTCTTTTCTTCCGTTTCCCTCCACCAGGTTTGCAGGGTGGGAACACTGTTACCTAGCTGGATCTTTAGCTGCTTTTCTGGATAGCTCACGTATGGGTTGAGCATGCTATGGCCTTATGCTACTTTGGGGATAGTTACTTTATGTTTCTTTTTCAGTTTTCAGTTTATGTTCTAGACTTTGTTTTATGGGAAAATAATGACCAAGTACTTTGATGTAACTTGACTATGGTTTTGAAATGCTAGTTTTATCCGCTGCTTCATTTACTCTGTTTTTACTTATATGTTCTGTCTTGTGATATCTGCATGCATGTTTACCTCGTTTAACGCCCCTCCAAAGCTAGTGTCCTTGCAAGAGTGGCACTGGCGGAGGTGGGGTGTTACAGGTCCGGATCGAAAGGAGATAGCGCAGGAAAAAAGTAGAGATCAAAGATGCAGATACCATATCGGTTCGGTTCGAAGGAGTATGTCAGCAACATCAAAAGATAGCAAGTGGCCTCATCGGATCAGATCGGAGGCAGCCGATCCGAACCCCTTTCTCAGAGCCTGTGACCGTTGCTACACACGTTTCCTAAAGACTCAGACCAAGCATGACCATTTCTCCCATGATCTCCCACTAAATCGATGCGCTGTCACCATTTGGAAGCCTCCGAACCCGACTCTTATGGAATGGGTGTCACACAGTTCCGAACCGGAGCCACTTCGAAGAGATTTTTCACCAATAAATACACCATCAAGGGGCATTTGAAAGGATCTTTTGGCAAATTCTCAGTTCTAACTCCCTCCATAGCCGAATTTCATAACTACATTCAGATCAAAATCATCTCTTAAAGTCTATTTTTGAGAGATTTGAGTGAGTTTATGCATTGTAATTGTGAAGTTCAGTGAGAATCATTGTTGTATTTGCATTCGAATCATCAATTAAAAGAATAGAAAGTGGACGTAAGCTCTTTAACGCCGAACCACTATAAATCGTGTGTTCTTCGTTTCTTTTTAGTTCCATTTCATTAAAATCATAGCTCATTTGGGTGTTAGAACCAATTTTTAGTCTAACAAGGAGGCTTCACCAGTTAGCTATAGACTATCATATATTCTGCTGTGAACCATGTTTGTATCTGGAAATAGGTGTTTATAACTGTTCCAGGAATAAATGTTGTGCTCTGATGATGGTATGTGTATAAAATTACTGATTTGTATCTCAAAAAGTTATGTTATTTAATATATTTTGTTTGTTCCGCTGTTAATTTGTGATATTCATTTTCCTCTATTCTAATGTTTCTTTCTTTCTATATTCTCATCCTCTAACTTCTTTATAATAATGATTCGTATTTCTGTGCAATTTGGGTTGGACGTGTGGTATTATTAGTCAACTCAGATAGTACGGAAATGCGGGTCATTACAAAAGTATCCAAATCCAATTTCTTTTCATACCTCTATTTATAGAATTTTCATATAAAAACTTATTTTATACTTCTAACACTGAAATCTCATTTAATTCATTTTATATAATTCTATGTATTCTATATAAATCCTTTTATATAATTCTATTTATTTTGTATAAATCCTTTTATATAATTCTATTTATTTTGTGTATAAATATTTCATTTTCAATACTCACTTTGAAAATTTCCTTTTTTCATTCTAGTATTTCATATGGTATTTAAAATACCAAATAACATGACCAATGTCATCATAATCAATCACAGATTTTATATCACATCATATATCACAATATATGAAAACAAACAGTATTATAATATTGAGGAATCCAATTGGATCCCTCCAACCTATCTCCCTGCATTCAAAGATGTTAAACAATATAAATTACATTTATTTCATTTCAATATGAAATATTCTTTTAAACATAATCAATATTTGATTAACGATTTATATATATATATATATCGTTATCTACAATTTCAACCAATAAATTTAACAGTTCATCCAAACAGTCAACACAAAGCAATCAACCAACATTTATCAATACTAGATTATATTTATAAAAATATAAACTGTACAGAGTTAGTGAGATTTACTCACATTAGACGGTCATCGTTAAATAATGATAACTGCCAGTTGATTCAAACAGACAATTTATTTCACTATAAATTGTAACGAGCTCCAATTCACTCCCAGTCAGTTCCATTGTGAAGCTCTTGTCCATACGATCCTAACGGATCCTGTTTTGTTCGATTTGTACAACGTATGTAAAAGTTATTATGTTTACAACTTAATATGTTATGTAATTTTAAATAAAACTTAAACATATATAAACATAGTCCCACCCATTATTCTTGGCCCAATATCGTTATCCACCGGCCCCAAAAAAATAGCGCCTTCTTCCAGAAAATGCTTAAACCCATATGATCCTTCTTCAATGGCCATGACCGATTTTTCTTCAACACTCAAACTCCACTTCACGTTATAATATAACAAGGCCCAAAATCCTTTTCTACAGTCCCTCCTCCTTTTCTTCTTTGATTGAAATTGTGACCTCCTACTTATATTTTTCTCTCTAGACAATATATCAAACAAAATTCATGTCCATTACTACCCCTCTTCTCCACATAAAAAACAAAATGAAATTCATTACCAATCTCCCCATCGGAAACTCTATCATGTCGTACCCTCACATTTGAACTCAATCCACTCATCTCGTTCTTCTCCTACACCAAACAAAATGCTAAGCCAACGTAGACGTTCAACTCCCCTTCCCGAGACTATCTCGCTCCTCACCTCAAAACAATTATTCGATTATACCACAACCAAATTTCAATATAAATTAATTTAAATATTCAAATATTTGAGTTCATACCATTAAATTCCCAATCAGTAAACTTGGAAAACTAAGTTAAATGGAAACTCTTTCTTCCACAAATCTAACCCGCAAGTATGTTATGCGGACGAGGAAAACCTGAAACCAGTTAAGAAAAGGGGGAAAATATATTGTATTTAATTATAAATTAAGTAATCCGTAAATTTGGAGGTTTGAAACCCGCTGATAAGAATAACATGTTCAGACTTGTCCTAGGGACAAGGAGAATTTATAATATAGGTTATAATAAATGGGTAGAGAAACTTATTAAGGGGCCTTAGTTAATAAAACTAAGTTAGTAAGTAAACAACAAAAAGTTGTAGTGACATTGTAAATTGAATTTATGATTAAATGAGAAAGAATGAGGAAAACTTATGAAGTAAGTTATATTTAATCATAAATGGTAAGTGACATGTTAATTGGAAAACATGTGAATTGAGATATACTTAATAGTATATTAAGTAGAACATGTTATGGTAACCTTGAAATCAAAGAAGAATATAAAGGGATTGTGGATTCCAGAACTTGGACTACAATCTAGAGATAACATGTTGTGGGCTTATTAATAAACTTAAATGGGTTAACTTAAATGGATTAAAAATTCAATATGAATGAGAATAACTAAGTTAAATGGAAACCCAATGAGGCGAGGCAAGCGCGTAAAAGAATGTTTAGACATAGGGTCTAACAACATATTAAAGTGAGGTGCTTGGACCAGTCTGCACGTTTGAGGGTGAATACCCCAACAGGGTAAATCATCGTGGTGTTATAAGGCACTAGGAGGAGCACACATTCATCTGATTGTTATGACGGCTCCGAAGGATTGGAAGGGGAAGCACATGGCTTCCTGAGGTACGTAAGGTTCTCTTAGTAGTCCTCTGTGTGGTGACATATCTCTTCGGCTATGCTCGCAGAGGTTGGGACTGCGCATAACTGCTAGGTGGGTGGGCCTTGGCTGTAGAAGTATATATGCAGTCAGAATGCTATGACGTGGTGACACCAGGGTGATTCGGCGGTTACCCCAACAAGGGGGGAGGGGGAGGGTCACGACCAACAAGGATAGTATATCGTTGGATACCCGTCATCGACTACCAGTGGGATGCGAAAAGACTAGAGCTAAACCAAAGATACCGTTCACCCTTCACTACCAGGGTAAGAGGTTGAGGGGAGTCGCCAAATGGATGTTTATATTGTTTGTTATTAAGGGTAGTCGCTTAGCTCTTGTAGTCTTTACTAGTTGAGAGAGGGGCCGAGGTAGGGCCATGGCCACCGTGAAAACAGACCCTTGGTATATCTGTATATAGAGGCTCTTCAAAGATGGGCCTGTATTGATATGGAAAAGCTCTTGACCGAGTTCCATTTTTCTTGTATCGCCCTGCCATGGAATTTGGTGCACATTAGAAGACGTGCGATTGAGGCATCAAGCTACAATTGAAGATACGTATGATGGACAGTCTAGATACATGCATGTCGGCTCTGGGTGGTGTATCGTAGGCTTGAGGGCATTACTCCGGTATGAATTCAGATTCGAACAAAGGTGGTAGTCCATACGTTTGCGTAGCATAGTAATGACAGATATATGCAGAACATAATATTGTTATCTGTACGTCACTACGGCATAGGATGAGGGACTATGTATATTACGATGGTGTTACGGTGGAGACCGTGCGAGTAGGGTACCATGGGGCGTACCTAAACATTGGGGGTAGCTACATATATACTATATTTGGTTAATCCACTAGGGAGTAAATGGGCAAGACATGTGTATAAGCCTTGAATGCTGATAACCTAAGTAACCTAATAAATAAGATAATATGATTGAACGGTATATGTAGGATTATCCAAAGTGTATAGTTTAAATCCAGTCACCAAAACTTGTGTTCTGACCCCGTCCTCATAACATACTCAGAGGTTAGATTTGTGGCAGAGACATGATAGCTTTGGATACTGGTTAGGCAATATTAATAATATGATAAGGCTATGTTTTGATTATACTATATTTTATCCATTCCATTGTGAGATATTCTCTGAGCTCTAACATATTTTATGTCTCTGTCTTTTCTGCAGGATACCAGAGCACAATACCTTGAGTTTCAATGGATTGGAATTTTCGGTTTGTCGAAATTCGGGTTGTCACAGGCTACCTTCGAGCCTAGGCATCTCGCCGAAATACACGAACATACGAAATTGGGAACGATGGGAATAATTAATTTGGGGCATAATTCATATTGTAAAACATGATTGGGAATATTGGGCATAATTCGTGCCTTGAGCCAAGACTTGGGATTTTGGGCATAATTTATATGTTAATCTAAATCTTAATTGGGCATAACTTGTATTGGGAAATTTGGGCATAACTTGAACTGAAAACATGAATATGGATTTGGGGGCATAAATCAAACTTGTGATTAAAGATCTTAATTTGGGGCACGGTAATCATGAAAATTTGTTAGTAATGAACATGGATTGGGAAAGGGGCATGAAAACCTATAATGAAATAGGAATAATTGTTAAAGAATGAACATACCTAGATTTACAGTAATTAGAAACTGTAACCGTGCTTAGACACGAGGTTAGATTACACTTGTGGTAGAAGTCTGCCCAAACCTGCCCGACATATCCAGCAACCACAAGTGGTGAATCTAATGTGAGAGGTCTAAGTGCATAAACATGTATCATGCTGAGACACGAGGTTAAGTACAACTTGTGGAAGAAGTCTGCCCGGACCCGCCCGACATATCCAGTATCCACAAGTTGTAGACTTAATGTGAGAGGTCTAATGCATAAACACACACATATATATATATATGAATATATGTATATAAAAGGATAGAAATAAATGACATTAATTGTAACTAATAGAAATGAATTGGAATAAATGGGGAATGAGAATAACATATTGTAGTTAATTACATTAAAGAGAATGTTATATAATAGGCAGGCTCATCCTAGGGACAAGTGGAAATTATAAAATAAGTTATAATAAAAGGAAGAAAAATTTATCAGTAAACCTTAGTTAAGAGAACTAAGTTAATAAGTAAACAACGACAACTTGTAGTGACCTGTTAGATAGAAAACGGGTGAATTGAGATGAAGAATACTTAATTACATGTTACTGTAACTATTGAAGCAGACAATGAATAACTGTGGATTACTTTCGTTAATTAGAATCCGAGGATAATAGATCATAGATTACAAATCTTGGAGTACAATATAGAGAATAACATGTGATCGGCTTATTAATAAGCTTAAATGTATTAAGCTTTATATATATGAAATTAATAAGAAAGTGGAACTTGGTAATTTGAAAAGAAGTCAATGTGAATGGGGTTAACCTGTAATACTTAACCTGTTTGAATCCGTAAGGATTACATGAACATGTTAACTTGAGTAGGTGTTAAGTAAACTTGGTTGATAAAGTGGGAGGGTTAAGTATATCTTGGGTTGGTGGGTAATATTTATATATAGTCCCACAAACTTAATCTTGGGGGGGGGGGGGGGGTATGCAATCCTGTTAAACTAATAGGGCATAACCTATGGAAATCCTAGTAGTGGGGATGTAAGCGTAGGGGTAAGCTTGTATCATCTTGTGTGTGGGACCCGTTTCAGTCAGTAACCCATATATAGTATCAAACGAGTGCTCCGACCTAGGTCGGAGTCGGAGCACGCTTACTGGGCTGATTATAAGAGATCCAAACAAAGGGGCGGTGTGGGCGGCGCATTCTGATGGGGTCGTGTGCGTGTGTGGATCCGGACAGGGGAGGATTAAGACGCCGTGACACCTGTAGATATGATTGTGCACATCCTAAAAATAAAGGTTTGCCACTTTGGGAAGAGATACATCCAACTGTGGGGGCCAACACAGGGTATCTACGAAGTGGGGAGCCGATCGATTGGGGTAGTGGTTAGGGTACAGCTGGACTCTAGTATGTTTAAGAGCCCGTTTTTATCCTTAGGGGTAACTCCGGTATGTTCAGTTGGGCTGCCTGTTACTACATAGGATTAAACTTCTCATAACAAGTATGCCTAAGTCTACCAATTTATACTTTTGGGGATCGTCTTATTCTAGTGATACTCATATTAGCGCAGAGAAAGAGAAAAGTGTTAGAGAAGCGCTATACATAAACGTTATGTTCAGTTTATCTTGTTTACCTTGTCATACCTTCCTTATATGTTGCTATCTCTCTTATCCAGCTTATATGCCTGTCATGATACTTTTACTTATTTATATGCTAAAACTAACTAGACTCGCCAGACTTTATGTCTGACCTATTTAGTTTCCTCTTCTTTCTCTTACGTTCCCTCCCTCTCAGGTTCTCAGTGTGGGAATACTTAAGCTTGCTCATGATTCTGCATTCATCCTGCTTGGACCTGTTTTGATGTACTGCTTGATTTTGTACCTTTTCTAGTATTTCTATGTTTTTGGGGATTATGCTCTTTTCATGTCTATTGTACTCTGATGATTTTAGTACAAGACAAAAAATTTAAGTTAGTGTACTGAGTTTTATGTATTTCAGACTCATGATGTAACTATGTTTGGAACCACGATGTTTTCTGCTTAAAAATGTTTTAAATACCGCTGTTATTTTATATCTGTCTTGTAATATTTTTGTTTCTGATTACCTATAACTCTTCACGAAATTCAATGCATTCTCTTAATGAGTGACATTAACAGACGTGGGGTGTAACACTTGGTATCAGAGCTGAAGGTTACCAGATCAGATAAAAGATTTTGAAAATTGTTTTCAAAAAGGTTTTAAAAGGAAGCATTTTCAAAAGAAAACTCTGTTTTGAAAAACATATTCCCCAAAGCTGTAGGAAATATCTTTCGATTCTCAGTTTGAATCCCTTTTTCTTTTTCAGTATGTCTGGGGAACTAATATTCCCGAGGTCGTTCAAGTACCGGATTGGTTCTATAGGTATCTCAAGGCTACAACACCTATAGGGAGCCAATGAGACGTCCCTCCCCTAGCTGCAGCCATTGTTCCTACACCAACGCGGGTAGGTAAATCCTCTAAGAAATGTAGTGACTATAAGCGCTTGGGTCATCTGGTCAAAGATTGCCGAAAAAGGGAGAACTCTTACTTTAACTGTGGTGAGGCCGGACATTATAAGAGGGAATGTCCGAATAAACAAGGCATGACCAATGGGCACAATCTTCTAAAGGGCAGGCGTACGTTCTCGTGGTCAGTGTACCAAATAAAGGTAGTAAAGTTTCTGTTGAATGTTTGATTTCGCTTTCCTATTATTCAGTTATTGAATTGGGCGCTTCGCATTCTTTTATATCTGATATGTGGTTGAATCTCTGCACCTTAGTACTAGTATGGTTGTAGATCACGTAGTTGTCTCAAACCCCATTGGGGGTACAGATCATTTGTCTATGATTTGTCGGGGTTTGAGAATATCTGTGTCAGGCGTCGAGTTTGAGTGCGACCTTGGCCAATGGTTTGACTCTAGGGATGGATTGGCTCGCCATGTATGGTGCCATTCTGGATTGTGAGAGGAGGGTCGTTAGACTTTTGACTTGCCATGGGAGGACCCTCGAGATTTTTTGTGACCTTAAAGGGTTTGTCATGCTTAGTTTCTTAGAGTCACTTGATGCAACTATCAATGATTTACGATCTATATCGGTAGTCTGTGAGTACCCGGACATTTTTTAGGAGGTCCAGAGATTACCTCTGAGTCACAAGATTGATTTTCATATATACTTGGTGGAAATGCAAAACCAGTTGCATTGCCTGTGCGCCATACGGCTCCAAGAGAAAAGAAAGAGCTTAGCAATCAAGTAGGGGAACTACTTGAGAAAGGGTTTATTAGGCAAAGCATATCTGAATGAATTGCTCCGGTGGTATTCACAACTAAGGCAGATGGTTCGCTTTGCTTATGTGTAGAATATAGAGAGTTGAATAAAATTACTAAAAAGAACAGGCACCTACTCCCGAGGATAGATGATCTGTTTGACCAGCTTGTTGGTGCATCTATTTTCTCTTAGTTAGCCTTGGCCACGGGGTTTCATCAGTTGAGGGTGGCTAAGGACATCATAGATAAAATTTCTTTTAGGACCCTAAATGGTTTGTTTGAGTGGTTCGTCATGCCTTTTGGGTTGACGATTGCATCCGCCTGTTTTGGTGATCTGATGAGTAGGGTGTTTCGGGAGTTTGTATATAAGTTTGTCGTGGTCTTTGTTGATGACATATTGATTTTCTCGTAGGGCAGGAAGAGCATGCCCAACATTTAAGGGAGGTTTTGAAAACTCTCCGTATGCACCAGCTTAAGGAGAAGTATTCCATACGCCATTTTTGAATAAAAGAAGCGAGATTTCTATGGCATATGGTCTCTAAAGATGGGATTGCAGTAGATCCCATTAAGGTAGTTACAGTTCAAGATTGGAAGATCCCAAAGAATACAACGAAGGTGAGAAGTTTTCTTGGTTTAGCGGGCTATCATAGGAAGTTCGTTAACGACTTCGCAAAGATATCAGCCCCACTCACCAAACCGATGAAGAAGAATTCGACCTTTGGAACATTGATTTTGAGGATGCTTTTCTGCAACCAAAGAGGGCTCTAACAATAGCCCCAGTTTTGACTTTGCCTGATGGGAACAAAGTATATACTGATGCGAGGGGAACAGTGCTCATTGTTGTCTTGATACAGAAGGGAAGGGTAGTATGTTATGGAGGTAAACAGTTAAGGGTTCACGAGAAGAACTACCCTACCCATGTTTTGGAATTAGCCGATAAAGTATTTGCGCTTAAGACTTGGCGATAATATCTTCTTGGAGAGAGGTTCGAGTTATACATGGACCATAAGTCGCACAAGTATATGTTCTCATAGAAGGATCTCAAATTGAGGCAACAGAAATAGGCTTCTACTTGGACCTAAGACGATTAGAGAAACTTCAGAAAAGGTTGATTTATACGTATGCGCATAAAGATAGCTCACATAAGCAGAAGTCATACGTAGATAAAGGAGGAACAGATATTGAGTCGAGGTGGGAGGCATGGTTTCATCAAGGTATCACCTCGGAGGGATGTGGTTCGTTTTGGATCTGTAGGGAAATTGGCACCAAGGTTTGTAGGACCAATTCTCATAATGAAAAGAATTCAAATAGCTTATAGGCTAAAACTACCAGAGAGATTAGCAAATGCTCATTTGCAAAAATGTTTGCACGATACAGCAGAAATAGATGAGCTGAGTATGCTTGAGGAAGTAGAGGTAGAACAGGAGACGACAGTTAAACAAGTTCATACCCGTATTCTTCGTTCGGTGGTTAAGAAGCTATGCAACCGAGAGGTCAAATTGATGAAGGTTCAGTAGGGAGATAACCAAGAGGATGCAACTTGGGAGACTGAAGACAAGATTCACGCTTCGTACCCTTTTCTTTCCAAGGATATATTCTTAACTTCTTTCCAAAGCTTTTATTCATGCTTGTTTCTATCATTTGAGTATATTCTATCAAACGAATCTTTGACCTTTAGGTAGGAATTCCATGGATGTAAACATGTGTTTGAGACATGTTATGTTCGATGGATGCAAGTGGATGCAAGTGTTTTCTAGTGGTTGCTCGGGGATGCATATACAAACACATTAGGCACTCGATCGGCTCAATCACTCTTGTACCGCATATGGATATGTGTGCTTTTTTCTTCTTTTAATGGATGAAAGTGGGTGTATCATCATATGGATGTTGCATTTGGACAAACGATTGTGCACATATATAGAATTTACATGTTATAATAGGATTATCTGCATACATGTTGGATTCATATCACTAACATACATTGCATTAAGGAGGTCGACTGAATCAGTAGACCGCCTGATCTTTCGCATTAGTATCAGGACATATGCACACACCTTTGCATATGTTCATATAAGCATTAGAAATTTTTAAGGATAATGGATGCGTGTGATTGGTGGATGAGTAGATGGATGATGGATGTTAGGATATACATTCTTCTTAAATTGGAGATTTCGGTGACGAAATCCTTTAAGTAGGGGAGAATGTAACACCCCATAATTTTATAATACCAATGATAAATAAAAGAATACTTAATTAAATATACAGAATTAAGTAAAATGGACTATGCCATTGCATTCGTCTTGGAATTCTGGTCGAAATAGACTCCTGGTTTGCGTGAAACGGACATCGTATGAAGAAGTTATTAAGGTTTGAAGTTTGTATATACAGAAGAGAAATATATATAAACAAAACCATACCAGAATTCAAAATACTTCAAAATCGAAGAGGCGGGGGGAGTGGGAAAATTCCCGCCCATGGGTGTCGACCCATGGGTCGACCCTATCAAGGGGGCGTCGAGCCCTGGGTCGACACAACAAGGGGGGTCGATCCCCATACGGATCTGGGCAGATACCGCCTCCAAACTTGAACTGATTTCCGTTCTAGATTCTTTCGCTGATGACTATAAATAAGACCCTATCCCCATTGTTTTATTCATTCAAAAACAATGGAGAACTAGATGATGCCTCTGCCTAGATTAATATAGCATATTCTTCTTCTTCTTCAACTAGAGTTAGACAAATCATAGATCTATGCTTCTACATCTTCTATTATTCTTCTGTTTCTTAGAACCAATCATAGTGAGTTTATGTTATTTTTAGATACGAATACTTAAAAGTTAATCTTAATTTGTTTATGAATTGGATATAAACCTGTGACTAATTGAATCATGTCAAATCTGCCATAACCTGTGTATCTAAGTTATTTTGACATGATTGTGAATTGGATCTAAGCCTATGCCTATTTATCTTGTCAGATCTGCCATTATTTGTAGATCTAATTCACTGTTTAGGTCTCATCATGCCTGTTTAGGATGTCCTTACTATATTTGAATCAGTTCTATTAACACGAGTTCATCAGATCTGTTCCTATATGCCTATCTTGTCATTTTGCCCAATTTTGTCACTATATGCTGATTAGTTGCTATGCCTATTTCTTCCATCATATGTCAATCTTGTTATTATGATTATTTCTGCTCTCTTCCCTTCTTCTTTTCCCTTTTTTATTTTATAGCCAGGCTACCTTCGAGCCTAGGCATATCGCCGAAATACGCGAACATACGAAATTGGGAATAATGGGAATAATTAATTTGGGGGCATAATTCATATCGTAAAACATGATTGGGAATATTGGGCATAATTCATTCCTTGAGCCAAGACTTGGGATTTGGGGCATAATTTATATGTTGATCTAAATCTTATTTGGGCATAACTTTTATTAGGAAATTTGGGCCTAACTTGAATTGAAAACATGAATATGGTTTTGGGGGCATAAATCAAAGTTGTGATTAAAAATCTTAATTTGGGGCATGATAAACATGAAAATTTGTTAGTAATGAACATGTCTTAGGAAAGGGGCATGAAAACCTATAATGAAATAGGAATAATTGTTTAAGAATGAACATGCCTAGATTTACAGTAATTAGAAACTGTAACTACGCTTAGATATGAGGTTAGATTACACTTGTGGTAGAAGTCTGCCTGGACGTGCTTGGCATATCCAGCAACCACAAGTGGTGAATCTAATGTGACAAGTCTAAGTGCATAAAACACGTAACGTGCTAAGGTTAAGTCCGACTTGTGGAAGAAGTCTGCCCGGACCTGCCTGTCATATCCAGCATCCACAAGTTATAGACTTAATGTGAGAGGTCTAATGCATAAATATATATATGAATATATGTATATAAAAGGATAGAAATAAATGGCATTAATTATAATTAATAGAAACGAATTGGAATAAATGGGGAATGAGAATAACCTATTGTAGTTAATTACATTAATGAGAATGTTATACAACAGGTAGGCTTGTCCTAGGGAAAAGTGGAATTATAACATTAGTTACAATAAAAGGAAGAAAATTTTGTCAGTAAACCTTAGTTAAGAGAACTAAGTTAATAAGTAAACAATGAAAAGTTGTAGTGACATGTTAGACAGAAAAGGGGTGAATTGAGATGAAGAATGCTTAATTACATGTTATATTAACTGTGGAAACATACAATGAATAGTTGTGGATTACTTTCGTTAATTAAAATCCATGGATAGTATATCATAGATTACAAATCTTGGATTACAATCTAGAGAATAACATGTGATGGGATTATTTATAAGCTTAAATGGATTAAGCTGTATATATATGAAATTAATAAGCAAGTGAAACTTGGTAATTTGAAAAGAAGTCAATGTGAATGGGGATAACCTGCAATACTTAACCTGTTTGAATCTACAAGGATTACATGAACATGTTAACTTGAGTAGGGGTTAAGTGAACTTGATTGAAATAGTGAGAGGGTTAAGTATATCTTGGGGTAGTGGGTAATATTTATATAAAGGCCCACAAACTCAACCTGGGGGGGGGGGGGCATTATGCAATCTTGTTACACTGGTAGGGCATAACTTATGGAAATCCTAGTAGTGGGGATGCAAGCGTAGAGGGAAGCTTGTATCATCTTGTGTATGGGACCTGTTTCAGTCAATAACCCATATATAGGTATCAAACAAGTACTCTGAACTAGGTTGGAGTCGGGGCACGCTTACTGGGTTGATTATAAGAGATCCAAACGAAGGGGCAGTGTGGGCGGCGCATTCTGACGGGGTCATGTGCGTGCATGGGTCAGGACAGGGGAGGATTAAGACGCTGTGACACCTGTAGATATGGTTGTGCACATCCTGAAAATAAAGGGTTGCCACTTTAGGAAGTGATACATCCTACTATAGGGCCAACACATGTTATCTATGGAGTAGGGAGCCGATCGATTGGGGTAGTGGTTACGGTACATCTAGACTCTGGTATGTTTAGGAGCCTGTTATTATCCTTAGATATAAATCTGGTATGTTCAGTTGGGCTGCCTGTTATTGTATGGGGTTAAACCTCTCACTAGAAGTACGACTAAGTCCACCATCTTATACTTGTTGGGGATCATATTGTTCTAGTGATACTCGTATTGGTGCAGAGAAAGAGAACAGTATTAGAGAAGCGCTATACATATACGTTCTGTTCAGTTTATCCTGTTTACCTGGTTATACTTGCCTTATATGCTGTTATCTCTCTTATCCAGTTTATATGTCTGTCATGATACTTTTACTTATATGCTAAAAGTAACTAGACTCGCCAGACTTTATGTCTGACCTAATTTTTTTGCTCTTCTTTCTCTTCCGTTTTCCCATAGTTTCTCAGGGTGGGAATACTTAAGCTTGATCAGGATTCTGCTTTCATTCTGCTTGGAGCTGCTTTGATGTACTGCATGATTTCGTACCTTTTCTACGATGTCTATGTTTTTGGGGATTGTGCTCTTTTCATGCTTATTGTACTCTGATGATTCTAGTACAAGAAAGAAAATTTAAGTTGATGTACTGGGTTTTATGTATTTAAGACTCATGACGTACCTATGTTTTGAACCATGATGTTTTCTATTTAATAAAGTTTTAAATTCCGTTGTTATTTTATATCTATCTTGTAATATTTCTATTTTTGTTTACCTATAACGCTTCACGAATGTTAATGCATTCTCTTAATGAGTGACATTAACGGACGTAAGGGTGTCACAAGGCAGGCTTCTACCACAAATGGCAATTAACCCCATGTCTTTGTGTCATATATATATATATATATATATATATATATATACTTAAGCCATTTTATATATATACACACACAAGCAAACAAATATATATGTATATTTGTTAAGGGTACATTCCAAATTCAAACTCTAATCTAATCGTATTTATTACACTAATATAACATTAATCACGTTTAAATAATTAATATAATAATAGCGCCTAATTAACGTAACATTCGTATAAACGGGGAACGTTCTAATCGGGATGGCAATTGTCATTCATCAAAATTAAGGCATACAAGTTTAGATCTTTCCATATTTTACCCCTACAACATAACATGATGGTATAATGAATATATAGCAAATAGCTGTAATGGAAAACATACATATAGATAACAACTACAACTTGTATCCTAGGCATGTAGAAAAATGTTTCAATATTAAATTAAAAGTAGAGTATTTCATACATTTACTTATGTATGTTTACAATCTTTATTTCACATAATCCACCCTTTTTGTGGTGTTATACACCCAAAAGTATTCGCATTTGATTTACTCCAATTTATAAATGCATTTACACCCAAATTAGGATCCAAACCCAATTCAATTGTGAAACAATTCAAATCCCAATTTTTTTAGGCCAAATCAAATGATAATAGCGATGAACTGCATAAAATATAGATAATAATGAAAATACTCATGTTTAACTTTAATTTACAAAACACATTCTACAAAACCAATTCAACATGATAATTTCTACGTGATTACAAAGTTGAAGATTTGAGGATTTGTAAGTAACATTATTATATAACCAAATCTTCATAGGCATAACAATTCATATGGCAAACTGATAATAATACGAATATTCCTTTAAGCAAAACTAGACTCCACTCACAAATCAAGTGGAGATGTGATAGAAATCTCAAGATCTGCGATGGTTCTCAACGTTCAAGCGAGCTCTAATTTATCTCCTAAAAACATAGACATAAGAAACGTATAATTATATTCTTATACATATTGTTTGTGCTAAATTCCAATTTCCTAAACATATATAAATTGAAAAAGAGAGTTATAGGAATGGAGGTAGAGAAGTAGAAGAACCTTCACCCTTTTTCTCTTTATTTTTCTATGGAATTCAACAGCATAGAGGCAAAGGTTTAGATTAATTAAGGTTTCTAGTGTGTTGTTTGAGGGGTTATATATATTTTCTCGTGTGAGTAGTAGCCGTCGGATTTATAAAATTTAATCCGAACAATCTATATAAACATTAACTCTTGGAAAACCCTAATCCACGTAGGAAGGATTGGGCCTGCCAGCCGACTAGCGTCGAGGTGGTCGACCCACTTTAAGGGGGGGCGGTCGACCCCCCCTTCGGCCGGGACTCCCAATTTTGCTCGATTGATGAGCTGTTACTTTTCATTAATATGTTTCCAATTATTATTTTTGTTATTCCATATTTACAAGATACGTTGTCCCTTGATCTTATCTCATATTCAAATTTGAATTTCTGTCTTTTATTTTAAATTATTATTTGTACAATATATATAATATTTTCACAATTATATATATATATATATTTTTTTTGCGTACACTATCCAAATTCGTTCGTTCATAACTTCTTCATACGTTGACTGTTTTCAACATATTTTATACGAAAACGATTTAGAATTTTGCCACGAATCCAAATAAAATAATTTCGTAGCCAAATTCCTAAAGCTGCAAAATCTCATTTTCCAGCCATATCATTTAATTTCTTATTTTTAATTTATTAATACTTATGAATTTTATGGGGTGTTATAATTAATATTTAATTTGAAAATATCTATAGCTACTGCAACATCATATTGATATCTGTGCTAACACCTTGAAACCAATGGTTTAACAGACAAAAATTAGCATAGATATTGTTACATTATAGCTAGCCACGCCATGTAATTTCGTTGCAGTAGACCATCTATGGCACAGTGATATTTTTAGGTATTTTATTAACACATAATCTATTTTATCCCCTATATAGAAGGAACAATTTTAAAGATAATGATTTCATAAACTTTTCGGCAAACAATTCTGCAACTTGTTTTCCTAAACTATTTTTTATATTTATATAAATTCACACACATTATTGCACCTTTGAAGAAGACGTGAGTGCGATTAAACGATATTGTAAACCTTATGATATAGGACACGAAGGTATATAATATTGGTTAATTTTGGACTCGTCAATTGAAACAAATTGACGTTTTCATGTTAGGTGTATTTTTGTTGACCTTGTGATATCTAGCGCGGAGTAGACTAACTTGTGCAAAATCGTTTAGTGAAACATGAAGTATGGAACATATTGGTTTCATTTTTCGAGTTACTATTAGAAAATCTGACACGTCTTGTTGTTAACGCCAATACTAGACCTTCGAGTTAATCTATGATATTATCTGGGTAGTTCGATAATTTGTGGTGAGTCTGGGTAGATCCAATAGCTGTATGTTTAGGTAGATCCAATATTGTTTTGCGCTTTTGGGTAAATCCAATGTTATGTTATAATGTTGGGTTGAACCAGTATTATTGGGAAGTTCTAAGTAGATCCAAAAGCTGTTTTTTTGGTAGATCCAAAACATTTGGCCAATCCTGGGTATATCCAATAACATTATAATTTCTAGGTATATCCAATATTATAACTCTAGGTACATCCAAACGAGTGAATTCTAGGTAGATCCTAATGAAATAATTTCTTGGTAGATCCAAATGTTATAATTTCTGGGTAGATCCAAAAGGGTATTCCTAGGTAGATCCAAAATTATAATACTTAGCAAAATAATCTTTGTTGAATTTTGCACGTTTTCTTAGCTTTGGAGTTACGATCAAATGGTGTGATTTGGTTGTTGGCGTATATTGTTGGATCCAATTGTGTTGTCAGGTTGATTCTTAACCATTATGCCAATTAATGTTATTTTATGTAGTGCCCCTTTCTAGAGAATAAACTCCTTAGCGAGTTTATTAATTATCACTTAAGGAAAATTGGGTACCTCTATGGTGTGTTGTTCCCTGGTTTGTTCCATCTTGGAGTCCATGTCTCTTAAATCTATGAAGGTCATTCACTTGTGTAAATCATTAGAGTTCACAGCATAGAGTTATTCACATCGTGGCATTCCTAAAAGAGAATATAACGCTTTGTGTATCTTACTATTGTTAATAATATTCATGTTCTAATATTTCAACTATACTGACCCGTGTATGTTAATGCTCGAGTCAGACCGAGTTCTTGCATGTTACGCATGAGATTTTCCCTTTTGCGGCTTAGCTCTACTTCTGGATATCTCTCTTATTTAGTTACTTTTGTGTATTCACTATGTGCTTATGATCATGTCAGACACCTTCCGTAGTGCCTATTCTTTTGGAGGGATGTATTTGTGTGTGTATATTTTCATATTGTACTCGGTATATGTAAAGTTATATATCTGTGACTATGTATTGTTCTATGATCTATGAATTACTATACTGTGTCTATATTGTTTAGAATTGGTCCTGTAACCATCATGGTACTGTGGTAAGCAAGTATTGAGTATGTCGAACCACAAATGAAAAAAATATGGACCATTCATCGATGTACTTAGGACTTGTTTAATAATGGATTACGAGTGTTTGCTCCTTGCTGTTGAATTTATGAATATATCTTACCCATATGATAAACCAATCTTATCTTATATTTTGAGTTGATGGCTAGTCGAGGGAAAGAATGACCTTTGGGCTCCAAACTGACCAGTGGTTCATGACCCGAAGAAATGGTTGAGCCATCCAGTGGCATACAACTTATAGAAAGTACTAGACAGGCTAGTGATTCCCGTCCTAAAGGATTTTATATGTCCTCCAAGAAGATATTAGAACTCATTAGGAACACCCAGCCTCCCACTCCGTCTCGTTCCTCTCCGCCATGCAAACTAGCATTTTCACTTATGTATCATGATTTTGCCTACCTCGGTGGGAAGTGATTCAAAGGCACTAAGACTGTTTTTGAGATCCATGCATGGCTTCGTACTTGTGAGTGTATTTTATCTTGTATGGAAATTTCTAAGCGCAGTCGCATTCTTGTGGCATCGATTTTGCTCCACGAGCATGCTCTTGATTGGTATGAGTTTCTTATGGCCGAGTTAGATGAATTCACTTTAGAGTGGAAATAATTTAAAGAAAGATTTGAGCTTAAGTTCATCCTTGAGTTTGAAAAATAAATGCTTACTCATTGCTTTCTTGACCTTAAGCATTGGAAGTCGACTGTTTTAGAGTGTGTCCAATCTTTTGAGGCCTTATTGAGGTATGACTTGGAACGTATATTTACCCGTTAAGAAGAATCTTAAGTTCATGAGTGGAATAAAGAAATATCTCAGAAGACCTCACTTGTTGCAATTCAAGTTGACCTTTGATGAATTAGTGGATGCAACTCTCCATCTCGAGGCTATCGAGAAGGAGAAAGACAGTGATGATGAGGTTAGAGTTTAGGGTAGTGGATTTTCCTTTTTCGAAACCTAAGTCTTTCCCTCAAAATAAGAAGAAGCAAAGTGGTACTAATTCCCAATCTTTTATGACTCCTCCCTCAACTTCAACGAAAGGATGTTTTAACTGTGGATTGGCTGATCATTTCGCTCATACCTATCCTGAACCCTGCATTTGTAGATATTGCAAGGAAGAGGGGCATGCGAAATTTTCATGTCCTAAGAGGCCCAAAGGTCAAACTCGGAAAATCTTAGTATGGTAAGAGCTTCTAGTGGTCCATCTCATTAGTGAGGTACACCTTTTATTTTTTAGAATCATTGCTAGTTGTGTTTTTAGTCTGGGGTGTTGTTCTCCTCTATACCAAAGGGGATTCTTAAAGATTTTTTTTTCTATTTTGAACGACACTTCTTATTGCAAATCTTGTTGGTGGATTCTCAACTCTCTTATATATATTTTTATGTTGTTCTTGATGGTGAGCGTAATAACTTTTGGGGCATAGGGCTTCAATCACTCAAAGCCTGGCATTGTTAAATTAATTTATTGGATTTTTTAGTAGTTGATATATTATCCTTTGGGTATGTGGTGCTGATCATGGTCATTAAGCGTCCTAATTTTCTCTTGATTTGTGAGAAATTGATAAGATCTCTCATAGAATAGTTGTCCTTATGATTGTTGTTTTCATTCGATGACTTGTTGTTTCTCTGTAATTTTGACCCAGTTGATTTTGAGTTAAATATGGGAATTTGCAAGCTTGTGGTTAGGGAAGCCTTAAGCGTTAAATCGATTGTTGACTATTTTCGATGATTATGGTAGTCTTGAAGTTTTCTGCTTTTTATAAGTTCCAAGAAACGTTGACGCATCTCAGACTCTCATAGGATGTGAATATCCTACGTATTGGGTTAATCGTATTTTTATGCTTGCTCCGGTGAATAATCCATTTAAGGATTAGAGATATTTTGTAGCTAGTGAGTGTGAATTCGCAGCTTTATTCATTTATGTCGAATTGTGTTTCCCTTTCCACCCTGTATTTCCTTATTGTCGAAAAATCGAATGCACGGCTTATTCTAAGGTTGGCCTGGTTCAAATTTTTCTCTTATTGCTACTCGTGGAGCTAAAAATCAGTTTTAACCATATAAATCTAAGTGGTATTTTTAATCAGAATGCATAGCTGAAATTGATTAATCGTTTATGCTGAGTACTGAGGTTGGTAGATATATATTAAAAACATCTTCAAAAGATGTTCTTATAGCTAGTAAAGCGTTAGATTGGACATAACTTAAATGTAACCATTTAATTAACTTTATTGACACGTATGGTCATGAATAAAGAGAAGAACTATGGTTATTAATCTTGTTGATGGGTCTAGACGTGGTTTGAGAACTCTAGTAGAAATAGGGGATGCCCTAGGTCGATAGGGGTTCCAAAATAACGTATGAGATGTTGTCGGCATGAGAAATAATCTAAATGCAATATGAAACAAAGAATTAAATTTTGTATTTCTTCTAGTTAATTAATATATAAAGTGAGTAGTAATAAAATGAATCTAGTTGTGAGAACATAACAATTTTCTTACTGGCATATAATAAGTAGAATTTTGAGAAGATGAGGTTTTATAAAACTAAGTAAGAAATTATAAATCCAATAATAGTGACAAGTTTTTTTAATGAACTAGAGTTTTAATATTCTAATAACTTTTTATAAATGGTTATTTAAAGTAGTCTTGGTATCTTTAGAAACTTTAAAAAAAATTAAGCAAAGCTTAAAAGAAAGTTTTAAGATTGATCAAGTGAATTTTTGAAATTAAATTGTGGATTGGTTGGCTATTTTAAATGAATCCTCGTATCCTATTTAAGCCAGTTGAATCTCTTCTTATCTTGCCATTATGAATTATGATAGTCATTTAGGGAATTATATGCTATCATGTTGAAGTGGGTTTGGGTGAATGGATATTTTACCCATACTCTATTTAGGGA
This sequence comes from Allium sativum, assembly GCA_030737875.1. Taxonomy (NCBI): domain Eukaryota; kingdom Viridiplantae; phylum Streptophyta; class Magnoliopsida; order Asparagales; family Amaryllidaceae; genus Allium; species Allium sativum. The sequence goes on from CM060915.1 coordinate 559,358,325, forward strand.
ATTGTTTTGGGAATACACCTCTGATTAAGATTTTGAAGGGCATCGAGCTGTTAAATACTTGTGATCAAAATTATAGAAAATCGTATGGATTTCCTATCGTTGATCTTATCCTTATCGAGTTTCTTTTTCGTGTTTAGGTAATCATCACAAAATTATCAATCATGACACTTCTTTGTAAAACACTTCCTAGTGATCTTCTTGAGTTTATGACACCTCACTTTTCATTTTGTTATATGGAGAAGTGTTATGAGATGCATGATTGGTGTTTGGGATTTTTTTCATATGTCTAAGAAGAATCTTTCTTGTTGTATCTCTTCTGCAACTTTTTGATTGAGTCTTTGCTTCAAAGGTTAAATGCCTTTGAAAATTTTGGTGATCGGACCATTCTAAGTAATGAAGTTAAGAAGATGTGAGTTTCGAGGGTATTCTTGCCTATCTCTTTGTCGAACTTGAGGATGAGGAGTTTTCAACTCAAGCATGTTTCATTGTTTGTTGCACCTTATAATTTGAAATAATAAGGTTGTGTATGACTCGTCCCTAAGGAAATTGTGAGGAGGCAATTTTTGTAAGGAGGAAGTCTGTAACAACCCTAGTCTTAATCGATTGTCCATTGTAGTAATTAATGAATTATAAAGAGAACTATAATTTGATAATTAAAAATTAAGTGTCTTCCAAAATATAAATTGGACATGGCTAGAGTATTGGATAGTATGAATTAGGAATTTTTGAGAATTGGTAAAGGATGTTTGATGTCCTTGGGAATTCGGTGAAAATGTGCAATTTAAATATATAGGTAGTATACCTATAGATATACACACTTGTATATCAGGTTTTGAGATAAAGTAGATTTGATCAAATAATTATAATCAAGTTATAATAAACACTGCAAATAATATGATGAATGATTTTTGAGATAAAATAAGCATTTTATGATTTTTTTTGGCTACTAGCGTAATGGACTACCAAAAATATAAGTAATAATTATTTTTTATTATTTTGTGTCAAAATGGTGTTTCTTTAAACACTTTTGAAAACAAAAGATAAAATATAAATTTTGTTGCAAATTATATTTATATACATGTTGAAAATAATTTTTATATATGGGGAGTAGGAAGAAGTACTTGTGAGTTTGTGTACATATGTGGTTTGGAGTTTGTGGTTTGTCATGGGATGTACTTCTAAATAGGTAGCTGCTGGACTCGGTGGTGGTTCATGTCGGAGATTGGTGTTGTATGGTTGGCTTCATGTTGGTTCTGCCAATGTAATGCTTCCCTAGTAATATGTCAAATACATTATGTAATGTTGTATGTAACTTGTCTGTCTATGATAGTCAATGTTGTATCTGCCTCCCTACGTGGATTTTTTGAGTTGTTATTGTAGTCTAGTACCATAAGGCTGCTCATGTACTTTGAGCCTTTTTTTGGTGCAGTGGACGAACCACTATAAACTCTGCATGTGGTGGATGGTCCATGTTAAAAACCGATAGCAGTTAGATAATCAGTTTAGCTCCTGTAATCTTGTATTTATTATTTGTTATAATAAAAAGTGTTACAAATCACTTTGAAAACCGGTCGGCCTTGCCAATTTTTTTAGTAAGTTTGTATAAATTTCTATAGTAAAATAAAGTTGTTTGTTTAATATAACCCCTAAACTTTTAAGTGTTTTACAAAAAGAAAGATGGGAAGACCGTAAGCTTTGTAAAATTTGCAAATTATCATTTTAACCTTAAAATAGTGTAAAATTATGATAAATACGTGTTTATAAATTTATTATGTGTATTTTGGTGAAACCATGTTTAAATTGAAGTAATTGTAACTTATGTGACATAAGTGATAAAAAATATTGTATATTGGGGTATTTAGGCCAAAAAGTATTTACAAAGGGTTGATTGCTTTGATAATGACCTAATTAGGCCTAAATGTGATTTAATCCTTTTATTAAGAAAAGAGGTTTGTAAGAACCCAAATTTTTAACAAACCATAATTAAGTAATGAATTAATTAATTAAGAATAAATTGAGAAAATAAATATTAACCCAAAAATATTGAAAATTAAGCAAAAATGATTTCATTATTACGTCCGTTTTGAAATTTTGGTTTAGACAGACATTTGGTTTGCTTAAGTCAGGTTTAAAACGAAGAAGTTATAGTGGTTTAAAGATTAAACAAAAACCGAAGGAAAATAATAATAGAACCTTAAGGTGGATCTACCACTCGGTCAACCCATGACCCAAGTGGGTCGACCTATGTGTCGACCCACAAAAAGGGTGGGTCGACCCTCGGGTTGACAAACCCAAGAAATGTGTCAACATAAAACAACATTTTTTATTTCTAGCGGAACGATCATTCTTTTAGCCTTGCTTCTAGATGGATCTTTTTCATCTAACGGCTTAAAATCTAAACCTAAAATACAATGAACTTGGAAACCTAACTCTATTATAAATAGCCTCCAAAACCTAACCTAATCTTTACTGCTTCATTTCTCTACCTCTCCAAAGTAACCTTCTTCTTAAATATAATTTTAATATAGCATTGGGGGCTTGGTTCTATACACATTTCTAGGGGATATTCACAAATAGAGAGGATCTACCAAGACATTGGATTTTTTTTTTCAAATTTTATGTGAGTATTACTGTGATTATTAGATTTCTTCCAAGTTAATACTAAAATTGATACAATAATTGTTGTAGTGATTTCAGATATAAATCCTTTTGTTCATTTGTTGTTTATTTACAGATCCTATTATCCCTAATTATTTTCTCTATAAATATTTTTTTAGATCTGACTTATGTTCCTGTTCTCACCTTTTTGTCTATTTTTAGTATTTCCATTGCTGTAATTTATTTCAGTTCTCTACAGCTTTGTTCTTCATATGAAGTTTTATTACAGTTCTGTAATTAGCACTATTTATGAACTATTTCTATCCATTTAAGCCTAGGCCATACGAGAGCCTAGGCCATTTCCTTTTTATTTATAATGTTGAATTTAGGTCTTTTGATCCTAAAAACTTTATTTATTTCTTATTTTTTCGCAAATTGGGATAAACCACGTGATGAGGTGATTATAGCACAATTGGATGACAATAAGAAAATGCATAAAGAGGGTAAGTCAGGGCTTGGTAAACTTTTATACAATAACGAGTATAAAAGAGGCATGCTGAAATTTGATTAAAAGATGTAATCAACAAACATATTGTAATATTTGGAAGATAATTAGGGTTAGTAAAAAGGGGATTTTGGAATACTATATTCAAATTATGAATTATACTTAATTTGATATTAAGTAACTTGTATTTGGAAAATGTATTAATTTGAATGAATCATACTTAATTTGACACTAAGTAGTCTGTATTCGAAAAGTGTGTTAATTGAAACGAATTGTATTTAATTTGATAGTAAGTAACCGGTATTTGGAAAACATGTTAATTTGAATGAATTGTACTTAATTGACCTTAAGTAACCTGTATTTCGAAAACATGTTAATTTGAATGAATTGTACTTAATTTGACATTAAGTAACCTGTATTTGAAAAAATGTTAATTGGAATGAATCGTACTTAAATTGACATTAAGTAACCTTCATATGAAAAACATGTTAATTGAAATGAATTGTACTTAAATTGACATTAATTAACCTGTATTTGGAAAACACGTTAATTGGAATGAATTGTACTTAATTTGACATTAAGTAAACTGTATTTGGAAAACATGTTATTTGAATGATTTGTTCTTAGTTTGACATTAAGTAAACTGTATTTGAAAAACATGTTAATTGGAATGAATGACATAAAATTGTATATTAAGTAACTTGTAACTGTAAAACATATGAGCAGTGATGCACTAGACTTGTCTGACTTGGGGAAGGGTTGTATAAAAATATTACGTTTAATTAGAAATGTTAATTACAACCTAGGAATATAACATAAGGTTATGTTAAGGTTATTAATGAACTTAAGCATGTTAAGTCAAACCTGTCTAATTAATAAGCTAAGGAATCTTCTAGTAAAATATAAGGGGGCTCGTAGAAATCCTAGTTCACTTGTGGACCAAGTTTAGGGGTGGCTTGTGCCAATCTGCTTGTTTGTCTGGAACCCGTATTAATCAATATCCCTATTGTTATCATTGGAACCCTAGCACTAGGTAGAGGCTAGGGGACACTTTACAGATCGTGATAGTAAGAGGTTCAAAATTTGACGTAGGTACGTGTGCATTTCGACGGAACAGTGAGCGTGTATTGTTTCAAACAGGGAAGATAAGACACTGTAACGCCTGTGATTAAGGCTGTCTTTTTAGTTGATGGTTCAAGACTGATAACTCTTAATTCCATAGCTGGAATAGGTTATTCACGTCTGCAAAGCCAGTAGATGGGTAGCATTATGAAATTCCTTTCTAATTACTTGTTTTTGTCTAAATATGTAGAATTGCAAAAACAATCAATCTGCTTGATATGATCATTGGTCCTTTTTCATACGAATAGCCAATCCTTGTTATCAATTCATATCAGTTATTGTTCTCCTTTAGATATGTACAAACACTTACCCTTTTATGACACTAGAACCAATATTTATCTGTGTTTCTTAACTTAGCAGTCGAGCAGGTAATCATAGAAGCTCACCAAGCTTTATGTCTAACCCTTTTCCTTTCTTTCTCTTTTCTTTCCCCCAGGCATACAGAGAGAAAGTGTATAGTTCGCATTTCTTTGTTTATTTGTCGCAAAGAGTCTCATCAAAAAATGGATTACTTCCTGCTCTCTTTCCAAGGTTAGGTTGTATCTTTATGACTATTTGGGGGATAATATTATTTTACTCTGATATTGTTTTTGACTAATATTTTGAGACATGACACTTTGTAACTATTTGGTTAATTTGAAAAAAAATATTGTTTTGTACTTTAAAAAGGAAAGTTTCTTCTTCCGCTATAAATTTACTATTTATTGTCTTGTATAATCTTAGTCTCTATGATGCATTTATGTCTTTATACCCACAATGCTCCATATTTTCTTAATGAAATCCTTATATGAGTGACATTAAGGAATGTAGGGGTGTTACATTTGGTATAAGAGCCAAAAGTTAGCAACGTCACTAAAGTTTTTGTTTTAAGAGTAAGTATTTTCAAAAGAAAACACATTCATGGAAATCAAAAGTTACTTTTGAATATAAAATATGCCCTATAGTCAGTCACAACCTTCCTTTGACTCTTTCGAACTCAAAATCTTTATCTTTTTAGTTGAGCTATAAGGCATCCTATCTAAGCTTTTCTTTATAGGTTGAAATTTTGATTAGTGGACAAACCCTTTTAGCTCAATAGTTGGGAAAAATCGAGATTAGAAAGGAACTTTTATCTTGACAAATATTAAGTATGGTTAATCATGGATGGAACAACTTATTAGCTTAATAATAAAAGAATAATTTCAAAGTTAAGATCAACCTATGTTGGTTGGTTAATAAAAAGGGTTGTATTTCCATAGTTGGGTTTGAAATTAACATAGAAAACGTCATTGCAAAAATGAATGGATTGGTGCGAAATAAAGGTTTTACCGCATTGCACACTATCCACCAACTTAAAGATAATTAAAAAGAAATATCTTGCAATTATAGATTTCTATAAATTAGATTGTCTCATACTATGGAAATAGATTTTTATACATTTTCGGTAACTAATCAATTAGGAGTAAGAACTTCCTAAAAGGTAAATTTAAGGATGGCAAGTAAAAGATTAGCATAAATATATTAACGTCGAAAGGACTATGAGGAAAAATGTTGATAAAAAATGGTCAAGGAAGAGGCAAGGGTTGGTGAAAGGAAGAATTTTATCTATCTTTAGTTCTTTCTAGTTTTCCTATTTGGTTTAGGAATATCTTGTCCCTTTTCCTTTGATGTATAGGTTGGGGTGGCTGCGTGGGGCCATAGCAACGATAAGTTGAGTCATGTAGAGCATCTGTATTATAGGCTTAATGAAGCGGTACTTTATAGATACGGTAAATCTATGAGAGTTCGATGATAACACCAGTGACTCTTTTGCACTTATGCCCAATAGCAGTTTTTGAATCCCGTAGGGATCGGCTTGAATATCTATGGTGAGTCGGGGCTAAAACTAAAATCTTAATGTTTGGGGCATTTCCGAATATGGATTAGTTTTCGATGATTAGGCCCCATATGACAAATTGATTTAATCGAAAGGGTAAATTTCGAACCAAAAATATGGCGTAGGCTTTAAAATGACATATGGACTTATATGGAAAAGTTATGGGCCTAATATCTATTAAATATTTTTGGGGGATATGTTGAATAAAGGAAGGATGTGGTTGGGCTAAGTCATGCGATGAACTAATTTTTGGGACTTCTTGCGATTTGAAGGGTCAGTTATGTTGGTGTTCCTATTTTTTTCATTAGTGCATCTAGACAGTATCGATTCAGTTCTCTTTATGATATATATATATATTCCAAATATGGTAAGTGGTTTAAACAATATCTCTAGGAGAGAGATTGATTTTCGGATCTTTGTTTGACAAAGATAAACTTATAGCATTTGGATAGCATATGTTTTGGAAACATAAGTGAGGGTTGATTTTTATGCCTTTGACTGGAATATTTTACCTTCTAAACCCTATCTTTTGAAAAGAATAGTGTAGCCCTATGTTCGAACTTTTCTCATGTATTTTGATTTTAGTTGTATTGAAAAGATTTTAATAAAAAGCCAAATAGTGAATTTCTCTTAAATTTATTAATGAGTGTAAGTATTATTGGATTAGAAGTTTTATTCGTCTTTTCCCTTGGTTTAGCAGTAGTAAAAAATGAATTGTGTGGAAAGGAACGTTTCTCTTTGACTCGTGTTGGTGATCTTTTGGAAAAAACTAAAAGTCAGAATTTCCCTATGACTAGATTCCTTTGCATGTGATTTCTGACAAGTTTTGAGTAGTGGTAAAAGAAATATAGGAATGAAGGGTATTCATAGAACGTCCAACGGATTTTTGAAATAGTTGACGTACCTTTTAGGGTTTTCGGAAGTTTAAGGGTTCATGTAACTTTAATAGGAATATTTTATAAACCCAAAAAATTGAACCCAAGATTGTATCTTAAGATTGGATATGAATCCACCATTTTTAAGACACGTTTTTGAGATTTTATACTTATCAAGATTTTGTTAATTAGACAAAAGACGTAGATTTCAGAAGTACTGACTAAATCATTGTATGATCACAGAATTAAGGCAAGTAATAAAATTGGTTAATGGAAACGTGAAGAAAGAGAATACATAGATTCCAAACGAATAGTTGTGTTCCAAGGCGAGAGTGTAACAAGGAGGTGTCTTATGGAAATTTGGGGAATTTTGATGTGAAATTTGTATTTTGGAAATTTCTTAAAAACAACTATATATATATATATTTAGAAAAGAAATTTTTGTAATCGAAAATTTGCCTTATAAGTGGAATGAGTCAAGGAACACAAGATAGGTAAAGACTAAAAATTTGAGGATGGAAAGGAGGAAAAATGTGACTTTACTTGTAAGATTAAGGTAAGCTTTTGGATTAATTCTCTTGAGATTTTCTCCCCGAAGTAACTAAGATGAACCTGATGATAGAACTACAACCATGAGATTCAAGTTTCTTGCATGTATTCTTTTGAAAAGTATTTTCGTTGATATTCTATCAGTAGCTTTTTCCTTTATCAGGAGCTTCCTTCTAGTATATCCTTGGGAAGTGTAGTTATTAGGATTTGAGCTTATGGGTGATAGGATATGATCGAAACATGCGTTTGAGACATGTTATGTTCAATGGTTACAAGTGGATGCAATTTTTTGCTAGTGGATGCACGCATACAAACACACTAGGCACTAGATTTGGGACCGGCTGAACTAGGATGCTTACATATTGCATATGGATGTGTGCACATTTTTAATTTACTTTTAATATGGGTGATAAAAAATGGCTGAATCATCACTAGGATGTTGCATTTTGGTGGATGGTTGTTGCACACATATAGAACTTTATATATATCATTAGGATTTTTTGCAAACATGTTGGATGCATGGCATAAACAAGAACTACATTAAGAAGGTCAACTGAATCAGTGGACCGCCTGATTTTCGCATTAGCTTAGGAAATATACACAACCAATTAGTATATGTTCATACAAAGCATTAGAAATTGTAAGGACATTGGATGCCACTGGTTTATGGATGAGTAGATGGATGCAGATAATAGTTGACTGCATTCATAATATTCTTCTAGCCTTGGAGATTTTGGGGACAAAATTCTTTAAGGAGGGGAAAATGTAACAACCCGAATTTAAAAATAATAATAATTAAGTAACGATTGATTAATTGAGGAAATAAATACAAATCAGAAAAATATTGAGAATTGAGAAAAAAGGATTTCACATTGTGCCCACTACGAAATTTTGGTTCAGACAGACTTTAATTTGCTGAAATCAGGTTTAAAACGAAGAAGTTATAGCCATTTAAAGATTAAACAAAAATTGATGGAAAATAATAATAGAACCTTAAGGTGGGTCTACCCCCTGGTCAATCCACGACCCAAGTGGGTCGACCTATGTTTTGGCTTACATAAGGGGTGGGTAGATCTCCGACTTGACACACCCAAGAAATGTGTCGAAACAAAATGACGTTGTTTATTTCCAGCAGCCGATCGTTATTTTGGCCTTACCTCAAGACTTTTTTCACATAAACCTGAAACCTGAATCTAAAAATAGAATGAATCTGGACATAACATGCATTGAACCTGGACACCAAACTCTATTATAAATTGCATCCAAAACCTAACCTAATCTTCACTACTCCATTTCTCCACCTCTCTCAAGTGACCTTCTTCTCAAATATAATTTTAATGGAGTATTGGGGGCTTGGTTTTACACATATTTATGGGAATATTCATAGATAGAGAGGATCTACCAAGGCTTATTGGATTTGCTCAAATTTTATGTGAGTATTACTGTGATTATCAGATTTCTTCCAAGTTAATGCTAAAATTGATACAATAGTTGTCACAGTGATTTCAGATCTAAATCTTTCTGTTCATTTGTTGTTTGTCAATAGATCCTGTGACGGTCCGCCCCGCACCAACTGGCATTTCCTTCTAGAGTGCGCTGTACGCATGCCCGGCTAGCATGGAACGGTCGCCAAGGAAAGGAAAGAAGAGAATGAACTAATCGAAAACCTGTAGAATGCCTCACAGTGCATGGAACAAAATATAATAATAATATACTTGACATAAAACAGGTGAGACAGTGCATAAGTTGATAACTAAAACCAACATCAACATCATCGTCAGAGCAACGGAAATCCAAATACAGCTTATTACAACTTTCCAAATTACTGTCTCTAAACAAAAGAAAGAAAGGTACACCACTAATGCCCAAAGTGGTGACCGCAGCAACACAGGGAGAATGTCTATATATATCATATGTGGAAGCCTCCTGCTCGTCTCCGGTACAGCTACTCATGCACACCACCTAACCTGTCTCTAGTCTGCTCGTAAGAGCACCCAGAGTAATAAGAAGATACATAAACTCTGGGTCAGATAAAAAGTCTGGTATGAGCGATAAGCGGCTAAACATAACAATAACAGGTATACTAAACCATACCTGAACCTAGACCTGCAACCAAAGAGTTAGCACTACATACCGCATAATACTCTAAGGTGCCACTGAACAGATGGTGTAAAGATAACGAGGGGGGGTGGGGGTGTGCATGTCATAATGATGGAAAATAAATCAAACATAGCAACCATCCTCACATCTCTCACTCAGTGCATAAAGCATATGATATCCACCACTTTGATCACTAGACCCATCGAAGTAGTGACGGAGTTCGACCTCTACAACTACTGCTACTACCAAGATCACCACATGGAGTCATGACCAAATCTTTACAAATGACCCCACTTCATTGGTCTATAGCTCTTTAGTCGTACCTAGGCCACTGTGGCCCTGACTCCGTTCACGTACTCCTTACACATAGTGATCCAAAGTTATAGACATCGACAACCCCTTAGCACACGTCCCCCAGCAAAGCCTAACTCATGAAGTTAACTCGTTGGTTCCCAACTGGATCCTGAGCTCTACTTCCTATTTGGACTTCCTTTGCATCTCGGGTTTTGGTCAAATTGGAGTTAGTCTTCAGAAGAAGTCGTCACGATGAAGTAAAAGTATGCATCTGGTTTGGTTCGGTACTCCCAACCCAGTTCGGTTCGGTGGTCCTAGTCCATGCCTCGATCAGTGCTCTATCCCTCCTCGGTTCGGCCCACTCACACTTGCTTGGTTCGGAAGTATAGTGCCTATCCTCTGTTCGGTTCGGTGGTTGCTCTCTTCTAGGTATCCCGATCCGATCCCATCCTTCTCCATTCGCCCGATCCGATCCCCTTTTGGTCTCCCCGATCCGATCCCCTATCCAACTCCAACTCTAAGCAAATGGCCTTCCTTCTCGCCAAGTCTCCTTTAGTGCGATGTTCCGATCCGGTTAGGTTTCTCTGCCCAGTCCACCATCCGATCCGAGCCTCCTATTCCGATCCGATCCGAAACCCTGCACATTTTCCTACAACTTTTCCAGCGGCTGTTTTATGCCATACAACGGCATTTTCGACCAATCTAACACTTCTAGGCAATCACAAAGCATACCATACCATCATAGCAACATGTATAATCATCCACAAATAGCAAAACAACAATTATAGCATGTAAAATGTGTCAAACATACCCAAAATCCCATAATTTCCCTTAAGTATGTTTAAGCAAAACTAATGATATGATTAGCAAAACTTCACCAAACCAAACCAAATTTCTAACAGAGGTCTAAAACATTATTTCGAAATTTATAAATATATATTTTACAAAATTTTATCATGTCTAATTTCGTTAATCTTCATTAATTACCCTTAATTAACCGTAATTAGTGCAAAACTATAAAAATCACTCACCGTTGCCACAAATAAAATTTTCAGAACTGAAACCTCGTGGATTTGGACGAATATTGATGTTTAACAACAGTCTAATACTGATTTGGCGAAGATCTTCTTTGATTTGGTGTTGCTAAGCTTAATCCTTGATTAGAAAGTGATTTGGGGATGTTTTAAAGGTTGGAGGCCATTATTAGGGTTCTTAGGAGGTAAGTGGCGGTTGGAAAACTGAAATGAAATGAAAACCTAGCTCATTTTAGCCTCCCCATAACCCTAATCCCGAAATTGGTTATGGACCTATTTACTAATCATCTCATTTGGCCCGGTTAAGCAGTTTTTCACCATCTGAAACTTGTTTAGCCATATCTCCCAAACAGTGAGTCCGTTTGGCTAATGTGACCACTTTATGGAATTGTAAACCATCATCCAGATTAAATGGAAGTGGTTTCAGGTAAAAATTCTTTTCCCATCAAAAGTTATGGCCAGAACAAGATCAGCTAGGGGCAAAATGTTCATTTAAAAATCAGCAAAAATCATGAACATGGGAAATGACCTCAATAGTCGTCTCCCAAAGTTACATGACCATATGACTCCGTATGTGAAAGAAAGAAATATTCTACGATCCTATGATGCGTAGAATGCGAGTCGTTACACTCTCCCCCCTTAAGAAATTTCGTCCCCGAAATTCCTTAACCTAAAACATACAATGGATCCTGCATGCCTACCAACCATATACAACAATCAATCATGCAAAACAAATAAAACAAGCCTATCCTAGCATGCGGAAAGACTAAATCGAAGTTAAAATCTTACCAGGCGAAGAGTTCTGGATACATCTTCCTAATGCTCTCCTCTGTCTCCCAAGTACGGTCATTCTCATTCTCACCCCACTGAACTTTGACTAACTTCACCTCTTTCCTTCGAAGTTGCTTCGTATCGTTCCCAACAATACACATAGGCTTGCGGTTCCCAACCGCCTCGGGTTCAACTTCGATATCATCCAACTGATCAGGTGAAATAGTCATATTTGGGTCATGTACGAACTTTTTTAACTGGGAAACATGAAATACGTTGGGAACTCCTGCCATCTTCTCTGGTAATTCAACTTTGTATGCCAAATTCCCAATTTGCTCAAGATCTGGGAATGGACCAACAAATCTTGGTGCTAACTTGTCTCTCCTGCCAAATCGTATCACGCTCTTCATTGGAGAAATCTTGACAAATACCAAGTCGCTAATGGAGAACTTTAATTCTCTTCTCCTCTTATCAGCATAACTCTTCTGCTTATCTTGGGCAGCCTTCATTCGCTGTTGGATAATCTTAATCTTAGTTGAAGTTTCTCCTATCACATCGGGTCCAAGTACAAACTTCTCACCAGCTTCTACCCAACATGACGGTGAGTTGCACGGTCTTCCGTACAAAGCTTCAAATGGAGCCATACCGATACTCGATTGATAGCTATTATTATATGCAAATGGTCATCCCATGATCCACCAAAATCCAATACACAAGCTCTCAAGAGGTCTTCTAACACTCGATTCACCCTCTCTGTCTGTCCGTCAGTTTGAGGATGATACGCGGTACTGAGATGTAATTCTGATCCTAACACCTCTTGTAAGCTCTTCAAAAATCCAGTAGTGAACAACGGATCTCGGTCACTCACAATGCCTTTGGGTATTCCATGAAATATCACTACCTACTTTACATATAGTTCAGCTAACTTAGCTGCCGTTCTATTCGACTTGACGGGTATAAATCTTGCACTTTTGGTCAATCGGTCCACAATCACACAAATGCTATCATGGCCCGATCTGGTCCTTGGTAACCCATCAATGAAATCCATTGACACTTGTTCCCATTTCCAATCTGGAATTTCTAATGGTTGTAACAAACCACTAGGCTTCTTTTGCTCAGCTTTAACTAGTTGGCAATTCATGCATTTGGATATAAACATCCCAATGTGTCTTTTCATCCCTTCCCAGTAGTAGGTCTGCTTCATGTCTCGATACATCTTGTTACCACCGGGGTGTATAGTCAGTTCTGAGTGATGACATTTTCCAAGGACTTCATCTCTCAATCCATTGACATTGGGTACAACTAGTCTTCCATTCTTTCTAAGCCATCCATTTCGATCAAGCCCATACTTGTTCATCTCTCTGTGAATTCCCAACGTTAACATTGAGATGATTTCCAATAGGTTAGGATCGTTCCTCTGACTGGAAGCAATCCGCTCAATCAAAGTGGGTCTGATCGTCAAACTTGCTAACATTTCTGGATCCAATTCGCACTTTGGTCTAAAATCATACCCAGCGACGTACTCCAGTTGCTTCATTCTAGAAACATAGCCCTTAAACTGGCATGTCTCTTACTCAATGCATTAGCTACCGCATTGTCCTTTCCTGGTGTGTATGCAATATCGAAATCATAGGAAGCTAATAATTCTAACCACCTTTGTTGTCGGAGATTTAGATCCTTTTGAGAGAAAAGATACTTTAACGATTTATGATCGGTAAACAACTCGAATCTTTCTCCCAAGAGATAATGTCTCCACATCTTCAATGCAAACACGATCGCTACCAATTCGAAATCATGGGTAGGGTATCTTTTCTCATGCGGTTTCAGTTGCCGACTTGCATAAGCTACAACCCTACCTCCTTGCATCAATGCAGCACCTAGCCCTGTGCCACATGCATCTGTATATACCGTCATCTCTTCATTCCCCTTAGGAATGAATAAAGCTGGTGCACATGTAAACTTTTCTTTTAGGCTCTTGAATGCATTCTCGAACTTTTCGTCCTAGACGAAAGCTTGATTCTTCTTGGTCAACTGAGTAAACGGTGCTGCTATCTTGGAGAAGTCTTGGATAAACTTACGATAATATCCAGCTATCCCCAAGAAACTTCTTATGTACGTTGCATTCGTGGGCGTAGACCAATCTTGTACTGTAGCCACCTTCGCAGGATCCACGGCAATACCATTCTCTGGAACAACATGGCCCAAGAATCTCTCTTCCCTCCTCCAGAAGTGACACTTAGAAAACTTTGCTTTCAATTGGTGTTTTCTCAACACCTCCATCACTATTCTTAAATGTTCCTTGTGTTCTTCCTCTGTCCTCGAATAGACCAAAATATCATCCACGAACATAAGGACAAACTTATTCAACTGATCTCTGAATACCCTGTTCATAAGATCCACAAAATATGTTGGGGCATTGGTCAGCCCGAATGGCATGACCAACCACTCATAAAATCCAGACGGCATCTGAAATGCCGTTTTAGCTATACTCTCAGCTTCCACTCTAAGCTGATGAAAACCTATCGTGAGATCCAACTGAGAGAATACTTTTGCGCCACTCAACTGATCAAACAAATCATCTATCCGCGATTGAGGATACTTGTTCTTCCTAGTCACTTTATTCAACTAGTGGTAGTCTACACACAAACGAAGGGAACCATCCGCCTTGGTAGCAAACACAACTGGTGCTCCCCATTCAGAAACACTCCTTCTGATAAATCCCTTCTTCAAAAGATCGCTAACTTGCACCCCGAGCTCTCGCTGCTCCCTTGGTGCCATACGACGAAGTGGCATCACTATAGGTCTGGCATATTTTACTAAATCAGTACGGAACTCAATCTCTTGGCATGTTGGAAGCCCGATCACTTCCTCGAAAACGTCCGGATACTGGCCAACCACGGACAACCCTAACAAATCACTATGCGGAATGTCGAGGGAATTCAGAAAACTAGCCATTACCACATCACCGAGTAGACCACCAAACATTACCCTCTTCCCATCATCCGCTCTAGCTATCACCAAAAAGCCCTCACAATCTACCACCGTCGCGTATCTTTGGAGCCAATCAACTCCCAAAATAATGCCAAACCCAGTAAAGCCCAAAACAAAGCAATCACAAACAAACATGCATCCATGACTCGATAAGACCACATTATGAAAAATCATGCCAAGGTTAGTCGAACCACCAATCGGGTTCGTCACTATTAAAGGTCTATCGACAATCTTGGGCTCCAATCCTAACCTATCTATTAGGTCACTAGATATGAAAGAACTGGAAGCCCCGGTATCAAACAAAACTCTAACATGAACATCATAAACAGAAAGCATACCTTGAACAACAACATTCTTTCCTTTCTCCGCCGCAGTTGGGGCATTCGACGAAGAAGGAATAGCATTAAGGGCATATGCTTTCACCACCTGCTTTTCTTTAGGGGGTTACAGACACTTGTCCTTGTGATGTCCCACTTGGCCACAGTTGAAGCACTTCCTATCCGCTGGCTTGGCCCGACAATTACTAGCATAATGGCCCTTCTTACCATAGCTGAAGCACTCAACATCTTTCTTATTCTTTTTCTGTCCATCCTTATTATGGTTCTGCTTCCTCTTATTTTGAGGACCACTCTTGCCTCCACCACTTGCTTGTGGTTTTGGATCCTCTGCAGATGCAACCTCAGTCTTTGACTTAGAGTAAAGACTGTCGGAACTCAATGCTTTTCCCACAATCGACTCAAAGGTCTCATCGATGTGGTTAATAAGCTTTTCCCCCAAGTATCCATCCAAGCCAGTTATGAGCTTATCATTCTTCTTCTCGGCAGTATCAATAAGAGATAGTCCATAATTCGAAAAAGTATCGAATTCTGCAATATACTCGGAGACAGCTCTGCCATTCTACTTGAGCTCCAAGAATTTCTTAAACAGCACTGACTTCTGAGCAGCTAGAATGAACTTATCGATAAAGCGAGCTTTAAACCGCTCCCAAGTAATCTGATCCTCGGGAGTAGCTACCTTTATAGCATTCCACCAATTCATTGCCCGTCCTTGCAGCTGACGGGATGCTAACCTTCTTTTCATCGCATCCTCGATACCCAAATCTTCGAAGATACGCTCGCAACAATCCAACCAATCCTGAACGTCCGTAGCTGACTCCGTTCCGTGGAATGGCTTCCCACTAAGACTAGTATAATCCTTATTCAGCTTGGCGAAATTGGCCCTAGGCGCCTGCACTATTGGACCACCACCATTACCATTATTGGGAGCTGCCCTCTGCACATCCCTAAGCGTCTCTCTCATGAGGTCCGTAAACATCGTCCTCATGTCAGCAGCATTCCCATTATTGGCTCCTCTACCGGCACCTCTTGCGTATCGGCTCATCGTTCAATCTGTAAAGAGAAAACGATTAACCATCTCCATAGTGGTGTAAGTGCAGTGCGACTTCATCCTTGGCTATACTAATAGTGTATATATATATAGCTTTTGAAAACCAAAATAATCACAAATACGCGCTCTCATATACGTATAATATCTCTCCCTGATGACTTCCCTAGATTAACTACGCAACCTAGAGCTCTGGTACCAAGTGTGACGGTCCACCCCGCACCAACCAGTATTTTTTCCGAGAGTGCGCTGTACACATGCCCGACTAGCACGGAATGGTCGCCAAGGAAAGGAAAGAAGATAATGAACTAATCGAAAACCTGTAGAATGTCTCACAGCGCATGGAACAAAATATAATAATAATATACTTGACATAAAACAGGTGAGACAGTGCATAAGTTGATAACTAAAACCAACATCAACATCATCATCAAAGTAGCGAAAATACAGATACAGCTTATTAAAACTTTCCAAATTACAATCTCTAAACAAAAGAAAGAAAGGTACACCACTAATGCCCAAAGTAGTGACTGCAGCAACACAGGGTGAATGTCTATATCTATCATATGTGGAAGCCTTCTGCTCGTCTCCGGTACAGCTACTCATGCACACAACCTAACCTGTCTCTAGTATGCTCGTGAGAGCACCCAGAGTAATAAGAAGAGCATAAAACTCTGGGTCGGAAAAAAAGTCTAGTATGAGCGATAAGCGGCTAAACAGAACAATAACAGGTATACTAAACCATACCTGAACCTGGACCTGCAACCAAAGAGTTAGCACTACATACCATACGGTACTCTAAGGTGCCACTGAACAGATGGTGTAAAGATAACAGGGGGTGGGGGTGTGCATGTCATAATGATGGCAAATAAATCAAACATAACAACCATCCTCACATCTCTCACTCAGTGCACAAAGCATATGATATCCACCACTTTGATTACTAGACCCATCGGAGTAGTGACGGAGTTTGACCTGTACAACTACTGCTATTACCAAGCTCACCACATGGAGTCATGACCAAATCTTTACAAATGACCCAACTTCATTGGTCTATAGCTTTTTAGTCATACCTAGGCCACGGTGGCCCTGAATCCGTTCACATACTCTCTACACATAGTGATCCAAAGTTATAGACATCGACAACCCCTTAGCACACGTCCAGCAACAAAGCCCCACTCATGAAGTTAACTCGTTGGTTCCCAACTGGATCCTGAGATATACTTCCTATTTGGACTTCCTTTGCATCTTGAGTTTTGGTCGAATTGGAGTTGGTCTTCAGAAGAAGTCGTCACGATGAAGTAAAAGTATGCATCTGGTTCGGTTCGGTACTCCCAACCCAGTTCGGTTTGGTGGTCCTAGTCCATGCCTTGATCAATGCTCCATCCCTCCTCGGTTTGGCCCAATCACACTTGCTTGGTTCTGTTTGGAAGTATAGTGCCTATCCTCTGTTCGGTTTGGTGGTTGCTCCCTTCTAGGTATCCCGATCCGATCCCATCCGTCTCCATTCGCCTGATCCGATCCCCTTTTGGTCTCCCCGATCCGATCCCCTATCCAACTCCAACTCTAAGCAAGTGGCCTTCCTTCTCGCCAAGTCTCCTTTAGTGCGAAGTTCCGATCCGATTAGGTTTCTCTGCCCAGTCCACCATCCAATCCGAGCCTCCTATCCCGATCCGATCCGAAACCGTGCACATTTTCCTACAACTTTTCCAGCGACTGTTTTATGCCATATGACGGCGTTTTCGACCAATCTAACACTTCTAGGCAATCGCAAAGCATACCATACCGTCATAGCAACATGTATAATCATCCACAAACAGCAAAACAACAATTATAGCATGTAAAATGTGTCAAACATACCCAAAATCCCATAATTTCCCTTAAGCATGTTTAAGCAAAACTAATGATATGATTCGCAAAACTTCACCAAATCAAACCAAATTTCTAACAGAGGTCTAAAACATTATTTCGAAATATTTTTTTTCCAAAATTTTATCATGTCTAATTTCGTTAATCTTCACTAATTACCCTTAATTAACCGTAATTAGTGCAAAACTATGCAAATCACTCACCGTTGCCACAAATAAAATTTTCAGAAATGAAACCTCACTGATTTGGGCGAATACTGATGTCTAACAGTAGATCTAAACTGATTTGGCAATGATCTTCTTTGATTTGGTGTTGCTAAGCTTAATCCTTGATTAGAAAGTGATTTGGGAATGTTTAAAGGTTGGACGCCATTATTTGGGTTCTTAGGAGGTAAGTGGCGGTTAGAAAACTGAAATGAAATGAAAACCTAACTGATTTCAGTCTCCCCATAACCCTAATCCCGAAATGGGTTATGGACCCATTTACTAATTACCTCATTTGGCCCGGTTAAGCAGTCTTTCACCATCTGAAACTTGTTTCAGCCATATCTCCCAAACGGTGAGTTCGTTTAGCTAATGTGACCACTCTACGGAACTGTAAACCATCATCCGGATTCAATGGAAGTGATTTCAGCTCAAAACTCCTTTCCATCAAAAGTTATGGCCAGAACAAGATCAGCCAGGGGCAAAATGGTCATTTAAAAATCGGCAAAAATCATGAACATGGGAAATGACCCCAATAGTTGTCTCCCCAACTTACATGACCATACGACTCCGTATGTGAAAGAAAGAAATATTCTATGATCCTATGATGCGTAGAATGCGGGTGGTTACAGATCCAGTTATCCCTAATTCTTTTCTCTATAAGTAATTCTTTTAGATTTGATTTCTTTTCTTGTTCTTCCCTTTTTGTCTATTATCAGTAAATCCATCACTGTAATTTATTTCAATTATCTACTGCTTTGTTCATCGTATGAAATTTTATTGCAGTTCTATAATTAGCCTTATTTTTACTTTGAACTATTTCAGTCCATCTGAGCCTAGGCCATACGAGGGCTAAGGCCATTTCAATTTTATTTCTGATGTTGAATTTAGATTTTCTAAACCTAAAATCTTTCTTTCTTATTTTTGCGCAAATTGGCATAAACCTTGTGATAAGACAATCATAGTGCATGCATAAGAAAGTTTAGTCGGGGATTAGTGAACTTTAAAAAAATAATGGGTATAAAACAGGAATGTTGAATTTCATTAAAAGATATAATCTACAAAAAACTGTAATATTTGGAAGATAATAAAGGTTATTAAAAAGGGGATTTTGGAATACTATATTTAGATAATGAATTATAGTTAATTTGGCAATATGTAACTTATGTTTGGAAAACATGTTAATTGGAATGAATTATACTTAACTTGACATTAAGTAAAATGTATTTGGAAAACATGTTAATTGAAATGAATTTTACTTAATTTGACATTAATTAACCTACATTTGGAAAACATGTTAATCTGAATGAAATTGTACTTAATTTGACATTAAGTAACATGTATTTAGAAAACATGTTAATTGGAATTCCTTCCTAGTTACTTGTTTCTATCTGAACCTATAGAAGTGTTAATAGTCAATCTCCCCGATCCGATTAATATTATTGTTATTGTCGTCATCATTGTCTTTTTCATAAGAATAGGTAGCCCTTATTATCATTTCATATCAGTTGTTGTCCACCTTTAGATATGTACAAACACTTACCCTTTTATAACACTAGAACCACTATTTATTTGTTTTTCTTAACTCAATAGTCGAGCTGGTAATCATAGCAGCTCACCAGGCTTTTTGTCTGGCCCTTTCCTTTCTTCTTACTCTTTTCTTTTCCTCAGGCTTACACGAAGAAAGTGTATATTTAGGATTTCTTTGTTGATTTCTCATAAAGAGTTTCCACAGATTACTTCCTGTTCTCTTTCCAAGGTTAGATTGTATTTTTTTTGACTATTTAGGGGATAATATTATTTTACTCTAATATTGTTATTGACTGAGATTTTGAGACATGACACTTTGTAACTATTTGGTTAATTGAAAATAATATGGTTTTGTAACTATTCATGTGTAATCTTTGATGGCGCAGGCTCCAATTTCACTGTTGTCGACTTAATTACCACTAGTAACATTTGAGACATGTTGGTTGTAAATTCATATGTTCATGGTTGAGTATGAACCCTATCTTTCACATATTCATTTTTCTTAATTTCCAATCTGATTTTTCCCCTCTTATCTTTACTCTTAATTCATCGTTATTATGACTGTCTATCCGAGAAGATAGATCTATATTTCAACTTGTTGTCAACAATTATTTATATGATGTCCATTTATCTAATTGTAAGCTAACGAATACACTCTTGTTGTTGTCATAACTACAGCATGTTGGACCATAGAAGATTGAATATTAAGCAAGTGGAGTTATGTTTAATCCATTTGAATTATGATTTTATTGAAACTATTAATATCAATTTTCCTTCCATAATATAGGTTGACAAGTTTCTAAATTTATGCGCAACTCGAATAGATGGCAGGTAACTTCCTTCGATTGAGGATAGGTGCAAATAGCAAGTTTGAACTACCAGTTTTTGGAACAAAGTCAAAAATTGCACTGTGCTAACAATCATTTTGATGTATGCATCGTATCTCAAATTACTTATTGTGTTAACATTTGTATTATTCACGATATATCTTTATGTTCGCTGAAACTATGGACGAGAACATTGATGGGTGGTACCAATAAAAGGATCACAAATGTTTGCACACTGCACAATACTTAATCTCGTATTTGTTCGTATGATGTTGTTGAATTTTTTTTCTTTATAATGACAATTGCTATTTGTGCAACTGTCATTTTGCACAATCTGTAAACATCTTCGACTTGATTGGCAAACAAATAAAATGAGGAGTTGTTTAATAGGAAAAAAATAAAATAAATGTTTGGAAGAACTATGAAATATATTGTTTTAATATTTCAACAGTTGAATTTAACCTCAACAATTGACACTACGACACAGAGTGAAAAGAGCATCCTAGGATAGTTGTTATTATTGTACTGTAACTAGAGTGCTGAATAGTAGCTGGTTATAGGTCGGACTATAGGGAATAGATGTAGCACTTTTTTATCGTTGACATATTAAAAAATCAAAGCAGTTTATACATACATGTAAATGTAAGATAGAACGTGTAACGACACGGGGAATTTGCGATCCTGAGTACTCGACATATAACCCAATGTCGACTATTCAAGCATCAGAAATACCGGGTGGTCCATGAAAGAAATTAGAGGGTGAGAATAGATAAGATAGAAGCTTAGAACATAAGAAGAAGAACATACAACATCAGAGTAACACGAATCTCACAGCGGAACAAACAACATATAATAGATAACATATCTTTGAAATAAAATCGGTATATATATACAGTAACATTATCAGAGTACAACACTTACAACACAGCGGAAATAACAATAGCTATATAATCCTGAAGCCTCCTGCTCCAAGCTCTCGAAGTATATCTGTAAAATCCTGACTACTTGACTGCCCATACAAAATTGGGCACCCAAGAGTTAAGGGAAAACAAAATAAAATAAACTCTGGGTCAGTCATGGGATTGGTGTGAGTAAAACAATTAAAAACAGTTTAAGTGATTAAACGATATCTCGTAAGACCACACCATATAACAGAATGGGTTTTTCCCTTATAAGAATCCAAATCAATTTGATTTAACTTTCAAATCATTTTGAAAGAAACGATAATCTTTATATCAAAACTCATTGATATTATAATAGTGTCTATCAACCACAACATAATAATCATCTAGCAAAAACGTTTTCATCTCACGTTCTACATACATAGTATACAATCAAAATTGCGAGCACTTATTGGATAATGGATTTCCAACTATGACAAGGTATGGAACCACCTTTCGATAGTGTACCTCTAGAGAGCAATATACTGGGTTCAACCAGAACATCTTGCAACCCGGCCACACATGAATGACCACTCATTTCGCTTGAGTTTATCGAATGTATATCACCAATGGTTAGGATCAGCAATCGTTTCCCAAATGGGACAGCATCGAATAGATTAAAGAATGAAATGAATATCTCTAGATAGGTGATAATACACATTAATTGGCAGCCAACCACTTAGCTAAGATGCGTGCTCGATTTTTGTCATTTCCCGGTTGTGAGGCGAGAGGCCACACTTATCTCTGATAGATCAAACAATTATTCACTTTGAATGTCACATCGTCATACCCGCCAAATCACAAATTGATTTCCTCAAAAATACCACAGGTATACAACTAAGAGAAATGAATTCCTCTGCCACCAAACGTACATACATTTGAAGAGATCAACTTACGCGATCCATTAAATATACTCTGCCAGACATTCTTCCATGCAAGTCGTCCTAGGACTGGCCAAACCGAAGGCACTATTCCGTAAACAGGACAGCCCTTGCATAACTCTGTTTTCAATTTTTGTCATCATATTGGATTCGCAACACTAACGCCCATACAGAGTGGCTTTCAGGTCATGAATCCGATTCCGGTCTCTCCATATTGACGATGGAAAAATGATCAAAAACTTCGATAGTCGGTGATTTAACTATCAAAGAAAACATGTGTACAAAAAATGATATTATTTCCAGATTGAAAGTCTATCGATCAATCATTATTTATTTCTTAAATTAAATTATTCATTCTCCATTTCTGGTTTCCGTAGATATACAGAAATTCTTATTTTCTAATTTGAGAAAATATACGATATTAACATTGGAAGACAGTTCCTTATTTACTCCCCTTTCTTATTTTCTATATTAGAAAACATTTTTGATTCTTATTTGGAAAATATTTCCAAACCTCCTACATTTGGTTTTAAATAGATGTTTAAATAAAACATCACTATGCTAACTCAAACCATTACCTTCATTAGCTAAATTGACTTAACCGATCTTCACTATCAAACCTTAACCATTCCTTAATTAGAAATGGGGTCAATCAAGTTGGGGTATAACTGCCTCTCAGACCTTAACTGAACAACAATTCCAACCTCGAAATAGACAAAGTTCACCCTTTAAATCTTTGACAAACTTCCTTATGTAACTCTCGGATTCTATTTATGAATCCACTTCTTTATTGAGAAACATTGATTTTAACTATAGCGTTATAATCCCTACTTCTGAAATATCTAACTCCAAAATATATCTCGATTAAATCAAATCAATTAACCCTAACTACATTAACTTTAACTCGATTAACATTAATTCATTAACTCTTATCACTTAACTCCTTTCGAATAAACTATATTCGATTAACTCCTTTCGAATAAACTATATTTGATAACTCCTTTAACTCTATTTGAATAAACTATATCGATTAATTCCTTTAACTCTATTCGAATAAACTATATTCGATTAACTCCTTTAACTCTATTCGAATAAACTATATTCGATTAACTCTTGTTCGAATAACTAATATTCGATTAACTCTCTTCGATAACTAATATTCGATTAACTCTCTTCGAATAACTAATATTTGATTAACTCTCTTCTAATAACTAATATTCGATTAACTCTCTTCGAATAACCAATATTCGATAACTCTTTTCGAATAATCAATATTTGATAACTCTTTCCGAATAACCAATATTCGATAACTCTTTTCGAATAACCAATATTTGATTACTCCTTTCGAATAAACTATATTCGATTACTTCCTTTAACTCTATTCAAATTACTTTAATTGATTAACTCTATCAATTTAACTCTATCTGATTTATTCTAATTCTATAAACTCTATTCAATTAAATCTATTCAATAACTCTAATTGATTTACTCTATTCGATTAAATCTAATTGATAACTCTAATTGATTAACTCTATTCGATAACTCTAGTTGATAACTCTAATTGATAACTCTAATTGATTAACTCTATTCGATAACTCTAATAGATAACTCTAATTGATTAACTCTATTCGATTAACTCTATTTGATAACTCTTATTGATAACTCTTTTATATCTCGTTAATTCCCTTTTATAATCCTTTTTATTTTCCAAATAAATATTCTTTTTATAATTTTATTTATTTAACAAATAAATATTTTTTTCAATTCCTTTTCAATTCTATTTGTAAATGTTTTACAAATATTTCCTTTTCAATTCCATTTGTAAATGTTTCATAAATATTCCTTTTCAATTCCATTTGTAAATGTTTTACAAATATTCCCTTTTCAATTCCATTTGTAAATGTTTTACAAAAAGAAATATTCCCTTTTATAATTCTCTATATTTATTTTCCAAATAATTATTTCTTTTATAATCTATTTATTTTGAAAATGTTTCTTTTTATAAAATCCTTTGATTTTATAAATATTTCTTTTCAATATAACATTGAAAATTTCCTTTTTAACATTCTAGTATTCCTTATGGTATTTAATGTACCATATAACAATGATCAATATCATTCTAACACACATCATCAACAACAGATTATAAATCACATCATATATCACTATATATGAAAAACAGTAAAATAAATGTTGAGGAATCCAGTTGGATTCCTCCGACCTGTTTCCCTGCATCCACAGATGTTAACCAACATAATTAACATCGATTTCATTTCAGTATGAAATATTCTGATAAACAGAATAAATGTTTGATTAACGATTTATATATATGTCGTCATCTATAATTTCAAACAATCAATTAGCAATTCAATCAAACTGTCAACACACAGATATCAATCATCATTTATTAGTTCTAAAAATACGTTATAAAAATATGAACTGGTAGAGTTGGTGAGTTTTACTCACATTGGCGATTATCGTTAAATAATGAATAATTGTCGTTGATTTTATTCTGATAATTTATTTCACTATAAATTGTAATGATGTCTAATCCACTCGCAGTCAGATCCATGTTATAGCCCTTATCCATACGATCCCAACGGATCCAGTTGCGTCCAACTCTGATCATGTATGTGAAAGATATACATTTTACAAGTTTTTAACTATTTGAATTTAAAATAAACTTAAATATTTTAAATTGGGCTTATCTTTTCCCTTCTAGCCCATTACCCTGCGTTAAAATACCAAACCTGACACCCTTTCTTCCCCAATGAAGTCACGGACTCCCTGTAGCCTTGATGGCCATTTTCGCACCTTCTCACCATTCACGCTCCATCTACACTTCACGATTAAATCCACAAAAATCACCATAATACTCTCTTTTGAATTCTCTTCATCCTCATATCAAATTCGTACAACTCAATCTTGTCATTGAAAATGCGTCGTCGGCCTCTCAGCACTACACAGTGATACACGCGAAACTTCTTGGCACCGAATTCGACAAAAACAAAGCATATAGATGCTACTCGACCATAACAACTCAAAAACAACGCTCAATCCTCGCATCAACACTTCAATTTCATGATTTTCATTGCTTTAGGTGGTGCGGTTAAACTTCCAATGTCAGATAATATGGTCGAACTAAGTGAAATGGGTACAGAGCTGAAGGAAATCACTCAAGGAATCATAACATCTTGGTTTTGGAATTTAAAGGAGGATTTTCTATCAATTTCTAAACTCACAAAATATTTTCTTTGAAATGGTGGCTCGTTTTCTGCGTTTGACTGGAGAGATGAAATGTTAGGGTTCAGGTAAAGATATTAGGGTATTTTTAGAGTAGAAAAATAATTATTATTTGATTTTTATATTCGATTTTAACCAATCATTGTTTGTATTTATCACTAAAAGTTCCTTAGCTCACATACAGTATTCAAAAATCATGAAAATGAGCATGTGGCTACAGTTTGACATTACGGACCCAACAAAACTAGTTTCGTCGAATTCCGACTACGTTTGCTCCCACAGCATATTTTTAACCGTTAGAGTACTAACTGTTTTTCACATTAAAAATCCGTACGGACACACACTGACTCCAAAAATCAAAAAACTTGAAATCTAACAATAATTTAATAGTACGGATCGAACAAAATTAGTTTCGTTGAAAACAGAGGTCGTTTGAAAAACAGACTATTTTTAAAGCTCTAAATAAACCCATTTAAATATTAAATATATTTAAAAATAATTAAATTAAATATTTACAAATAAATATTATCGTATATATTCACAATAGAATACCCTATAGCTCCAGAATAATCCTATATGAATTTCTAACTTGATATTTCAAATCCCGATTAAATCGATATTCGATTTATAATGAAATTCGTTATATATGTCTTTATAAATTATAAAGGAATTCCATAGTGACTATTTGAAAATTTTATTTGGACATAATTCAAATTCTTCACGATGAAATCCTGATTTTTGTCTTACACTAGAAAAATATACTTCACAGCTCCTAACGTTTCTTATTTCACCGAAATCTGATTTATAACGGACCCTGTATATTCAGTTGAAGTTCAAAT
This sequence comes from Allium sativum, assembly GCA_030737875.1. NCBI lineage: Eukaryota > Viridiplantae > Streptophyta > Magnoliopsida > Asparagales > Amaryllidaceae > Allium > Allium sativum. The sequence goes on from CM060915.1 coordinate 559,384,735, forward strand.
CGCCAAACTATGAACTGCCGCGCCATTTCGAGCTCGATTATAATTATAATATAATTTATATGCTCTAACATTGTTAAATAAATATATTCGTTATCGTAATTCAAATTTTAAACTGAATTACATATTTTGAATTGTCCAATTCACACCATATTGCCATTTCAGCTAATTATGATTATTTCAGAATTAAATATATTATTTAATTATTATATTAGTTAAATGTTCAATAATATTTAATTAAACAACCATTTAATTCTCTGAATTACTATTTAAATAATTAAATTAATTAATTATTTTATCGTTGAAAATACGGGTCGTTACATTCTTCCCCCCTTAAAATAATTTCGTCCTCGAAATTTCTAAGGTAGAAAACAAACCCTATTGACTGGTTAGAACTTATTTGTTCACTTCTTAACTTCAGTTTCAACTGAACCAATTTAATTTCAATTAAATTATTAATTTATTCCTACTAACGAAAATTTCCATAAACTCTGAAAATTTTCTAACATCCGAAATTTTTGAAAAATTTCGCCAGCACCTCCTTTGTACTGGTCAATCGGTACAACTACAACTCGCCTCTCTAGGCCTTCTCCAACCGAAAAAAAAATCAAACAACAAAGCAGCTTGCCAATTCGGCTTATAAATCTCATATCCAATAGAAATATAAACTTGTACCTTTTTGTCGGGCATATCATTATACCATTTACATCTGCTACCCATTCAGCATATACCAATGTCATCCCAATTAAACTCTAATTATTTTTTATCTCCAACACAACCATTTATTTATCCAAGCCAAATTCCATTATTAATCTCAAATACCATTCTTGATTTTCCATTTAGTTTCACCAATTTCCATCTAATTTGTTTTAATTCAAACAATCCGTTCTTGAGAATTTTAAATAACTTAGCTTTTCAAAATCAAATATTCCTTTTCGGAATTCAAAACAACTTGCTTTTCTCAAAACAATTCAAAAACAATTTCTTTGGTAGTAATCCTTCACTTACCACTCGAAAATGAACACCGATGATGCCATGATCATCATCAGAATCTATTTCCAGTTATCGAAGTGAGTTCAATGCTATATCACTTTCAAAACCATATCTTTTCCATTTTGAAATTCATCTCAAAATACCATTTATAATGCTTTAAAACAATTTAAAATCTCCTAAGATTTTAAAATTCACATATATTTAACCCAGATTCATTAACAAACACTTTAATAACCTTCTAGGGTTTAAATTCCGATTCTGATTTAAATTCAGAATTAATTCATCTTATTTCACGTATTTCAATTATATGAATTCTGATTGGCTATTTACATAATCATTTCACATTTTATAATCTTATTCAATTACAATCATAACCAACACATCCAATATACTATAATACTTCAAATATCTATACTTTGTTTATATCAAAATATAATTTGGGTGAAATTATTCCATTTCCCCTCTTTTCAAAACGTACTGTGTCGGTTCATCGTATTCGAGTGTTTATAAACCCCTACCGATACAGTGGATCAAACTAATTGAGCCGAACCCATAAACAACTCAAACAATAAGTCCCCACAATATAAAACCATTTTTTTTATCAAATAACAAATACGCGCTCATATATATACACTCAAACTCAATCTAGGGTATTGCTAACCCCATCTCTACTGAGTCACGCCACAGAGCCAAGATAATTACTTATCCTTAAGCTCTGATACCACTGTAACAACCCGGGGAATTTGCGATCCTGAGTACTCGACATATAACCCAATGTCGACTATTCAAGCATCAGAAATACCAGATAGTCGATGAAAGAAATTAGAGGGTGAGAATAGATAAGATAGAAACTTAGAATAGAAGAAGAAGATGAACATGCAACATCAGAGTAACACGAATCTCACAGCGGAATGAACAACATATAATAGATAACATATCTTTGAAATAAAATCAGTATATATATATACAGTAACATTATCAGAGTACAACACAATGGAAATAACAATAGCTATATAATCCTGAAGCCTCCTGCTCCAAGCTCTCCAAGTATATCTGTAAAATCCTGACTACTTGACTGCCCGTACAAATTTGGGCAGCCAAGAGCTTAGGGAAAACAAAACAAAATAAACTCTGCGTCAGTAATGGGACTGGTGTAAGTAAAACGATTTAAAATATTTTGAGTGATTAAATGATATCTCATAAGACCACGCCGTATAATGGAACGAGTTTTTCCCTTATGAGAATCCAAATCAATTTGATTTAACTTTCAAATCATTTTGAAAGAAACGATAATATTTATATCAAAACTCATTGATATTATAATAGTGTCTATCAACCACAATATAATAATCATCTAGCAGAAATGCTTTCATCTCACGTTCTGCATACATAGTATACAATCAAAATAGTGAGCACTTATTGGATAATGGATTCCCAACTATGACAAGGTATGGAACCACCTTTCGATAGTGTACCTCTAGAGAGGAATACATTGGGTTCAATAAGAACATCTTGCAACCCGGCCACACATGACCGACCACTCATTTCGTTTGAGTGTATCGAATGTATATCACCAACAGTTGGGATCAGCAACCGTTTCCCAAATGGGACAGCATCGAATAGATTAAAGAATGAAATGAATATCTCTAGATAGGTGATAATACACCCTAAGTGGTAGCCAACCACTTAGCCATGCAGCGTGTTCGATTTTTTTCATTTCCCGGTTGTAAGGCTAGCAGCCACGCTTATCTCTAACAGATCACACAATTATTCACTTTGAATGTCACATCGTCATACCCGCCAAATCACAAATTGATTTCCCCAAAAATACCATGGGTATACAGCTAAGAGAAATGAATTCCTCCGCCACCAAACATACATACGTTTGAAGAGATCAACTTATGCGATCCATTAAATATACTCTGTCATACATTCTTCCATACAGGTCATCCTGGGACTGGATAAACCGAAGGCACTATTCTGTAAATAGGACAGCCCTTGCATAACTCTGTTTTCAATTTTCTTCATCATATTTTATTCGCAACGCTAACGCCCATACAGAGTGGTTTTCAGGTCATGAGTCTAACCTCAGTCTATCCGTATAGACACGGAAAAATGGTCAAAAACTTCGATAGTCGGCGATTTAACTATCAAAGAAAACATGTGTACAAACAACGATATTATTTTCGGAAGGAAATTCTATCGATCAATCATCAATCATCATTTATTTCTTAAATTAATTTATCCATTCTCCATTTCCGGTTTTCGTATATATACAAAAATTCTTATTTTCTAATTTTAGAAAATATACGATATTAACATTGGAAGACATTTCCATATTTACTCCCCTTTCTTATATTCTAAATTAGAAAACATTTTTGATTCTTATTTGGAAAATATTTCCAAACCTCCTACATTTGGTATTAAACAGATGTTTAAATAAAACATCGCTATGCCAACTCAAACCATTACCTTCATTAGCTAAATTCACTTAACCAATCTTCACTATCGAAACTTAACCATTCCTTAATTAAAAATGGAGTCAGTCGAGTTTGGTATAACTACCTCTCAGACCTTAACTGAACAACATTTCTAACCTCGAAATAGACAAAGTTCACCCTTTAAATCTTTAACAAACTTCCTTACGTAACTCTCAGATTCTATTTACGAATCCACTTCTTTATTGAAAAACATTGATTTTAACTATAGCGTTATAATCCCTACTTCTGAAATAACTAACTCCAAATATAACTCGATTAATTCAAATCAATTAACCCTAACTCCATTAACTTTAACTCAATTAACTTTAATTCATTAACTCTTATCACTTAACTCCTTTCGAATAAACTACATTCAATTAACTCCTTTCGGATAAACTATATTCGATAACTACTTTAACTCTATTCGAATAAACTATATTCGATTAACTCCTTTAGCCCTATTCGAATAAACTATATTCGATTAACTCCTTTAACTCTATTCAAATAAACTATATTCGATTAACTCTTATTCGAATAACTAATATCTGATTAACTATCCTTGAATGACTGATATTCGATTAACTCTCTTCGAATAACTAATATTTGATTAGCTCTCTTCGAATAACTAATATTCGATTAACTCTCTTCGAATAACTAATATTCGATTAACTCTCTTCGAATAACTAATATTCGATTAACTCTCTTCGAATAACTAATATTCGATTAACTCTCTTCGAATAACCAATATTCGATAACTCTTTTCGAATAACCAATATTCGATAGCTCTTTACGAATAACCAATATTCGACAACTCTTTTCGAATAACCAATATTCGATTACTCCTTTCAAATAAACTATATTCGATTATTTCCTTCAACTCTGTTCGAATTACTCTAATCGATTAACTCTATCAACTAACTCTATCTGATTTATTCTAATTCGATCAACTCTATTCAATTAACTCTATTCAATAACTCAAGTTGATTTACTCTATTCGATTAACTCTGATCGATAACTCTAATTGATAACTCTAATTGATTAACTCTATTCGATTAACTCTATTCGATAACTCTAATTGATAACTCTAATTGATTAACTCTATTCGATTAACTCATTTCGATAACTCTACTTGATAACTCTAATTGATATATCTACTCGATTAACTCTATTCAATAACTCTAATTGATAACTCTTTTATATCTCGTTAATTCCCTTTTATAATCTTATTTATTTTCCAAATAAATATTCTTATTATAATTTTATTTATTTAATAAATAAATATTTCCTATTCAATTCTATTTGTAAATATTTTACAAATATTCCCTTTTCAATTCCATGTGTAAATGTTTTACAAATATTCCCTTTTATAATTATCTATATTTATTTTCCAAATAAATATTTCTTTTATAATCTATTTATTTTGAAAATGTTTCTTTTTATAAAATCCTTTGATTTTATAAATATTTCTTTTCAATATAACATTGAAAATTTCCTTTTTAACATTCCAGTATCCCTTATGGTATTTAACGTACCATATAACAATGATCAATATCATTCTAACACACATCATCAACAAAAAATGATATATCACATCATATATCACTATATATGAAAAACAGTAAAATAAATGTTGAGGAATCCAGTTGGATTCCTCCGACCTGTTTCCCTGCATCTACAGATGTTAACCGATATAATTAGCATTGATTTCATTTCAATATGAAATATTCTGATAAACAGAATAAATGTTTGATTAGCGAGTTATATATATATATATATCATTATCTATATTTCAAACAATCAATCAAACATTCAACACACAAATATCAATCATCATTTATCAATTCTAAAAATTTGTTATAAAAATATGAACTGGTATAGTTGGTGAGTTTTACTCACATTGGAGTTTATCATTAAATAACGAATAACTGTCGTTGATTTGATTCTGACAATTTATTTCACTATAAATTGTAACGAGCTCCAATCCACTCCCAGTCAGATCCATGTTCTAGCACTCGTCCATACGATCCCAATGGACCCAGTCGCGTCTAATTTTGATCGTGTATGCGAAAGATATACATTTTACAAATTTTTAAACTATTTAAATTTAAAGTAAACTTAAATATTTTAAATTGGGCTTATCTTTTCCCTTCTGGCCCATTACCCTGCTTTAAAATACCAGACCCGACACCCTTTCTTTCCCAATGAAGTCGCGAACTCCCTGTAGCCTCGATGGCCATTTTCGCACCTTCTCACCATTCACGCTCCATCTACACTTCACGATTAAATCCACAAAAATCACCATAATAATCTCTTGAATTCTGTCCATCCTCATATCAAATTCGTACAACTCGATTTTGTCATTGAAAATGCGTCATCGGTCTCTCAGTACTACGCAATGATACACGCAAAACTTTTTGGCATCGAATTCGAAAAAAACAAAGCATATAGATGCTACTCAACATCAACAACTCAAAAATAACGCTCAATCCTCACATCAACACTTCAATTTCATGATTTTCATTGTCCTAGGTACTGCGGTTAAACTTGCAATGTCAGATAATATGGTCGAACTAAGTGAAATGGGTACAGAGCTCAAGGAAATCACTCAAGGAATTAAAATATCTTGGTTTTGGAATTTAAAGGATTTTCTATCAATTTCTAAACTCATGAAATATTTTCTTTGAAATGGAAGCTCGTTTTCTGCGTTTGACTGAAGAGATGAAAAGTTAGGGTTGAGGGAAAGATATGAGGGTATTTATAGAGTAGAAAAATAATTATTTTATTTGATTTTTATATTCGATTTTAACCAATTGATGTTTGTATTTATCACTTAAAATTCCTCTGATCACATACAGTATTCAAAAATCATGAAAATGGGCATGTGGCTAAAGTTTGACATTACGGACCCAACAAAACTAGTTTCGTCGAATTCCGACTGCGTTTGCTCCCACAGCGTATTTTAACCGTTAGAATAATGACTGTTTTTCACATTAAAAATCCGTACGGCCACACACTGACTACATAAATCACGAAACTTGAAATCTAACAATAATTTAATATTACAGATCCAACAAAATTAGTTTCGTCGAAAACGGAGATCGTTTGCAAAACTGACTATTTTTAAAGCTCTAAATAAACCCATTTAAATATTAAATATATTTAAAAATAATTAAATTAAATATTTATAAATAAATATTATCGTATATATTCACAATAGAATACCCTACAGCTCCAGAATAAATCTATATGAATTTCTAACTCGATATTTCAAATCCCGATTAAATCGATATTCAATTTATAATGAAATTCCTTATATATATCGTTATAAATTATAAAGGAATTCCATAGCGACTATCTGAAAATTTGATTTGGACCTAAATCAAAATCTACATGATGAAATCCTGATTTTTCTCTTCCACTAGAAAAATATACTTCACCAGCACCTAACGTTCCTTGTTTCACAGAAATCTGAATTAAAACGGACCCTGCATATTCAGTTGTAGTTCAAATCGCCAAACTACGAACTGCCGCGCCATTTCGAGCTCGATTATAATTATAATATTATTTATTCGCTCTAACTTCGTTAATTAAATATATTCGTTATCGTAATTCAAATTTTAAACTGAATTACATATTTTGAATTGTCCAATTCACACCATATTGCCATTTCAGCTAATTCTAATTATTTCAGAATTAGATATATTATTTAATTATTGTATTAATTAAATATTCAATATTATTTAATTAAACAGCCATTTAATTCTCTAAATTACTATTTAAATAATTATATTAATTAATTATTCTATCGCTAAAAATATGGGTCATTTCAGAACGACCTTTTGTTCCTTTGAACATCATTAATTCTGGATCTTCCCTTATTTCAACTTTCTAACCACTAACCATAATTTTATACACTAACAACGTGTTCTCGATATATCAATTCCCATTATGTATACATCGTCTACTGCCTAGTTTGGCTCCATTATGTCATTAAATATTTACAATTATGTTTTTTTTCTTTCATTAAAGTTGAATTGGTTTTTTATTACTAGTGGGGCTTCACATGTCTCCTTTTTGGATTTTAATTGATCTTTTAACATATAATGGTTCAAATGGAAATGGAATGGCCAGGTATATAAGTATATTGTAGATAATATGTAAAATATGGTTTTGGGGATTTATATAATACCTCATTCAGAGCATTTTCTATTTATGTGACACCTTCACGTCCCTTAATGTCACCCGTATGAGGATGCATTAAGTTTTGTAAAGCACAATAATAATACAGAGACTAATTTAACAATACAGAATGTAAAATATGCAGCGGAAAAACTTAAATTTTTATTTCAATTCAAATATGATATTACATTTTTCCAAATAAACCACCAATGTCAAAAACCCTAAACATCTGTCTCATATATCAGCAAAGTACAAAAACCATAAATAATATCCGTCAAATGTCATAACAATAAAGATAGATAAATAAACTGAAGTAATACATGGAAAGGAAAGCAATCCAAGTCTAAGCAGAATAGAATTACGGTCACAACTACTATCCACCACCAATCTAAGAACCTGAGGTGGGAAAAGGAAGAGAAGAAGGAAAAGCAAAATAGGTTAGACATAATGTAACGACCCGGATTTTTAGCGGCTTTGGTTATTGATATAAGCTCGATGTCGATAACCAAAACCATCGAAAAATCCTGGTAATTAATGAAAGAAATTAGACGGTGAGGATAGATAAGATAGAAACTTAGAATAGAAGAAGAAGAAGAACACAACATCAGAGTAACACGAACCTCACAGCGGAACGAATAACATATAATATATAACATAACTTTGAAATATAACAGTTATGTATACAATAACACTTATCAAAGTACAACACTTACAACACAGCGGAAATAAACTATAGCTGTATGATCCAGAAGCCTCCTGCTCCAGCTCTTCAAGTATATCTGAAAATCCCGACTACTTGACTGCCCGTACAAATTTAGGCACCCAAGAGTTTAGGGAAAACAACAAAGTAAACTCCGGGTCAGTCACGGGACTGGTGTGAGTAAAACAGTTTAAACAGGTATATGAACAAGTAAACGATATCTCATAAGACCACGCCGCAGAACGGAACGGGTTTTTCCCTTAAGAGAATCCAAAATATCTTTATATCAATAACCTTTTGATATTATAATAATGTCTATGTACAAATAGATATCAACTAGCAGAAACGCTTTCATCTCGCGTTCTACATATATAGTATACAATCAAAATCGCAAGCACGTATTCGATAATGAATTTCCAACTATGACAAGGTATGGAACCACCTTCCGATCAATGTACTCTAGGAACGATACACTAGAGTTCAACAAGAACATCTTGTAACTCAGCCACACATGACCGACCACTCATTTTGCTTGAGTGTATCGAATGTATATCACCAACGATTGGGATCAGCAACCGTTCCCGTATATATATGGGACAACATTGATAGATTTAAGAAACAAATGAATATTCTCTAGATAGGTGATTATACACCCTACTTCGGTGCGACCGACTTAGCCATGCTGCCTGCCCGATTTCTGTCATTTACCGGATGATGAGGCTAGAAGTTACGCATTATCATCACATCATATTCACTTCAAATGTCACATCGTCAGATCCATCAGAATCACTAATTGACGTCTACTGTAATAACCCGGAAAATCTGAGCCAGTTTAAAATTTTTCTTTTGGCAATTTTAACGAATTTTGAATATTTAAAATAGATTATTTTAAATAATATCGACGAAAAATTTATTTGAATGGAATTCGAATGTATATATTATATACGTCATCGTTAGAATATAAATAATTATATATAATTATAAAAGGAATTGAAAATGGCGCGGTAGTTCGATAATTCGATTTCAAACTTCAATTGAATGTACCGGGTGCAAAACAATCCGGATTTTAGTGAAACCAATAACATTAGGATCTAATTGATAATATCTTTCCAACGAATCCAAAAAATTGAAATTTCATAGCGGGGATCAAAAGATATGTCTAGTTGAAAATTCTGAATAGTCGCTATGGAATTTAGGCCCTTAAAAATAGACATTTTGCAAACGACCTCGGATTTCGACGAAACCACTTTTGTTGGATCTGTGATGTCAAATTATTGCTAGATTCCAAATTTCATAATTTTTTGAATCAATATGTGAGCGTGGCAAAAGAAAACGCGTTTGACTAGTTTTAGTTGATTTTAATCGACTGGAAAATGGCCAATTTTCATCAATATGAAGTTAGAAAATATTTTTCTGGAATTTTTTAGAGTTCGTATGTGGCCCCGATAAATTGAAATGCGCATTCAAATTCAATATATTGAGTTATATGTTGATTTTAACGGAAACTGATCGAAACGATCGAATCAGCTTACGATACATATCCCATTGTGTTCGGAATGGGGGTGAAATGTTGTGGACGACAGGCGGTGGGCCTCGTTTAGAGGTCGTATGTAAAAGTCAACTTTTTCATAATTAAATAAATAAATAAAAAAATATAAACCTTCTCTCCTTTTATCAGCCGACACCCCCCTCACGTCCATTTCAAAACGAAAAAAAAACCCTATGCCCTAATCGATCGACGCGCCGCCAAGGGAGACCGCCGCGCCTCCCCATCAGCCACCCCTCCAGCTCAGGCGCCGCCGCCCGCCCCCCCCCCCCTTTCGATCCTTCTTCTCCTCCTCCCCGTTGAAACCCGCGAGCCACCCAAACCCTCCACCCCCCATCGACGCTGCGACCCCCACCGCCCTCCGCTCCCCTCCTTCTGCCGCAAGTCCTCCTCTCCCTCCAGTCGCGGCAGATCCTTTTCCCCCCTTTTCTTTACTGAAAAAAAAACAGTAAGTTTTTATTTGTTTTAATTTAATTTATTCATTTCTTTTATATATGATTAGCAAACAGAGAAAATCGGTTTTTGTATATGTTTTGATTAGAAAGTTAGGATTTTTAAATTAGTTAAATTAGGATTTTTAAATTAGTTAAGTTAGAATTTTTATAAAGGAAAAGTTAGAATTTTTAATAATAGAAAGGTCGTATTTTCCATATTGAAAAGGCGATATTTTCCATATTGAAAAGGCGATATTTTCCATATTGAAAAGGCGATATTTTTCATATTGAAAAGGTGATATTTTTATACGATGAAGAGTTATATTTTTATAACATGAAAGTTGATATTTTTAATAACGAAGAGATTATATTGTTAGTAAAGTAAAAATTCGATTTTTATATATTGAATAGCGAAGTAACAATTCGATTTTTATATATTGAATAGAGAAGTAAAAATTCGATTTTTATATATTGAATAGCAAAGTAAAAAATTGATTTTTATATATTGAACAGCGAAGTAAAAATTAGATTTTTATATATTGAATAGCGAAGTGAAAATGTGATTTTTTATATATAGTGGCTACGGGCAACGAAAGCGACAAAAAGGCGAGAACGACGAAGATTTCTATAAATGAAGTGTCGTGAAGTTGGGATAGCTATCGGTGAGAACTTCTCACTCTTCAATTTCTTTTTCTAGTTATATATATATACTAGGATGCAGACGGTGTTTGGTAGCACCCGACACCCGTCATCCACAGACCATGGATGGCTTGTTTGTTAAATTGTTTGTTTGTGTATTTGGTTAGATTATTTGGTTTGAATTGAATAGTTTGGTGAAATGAAATTGATTTGATTGATGTGTGAATGGCATGGGCCTTCACTAGACCGGGGATAAGGCTAGGCCTTGTCCCGTTTCTAGTATCGTGCCGTTATGCCGCCGAAATTTTCTAAAATAAGATAGAAAAATAAAAATATCATTTTTATTTTGTAAATGAACTGAATAAAAATTCATGTGTTAAAATAAAATATTTTATCGTTAAAAATATAATTTTAACGTGAATGTGAATAAATAAATTCATTTACAAACCGGACGGTTTGTTTATGTACACCTATTTGAAGGACATTGATTGGGACGATAAATTTTACACATCGCCCAACTGCACAAATAAAATCTGTGTTTGTTGATTTGAAACCCCACACGGGTGTTGGGATGAAATTTGAAGTTCACTCATCCTGATTGATTAAATATGTCGATCAATTGATTGACAGGCTGTTATAAGCGTTAGATATCTATATTTGATGCTTATACAGTGAAGTGCACTTTGGATGATGGTTGATTATTTATCATTGCTATTATATACATGTGTTGTATGGAATCCATATAGTTAATGCTATATGGTAATTGATTGGGTCTCATTCCAATTTAGAAGATAAAGAATATTATAAAATAAAGGTTCATGTGTTGACAGTACTCATCCGTTGAGATTAGTCATGTGTTGAACGAAATATTTTAACAATAAAATTTACATCTTTATCATTATAAAATAAAGGTTCATGTGTTGACTGTACTCATCCGTTGAGATTAGTCATGTATTGAACGAAATATTTTAACAATAAAATTTAAATCTTTATCATATATAGAATTAGAAATCAACTGGAAAATAGATAAGATGAGTGGTCTCCTGGATATTGATCTGATGTTGGTTTCGGCCTTCGGGGTTAATATTTAGGGAATCGTTCTCTTACTAATTTACGGTTGGAGTCTGATCTAATATCAAACGATAGATACCTCAATTTTCATAAAATATATTAAATAACAAAAATAGTCACGCGTGGACAGTACTCATTCGTTGAGATTAGTCGTGTGTTGACAAAGATATAGAGTCGTGTATTGAAAGAAATATAGATCCATTTGTTGAATATAAAGCCGTGTTGATTAGAGATGCGCTATTTTGACGCGAACGATATTTATATCGATTATTCGTTTTTAAAATTTGAATTTGAATTTGATTAGAAAATGAATCGAATTTGATTTGAATTGAATAGAAAACGAATTTGAATTTGAATTGAATAGAAAACGAATTTGAATTGAATCGATTAGAAAACGAATTTGATTGAATCGATTAGAAAACGAATTTGATTTGAATTGAATAGAAAACGAATTTGATTTGATTTGGATAGAAAACGAATTTGATTTGATTTGAATAGAAAACAAGTTCGAGATGAATTGAATATAAAACGATTTCGAGATGAATTGAATATAAAACGATTTCGAAATGAATTGAATATATAACGAATTTGATTTGAATTGAATAGAAAACCAATTTGAATTCGAATTGAATAGAAAACGAATTAAATTCAAATTGAATAGAAAACGAATTGAATTTAAATTGAATAGAAAACAAAATGAATTCGAATCGAATTAAAATCGATTTGAATTGAAATCAAATAGAAATGAAAGTAAAAAGGATTTATAATAGGAAATTCAATTTTGATTTGAATTTGAAATAAAGGTTGAAATTGTTTTTGAAACGAATTTAAAACAATTTATAAAATTCGTTTTAAATAGAAATCGACGAAATATATATTATATATATTATATATATAATATAATGGCCTGAATAGAACGCGCCGCGCCGCGGCAGTTCGTAAATTTCGACCATTAACTTCAAACGGACGTTACGGGAGATCCGACCGTCGGATTCTCCTAAAACCGGAACCGTTGGGTTCGTATCGAAAAGAGCTTTCTAACGAATATTATAAATTTGGAATCTAACGGTTGGATTTGGAGATATGTCCAAATCAAATTCGAAAAAGGTCGCTGTAAGTGCAGTTCGATGGCCGTTGATGGAAATCGACTATACAGGCCTTGATAAAATTATTAAAAATAGTAATAATTTGTGTAAAATCATAAGAAATGATTTGGGAAAAATTGGGATGAAAAACTCCATATTTGAAAAGATAAAAATAGATTTTTATCGAAATGAACTAGTTTTGAACTGAAATTAAAACCTATTTATTTTTAAAATAAATAAATTGGATTCAAAAAGGGGTTTTAAATAGTCGAAATTTCTAATATATTTGATGGAAATTAAATTAGAAGTGATTTGTGGGTTTATCGTGAACAGTGTTTTAAATAACACTTGTTCTTTAACCCGATAATAAATAGAATGTAATTTGGGTTTATCGTGAACTGTGTTTTAAACGACATTAGTTCTTTAACCCTGTAAAAGGAGTTTTAATGAATCTGCAATTAGATTGAAATGTGAATTGATAATTTAAATTATCAAATTTGGAAAATGAGCGAGAATGGAGTATCACCAGTTTTGCTCCAAAGCGATAGTTAAATCTTTAATTAAATTTGAACGTGAAATGGTAATTAATTTTACCGATAACACGGTGGTATTAGATATGGAGTATTACCAGTTTTGCTTCATGAGATGAATAGGTTGGGATTGAGAAATAAAATAAATAATTACTTCGGTGTGGTTCGCTAATCTCGACTAGTTTGGAAAACCGTAATTTGGTTTGAAATGACATCCAAAGGAAGATTAAAGGATAAATTTTAAAGAATTTATCTTGGATAAAATTAATGGGAACCTTTCCCTAAGAATTGGAATGAGGCGTATGTTGTATTTGTGTAACATTTTTTTTAATATACGCGGGTTGTTCGGAAAGGCCGGGTTTATACCCATTCTGAATAACCGATTCGACGATATGTCGAAGATGAAGACTGTGGTTGAAGACCGGAAGTCTTCACATCGTTTGGGTGATTACTGATGATCTTGATTGGGATGTACACCCAAGATGAGGGAATCAGTTGGTGGTCGTCCAGACGTACTTGGAGATGGATGGATATGCGAGGAAAGTGCCTCCGGTTTCGTTCAGACCCAGAACGGACTTGTAAATGGATTGTGTGTCTGACATTGAATTTTATTCTATGTTGATTAATTTCTATTAAATATACATCTGTTTGGCGACGGAGAATTTATTCTTTTGCTTAACGCCCTTCTCTGAGACGTACGAGCTCAGAGGTTGTATATCGATGGACATCAGTCGCATGGCATGAATTGCCTGTGTGGCACGCTAAGATGCAATGATCAAGGCTTTTGTTGAAAAGCAGAGTCTTGTGGTTGATGATCAAAGCACGGCCTACATGGCGTAGCTTTGTATATAACGTGAATTCGCGAGCCTCACACCTCGGTATGAGTTAAAAACGGGATACGGACCGCTGGGAGAGCACGACGTTTCTTTCTAGCTTTGGTGGTGTCAGTGACTTACCAGCCCTGACATTTATATACTTTTCACCTTTGTGGTTGTTGGAATGAGGCGCCACGATTATAGGTCTGTAAGGACCGGGAAACGTGTGTTCAGGCATAATTAATCCTCTAACGTAAGTGAGGACCGGCCCAGCCGAATCCAGGATTGCTCAGAGTGTGTAGACCTGAGACATTTGCTAGAGTGTCTCGAACGCGGAGAGGAGCTTGCCCCTTGCCTCGACTCATGACGGAAATCCAATTTCCAATACGTGTATAACGGTTTTAATTGTAGAACTAGTATGGCGACATGATATATGGTACCCATGCCGTCTATGATTTGTATTTATGATTGAAATTGTTTTGACACTATACACTTATTATAGTATCAAATGATTTGTTTTAAACGTACCAAGCATGTTTGGCTATTATAAGGGAAAACCCTATCCTCCGGCTTGCGTTGCATTGTGTGATGGGACCTGGGTCTTATAATAGCTTCATTTTTCGAAAAAGCATTGCGCTGTTTATTCTATGCACTGGTATTCTTGGGAGGAAACCCGTTCCGTGTTATACGGCGTGGTCCCTTGAATTACTCTCTTTTAAAGTAAAGCTTTAAATAACTGTTTTAGTTTTCACACCAGTCACATGACTGACCTAGAGTTTATTGTTTTAACCTAAACTCTGGGTGCCCTTATTTTCGACACGGGCAGCTAGTAGTTTTGGTTTTGCAGGTTTATATTCACAGGATCCTGATTTACAGCTGGAACGATGCTCGGAAAGCTCTGTATCCGTGTATTACTTTCAGTTGTGCTTTGTATTATTTTTCCGCTGCAGTACTGTATTTAAATCTCTGATATTTATCGAATGTAATTCATTCATTTATACTCTGTATATTCTTGTATTCTGATGGAATTATTGTAATAAACAATGAAATGTTCTTCCGTATGCGTTCTGATTTGTCCTGTTCTCAAAACGATCAGGGGTTTCGAACGGTCTAGATCGGTTTAACGATTGATTCAGATCGAGCGAAATTCTCGGCCGTCACATCTACAACAGTACATTACGTGTTAGCTAAAGAAGTTTCCTTCTTCGCTTCCACTCTTGGTACGGTTGAAGAAATAAATGTACGTGACCTTTCTGGAAATACTCTGTCAGACATTCATCTTCATTCACTTAGAATGTCACATCGTCATACCCGCCAAATCACAAATTGACTTATCCAAAAATAACACGGGTATACAGCTAAGAGAAACGAATTCCTCCACCACCAAATGTGAATACGTTTGAACATATCAACTTACGCGATCTATTGGATATACTCTGTCAGACCTTCGTCCATACAAGTTGTCCTAGGACTGGACAAACCTATGGCACTATTCAGTATATCCATCTTAGTCACTGTTATCTAAGACTTATACAACAGCCCTTGCACTTTACTCCGTCTTCAATTATCTTTGGCATAAATGATTCGCAATGCTTATGCCAATACAGAGTGGTTCTTCGGATAATAACCAACCGGTCTCTCCATATTAACAACGTTAAAATGGTCAAAACTTCGATAGTCTGTGATTTAACCATCAAAGAAAACAAGTGTGCAAACAACGATATTATTTCCAGATGGAAATTATATCGGTAAATCATCAACATATATATATATATATATTCACATTGCCTTATTTTCTATGTTTAGAAAATATATGTTATTAACACTGGAAAACATTTTCCATTTGCTTATTTACAAATTACTACTCTTCCCCAACTATCAGTCCCTGACTATGAACTAGTACGAGAACAAATCCCTAAGTATAAATCCCGAAGGCCGAAACCAACATCAGATAGGCACTTAGAAAACCATTCAATTTACTAATCTCTAGCCATTTCTAATTTTACTTAACTCTATTTGATTAACTCTGATTTATTAACTCTAACTGGTTAATTCTAACCGATCAACTCTAACTGGTCAACCTTAATTAATTAAATCTAATTGGTTTTACTTGGTTTGACTAACTCAATTTATTAACTCGACTGACTAATTCAACTCGATTAACCTAACTTGATTTACTTATCTCGATAATCTAACTAATCACTTTGATTAACTCGACTAATTCACTTTGGTTAACTTAACCAATTCACTTAACTAATTCACTTAGTTTAACTTAACTAATTCACTTAACTCCTATCGAATAAACTATATTCGATAACTCCTCTAACTCTATTCGAATAAACTATATTCGATTAACTCATTTACTCTATCCGAATAAACTATATTCGATTAACTCCTTTTCTCTATTTGAATAAACTATATTCGATTAACTCCTTTTCTCTATTCGACTAAACTATATTCGATTAACTCGTTTGATTTACCATATTCGATTTACTTTATTCACTTTATAAAGATTTCCTTTTTAACAACGTTTTATTCATTTGAAAAGATATACTTTTAAATAACGGTTCTACACTTTAAAAATGATTTCCTTTTTATAACGTTTCCTTTTCAATTCTATTTGTAAATGGTTTACAAATATTCCCTTTTCAAATTTATTCTTGAAATATTCTAACTCCTTAAATTCTCTGAAAAATTCGCCATAACCTCCTTTGTAACGGGAGCATCGGGAAAATCCCCAAACCCGCCACACAGGCCTTTCCATTCAAAAAGAAAATGGTTTGAAATTATTTTCTTTTTCTAATTATCTCCTATTTATAAATATTCCAATTTATAAACATTTCTTATTTATAAATATTCCACTTTATAAATATCTCTTATTTATAAATATCCCATTTTATAAATATTCTATTTTCAATATCACTTTGAAAATCCCCTTATCGACATTCCGGTATGTCATGGTATTCAATCATATCAAATCACGATGTTCAATATCGTCCATACCCACACAATCAACAACAGGTTATACTTCACATCATATATCAAAATATATGAAAAACAATAAAATAACTATTAAGGAATCCAGTCGGATTCCTCCAACCTGTTTACCTGCATTCACAGATGTTACACAATATGATTATCATCACTTTCAGTTCAATGTACATTATTCTTATAGCAGAATCAATATATAAATATTTAACGGTTTATATATATATAATTACATATATATATAATTTTCCCTAACTGACTAGCAGTTCAATCAATCAACCAACACACAGCAATCAACAGATGATTAACAGTTCTAAAAATACATTATAAAAATATAACTGTTCAGAGTTGGTGAGTTTTACTCACATTTGCAATTCATCGTTAAAGAACGATAAACTGTTTGTTTGATTTGAATCAAACAATTTATTTCACCGTAAATTCAAATGAGCTCGAATCCACTTCCAGTCAGTTTCATTGTGAAGCTCTCGTCTATACGGTCCCAACGCAACTTACGGTTCCTCAATCTGATTTCGTATGACCGAGATATTTGATTTACAAGTGAGTATACTATTTTGAATTAAACTTGAACTTTAAACCATAAAATAATAATGGCCTTTACCCCCATTTTCTTCGACCCAATACCACGTCATAAGCCCAGACCCGTTTGCCTGGTATTCCATCTTCCACGATGGCTTCCCAACAACACTCCGAACTCTAGTAAAACAATTGGTTTTTTTGCTCTGTTCACAAACTTCCATCACTCCACCGAAATCCAAAACAAAACCCATCCTAACTTCCCACTTCGCGAGCTCATCACCTCCCTCCCTACCTCAGGCATCTCGGCCTCCCGTTCTGAAAAGCGTCAGAAGGGTTTTTTCCCCATCGTCAGTACAAACAGCGACGACTTTCATCACAGATCCTCATGAAATGATCACACCCGACGCGGTTTTCCACTCTCAATCCAAGTATAAACTCGATTCTGCAAACAAAAGGCTACAGTTACCAGGAAATCGAAACCTAATTCTCACTGTACAAAACTGTCGAGCACCAAACGTTGACCGAACTGCTTAAAAGGAACTCCAGATCAAAGAGCAAGCTGATGTGAACCCGAATATATGTATTAGAGGATTTTAGGATTTTATTTCCATTTGATTTCGATTTTTCTTTGCTCGTGAGATTTACTGTGAAGATGGAAAAATGCGGCGGGTTTATTTGTGTTGACCTGAGCAAGTGAGAATTAGGTTTAGAAGGAGATGGGGATTATATAGGACATTTTAAATATTTTTATTATATTTATTATTATATTAAAATATAAGCCATCGCTATTTGTATTGTCCTTTAAAAATTCCTGTGATTACATACGATACTCAAAAATACCAAACTGGATATATAGCTAGAGTTCGACATTACGGTCCCAACGAAACTGGTTTCGTCGAATTCCGACTTTGTATGCTCACACATCGTATTTTTAACCGTCAAAATACTGACTGTTTTACACTCTAAAAATCCGTACGGCCACAAAGTAACTCTAAAAATCATGAAACTTGACATCTAGCAACTATTTGATATTGCGGATCCAACAAAACTGGTTTCGTCGAATTCCGACTTCGTTTGCTAAACCGGCTATTTTTAAAGCTCTGGATGACCCATTTAAATATATAAATATATTTAAATATAATTAAATTAAATATTTAAAAATACATATTATCGTCTATATTCACAGTGGCATACCATACAGCTTCAGAATATTCCTATATGGATTTCTAACTCGATATTCACTTCTGGGTCAACCCGAAATTCGATTTATATTGAATTTACTTTTTAAAATATAAATAATTCCGTCATAAATTATAAAGGAATTCCACAGCGACTTTTCTGAAATGTGATTTGGACGTAAATAAAATTCTACATGATGAAACCCCGATTTTTCTCTTCCACTAGAAAGATATAGTCCACCAGCTCAACACATTTCTTGTTTCACAGAAATCCAGCTTAAAACGAATCTTGTACATAGAGTTGAAGTTCAAATCGCCAAATCGCGAACTGCAGCGCCATTTCGAGCTCAATTTTAATCATAATATAATTATACGTTTCAAACTGACGTCGATTGAATATATTCGTCAATATGATTCAACTCTAAGATGAATTAAATCTTGGGGATGACCCCGTTCACCGAATATTGTGATTTCCAATATTGTTGATCATTTCTGAATTAAATATATTATTTAATTATTTAATTTAATTAAATATTCCATATTATTTAATTAACGACGATTTAATTCCCTAAATCACTATTTATATAATTAAATAAATTAATTATATTACCTCTGACAATGCGGGTCATTACATTCTTCCCCACTTAAAATAATTTCGTCCTCGAAATTGCTAAGTTAGAGGACGACCCTATCTATTGGAATTCCTAAAATTTGTTTACCCCTTATTTCTGATTTCAATTGAACCAATTAATATCAATTTCAATATTAATTCCTTCCGACTAACTAAAATTTTCAAAAATTCTGAAAATTTTCTAACACTTCAAACTTTTGAAAAATTTCGCCAGCACCCCCTTTGTATTGGTCAATAGCTTAAACTCCAACTCGCCTCTCTGGGCCTTCTTCAACCCAAAAGAAAATCAAAACGCCAAACGGCTTGCCAATTCGGCTCATAAATTCCAAAATCATATAAAATATAAACTTGTACCTTTTTGTTGGGTATATCATTATATCCCTACCATCTGTTATCAACTCGGCATATACAAATGCCATCCCAATCAACTCCAACCAAGTTATTCTTAACACAACCATTCGCTTATTCAAGCCGAAT
The DNA here is from genome assembly GCA_030737875.1 of Allium sativum. Lineage (NCBI taxonomy): Eukaryota > Viridiplantae > Streptophyta > Magnoliopsida > Asparagales > Amaryllidaceae > Allium > Allium sativum. The sequence continues at coordinate 559,405,015 of CM060915.1, forward strand.
TTAATTTCAAATTCGAGTTTCAAATTCCACACTCTCAACTTATCATTTCAAATCCAGATTATTCTCTAATCACTTCAGTTTTTCTTAACCTATCATCTCAAGTTAAATTCGGGTTTATTATTTACTTTTACCATCCCATTCGAATTAACTTCACAAGTTAAATTTTAATTTCTAGAACTTAAATTCCCAGTTTTATTTCAAATCAAATTTGAAATCATAATACCAATTCTAAACCTTTGAATTTCTAAACAACTTGTTCTCTCAAAACAATTCAAATCAAAATCTCTGGTAGTAATCCACCACTTAGAACTCGAAAATCACACCGATGATACTGCGCAGTCATCATTGGAATTATTTTCCAGCGACCCAAGTGATTTCAATACTATATCATTTTCAAAACCATTACTAAATATTTCCATTTTGAAAACATTTCAAAATCTCCCTGGAACTTAAAATTTCCTTATTTTAATTCCAAATCTGATTTAAATTCATATTTAATTCATTTCAATTCCATATAATTCACTTGTATAAATTCTGATTGGTTTTATATAGCCATTTCACATTCTATAATCTTATCTGATTAAAATCACTACCAACACATCCTATATATGATAATATATCACATATCCATACTGTGTCGGTCCATCGTATTCAAGTGTTTATTTACTCCTACCGATACAGTGGATCAAACTGATCGACCAGAACTCATAAAAAACTCAGCCAATGAATCTCCACAATATAAAACCATTTTTATATCAAATACAAATACGCACTCGTATATATACACTCAAACTCAATCTAGGGTATTACTAACCCTATCTCTACCGAGTCACGCCACAGAGCCAAGTAATTCTTAACTTAAGCTCTGATACCAACTGTAACGACACGGATTTTTAGCGGCTTTGGTTATCGACATAAGCTCAATGTCGACAACCAAAACCATCGAAAAATCCTGGTAATTAATGAAAGAAATTAGAGGGTGAGGATAGATAAGATAGAAACTTAGAATAGAAGAAGAAGAAGAATACAACATCAGAGTAACACGAACCTCACAGCGGAACGAATAACATATAATATATAACATAACTTTGAAATATAACAGTTGTGTATACAATAGCACTTATCAGAGTACATCACTTACAACACAGCGGAAATAAACTATAGCTATATGATCCAGAAGCCTCCTGCTCCAGCTCTTCAAGTATATCTGTAAATCCTAACAACTTGACTTCCCGTACAAATTTAGGCACCCAAGAGTTTAGGAAAAACAACAAAGTAAACTCCGGGTCAGTCATGGGACTGGTGTTAGTAAAATAGTTTAAACAGGTGTATGAACAAGTAAACGATATCTCATAAGTCCACACCGCAGAACGGAACGGGTTTTTCCCTTATGAGAATCCAAAATATCTTTATATCAAAAACCTTTTGATATTATAATAATGTCTATGTACAAATAGATATCAACTAGCAGAAACGCTTTCATCTCACGTTCTACATATATAGTATACAATCAAAATCGCAAGCATGTATTGGATAATGGATTTCCAACTTTGACAAGATATGGAACCACCTTCCGATCAGTGTACTCTAGGAACGATACACTGGAGTTCAACAAGAACATCTTGTAACTCAACCACACATGACCGACCACTCATTTTGCTTGAGTGTATCGAATGTATATCACCAACGGTCGGGATCAGCAACCATTCCCGTATATATATGGGACAGCATTGATAGATTTAAGAAACAAATGAATATTCTCTAGATAGGTGAGTATACACCCTACTTCGGTGCGACCGACTTAGCCATGCTGCCTGCCGGATTTCTGTCATTTACCGAATGATGAGGCTAGAAGTTACGCGTTATCATCACATCAGATTCACTTCAAATGTCACATCGTCAGATCCATCAGAATCACTAATTGACGTCTACAATAGTACATTACGTGTTAGCTAAAGAAGTTTCCTTCTTCGCTTTCACTCTTGGTACGGTTGAAGAAATCAATGTACATAACCTTTCTGGAAATACTCTGTAAGACATTCATCTTCATTCACTTAGAATGTCACATCGTCATACCCGCCAAATCACAAATTGACTTATCCAAAAATAACACGGGTATACAGCTAAGAGAAACGAATTCCTCCGCCACCAAACATGAATACGTTTGAACATATCAACTTACGCGATCAATTGGATATATTCTGTCAGACCTTCGTCCATACAAGTTGTCCTGGGACTGGACAAACCGAAGGCACTATTCAGTATATCCATCTTAGTCACTGTTATCTAAGACTTATACAACAGCCCTTGCACTTTACTCCGTCTTCAATTATCTTTGGCATAAATGATTCGCAATGCTTATGACAATACAGAGTGGTTCTTCGGATAATAATCCAACCGGTCTCTCCATATTAACAACGTTAAAATGGTCAAAACTTCGATAGTCTATGATTTAACCATCAAAGAAAACAAGTGTGCAATAACGATATTATTTCCAAATGGAAATTATATCGGTAAATCATCAACATATATCTATATATATATTCACATTGCCTTATTTTCTATGTTTAGAAAATATATGTTATTAACACTGGAAAACGTTTTCCATTTGCTTATTTACAAATCACTACTCTTCCCCAACTATCAGCCCCTGATTGTGAACTAGTATGAGAACAATTCCCTAAGTATAAATCCCGAAGGCCGAAACCAACATCAGATAGGCACTTAGAAAACCATTCAATTTACTAATCTCTAGTCAGTTCTAATTTTACTTAACGCTATTTGATTAACTTTGATTGATTAACTCTAACTGGTTAATTCTAACCGATCAACTCTAACTGGTCAACCTTAATTAATTAACTCTAACTGGTTTTACTTGGTTTGACTAACTTAATTTATTAACTCAACTGACTAATTCAACTCGATTAACCTAACTTGATTTACTTATCTCGATAATCTAACAATCACTTTGATTAACTCGACTAATTCACTTTGGTTAACTTAACCAATTCACTTAACAAATTTACTTAGTTTAACTTAACTAATTCACTTAACTCCTGTCGAATAAACTATATTCGATAACTCCTCTAACTCTATTCGAATAAACTATATTCGATTAACTCATTTACTCTATTCGAATAAACTATATTCGATTAACACCTTTTCTCTATTCGAATAAACTATATTCGATTAACTCCTTTTCTCTATTCGAATAAACTATATTCGATTAACTCCTTTTCTCAATTCGAATAAACTATATTCGATTAACTCCTTTGATTTACCATATTCGATTTACTTTATTCACTTTATAAAGATTTCCTTTTTAACAACGTTTTATTCATTTGAAAAGATTTACTTTTAAATAACGGTTCTACACTTTAAAAATGATTTCCTTTTTATATCGTTTCCTTTTCAATTCTATTTGTAAATGGTTTACAAATATTCCCTTTTCAAATTTATTCTTGAAATATTCTAACTCCTTAAATTCTCTGAAAAATTCGCCATAACCTCCTTTGTAACGAGAGCATCGGGGAAATCCCCAAACCCGCCACACAGGCCTTTCTATTCAAAAAGAAAATGGTTTGAAATTATTTTCTTTTTCTAATTATCTCCTATTTATAAATATTCCAATTTATAAACATTTCTTATTTATAAATATTCCACTTTATAAAAATCTCTTATTTATAAATATCCCATTTTATAAATATTCTATTTTCAATATCACTTCGAAAATCCCCTTATCTACATTCCGGTATGTCATGGTATTCAATCATATCAAATCACGATGTTCAATATCGTCCAGACCCACACAATCAACAACAGGTTATACTTCACATCATATATCAAAATATGTGAAAAACAATAAAATAACTATTGAGGAATCCAGTCGGATTCCTCCAACCTGTTTCCCTGCATTCACAGATGTTACACAATATGATTATCATCACTTTCAGTTTAATATACATTATTCTGATAGCAGAATCAATATATAAATATTTAACGGTTTTTATATATATATATATAATTACATATATATATATAATTTTCACTAACTGACTAGCAGTTCAATCAATCAACCAACACACAACAATCAACAGATGATTAATAGTTCTAAAAATATATTATAAAAATATAACTATTCAGAGTTGGTGAGTTTTACTCACATTTGCAGTTCTTATTTGTTTGATTTGAATCAAACAATTTATTTCGCCATAAATTCAAACGAGCTTGAATCCACTTCCAGTCAGCTTCATTGTGAAGTTCTCGTCTATACGGTCCACACGCAACTTACGGTTCGTCAATTTGATTTCGTATGACCGAGATATTTGATTTACAAGTTAATATACTATTTTGAATTAAACTTGAACTTTAAACCATAAAATAATAATGGGCTTTACCCCCATTTTCTTCGGCCGAATGCCACGTCATAAGCCCAGACCCATTTGCCTGGTATTCCATCTTCCACGATGACTTCCCAACAGCACTCCGAACTCCAGTAAAACAATTTGATTCTTTGCTCCGTTCGCAAACTTCCATCACTCCACCGAAATCCAAAACAAAACCCATCCTAACTTCCCACTTCGCGAGCTCATCACCTCCCTCCCTACCTCAGGCATCTCGGTCTCCCGTTCTGAAACGCGTCAGAAGGGTTTTTTTCCCCGTCGTTAGTACAAACAGCGACGACTTTCATCATAGATCCTCACGAAATGATCACACCCGACGCGGTTTTCCACTCTCAATCCAAGTATAAACTCGATTCTGCAAACAAAAGGCTACAGTTACGAGGAAATCGAACCCTAATTCTCACTGTACAAAACCGTCGAGCACCAAACGTTGACCGAACTGCTTAAAAGGAACTCCAGATCGAAGAGCAAGCTGATGTGAACCCGAATATATGTATTAGAGGATTTTAGGATTTTATTTCCATTTGATTTCTATTTTTCTTTGCTCATGAGATTTACTGTGAAGACGGAAAAATGCGGCGGGTTTATTTGTGTTGACCTGAGCAAGTGAGAATTAGGTTTAGAAGGAGATGGGGATTATATAGGACATTTTAAATATTTTTATTATATTTATTATTATATTAAAATATAAGCCATCGCTATTTGTATTGTCCTTTAAAAATTCTTGTGATTACATACGATACTCAAAAATCACCAAACTGGACATATAGCTAGAGTTCGACATTACGGTCCCAACGAAACTGGTTTCGTCGAATTCCGACTTTGTATGCTCACACAGCGTATTTTTAACCGTCAAAATACTGACTGTTTTACACTCTAAAAATCCGTACGGCCACACACAGTGACTCTAAAAATCACGAAACTTGACATCAAGCAACTATTTGATATTGCGGATCCAACAAAACTAGTTTCGTCGAATTCCGACTTCGTTTGCAAAACCTGCTATTTTTAAAGCTCTAGATGACCCATTTAAATATATAAATATATTTAAATATAATTAAATTAAATATTTAAAAATACATACTATCGTCTATATTCACAGTGGCATACCATACAGCTTCAGAATATTCCTATATGGATTTCTAACTCGATATTCACTTCCGGGTCAACCCGATATTCGATTTATATTGAATTTCCTTTTTAAAATATAAATAATTCCTTTATAAATTATAAAGGAATTCCACAGCGACTTTTCTGAAATTTGATTTGGACGTAAATCAAAATCTACACGATGAAACCCCGATTTTTCTCTTCCACTAGAAAGATATAGTCCACCAGCTCCACACGTTTTTTGTTTCACAGAAATCCGGCTTAAAACGAACCCTGTACATCCAGTTGAAGTTCAAATCGCCAAATCGCGAACTACAGCGCCATTTCGAGCTCGATTTTAATTATAATATAATTATACGTTTCAAACTGACGTCGATTGAATATATTCGTCAATATGATTCAACTCTAAGCTGAATTAAATCTTGGGGATGACCCCGTTCACAGAATATTGTGATTTCCAATATTTTTGATCATTTCTGAATTAAATATATTATTTAATTATTTAATTTAATTAAATATTCCATATTATTTAATTAACGACGATTTAATTCCCTAAGTCATTATTTATATAATTAAATAAATTAATTAATTATATTACCTCTGACAATGCGGGTCATTACATTCTTCCCCACTTAAAATAATTTCGTCCTCGAAATTTCAAAGTTAGAGTACGACCCTATCTATTGGAATTCCTAAGATTTGTTTACCCCTTATTTCTGATTTCAACTAAACCAATTAATATTGATTTCAATATTAATTCCTTCCGACTAACTAAAATTTTCAAAAATTCTGAAAATTTTCTAACACTTTAAACTTTCGAAAAATTTCGTCAGCACCTCCTTTGTACTAGTCAATAGCTCAAACTCCAACTCGCCTCTCTGGGCCTTCTTCAACCCAAAAGAAAATAAAAACGCCAAACGGCTTGCCAATTCGGCTCATAAATTCCGAACTCATATAAAATATAAACTTGTACCTTTTTGTTGGGCATATCATTATATCCCTACCATCTGTTATCAACTCGGCATATACAAATGTCATCCCAATCAACTCCAACCAAGTTATTCTTAACACAACCATTCGCTTATTCAAGCCGAATTTAATTACAAACTCGAGTTTCAAATTCCACACTCTCAACTTATAATTTCAAATCCAGATTATTCTCTAATCACTTCAGTTTTTCTTAACCTATCATCTCAAGTTAAATTCGGGTTTATTATTTACTTTTACCATCCCATTCGAATTAACATCACAAGTTAAATTTTAATTTCTAGAACTTAAATTCCTTGTTTTATTTCAAATCAAATTTGAAATCATAATACCAATTCAAAACCTTTGAATTTCTAAACAACTTGTTTTCTCAAAACAATTCAAATCAAAATCTCTGGTAGTAATCCACCACTTAGAACTCGAAAATCACACCGATTATACTGCGCTGTCATCGTCAGAATTATTTTCCAGCGACCCAAGTGATTTCAATACTATATCATTTTCAGAACCATTACTAAATACTTCCATTTTGAAAACATTTCAAAATCTCCCAGGAACTTAAAATTTCCTTATTTTAATTCCAAATCTGATTTAAATTCATATTTAATTCATTTCAATTCCATATAATTCACTCGTATAAATTCTGATTGGTTATATATAGCCATTTCACATTCTATAATCTTATCTGATTAAAATCACTACCAACACATCCTATATATGAAAATATATCACATATCCATACTGTGTCGATCCATCGTATTCAAGTATTTATTTACTCCTACCGATACAGTGGATCAAACTGATCGACCAGAACTTATAAACAACTCAGCCAATGAATCTCAATAATATAAAACCATTTTTATATCAAATACAAATACGCACTCGTATATATACACTCAAACTCAATCTAGGGTATTATTAACCCTATCTTTACCGAGTCACGCCACAGAGCCAAGTAATTCTTTACTTAAGCTCTGATACCACCTGTAATGACCCGGATTTTTAGCGGCTTTGTTAATCGACATAAGCTCGATGTCGATAACCAAAACCGTCGAAAAATCCTGGTAATTAATGAAAGAAATTAGAGGGTGAGGATAGATAAGATAGAAACTTAGAATAGAAGAAGAAGAAGAACACAACATCAGAGTAACACGAACCTCACAGCGGAACGAATAACATATAATATATAACATAACTTTGAAATATAACAGTTATGTATACAATAGCACTTATCAGAGTACAACACTTACAACACAGCGGAAATAAACTATAGCTATATGATCCAGAAGCCTCCTGCTCCAGCTCTTCAAGTATATCTGTAAATCCCGACTACTTGACTTCCCGTACAAATTTAGGCACCCAAGAGTTTGGGGAAAACAACAAAGTAAACTCCGGGTCATTCATGGGACTGGTGTGAGTAAAACAGTTTAAACAGGTATATGAACAAGTAAACGAAATCTCATAAGACCACGCTGCAGAACGGAACGGGTTTTTCCCTTTTGAGAATCCAAAATATCTTTATATCAAAAACCTTTTGATATTATAATAATGTCTATGTACAAATAGATATCAACTAGCAGAAACGCTTTCATCTCGCGTTCTACATATATAGTATACAATCAAAATCGCAAGCACGTATTGGATAATGGATTTCCAACTATGACAAGGTATGGAACCACCTTCCGATCAGTGTACTCTAGGAACGATACACTGGAGTTCAACAAGAACATCTTGTAACTTAGCCACACATGACCGACCACTCATTTTGCTTGAGTGTATCGAATGTATATCACCAACGGTCGGCATCAGCAACCGTTCCCGTATATATATGGGACAACATTGATAGATTTAAGAAACAAATGAATATTCTCTAGATAGGTGATTATACACCCTACTTAGGTGTGACCGACTTAGCCATGGTGCCTGTTCGATTTCTGTCATTTACCGGATGATGAGGCTAGAAGTTACGCGTTATCATCACATCAGATTCACTTCAAATGTCACATCGTCAGATCCATCAGAATCACTAATTGACGTCTACAACAGTACATTACGTGTTAGCTAAAGAAGTTTCCTTCTTCGCTTCCACTCTTGGTACGGTTGAAGAAATCAATGTACGTGAACTTTCTGGAAATACTTTGTCAGACATTCATCTTTATTAACTTAGAATGTCACATCATCATACCCGCCAAATCACAAATTGACTTATCCAAAAATAACACAGGTATACAGCTAAGAGAAACGAATTCCTCCGCTACCAAACATGAATACGTTTGAACAGATCAACTTACGTGATCTATTGGATATACTCTGTCAGATCTTCGTCCATACAAGTTGTCCTGGGACTGGACAAACCAATGGCACTATTCAGTATATCCATATTAGTCACTGTTATCTAAGACTTATACAATAGCCCTTGCACTTTACTCTGTCTTCAATTATCTTTGGCATAAATGATTCGCAATGCTTATGCCAATACAGAGTGGTTCTTCGGATAATAATCCAACCGGTCTCTCCATATTAACAACGTTAAAATGGTCAAAACTTCGATAGTCTGTGATTTAACCATCAAAGAAAACAAGTATGCAAACAACGATATTATTTCCAAATGGAAATTATATCGGTAAATCATCAACATATATATATATATGTGTATATATATATTCACGTTGCCTTATTTTCTATGTTTAGAAAATATATGTTATTAACACTGGAAAACGTTTTCCATTTGCTTGTTTACAAATCACTACTCTTCCTCAAATATCAGTCCCTGACTGTGAACTAGTATGAGAACAATTCCCTAAGTATAAATCCCGAAGGCCGAAACCAACATCAGATAGGCACTTAGAAAACCATTTAATTTACTAATCTCTAGTCAGTTCTAATTTTACTTAAATCTATTTGATTAACTCTGATTGATTAACTCTAACTGGTTAATTCTAACCGATCAACTCTAACTGGTCAACCTTAATTAATTAACTCTAACTGGTTTTACTTGGTTTGACTAACTTAATTTATTAACTCGACTGACTTATTCAACTCGATTAACCTAACTTGATTTACTTATCTCGATAATCTAACTAATCACTTTGATTAACTCGACTAATTCACTTTGGTTAACTTAACCAATTCACTTAACTAATTCACTTAGTTTAACTTAACTAATTCACTTAACTCCTGTCGAATAAACTATATTCGATAACTCCTCTAACTCTATTCGAATAAACTATATTCGATTAACTCATTTACTCTATTCGAATAAACTATATTCGATTAACTCCTTTTCTCTATTCGAATAAACTATATTCGATTAACTCCTTTTCTCTATTCGAATAAACTATATTCGATTAACTCCTTTTCTCTATTCGAATAAACTATATTCGATTAACTCCTTTGATTTACCATATTCGGTTTACTTTATTCACTTTATAAATATTTCCTTTTTAACAACGTTTTATTCATTTGAAAAGATTTACTTTTAAATAACGGTTCTATACTTTAAAAATGATTTCCTTTTTATAACGTTTCCTTTTCGATTCTATTTGTAAATGGTTTACAAATATTCCCTTTTCAGATTTATGCTTGAAATATTCTAACTCCTTAAATTCTCTGAAAAATTCGCCATAACCTCCTTTGTAACGGGAGCATCAGGAAAATCCCCAAACCCGCCACATAGGCCTTTCCATTCAAAAAGAAAATGGTTTGAAATTATTTTCTTTTTCTAATTATCTCCTATTTATAAATATTCCAATTTATAAACATTTCTTATTTATAAATATTCCACTTTATAAATATCTCTTATTTATAAATATCCCATTTTATAAATATTCTATTTTCAATATCACTTTGAAAATCCCCTTATCTACATTCCGGTATGTCATGGTATTCAATCATATCAAATCACGATGTTCAATATCGTCCATACCCACACAATCAACAACAGGTTATGTTTCACATCATATATCAAAATATATGAAAAACAATAAAATAACTGTTGAGGAATCCAGTTGGATTCCTCCAACCTGTTTCCCTGCATTCACAGATGTTACACAATATGATTATCATCACTTTCAGTTCAATATACATTATTCTGGTAGCATAATCAATATATAAATATTTAACGGTTTATATTTATATAATTACATATATATATATATATATATTTCACTTACTGACTAGCAGTTCAATCAATCAACCAACACACAGCAATCAACAGATGATTAACAGTTCTAAAAATACATTATAAAAATATAATTGTTCAGAGTTGGTGAGTTTCGCTCACATTTGCAGTTCATCGTTAAAGAACGATAAACTGTTTGTTTGATTTAAATCAAACAATTTATTTCACCATAAATTCAAACGAGCTCGAATCCACTTCCAGTCAGCTTCATTGTGAAGCTCTCGTCTATACGGTCCCAACGCAACTTACGGTTCGTCAATTTGATTTCGTATGACCGAGATATTTGATTTACAATTTAGTATACTATTTTGAATTAAACTTGAACTTCAAACCGTAAAATAATAATGGGCTTTACCCCTATTTTCTTCAGCCGAATGCCACGTCATAAGCCCAGACCCGTTTGCCTGGTATTTCATCTTCCATGATGACTTCCCAACAGCACTACGAACTCCAGTAAAACAATTCGATTCTTTGCTCCGTTCACAAACTTCCATCACTCCATCGAAATCCAAAACAAAACCCATCCTAACTTCCCACTTCGCGAGCTCATCACCTCCCTCCCTACCTCAGGCATCTTGGCCTCCCGTTCTGAAACGCGTCAGAAGGGTTTTTTCCCCGTCGTCAGTAAAAACAGCGACGACTTTCATCATGGATCCTCACGAAATGATCACACCCGACGCGGTTTTCCACTCTCAATCCAAGTATAAACTCGATTCTGCAAACAAAAGGCTACAGTTACCAGGAAATCGAACCCTAATTCTCACTGTACAAAACCGTCGAGCACCAAACGTTGACCGAACTGCTTAAAAGGAACTCCAGATCGAAGAGCAAGCTGATGTGAACCCGAATATATGTATTAGAGGATTTTAGGATTTTATTTCCATTTGATTTCGATTTTTCTTTGCTCGTGAGATTTACTGTGAAGATGGAAAAATGCGGCGGGTTTATTTGTGTTGACCTGAGCAAGTGAGAATTAGGTTTAGAAGGAGATGGGGATTATATAGGACATTTGAAATATTTTTATTATATTTATATTATATTAAAATATAAGCCATCGCTATTTGTATTGTCCTTTAAAAATTCCTGTGATTACATACGATACTCAAAAATACCAAACTGGGCATATAGCTAGAGTTCGATATTACGGTCCCAACGAAACTGGTTTCGTCGATTTCCGACTTTGTATGCTCACACAGCGTATTTTTAACCGTCAAAATACTGACTGTTTTACACTCTAAAAATCCGTACGGCCACATAGTGACTCTAAAAATCACGAAACTTGACATCTAGCAATTATTTGATAGTGCGGATCCAACAAAGCTGGTTTCGTCGAATTCCGACTTCGTTTGCAAAACCGGCTATTTTTAAAGCTCTGGATGACCCAGTTAAATATATAAATATATTTAAATATAATTAAATTAAATATTTAAAAATACATATTATCGTCTATATTCACAGTGGCATACCATACAGCTTCAGAATATTCCTATATGGATTTCTAACTCGATATTCACTTCTGGGTCAACCCGATATTCGATTTATATTGAATTTCCTTTTTAAAATGTAAATAATTCGTTTATAAATTATAAAGAAATTCCATAGCGACTTTTCTGAAATTTGATTTGGACGTAAATCAAAATCTACACGACGAAACCCCGATTTTTCTCTTCCACTAGAAAGATATAGTCCACCAGCTCCACACGTTTCTTATTTCACAGAAATCCGGCTTAAAACGAATCCTGTACATCCAGTTGAAGTTCAAATCGCCAAATCGCGAACTGCAGCACCATTTCGAGCTCGATTTTAATTATAATATAATTATACGTTTCAAACTGACGTCGATTGAATATATTCGTCAATATGATTCAACTCTAAGCTGAATTAAATCTTGGGGATGACCCCGTTCACATAATATTGTGATTTCCAATATTTTTGATCATTTCTAAATTAAATATATTATTTAATTATTTAATTTAATTAAATATTCCATATTATTTAATTAACGACGATTTAGTTCCCTAAATCACTATTTATATAATTAAATAAATTAATTATATTACCTCTGACAATGAGGGTCATTACACATAAAGTCTAGTGAGTTCCAGTGATTTTTGGCAATAGGATAAGATGGAAAGTATCAAGATAGATAAATAATGATGAACATGAAACTACAATAAAATAAACAAGTAAGAAGTAACCGAGATAACAAGGTAAGATAAAGATCATGTATGCTTCTCATTCATATCCCAAGATTAAGTTTTATGCACCACTTACTAGAATATCAAGATTAGGTGCTACCATAATTACTACCCATGCGATCGGCTCCCTACTACGCAAATATCTTATGCCTGCTACGGCTGTAGGGGTATCAGTCAATAATAAGACGTCTTAGTTTCCCCTATCGAACCCATGTACGCTCAAGACTCTGCCGGACGCGTCCGTACCCACCTTCCACCTTTGAACCTCTTACAATCTAGATAAGCAAAGCAAGCATTAGCCCCTACCTAGTGCGAGTCCCCTTATAATACCAATAAGGATATTGACTGTTATGGGTTCTACACAATAATATTGACACAAGCCACCCCTAGGTTTGTGCCCCCAAACGAGGATCTTAAAAGTCCCAAAACTGGATATAATAGCAAGACGTGAGACCTATTAGCTTATTAATTAACAAGTTTAACTTAGAAGATTTAGGTTCATTAATAAGCATGGTTTTTTTTCCAACAAACAAACTATTTTCCATTCAACAAACAAGCTATTAAAAATCTACTACAGACAAAAAACAAAAAAGAAAACATAAGAATAGACAACAGAAACCGAGTGCTTCACACAACAAAGACAGCAGACATAACAACACTGGACTTCCTTCCACCAATTTTGAACACCATCCAAACCTAGGCCACAGAAAGGAGAAACAGTATCAAACAGCAAAGCAAAGCCGATCCATCAAGAGCAGGCTCCCAAATCCAACCTTCTCAAAAGATAACCCATAGAGCATCAATAATTAGAACCACGACAGTCTCGACACAGACCGAAAACTAAAAAGAACAAGCTAGCTACATAGAGTACAAAGAATATCGCCACACCACTCTCTGCCAGCAAAATCAACCCAAAGATGATGAAGCGAAGACAACATGTAATGGTCCACCGAAAGGTGATGAACACACTACAAGAGATATAAAGCTTACCAATCCAAGGGAGTCGTGACACTATGCAGATCATGAAAGAAGGTGATACCATACATCACTGGAACACAGAGATAGGCAGAAGAGTCTGAAACCAGACTGTTGGATAAGGATCGTCGGCTTGGGCCCAGAAAAAGCAGGAAGTTGGAACAAGAGGAGAGGAACCTGCAGATCGACATAGCACTGACCACACAGACAAAGCATGCCATCAACCCGAACTCAAAAGAAAATGCCAAATCTGCGAAGAAGCTGCCAAACAAACCAACAGCCTTTGTTGAACCAGCAAACCCTTTTTAGGAGGAGCTAAAGAGCAACTGCAGTTAAAGAAAACAAACAAAAGATTCAGATCTAGACGAATAAGAAAAACTGAGTTGAGGAAACAGCGTTTGCAAAATTGGTGAAAGGAATCAGAATTAGAGAAAAGCAAAAGTAAAAAGAAAATCGAAAGAAGAAAAAATCAATCGAAACCGCGGTTGAGGTGTTTAAGAAGATGGAGGACAACCATTGAGTGGAAGTGTTAAAAACGGAAAGACGAAAAGCAGAAAAGAAAGAAGAAAGAGGGTGGCGGCGGAAAACCTAACTTCATTATTGACTCTCAAAACAGTGAAGCCTATGTCAAAAGTTTTTCGATTAGGGTGATAAGATATTATGTGTTTTAATAAGCATGATTTTAAGTAACATTTCCTATAAATGTTATTCTATGTACAACCCCTTCCCCAAAACAAGCACCTGCTCAGATGTATATACATATTAAGTTGCCTATTTTACTTAATTACATCTGATACTCCCAACATGTTCTACCTAATTATTAAATTAATTTTAACCAATTCAGATTAACATGGTTTTCATATTATCCCAATTATACAATCGTTGGATTTCATGTTTGAATATGCCTAATTCTCCTTTTTACTATCATTTTAAGTTATTCGAATTTAACCCAATTTACACGATCCTAACGTGAATAGCCTTGGCATTTGATTGACTACGTATAGCGCAAAAATAAAAAGGAAAAAGAAGAAAATATAGATCTGATTCAACAACACATAAACTGAATAAAATAGGCATAAGGCTGTAAATAAATCTAAGACAGAAAAGAGATAATAGGGATATACATGTAACAGTAAAATAACTGAAAACTAAATAGAAAACAAATAGTAAATCAATGACATATAAATGTATAATTACTGTATAATCTCATATTTAGATTTATTTAATATCATAATACTATTTAACTATCGAATCTGAAAATAACTAGAACTCACAGTCGTTGATTGTAAATACAAAAAGATCTCTTTAGAATTGTTGTTGTAGAAAAGCTAGAATTGTCCTCTTTAATCTACATTTAGGCAGCACCTCAGCGTCTTCTTATTTTTATTCAGAAATATTTTGGAGGAAGTAGAATGAAGAATGTTTGTGTGCAGAAAATAATTATGCAGCTAGCCTATTTATAAATTAGCTTGGATAATCCTAAACCATTAGATTTTAGATTTATAAATCCAACCATACACCTCAAGCTGAGTCAGCGTGCAAATCTATTAAATAAAATAGTCTAGATTTGTTTGTAGAAATTCTGCTTGTATGCAGAAAGGTCGACCCACTTTTACTGTGTCAACCCTAGGGTCGACCTGCCTTAGACATGGGTCGACCCGGTCAGACTGGGTCGCCTAGTGATTGTTGTTTTTCTGTGCTATTTATTTTATTTAACACACATACACACACACACACACACACACACATATATATATATATATATGCAATCTTCTTGAGCCCATAACTTCTTCATATTTAATCTGATTTACAGAAATTAAGAGTCTACCTGAACCCAAATTTCGCAATGGTCACAATGATAATTTTGTTTGACCTAATTATGAATATTTAATGAATTAATATTCATTTTATTATCTTCTTGATACAATCACTGTGTATTAAAATATGGGGTGTTATAATTATGTCATAAACATTAACATTTCAAAAAAAAATATTTGTAAAGTTAACAATCGCAATGGATTCGTTTAGAAGTCAAATTTTCCTTTAAATGCCAAATTCGAAGATTTTTAACAAGATATAAAGTTAAAACCGTCTCTTCCTTCTAATCACATACCTCTTACATTCTAGTTATAGCCAAGGTAGATTGATGTCATATGATTTCTATAACATTTTAATTCATGTTGCATTGCATCTACATATAAACTACAGTTTTCAAAAAAAAAAATTCGATCTTTAGTGTACTCAAAATTAACTTATTCCTTCAACTTTCAGGCATTGGATATTCATACTTGCAAGTTGGAGTGCATTGATTCTTAGACACTCTTAGGCCTATGATTTTATATGACATGTGGTTGGCCTTACAACTTCTGTACTCTGGTTTACGGTCCATAGAATTATAATCTTCACGTGGTTAGGTTCTTTACTGCGTCTCTTTATTTATTTTTTAATTTTGGAAAGGTGGTTGATTCCTCAACCGGTAGTTATAAGTTTTGGTTTTTTAAACCATACGCCATGATTTTGTAGTTCTTAACTAGGATAGGAAAAAGGACTATTAATTTAAATTTTACTCTCAATAATTCACAATATTACAGCCTGTTATTTCTCCACTAATTTGAATTAGTTCCAAATCTTCACAATGGCACAATATGTTGACATACGAGATGTTTAATGTGCACGTTGGTTCTTTAGAGTTGTAAGTATTTTTATATCTTAATCAACTATTATTAGTTTGCATAATATGCATACATGTATTCTCTAAAAAGATGATGCTTTGCAGAACAATAAAACACAGATAGAGTGAACTTTCAAGCACAAATGACAAAAGTGATTGTATTATTTAAGAGGAGTGATAGTTTTTCGATTTTCCTTTCACCTTCCTCTTCGGTTTCGCGTTCGCTTGTAGCTTCGTCGTCATTGTCTTTATAAGCGCTTTGGTACGTAAGATGGACATAATTTTGTTGTAATCATGATATTATGTTGTTTTTGTATTGGCATTATGGCTAATATCATAATGAATTTCTATAAGGGACAATGCTAGCACTAGATGAATAGTTTTATTGTTCAGAATTCAGCTTGTTGTGTGTATATGAATCGACAAATGACTATAGATAGTGTTATTTTTTTTATATGAGATATTAGTACCATCGTAGTAGTATTTTTTTTATAATACAACTCTGTTTGTATATGATCAACAAATTTATAATTGCAATCTTTGTTTTTATTGTTTATGCAAACCATTTTACTAGTGAAAGTTGAACGTTAATAGTTGGTAAAGCTGTAAGTCAGAAACACGAAACAATGTTTACTGACAAAGCAGAAAAGGACTAGCAACGGATTGTTATACTGGTAAAATACTATTTATCGCTTATTCCTTGTTAATTTATAAGGGCTTACCAACAAATTACCAACTTATATCTTTCGATTAATTATACACCTAAAATAATATATATCACTATTCCCTTACGAATCAGCAAGGGTTTACCTATTGCTTTTTATAATAAAAAACTTCTTGAAAAATATATATTTGTTGGTAAAATGCCGGTAAATTATTTTAAATTAAAATTATGTAATTACATTAAAAAGGGAAAAAGGTCGAAGAACTCACACTAATTTCCGTTGCTAAAGAGACGATATATTACCAACTTGAAATTTTCCAATATACCATATCCATCGAAAATCCATTGTTAAACCGATATTAGCGATGGATTTCCAATGGATTTTGCTGCTAAAAATCAACATTTTCTTATAGTGTCAAATCTTGTTTGTTATCTACTAAATTCAATGATTTTTTTTCATCCATGCTTATGAAATACCAGGTCCAATCACTTCCCAGAATGAATGTAACTGATAAAATAGGAAAACAGGTGGGTCTTCTCTTCCCATCCTTTTTTCGTTTTATTTATTATTTCAATTTCGGTCATTCTTAGGACCTAGCCATAGTAAACTTATTACGAGTAATTCTGGTAGTACACACCATGTATGACATTATCACTAAACTTAAGTGTATTACTCATTTAAAAATATGAACTTCAACTTGAGAAACAAATAACATGCGAAGGGCACCTACACATGTATAATTGTAATATAATATATAGTTGAAGATCATTTTTTCCAATAAAAAATTTATTTAGTGCAACATGGTGTCATTAGCATTACTATTATGACGATTTCTAGAATGTACATGCTCATATGTGTAGTATATGTATGTGTGCATCTGTGTTGACCATTCATAATTAACTCATACTTGACATTGATTAAGTTTCTAAGGTAAAATTCTTACTTGAAGTAGCAGAGTCGGCTAAAAGTAAAGCCTCCCAGGTATTATATGATGCATCTGCAGGTATAACCCATTTAAAATTTCAGGAGTTGGTAACCTTTAGAACAATATGATAATTATTGTTCTCAACGGCTTCCTCATTAAAAGCAAGGGCTTTGGCCGAAGATGCATTCTTCCAACCTTTCCTAATGTCAACCGGTTATTCATCCATTGAGCACTATTTTTCTATATACATGATAAGTAACCCGACTCTCATTTTGTTAGATAACATAATATATGCTTGTGTGCCTACTTTATGTAATTAAGTTGTTTAAGCAAGGGTATGCACAAATAGGTAAGATATATATCATCCATATTTTATTTATATTAAATAATATAATTATTTTTAGGCAATTCTCTTCATCAACTAAAATTTGTTTAGCATACAACAAGGAAGACTGTGCAACTGATAGCTATCAAGGTTAGTTAAGAAATATCATGCTAAAGTTATTCCATATTGGTTTTGCTATTTAACTTTCCATTGCATTACTTTGGTGTTGAATTTTTTTGGGTTGAATGCTCTTTTATTTAGGTTGAATTCAGAAATGTCCACTATTAAAGATGTTGTTGCATCAAATGTCGCATTGCACAAATGTTTCATCTCCTCAACGTAGTATGTACGTGCATTTTAGTACATGTTAATACTTAAAGATTGATATGTATGTTTTTATTAGTTTATATTAGTTATGTGTTGGTGCTTTTTGGAACTAGTTATTATGCTTGTATTTAACACTGCTTGTTGTAAGTTAGAGTTATGTAAATATAAACTTATCAGCCTTTTTGATGTGTTGAAACTTTATAAATGCATTTTTTATATAATCTTTTTACATGTGCATTTGTGACTGTTTGGTTACAATATTTATGAACCATTAAATATTAGTATATGTGTGTCGCATTGGAAATGGTTGTAGATTGATTATCATGCAACAGTCCAAAATACTTGTAGAATGTAGACAAACAACAAGCCTAGTCAACCGTAATATGATGTAATTCAAGAAAAATGTTCAATTTTTACAAGGGAATTGAGCGTTGTAAATAAATATATTACAACAGGCTTACATAGTTGTAAAAGATTTTGTTACAATGGCAACAGGTGATGTCGGTTATATTATGGCGTTTTTGTATAAACAATATATGTTTTATAAATAGTATTAACTATTGTACAATATTTTACTGCAAAGGGTTATAGCTGTTGTCTTATTGTAATATATTCTCGATTACAATGGAGGCTAAAACAACAGTTTCAAGTCCGTTGTGAACACCCTATTGCAACCCACTGTTAGAAGGCTCTTTTGTTATAGTGGATCAGGAAGTCGCACCTAGCGGTCGACCACCACTACAAGAAATTTGAGCTTTACCTACCAATATGTTACCTACCAATAAATATGGATAGGCAAAGAGAACCATTATTTAACAATATTTAATGGTAAAATTAATTGGTAGATAAATATTGTCATTGTTATAAAATTATTGAAGGACGATCATTTAAAAATAATTATAGGTAGGTAAAATGTATTATCTACACATATACATAAGCAGAAGTTTTTTTTTTTTTTGCAACTAGCCCCTACATTTTTCTCATATCATTTTAATCTTTCATTGAAAATAATACAGAGTTGTTTGATAATGTGTCAAAATTGTATATCTAGCATTTTTTTTGAATTGAAGATCTCGTTTACATATCCTAGCACTGTTTTTGTAAAATCGTTTCTTTATTAATTATTAATAATTATTTTGAAATATGAAATAATCAATAGTTAATGAATTGAGAAACAATAATTAAATTGTAAATAATTAATATTAAATAATCATTCATTAATAACTTATCATATATTGTTATTTTTTTCCAAACAATTGAAACTTTTAACTTTAAAGTTTTCTTAAATGTTTCACAATTTCACACTAATATGTCATCATCTGAAATGACAAAAACATATTTTTCTCTAGTTTATTGCAGAGATACAATCAATACCATCCTCTCCAACTATAAATTTAATAGCTTATTTTAAATCAAATCTAACGGTACAAATCTCAATCCATGTGGTCTCAATCCAGGTAGTCTCTTTTGATTGGCCACTAGCAGAATAGGATATTAAAAGCAAAGATGACATAAAATTGCATTAATAATGAAAAATCAAATTTAGGCATAAAGTGGATTTTAGTCGTTTTAATTTTTAATATTCAAAGAAATGGAATATTTCAACCGTTTTCTTTGTGCTCAATGTACTTGTGAAGGCTTCCTTTTTTATGCATCACAGATTGTCAGGCTTATATATTATAAGTAAATATTTGTTATCTAGTAAGTATTATAGAATGTCAAGTCTTATATATGATAAGTAAATATTTTGGTAGATTCTATTTAGACACCATAGATTACTATACGTACAATAAAAATTATTAAAAGATTACATACATCGCTTTTTACTTAATAAACACCATGCATTTTCCAAATTTATCCACATTTAGGATAAAATTTGCATTTTTTTTTCTTATTTTACTAACTTTCGCTTTCATGCTTTAATCAAACCAAAAAGCCATACTTTCAAAATTCCTAAATTAACTTCTGCACATTCCAAATTTATAAGCTTCAAACAAAAGTTAAAATATTTAGTTATCTTTGTATAAAAATTTGAATTTCTTCCTGATATCTATTTTACCCCTCCGTTCCCAAATTCTATTTTATGATAATTTCTCAATATTTTGTTTCTTCCATCCTTTCTTGTCCGTCACAAAATCATAGCACCAACCTTTCTCCTCAATCATAAAACAAATTCGCATGTTTATTTTACCCTTCCATTCCCAAAATTGCAGTATTTTCAACTTTTGAATTGATTAAATCCAAGCGATTTATAGCAATGACAGAGGTAATAGAATTCTTTCTTCGTTTGTTCAATCTAAATTTTTAAAACAATTTACTTTGGTGAATTCATGGAGTTGCCTACCACAATTGGGAATTATGTGGCTGTGCAGAATTTTTATATGGATGCTAATGTTTTTTTTATTCTGGTCATATGGTTATTCTGTAAATACAAAAGGACCCACTGTTACAGATTATGTGAGTAACCCAGTAAAGTCCATTGGTGGAGTAGCGGAATAAGTAATTGTACAAAGAAGATTCAAGTAACTCCCACATATTAACAATGAAGGTTTGTTGCTTAACCCAAATTTATGTTTCCTTCTCCATAATTGCTTTACTTTTTTACGACAATACTTTTTTACTTTTTAGATATGAAAAATGGTGAAGCGACCCAAACTTGCCCATAAAGAAAAGCCCGAATTGGGTTGAGAACACGACAAATCAGAACACAAACAGAAAAACATTTCATTGCTTATTACAACAATTTACATCAGAGTATAAGAATATACAGAGTGTGAACAAATAATATACATTTGATAAATATCAGAGATTTACAAATTACAATGCAACGGAAAATAATATCGAACACAAATGAAAGAGATACATGGATACAGAGATTTCCGAATATCATTCCATCTGTAAACTAGGAGCCTGTGAATATAAATCTACAAAACCAAAACTACTAGCTGCCCGTATGGAAAATACTGACACCCAGAGTTTAGGTTAAAATAATAAACTCATGGCCAATCATGTGACTGGTGTGAGAACTAATACAGTTATTAATTTGATTTTAAAGTTAGGTAAATCAAGGGACCACGCCGTATAACACAGAAAGGGTTTCCTCCCAAGGATACTAGTGCATATAAAAAGCGCAATGCTAATTAAAGAAATGAAACTATTATAAGACTTAGGTCCCATCACACAATGCAACGCAAGCCAGAGGATAGAGTTTTACTTATACAGCCAAACATGCTTGGTACGTTTAAAACAAATCATTTGATACCATTATAAGTGCATAGTGTATAAAACAACTTCAAATATAAATGTATCAATTATAAATGACATAACATCCCATGCTACTATGTCGCCATACTAGGCTTTACAATCAAAACGGAAATGTCACGTATTGGAAGTTGGATTTCCAACTGTGAACCAAGGAAAGGGGTCGTCCTTACCGCTTCGAGACAATCTAGCCTACCATGTCTCAGGTCCCAGACTCAGGTGGGCACCCTTGGATCGCTAGGGCCGGTCCACATGAAGTGGATTAAAATGCTTGAACAATATGTTTCCCCGCCCTATGAGGTGTAATGATCAGTACGTCGATTATATCATCCATCGGTCCCATATTGACCGATATATCTGAGGCACCTCGCTATCCATCATCCACATAAGTGAAATGTCTGGGCTCCATACCATGACACCACTCCTGGCTAGAAAGAAACACATTTCCTCCTTGAGGTCCTCTCCCGTTTCTGGTTCACACCGGGGTGTGAGTGTAGCGACCCAAATTTCCGGTGTCTTTTGAGTTGACCAAACCACACCTGTCCAACCCAAAGTGCGCTGAAAATGGATTACTAGAAGAAAGAAGTTAGAGGATGAGGTAAGAAAGAAAGAAATATAAGAATAGAAGAAGTAGAAGGACCAACACACCACAGAGTCTCACATTGCAGCGGAACAAAGTATAATATAGAAATAACTTTATTGAGAGCTTTAAATAAAAATTACAATATCAGAGTACATCACACCACGGGACAGTTATAATAACCTGTTCCCATATACAACACACAGCGGGGTAGTAGATATATAATATCATACGTCTGAACTCTTCCAGCTCGTCTCTTTAAAGCATTCGATAACCTGAACCTGTACACCCTGGGCTAACCCGAACATTTACAAAACACCGGGTCAGTCTGCTGAACCAGAGTAACGAAAAACTCGCACAGTATTGAGGGTATCACACAACCTAATTTCAAAGTTAAAATATTTTCGAAAGAAAAGAATAATCGTAAGACCAAATCCACACATAAATACGGATGGTTTTTACCTTACGATAACCCAAACATTTTGAAACCAATATCTGGTCTGATATTATAATAATGTCTAAATACAAGTAAATAGAAATCTTGTAGAATGCTTGCATCTCACGCTCCACATATATAGTGTACAATCAAAACCACGGGCGCTTATTGGAAAATGGATTCTGACTATGACAAGGTATGGGACCACCTACCGATAGTGTATCTCTAGAGGCGAATACATTGGGTTCAACAAGAACGCCTTGCAACCCAGCCCTCACATGACCGACCACTCATTTCGCTTGAGTGTATAGAATGTATATCACCAACGGTGGTAGCTAGCCACTGTTTTCCGAAAAGGGACAGCATCGAAATAGATTAAAGAAGCAAATTGATTTTCTCTAGATAGGTGATTATACACCCTAATAGGAGCGACCTACATAGCCATGTTGCCCGCCCGATTTCTGTCGTTTCCCGGTCGATGAGGCTTGAGGTTTAGATTAACTTCTAGAACATATGGTCATCATCCACTTTGAATGTCACATCATCAGATCCGTCAAGTCACTAATTGACATCCACAAATATACCCTGGGTTTAAAAGAACGACCTTTCTTTGCGACCACTCAGTATATTTGTAAAAATCAACGTACGTGGATTCAGGAAATATTCTATCAGACATTCGTCCATACAAGTCATCCAGGAACAGGAAGAACCGAAGGTACTCTCCTACAGCATCCAATATAGGAATCACCCCATGGATCAGCAGCGAGAAGTCCTTGCAACCCGTAGATTCCAACCATGACAGAACCATAGTACATCTCTGGCTGCAGACCAGAGATTATTAGTAGTTCTTTCGTTTATAAAAATCTATGGTCTTCAATGCTCCGTCTCGATCAGAAGAATATCACTTCTGATCTCTTCACATATTTGTTGGTCAGGATGGTTTTCAAATATAACTTCGATCCCGGTCTTTCCGTACCAACAATTGTATTGGGCAGATTTGATAGTCGGTGATTTAACTATCAAAATAAACAGTGTTTCAATCATAACAATCCAATGAGTTCAGTGGTTCAGTATTCGGTCTCACTTGGCCTTTAAATTTAAAACAAATGTAAATTCAACTCTTAAATCTTTCGATATTTTAAATATCGTTTTCTCGCTTTCTTATTTAACATAAGATTTTTTTCTTTAACAAATTCTCTTTTTAATACTTAGGAAATCTTATATCATATTCAGTTTGTCTATTTTCACTTTCAAATTATTAGTCACACTATTATCCAATATTGGAAAATCATTCCAACTTATTACTCCTAAAATACGTTATGAAATATCTTCTATTTCATTACTTAAAAAAAACAATAAACAACGTTTATTCTGATAAAATCAAACTCAACTTTACATTTCCTTTCTAACTTGAAAATATCGTTATAATTTCACGCAACGCCTTTTATTTCCCTTTTACTTCGGAATCCACATTATATATATATTCTCCGAATTTCCACCAAACATTGCCTTTATTTTTTCTCTAATAGAAATAATATATTTCCACTAACCTCTTTACCATTACAACTAATATCATCATCGGATAATCCTGAAGTCGCTCAAGTTAGGGTATTTTAATTACCTCTCTGACCTTGATCAACAACGTTCATATCTAAAGACAAATACGAGTTTAATACAAAAACCAATATTTCATTACAATCACAAATCAAATTCCATTTAACTATTTTATTCAAAATAGGGTTTCATAAACCTTCTTATTATTTTGAAAATTTCTTCCTCGGATATAACAATTTTTTTCTTAATTCAAAAATTCAGCAACTCCTTATCAAAACGCCACTTTTAATACTTCCCTCTTTTTAAAACAAATTCCTTTTATAATTCGGATTGGTTTACAAATTTTATGATTTACTTCTCCTATCAAATTCACTTTTACTAATCCCGTTTCAAATCCAATCAACTATATCCCACTTTGGAAATCTCATTTCAATTTCCTACATTTTCTTAATCCCATTTTTAAGTAACATTAAGTTAGAATTAACGATATAGCACCCCAAATCTCTTTTATATAACTTTGGTTTATTATAAACCCTTTTATTCTAAATCTTCTTTCACTTAATTCAATTAATTAAGTAACCTTTATTTTAAGCTATAATATTCGCTTGGAATTTCTTTTATAATTTTGTTATAAAGCTCAGGTTTTAAACAAAACCTGTTCATAAACTCCTTTCACCATTCAATTGGATTTCATTTCAACTTTAAATACTTTTTAAATGAATTTCCATTTATAAGAAATTTCCTAAATTGTTATTAATTAAAATAATAATTTACTTCGATTATTAACTACTTCTATAGTTAATTTCTTTATTAACTAAAATAAATAGTAAATTTCCCTTTCTAAAACTTAAATAAAATTAAACAATATTCTTTAAACCATTTTATTATGTTAATTCAAGGCAAACAAATTTAATAATCAACTCCAATTAAGACGGCTGACTTAGTCAAGTCCAAACACGGTTATCTTATTAACTGATTCCAATTTATTCTTCCTTTAAATTAATTAATATAATTAATTTAAATAAATAATTCCATTTAATTGTTTCTCAACAAAACAATTATTCAAATTTAATTGTTAGGATAATTTTCCTTATTCCCACGTTTACAAATCTGATTAACATCAGATTTGACTTCATAAAATCAATTTACACTTAATTATAAACATCCATATTTATTTCCTTTTAAATAAGTTTTATTCAAAAATATATATTTCAAAATCTATCTTTAGTTATAAAAATTAATTTTATAACTTCAGTTCTATCAACTCACCTAACGGTGAATCAATATAAACAAAACGATTTACTTTTAGGCCACTTGCTGCCGATTACTCAACCAATATAGCCCATTGGTTAAAACACAACACATGTTCACTTTTCAGTCAATGATCACTACTAAAATCAATAACCCAATCATGAAAGTTCATATTTGATAATATGAAAATAAATAATAAATTTGAGGATCCGGTTGGATCCCTCCAACCTGTTCTTCCCTGTATACAAATGGTTATCTCCACATAGTTTAAAATAATTCGACAGATCAAACAATCCAAACCATTAAACACATTTATTGATAAACGTGACCAGTAAGGTAAATTACCTTTATTGGAACCAATCATTAAAATAACAATTTGGTATTTTACTGAAATTAACCAACGGTTTAATTTCAT
Organism: Allium sativum; assembly: GCA_030737875.1. Classification (NCBI taxonomy): domain Eukaryota; kingdom Viridiplantae; phylum Streptophyta; class Magnoliopsida; order Asparagales; family Amaryllidaceae; genus Allium; species Allium sativum. The sequence continues at coordinate 559,431,278 of CM060915.1, forward strand.
CAGTTAAATCAACAAATAAATATATAACTAGCGAACAGTCAACCATAGCAAACAGAGCACACAAAATAAAAACCCAATTTATATAAAAATATAAATGGGAAAAATACTGCGTGAGTTTAACTCACCTAATTTTGTTGTTGCTAAAGCGGTTCGGTTCCCAGTTAAATTAAACAAGATGTTTAATTTGACCATATATTCCAATAGTCTCCAGTTCTATCCAATCTGATTCCAGAATGTCCAGTTCAACTCTGCGTTCGTAATGCAACTGATTCGGTTTGGTTATGTAATTACGTTTAATAAGGGTGGTTGATCAATCCTCTTCCACTCCGTTTACTGTAAGTTCACGAGCACCCAGGCTTCCAATGTATTTTATCTACTTAACCGGTTAACAGCTTTGGACTCCTTTTATTTTCTATACGCTCAACAAATGCCAAACCCGTATGCTTTGTTTGTGTACAATCAACCTTCCTCCTTCGTTGGTTGTTGTTTCTCACTTCCATTTTGGACGCAAGCCCCATCTGCTTCCTTTTTATCGTTAATTCCTCATTGACCAAAATTTACGCACTTATATTCTCTCACCACCGTGTTTTACCCTCAACCATTTTCTGCAGCAGTTTAACTCTTTAATTAAACCAAGTAAATTACGTTTTCAGTTAAACAATTCATCTCAAATTAAATCTTTAAATAAATCGCACTTTTCTATTTACGTTGTGAACATCTTGGACAGCTCCAATTTCTGGAAGCATTATTTCGGTCCCCTCATTTCAACTGGTTCGAGAAACCAGTACCACATTCCATCGAAGAAACCTCCCCCGCACACAACGGCAGCTACTCGGAATTTGATCTGGAACCCCCCCCCCCCACGCGCCCTCCCCCCGAAGCTGTGCCATGTCGTCACCCTCCTCCCCGAGTTCCGTCAAACATGAACACACCTCCCGCCAGAAAACTACACCCAAACATCTCATCTTCAACCCTAAATTCTGGCAATCTCCGGTCATTATAGTTCATCGTGACCGTTGAATGGGATGAGCTCGATGAGCTTTATGTTATTATGGAAGGAAGATTTCGGTTTAAAGCCATGGATTGACAGATCGAGGAGGAAAACTGTCGTGAGTTTATAGCTGTTATTTCATTAGTGGAGGCGCAAAACTCTTGTTGACCACGAAGGAAGGTTCGACGGTAGAATAAGGGTTACGGTGTCTTGAGTTGGTATTTATAGTGTTGGATTTAAATAATATATTATTAAATGAAACTTCACCGCGAAGTAACATGCAGAAACCACTATAAATGATTTCTGTTTTCTGATATAAAAAACTAATCTTGGTGTAAAAAGGTATTCCGGACCCAATGGAACAAGTTTCGTCGAAATCCGAGGTCGTATAAAAAAATTTCCTTTATAAAACCAGAAATAAACACGCATTTAATTTTTCCACGATCACTAGATAAATCAAAACAACTTGAAACATTGAAATCCTATAATAATTCTTCAATACGAACCCAGTGGCACCAGTTTCGTCGCATTCTGAGACTGTTTCCCCAATAGGCTATTTTTCACGCACACCACAAATGCCAGTTTGGACACCAAATTACACGGTCTCCAAAAATAACAAACTATGTACCTATCCTGGCTCTAAACGACGATACAAACTCAACGGAATTGGTTTCGTGGCCTAATTCGATAGTCTTTTCAAGTTATACCCAAATAATCCTTTATTAAATTAATTACGCGCTATAGAAATTGAATGGGCGTTTGCGGCTACCGTGGTCACATACTACATGGGTTTGCCATGCTATTCAACATCATATAATAATTTAACGATATGGTTCTAATGAAACTGGTTTCGTCGAAATCTGAGTACGTTTGCAAAACGGCTATTTTAACGCGTATATGTTATTAACGATTTCCATAGCGACTATTTCAAAATTTGATTTGGTCGTAACTAACAAACTATAGCACGAAATCTGAAATTTTCTCTTTCGTATGAAAATTATAATCAACATGTTTCTAACGTTTCTCGTTTCATAGAAATTCGACTTATATCGGATTCTGTATACTCAGTTAAAGTTCAAAATTCCATATTACGAACTGCTACGCGATTTCGAGCTCGTTTTATATTATAAATAAATTAACATTCTATCTTTGCTTTAAATAACGAATTAAATATTAAAATCCATTAATACTCCAAATATAATATTTAAAATAGTATATTAAATTAAATATTTGACGGCCAAAATACGGGTCGTTACATTCTCCCCCCTTAAAATAATTTCGTCCTCGAAATTGCCAAGGTAAGAAAGAACGTTACAAACCCATTACCTTTACAAAAATAATAAATTTAAAACTTGATTTTTATTTCCAGGACTAATCTAATTGGTTTTGATTATTTCAAATAAAAGAATTTTCCAAAAAATTTCTAACACCTTAAATTTTGAATTTTTTTTGGTAGAGTCTCCCCTGTACGGAGGACATCTACAATATCACAGGTTCAAGAAATATATATCCATCGACTAACAGGTTCGGGAAAATTCAAAAATCGAACTAAAAATTCAAATAAAACCCAAAATTTCATATTTTGCATAGGCATACCTTTTTGCGAGCGTTATTATGCGATAAGCAATATTTTATATTTGAGCTTGCTTAGTTATTATGCAGATCGATTCAAACTGGATTCAATTAACTTCAGAATTTTCTCTTGGATGGATTTTAAAGCTGAATTGGCACTTCTGCACCTGTTCTCAACTTAAATAAATTTCATTAGCCCCCAAAACAACATCAATTAGTTCAAATATCCATATCATACGATCCAACCACTTCTACACACGATCAAATCCACATAAGATTATAATTATTTATAATCACTTCATTTATTTCTTTAATTATCCATTCAGGTTTATTAATCTGGATTGATTTATCCAACTTATTTATTTCATATTGGTTTTAAACCAAGTCTTTCATTTTCAGATTTATATCCAAGCAACCAGCAACACAATCCAAACATATCATTCAAATCAATATTAACAAATCAATCGATTTCCCATATTATAATAAATTGAGAAAACCATTACTTTCATTATTTAATAAATTGGACAAAAATAATTTCAAAAATAATTTTATATCTGATTACAAATACGCGCTCTCATATATATATATATATAGCAAACTCAATTTAGGGTATTACTAACCCCATCTCTATCGAGTTACGCCACAGAGCCAAGGTTATCACTAAACCAATAGCTCTGATACCAACTGTAGCGACCCAAATTTCCGGTACCTTTTGAGTTTACCAAACCACACCAGTCCAACCCAAAGTGCACTGAAAATGGATTACTAGAAGAAAGAAGTTAGAGGATGAGGTAAGAAAGAAAGAAATATAAGAATAGAAGAAGTAGAAGGACCAACACACCACAGAGTCTCACATCGCAGTGGAAAAAAGTATAATACAAAAATAACTTTATTGAGAGCTTTAAATAAAACTTACAATATCAGAGTACATCACACCACGGGACAGTTATAGTAACCTGTTCCCATATACAACACACAGTGGAATAGTAGCTATATAATATCATATGTTTGAACTCTTCCAGCTCGTCTCTTTACAGCATTCGATAACCTAAACCTGTACACCTCGGGCTAACCCGAGCATTTATAAAACACCGGGTCGGTATGGTGAACCAGAGTGAGGAAAAACTCGCACAATATTAAGGGTATCACACAACCTGATTTTAAAGTTAAAATCTTTTCAAAAGAATAGAATAATCGTAAGACCAAATCCACACATAAATACAGACGGTTTTTACCTTACGATAACCCAAACATTTTGAAACCAATATCTTGTCTGATATTATAATAATGTCTAAATACAAGTAAATAGTAATCTAGTAGAACACTTGCATCTCAAGATCCACATATATAGTATAAAATCAAAACCGCGGGCGCTTATTGGAAATTGGATTCCGACTATGACAAGGTATGGGACCACCTACCGATAGTGTATCTCTAAAGGAGAATACACTAGGTTTAACAAGAACGTCTTGCAACCCAGCCCTCACATGACCGACCACTCATTTCGCTTAAGTGTATCGAATGTATATCACCAACGGTGGTAGCTAGCCACCATTTTCTGAAAAGGGACAGCATCGAAATAGATTAAAGAAGCAAATAGATTTTCTCTAGATTGGTGATTGTACACCCTAATAGGAGCGACCCACATAGCCATGCTGCCTGCTCGATTTCTGTCATTTCCCGGTTGATGAGGCTTGAGGTTTAGATTAACTTCTGGAACACATGGTCATCATCCACTTTGAATGTCACATCATCAGATCCGTCAAGTCAGTAATTGACGTCCAAAAATATACCTTGGGTTTAAAAGAATGGCCATTCTTTACCACCACTCAGTATATTTGTAAAAATCAACATACATGGATTTAGAAAATATTCTGTCAGACATTCGTCCATACAAGTCATCTAGTGTAACGACCCGGAAAATCTGAACCAATTTAAAAATTTTAAATTGGCTAAAATAGTGGATTTTAAATATTTAAAATAAATATTTTAAATAATAAAGATGAAAACTGAGTTTGAATCGACAACTGAAAGGGAATATAATTAATTCTAATTATAAACAAGGCCTAAAATGGCGTGGTAGTTTCAAAATTTGAATTCAAACTTTGACTGACTGTAACAGGTACCAAACGGATTAGAGTGAAACCAAAAATATTTAAATATTTTAGTGAACACCTTTCTAACGAATCTGAAAAATCAAAGTTTCATAGCAGAAAGCAAAAGTTATGGCCAAATGAATTTTATGAAAGGTCGCTATGGAAATTATATAGCCCGTGAAAATAGCCGTTTTGCAAACGACCTCGGAATTCGACGAAACCACTTTTGTTGGATCCGGGATGTGAAGTTATTGCTAGGTTTCAAATTTCATAATTTTTGAAGCTAGTATGTGAGCGTGGCAAAGGAAAACGTGTTTTGGTCAATTATAGTTAAATTGGATCGACCAGAAATGGGCCATTTTTCAAACGATCTCAAAATTCGACGAAACTAGTTTTGTTGGGACCGTATCGTCAAAACATAGCTAGATTTATTTTTCTGGAATTTTTCGAATAAGTTTGTGGCCCTAGCAAATTGAAATGTACGTTCAAATCGAATATTGAATGTTTTATATTTTAATTTGAACGAAAACTGACTGAAACAGTTGAATGGGCCTACAAAACATATTCCATTGTGTTCGGAATGGGGGTAAAATGCTAGGGACGACAGTCGTTGGATTTGAATTGGGATTCGTGTGTGACAAGGGGTATTTTCGAATTTTTAAAAATATATAAAAAAATAAAAAAATTGGTTAGTCCACATCAGCCCCTCCCCCCCCGACATTCTCTCTCCCCGATTAAAACGACGAACGGCGGCGGAAGCTTCCTTCCTTCTCTCCTTGTTTTCTCCTAATCCACTCAATATAATTCAACGCCCCTGTTAAAGTTTATGTAGAGTTTTCTTCCACCTTCAAATCCATATAACCCTTGCCCTCTATCGTGTCGTGTGGAGCGAGATCCGCCAGCTTGAAGTCGAGCGTTTCAGGTCGCTGCCGCACCTCGAGACCGACGTCGAACTGAGGGTGGTGCATGACGACGGGAAGCTCTTTCCAAGCCCTTCGATGCCAAACCATCTGATCTTGACCTCGTGCAGCGGATTGGGAAAGAGATTCAAACCTAGTTTTGAATCATTTAAAAAGGTATGCGGCCTATTTAATGTCAAAGGGTTTCGACGGTTTAAAACCGTCGCAAACTTTGATTTCACGATAAAAATCATATCTTTTTCATGCGTTGACGAAATTCAGTGAAACAAGAGACGGTGGACTCGTGTGGACATTTTCTACATTGTAGAAGAGACCGCATATTTTTCTGAGCCTTCTGCTATTTTTGGTTGAGTGGAACCCAATGTGAGATTTCTAAATTATAAACGATATTGAAAACGATGATATATAAATTATATAGTCGATGTATGAGTTATATAAGCGTTGTAAACCTCTTGTATAAGCGTTGTATAAGTTGTACGTTCGATGTATAAGTTATATATGCATTGTAAAAATTATATATGTGTTGAAATAGAAGTGAAATGCTATATATATATATACACGCCCTCATCCATAAACCATGGACGATATTTATTGGTTGTGATTGGTGTGAAAATTGATTGATAGCGAATGGTTGATTGAAATTGTTTGTGGTTGAAATTGATTGATTGTAGCTGAAAAATACCCGTTTGTGGTTGAGAAATATTTGGTTGAAACCACATAGGATTAGTTTGTGGAAATGATAAAAATATACATGCCGCCTGCGTGCGAATTAGATGCATGATTCCCCATTTTCAAAAGCTGGAGGCTTTAAGGTAGAGCGAGGAGCCGTACTTGGACGGTCTCGGTTTAAACTACCCTGCCGTTATGCTGTCGAAATTTTGAATAATATTCATGTGTTAGAATTATTTTCCTGTGTTGAAATTATATTCGTCTATTGAATAGAAAACCTTCATGTGTTGAATTGATATTCATTTGTTGAACAGAAATTCATGTGTTGAATGGTATTCGTGTTTTAAATAAATTGTTTTAACAATAAAAATCACATTTTTACTCCATATATAAACTATAGAAAACCTTCATGTGTTGAATCAAAATTCATTCGTTGGATAGAAATTCATGTGTTGAATGGTATTCGTGTTTTAAATAAATTATTTTAACAATAAAAATCACATTTTTACTCTATATATATATAAACTATAGAAAACCTTCATGTGTTGAATCGATATTCATTCGTTGGATAGAAATTCATGTGTTGAATGGTATTCGTGCTTTAAATAAATTGTTTTGACAATAAAATTCACATTGATACTCTATATATATAAACTATAGAAAACCTTCATGTGTTGAATCGATATTCATTCGTTGGATAGAAATTCATGTGTTGAATGGTATTCGTGTTTTAAATAAATTGTTTTAACAATAAAAATCACATTTTTACTCTCTATATATAAACTATAGAAAACCTTCATGTGTTGAATCGATATTCATTCGTTGGATAGAAATTCATGTGTTGAATGGTATTCGTGTTTTAAATAAATTGTTTTAACAATAAAAATCACCTTTTTTCTATATATATAAACTATAGAAAACCTTCATGTGTTGAATTGAAATTCATTCGTTGAATTGAAATTCATGTGTTGAAGGGTATTCATATTTTGAAAGAAATTGTTTTATAATAAAAATCCTATTTTTATCATCAATATGAACTATATAAAATAATCTGGTTTTGAAATAAATTGTTTTATAATAAAAATCCTATTTTTATCACCTATATTAACTATATAAAATAATCGAGTGTTGAAATAAATTGTTTTACATTAAAAATCACATTTTTATTATATACATGAATTGTTAAAAATAGTGAAGTGTTGAAATAGAAGACATTTAGATAAAAATATCATTTTTATCAAATGTATGAAAATCATGTAGTTTCGAAATCGAAGAATCGATATATATATATAAATAGAATTGAAATATATCGAATAACGAAGTTGCAGTTCGTATTTTGAAATGGTGATTTCAAATGATTAGTGCGGGAGATCTGACCATCGGATTTTCCCGAAACCGCAACCGTTGGGTTCGGTTTGGAAATATCTTTCCAATGGCACCAACTTTGTAAAGATCCAACGGTTGGATTGTCTGGAATGTTTAATTCAAATATGAAGAAAAACAGCGCCAGAATCGATTATATTTATATTTATATAAAAATATAATTATATTTAATCGAATAACGACGCTGCAGTTCGTATTTTGAAATTGAAACTTCAAACGATTATACCGGGAGATCCGACCATCGGATTTTCCCGAAACTGGAACCGTTGGATTCGTTTTGAAAAGATCTTCTAATGATGTAAATTTTGTGAAGATCCAATGGTATGAATTTTCAGATATGTGTAAAACAAATCTGAAGAAAAACAGTGCCATGGCCGCATTATGGCCGAAGCGTCGTTTTGAATAAATTGGCTATATTAAAATAAATTAAAATAGCGATAAATCATTATAAAATATTATAAACGTTATGGATATGAAATTTAGAAACTAACTGGAGGTTGGTTCAGTCGAATGGTTTCCTGGATTTTGATCTGATGTTGGTTTCGGCCTTCGGGGTTAATATTTGGGAAATCGTTCTCTTACTGATTGACGGTTAGTGACTAATGAATGGAAATGATGCATATGTAGTGTTTGTGTAGCACGTGTTTATTATATACGCGAATTGCTCAGAAAGACCGGGTTTATCCCATTCTGAATAACTAAATCAACGATAAGAAATCGAAGATGAAGACGGTGGTTGAAGACCGGAAATCTTCACCTCGTTTGGATGGTAACTGATGTCCTGATTGGGAGGCATCCCGAAATATGGATAATGTATGGTGATCGTCCAGACGTACGTGGAGATCGATGGGTTTGCGAGGTATATAGTGCCTCCGGTTTCGTTCAAACCCAGAATGGACTTGTAAATGGATTGTGTGTCTGACATTGGAATTTATTATGTGTGATTGATAGCCATCAGTTGCATGGTGTGAATTGCCTGTATGGCATGCTAAGATGCAGTGATCAAGGCTTCTGTTGAAAAGCAAAGTCTTGTGGTGATGATCTAAGCCCCGCCCGCGTGGCGTAGCTTTGTGATTAACATGAATTCGCGAACCTCACACCCCGGTATGAACCAGAAACGGGAGAGGACCTCAGGGAGGACATGCGTTTCTTTCAAGTTAGAAGTGGCGTCAGTGGTTTTACATGCCCTGACAAGATTGACTTATGTGGTTGTTGCTATTGCGAGGCGCCTCGGATATACCGGTCGATCAGGGACCGATGGGTCATTCGTTGGCTCGTTTACGCCCCAAAGGGCGGGGAAATGTATTGTTCAGGCATAATAATCCACATCCGTGGACCTGCCCTGTCACTCCAAGGCTTGCCTGCGCGCTTTCCTGTGGCTCGGGTTAGAGAGTCGCGAAGTCGGTAAGGACTATCTTTTGCCTTGGTTCGTGATGGAAATCCAATTTCCAAATACGTGACTGTGCGGTTTTGATTGTATATATATATGGCGACATGATATATGGTACCCATGCCGTCTATGATTGATAGTTATGATTGAAAATGTTTTTGAAACATACAAACATCAAATGCTTTCGTTTTATTCGTATCAATCATATTTTGGCCATTATAAGGTAAAACTCTATCCTCCGATTTGCGTTGCATTATGTGGTGGGAACGGAGTCTTATATTGGCTTCATTTTTATAAAAAGCATTGCGATATTTAAAAGAATGATTTGTTTTAAAGCACTGGCAATCCAATGGAGTAAACCCGTTCCACAAAAGTGGCGTGGTCCTGTGATTAGCCATATTTTAAATGTGTTGAGTAGATTTCTCATACCAGTCCCATGACTGACTCGTAGTTTGTTTCACTTTCAAACTCGGGTGCCCCTTTTTCTACACGGGCATCCTTGTATTCAGGTTTTAGCTGGCTTTCTCTGGATAGCTAGATCTGAAGATGGATTCTATCATTTATCTCTTTTTATGCTGTTCAGCTCCTATTGTACATTATGTTTGTTTTCCGCTGTAGACATTTATGTATAGTTGAACTGTATTTGTACTAAGTATGATCCTGTGTACTGTGTAACTCTGATGATTACGTTTATCCAGTATATTCTATTGTGCATTATCTGGTGTATTTATTTAATTTCCGTTCTGCTATTATCTGTTTATGTGTTATATTCCAAAGATTACCCTTGCCGTCGTCAGTACGGGGTTCGGGGTCGTCACACGTGGTATCAGAGCTTTGGTTAAGCTTAGTGCTGGAATATAACATATTAACGAACTCGTCAGAAATAGAACCATTAGTGTTCTAGGATGGGTAACTCATTACAGATAGGATCAGTAATATCCTAGTATGAGTAGCAGAATGAAATAACACCTAGATAGAAACATTTACATTCAAGTATTTGTCTCTATATTTTGAAATATCTTTTCTGTGACCTGACACTTGATCTGCTATTTGCAGAAGTACTAGAAAATGAGTGCCAGAAACATAAGAAGTAATACTGACCCGGATATAGAAGATCTATTCATGAAATATAGAAATCTGGGGGGAAACCCTTCTCGGGGCGAAGAATCTATTATGAGATCACAAGCATGGATTCGTTTGGCTGAGAAAATCTTTGAAGGATTAAAGCTGAGGGATGACCAGAAAAGATTACTGGCCTCCTGGGCACTCAAAGACGAAGCTTTGTTCTGGTGGGATTCAGTTATTAAGGATAATCCAAAAGGTGATATCACCTGGGATAGATTCAAAGTGATTTTCCTGGAAAGATTTACTCCTCCTGAAGCAATTGAACGGCTATGTGATGAATTTTCTTATTTGATACAAGGAGATATGACCATTCCTGAATATCATAAGAAATTCAATGAACTTTCTCACTTTGCCCCTCATCTAATTGGAAATCCGAAGAGGAAGAACTTAACATTTATCAACAGGCTTCAAAGAAAATATCAGAACAGTGTAATGAGGAATGTGAAGCTCCCCTTTTCTGAAATGATATACAAGGCTTACCAGTACGAGGATCTCGACAAGAAAGCTATGTTACAGTACGAAGAGGAAGTCAGCTCTAGTAATAAAATTGACTCTGAAACTGATCGTCCTAAGGCCGGTACAATGTCTGAGGTCAGTAAGAAGCCTAAAGACAATCGGAAAAGGGCCGGATCTGAGAAAGAACCCATAACGACGGCCATATGCTCTAACTGCAATAGGCAAGGACATCTCTCGATAAGTTGCTGATCTCTAAAGAAACAAAAAAAAGGATGAATCTAAATCCAAGAATAAGTTTCAAGTGAGCCGAGAGTGCAATCATTGTCACAAGACTGGTCATATAAAGAGAGACTGCTGGCTGTTGAAAAAGGCCAAAATGGTTCAAGTAAATGAAGTAGCAGAAAACTCAACACCCTCAGATGGTCAGGGAAGGCCTGATGTTTTAGAAGGCACGCTTAATGTCAAAAATATTCCAGTTAAAGTACTGTTTGATATAGGAGCGTCACGAATCTTTATTGCCAAGAATGCAGTTAAGAAGTTGGATTTGAAATTGAAGAAGCTCAAAGGACCAATGACTGTCCAAAATCCGGTCGGGGGTTCCATCAATCTCAGTTGGGTTTTTCGGGTGCCTGTCTCTTTTTCCTGTTATAAATTCCCTACTATCTCTATCGTCATGAATTTTACTGAATTCGATCTTATTCTGGGATTGGATTGGCTAACCAAATATGAAGCAGAGGTTAGATGCGCCGAGAGAGTTGTTAAGGCGAAGGCCCAATCAGGGAATTATATAACCATACCATGCGAAGGTCCGAATTCCAATAGAAAAGACTTTTGGTCAGCTCTAGATGTTTCTCCTGACCAAATTGAAAATATCCCTGAAGTCACAGAGAATATTCCAGACCTGGTGAAAGATATTCCTGTCATCAAGAGCTATGCGGATGTGTTCGAAGATGTTCGCTTACCTCCGCAGAGAGAAATAGATTTCAAGATCGCTTTGATTCCAAATGCGAGGCCTGCAGTTCACGCTATTCGAAGAATGTCCTTGTAAGAGAAAGAAGAACTTGACAATCAAACATGACAGCTAGTATGGAAGGTTCTGATCAGGCCTAGTTTCTCTGATTGCGGAGCAGCAGTTGTGTTTGTCCCAAAATCAGAAGGTACTCTGCGACTATGTGTGGATTATCGCGATTTGAACAAGCAGACGATAAAGAACAAATATCCATTGCCGCGAGTCGACGATTTATTGGATCGTCCGAATGGAGCACAAGTATTTTCAAGGATGGACCTAGCTACAGGCTTCCATCAGCTTCGAATTGCCGAAGAGTGTGTTCCAATGACAACATTTAGAGGTCCAGACTTATTCTAAGAGTGGTTAGTAATGCCGTTCGGCTTATGTAACGCTCCAGCTTACTTTGTCGATCTGATGAATAGAGTGTTCAGAGGGGTTTTGAATAAATTTGTTCTGGTTTTTATTGACGATACTCTAATCTTCTCTAAATCAAAGGCCGAACATTAAAAGCATTTGGAACAGGTTCTGGAAATCCTCAGAAGGAATGTATTGAAAGCCAAACTATCCAAATGTATATTCTGGTAAGATGAAGTGAAATTTCTGGGCCACGTCGTATCGAAAGAAGGAATTGTTGTGGATCCAAGCAAAAACACAGCTATTCAAAATTGGAAACAGCCTAGTACTCCTACAGAGGTTCGCAGTTTTCTTGGATTGGCTAGTTATTACCGGAAGTTCGTTAAAAACTTTTCGAAGATATCTGGTCACTTAACGAAGCTTACAAAGAAGCACTCAAAATTAAAATGGACTCCAGAATGTGAGGAGGCTTTTGAAGAGCTAAAGTTAAGATTAACGACTGCTCCGGTGTTAACCATTATTGATGGCAAACAGGATTTAAAAGTCTGGACAGATGCCTCTAGAGAGGGCCTTGGCACAGTGTTAATGCAAAGGGGTCAAGTGATTGCTTATGCTAGCCGTCAGCTGAAGTCGCAAGAGAAAAACTATGTCACTCATGATTTTGAATTATTGGCTGTAGTATTCGCTTTGAAAATCTGGAGACATTATCTTCTGGGTGAGAGATTTGAACTGTTTACAGATCACCAGTCGTTAAAGTATCTGTTCACCCAGAAAGACTTGAATCTGAGGCAGCAACACTGGCAAGAGTTCCTTATAGCATACGATTTTGAGATTATATACACTCCAGGGAAAGCCAATGTCGTGGCCGATGCGTTAAGCCGAAAAAATGAAATGATCGCCAGTTTTATTATCACGACTTCATTTATAGATAAAATATCTGCTCTTCAGAAGGATGATCATTTCATTCAGAAGATTAGAGAGATAATTCATGAAACACCCCACCTCCGTTAGGGTCACTCTCAAAGGGAATGCCCTAATTTTGGTGGAGGTTTGTAAGTATAAGTCACAGATAAACAAGACAGATATAAAAACACGTATTTTTGAACAGCGGAAAACAACAACTTTTATTTCATTAAAATATGTGTTACACAATCCATGCCATAATTTGTTTTACAATACTTCCAAAAACATAACATCTTCATAACTGTCTTGATTACATTATTTAAAGAAGCATAAAGAAAACATAAATAAACTGCAAAAGTCCCATAGTTGCTGTCCAAAGCCGTAGTCCAAAATGAAAAGATCCAAGCAATACATTCTTTCTCTTCAAGCTGGATATAAAGGCAAGTCAAGCTGCGGTATTCCCTCCCTGTGGACCTGGGGAGGGAAACGGAAGAAAAGAAGACGAAAGAAAAGTAGAGTCAGACATAAAGCCTGAGTAAGTCTAGGACTATTAAGTCTATGAATAAAGAACTGGGTATGATAAGTACAAACTAGAAATGGGGAAAGCACCATAAACTTAGTTAAGTTGTCTAGTGTCGAATGTACTATCGTACCCCATATCAATCTCTGAACCCATATAAACTAGTTCCCAACTGGCACCCCATAATCAGGGTGAAGTGATCCATTTTATGATGATCGGCTGCTACTCGCATAGTTACATGTGTCTTACGGCCCCCGATGTTGTAGTTACCTATGCTGGTCCCACCATGGGGTGGTATCAAGTCCCATGGTGGCGGCCCGACACAATCCTAGAATGCACAGGTATGCTACTGGTGCCCAGTGCCTTATTTTTCTGTGCCGGAGTGTGTGCACGCCCGCACCCCGTTAGAACCTACACTGCTGCACCACCGCCGTCGATTTGACCGCTTACAATCAGCCCAGTAATCGTGCCCCACCCTGTCTAGTTTCAGGGTATCATGATACCTAATAGGGTTACTGCTGAAAAGGGTCCCCCGCTACTCGGTTTTCTATTTCTAGCCAACATGCTAAGTTGGTTAAGTGTTTTATAAACCTAACCCCCAATCAGTCTGTTTAGTTTAGCATGTTCCATTCTGATTAAGTATTAATATAATTTACTTAATCCTATCAATCCCGACTCAGCCTTAATTGTCTTATTAAAGCCTTGACCTCTCACATTAGACAGGTATTGTGGCTGCCTGTTGCCGGTTGGGTCCGGGAAGTCTTACGCCACAATTCAGTCTAACCTCGGGTCCTTATTGGGCTCCATGTTTAACCACCCACATTGGATAGGTATTGTTGTGACTACTGGACAGCCGGGCGGTTCCGGGCAGGTTTACATCACAACTCAATCCAACCTCGGGTTAAACACATCGTATTTTCTACATTTACATATTTTGTCTCTTTTCTTTATTTTCTTATATGTAAATATTTGCGGCCCATTATTCAAAATCAATTTAAGATAATGGTGTAAAGGTTTACACCAATCATGGGCCCAACCCATTCTTGAATTTGGGCCCATCTACTTTTATATTTTCATTTATTAATTAATTTAGCCCAACGCTATTTCCCCCGTTTAATACGTTCATTTATTATAATATATGTTGGGCTTAGCCTTTTAAGCCCAACTTAGCCACGTGAAAAAGGGGAGGCTTAAAACGTGATTATATACACAAAAAGGGGAATGTGAACGCATGAACTTGCAACATAACGTTGGAACTACAAAATAGAAACTGGTGTACTTGCATTGTAGTAACATATACTTTGGTCATAAAGCATAAGTGACATGAATCAAACCATGTAAACTTGTAGTTAAGTTAAGAATCTAACTAAATTAGATATCATTATTAACACATAGTCTTAACTACAACATAAACCTATATTTTTACCTAGGCATAATGTCAAACATAAGCAAATCATGTTTATAAAATTACTATATGTTTACAAAGGTGCTTACTTTTGTTACTAATACAAAAGTATAGTTCAACTAGAATTATTCCAACTTAATCATGATTTTTAATCTATTCACATAATCATGGCACAAATATACCCAAACATGAAATCATGGTTTTTGATCTATTCATGTAATCATGGCATAAATATTCCTAAACATGAAATCATGGTTTTCATTCTATTCAGAGAATTATAAACATATCTAAACTTACATCATGGTTTTTATTTTATCTATGTAAACTTGCAAGAGGAATGTAATTCTAATGTAATTCTAATGTAACTTATGATAACAACATGAGCCTAAAAACATGTTTTTCAATTGGGCATAATAACGAACATAGTTTATTCATGTTCATAAAATTTATACAAATTTACAAAGATGCGTGCTTTTGTCACTATCACAAAAATATGATTTTTATACTTGAACTATGATGCCAATTCCAACATAACTTCATATGAATCATAATACTTAGGTGAATCAAATTACACTAAAGATGACCATGGAATTTTACATCATGTTGTCATAACCATAGATCATGGACTTGCATGAATTCCAATTAAAATGTCATAACATATAGTTGTTAACATGAATCATATACTTGCATGAATCTTAAATAAATTATTACAACATATAGTTGTTAACATGAATCATATACTTGCATGAATCTTAAATAAATTATTACAACATATAGTTGTTAACATGAATCATATACTTGCATGAATCTTAAATAAATTATTACAACATATAGTTGCTAACATGAATCATATACTTGCATGAATCTTAAATAAATTATTACAACATATAGTTGCTAACATGAATCATATACTTGCATGAATCTTAAATAAATTATTACAACATATAGTTGTTACTTTCAACATGAATCATATGCTTGCAATTATCAAATGGGTGTTGTAAATAACTACCACAAACATGTAGTTTTTCAATATGAATCATATGCTTGAATTAAATTTCCACAACATGTGGTTGTCAACATAAATCATATACTTGTATGAATCCAATCGTACACCATAGTATTGCCAAATCGTTAGAATCAAAATAACATACAAATATAGATTATTATCGCCACAATTCCATTTCGCAAATCACGTTCTTGCGAATATCCAATCGTATACCACAATATTCCCAAATCGTTTAGCATCAAAGCAACATACAAATATAAATTATTATCGCCACAATTCCATTTCTTTCTTTACACAAATCAACACAATTATTTAATTCATATCGGAATAGCACTCTACTTACTGCGTATGGCGAATCTTTAATTCAGAAATCTGAATTCTGAATTTGGAGATGCTATCCTTTGTTGTAGGCGTTGCTTTAATTTGATTAACGTTGCTTTAAGCTTTGAATTGATTTGTTGTTCGTCTCTTTTCAAGTGGAGGCTCTCTTTAGTTTCCCTCTGACAGCATGGCGGCTCACGATCTTATTTTGTGCGTATTTTTAGTTGAGATTTGAGTTGTATATATAGAATTTTAGGATTAATTTAGGCCGTTTGATTAATCCTAGAAATGACCACAACCGTTCAGTCAGGATAGAGTTATCCTATTGACTCAGCCATGAGTCAGAAATGACTCAGCATTGACTCAGCGATGAGTCAGAAATGACTCAGCGTATTAAATGTTCACCAATTCAAACGTAAATACGTATTTAATAGATACATTTTCCCCTTTACCGTATTAATTACCCATATATAAATATTTATTTATATGTGAATAAATATTTTCTTACCTTTAATTTGTCATAATTCCAAATTGGAGAAGGCCCAAAAAAAACCATCCTTGATAACCAAAAATGCGCAACATACGCTACATGATGCGTACACGTCATATATATATATATATATGCGTATATGTATATATATATATTATATATATATATATACATTCATTTTTTTTCTCTATCTTCCCAATTACCCATTTTCACACTAAACCACTTTTCGAACTGCGTTCACACTAGGCTATTTTAAGCCATTCCCCTAAAACAAAAATAGGGCGCTGGCGGGGATCGAACTCTGTACCTCTTGTATGCAAGTCATGTGTTCCAACCAAATGAGCTACTAAGTCTTTTGCTTACAAACCCTAGAACAATGCTAAATATTATTCGTTTCCCATTCTTCTTTTTTTCATGTTTTGCTGCGATATTTAAATTAAAGATATCTTCTTCACACGTTATCCGTTTTGCGTAAACTCGGACTCTATCTCAAGCAGAATTTCGAGGCGGACGCAATGGCGTAACCCGTTTCCCTTAATTCTTATGTTTTTAATTAAGTATACCATAGTTTATTAAATTACTGTCAACCGAAAACTCGGGGGGTTACATTCTCCCCTACTTAAAAGGATTTCGTCCCCGAAATCTTCAAGTTAGGAAGAATGTGTCCTACCATCCATTCACCCATCTACTCAACCATTCAATCACAGGCATTCATTGTCCTTAAAAGACTTCTAATGCTTCATGATCATATGCGAAGTGTGTGTGTACACGTACTTATCTAATGCAAAATCAGGCGGTCTACTGATTCAGTTGACCTCCTTAATGCGAATTATGTAAGTGCCATGAATCCATTATGTATGCAAATTTTCCTATTCATGATTCTACATGAGTGCACAATCATTGATATAAATGCAACATCCATATGATAACACATTAAACTTCAACCATATACGAATGCAAACATATATGCATATGCAATATGAAGTGATTGAGCCGATCTAAAACCTAGATTGTGTGTGTATATGCAACCACGAGCAACCACTAGCAATCACTTGCAACCACTTGCAACCATCATCCATAACATGTTTCAACTACATGTTTTCATCCAAAGAGTTTCTACCTAAAAGATAGGGTCGAGGAGTTATACCTAAAAAGATAGATAAAAGCGCAACTTAAGGAAAAAGGAAAGATCAAAGATGTACCCTCGAAAAGAAAAGGGTAGACTGCGCGTATTTTAGCTTCAATTTCCCAAGTTGCATCTCCTTCGGCGTCGCTCCACTGAACTTTGACGAGCTTGACTTCGCGGTTGCGTAGCTTTTTCACTTCCGTTCCTAATATGCGGGTTGGAACTTTTCTTATGGTTGCTTCGCGTTCCACTTCAGCTTCTTCTAGGATATTTGGCTCTACCACTTCAGCAGACTCATGTAGACATTTTCGGAGATGTGAAACATGAAAAACGTTGTGAACTCCGGCCAATTTTTCGGGTAGCTCTAATTTATAGGCCATTTTCCCAATTTTCTCAATGATAGGAAATGGTCCTACCTAAAGGTGTAGTCGAATGATAGAAGCAAGTAAAAACTTTGTGCCCATTAGGCAATGTCAAAACTGGAAATATATGCCACACATATATTGATTAGGAGAAGAACTCTTTAGGCATCAGCCCCGAAGAACGAAATCAACATCAGACTGACACCCAAAGAATTACTCAACCCAACCACCATATATGATTCTAGGAAACTAAGCATGATGGACTCCTTTTAGGTCACAAGGGAGTCCCTACCTAAGACCAATCCGTATCCTATAAAACCCAAAAAATTTAGTCAAACCAACGAACACCCTCGAGCCCCAACATGTGTTACTAACAGGTGTGTCATACTCCCTATGGGGTTTGCAACAGAAATTGGATTGAGAATGGGACCGAGAGGATATACAGAAAAGATAGCATGCAAGTAAGCTCTACAGGAAGAGAGGGATCAAGGATATACTCTTAAGAAGAGATATGATGCACGAATCTAGTCTTCAATCTTCTAAGTCGCATTTCTTGAGCTTAACTCCATTATGCTTTATCCGTCTTTAACTTCACAATTTCGTAGCTTCTTAATTCTTGTTTCCAAAATATGAGTTGGAACCTATTTCACTGTTTCCTCTCGTTCCTCTTTCACTTACTCTACTTCTAGTATACTCGGCTCAAGCATGACGGCGTACCCATGGTTCCATGCAAGCTCTCCAAAATTCACTAGTGAATTTTAGATCTCGTCCACTTACTATTAGGTATTCCACGTAGGAGAACTATCTCTTGGAAATAAATGCCAGTCATGTTGCCAAATGTACTTACTAAGGTGATTCTCCACAAATCATGCATAAGCGAAATGAACCTTCTGCCTTAGTGACGAACACTACTAGAGCGCCCCATTCTGAAATGCTTCTTCTAATGAACCCCTTCTCTAGAAGCTCTTTAATCTGTTTACTGAGCCCTTACCTTTCCCGTGGAGCCATGTGTCTAACGGGCAACGCAACAGGCTTTTCATTATCTACGACATATATGCGGAAGTCTATCTCCCGCTTCGGAGGCAAGCCCTTCACCTCTTCGAAGACATCCGGATATTCCCGGACCACTCTAACCGATTGTAAATTTTCAACAGAGGCATCTAGCGATTCAAGATAACTAAGCATAACCGCATACGAGGGATTACAAGAAATTTCCAAAGTGTTACCGAGCTGGGTTAGGAGCCTAACAACCCTTTTCTCACAATCAAGGATGGCCCCATTACTGGATAGCCAATCCATGCCCAAAATCAAACCATATCCCGAAAAGCCCAAAACAAAGACACTACATTGAAATTCTACGCTTAGAATAGAAATTTTCTATCCCACACAGATCATAGACAAATGAGCTGGGCCCCCAATTGGGTTTGAAACAATTAAGGGGTCCTCTACCGTACTAGTTTTTAGGTGCAGATATTTTAACTAAAGCAGACAAGATAAAGGAGTGTGACGCGCCGGAATCAAATAAACTGCGAACGGGGTGATCATACTACACTTTCTACAGAAGTATTTATACCTCGTTTCTTTGGGCAGTCCTTAGCCATGTGGCCCGTCTCACCGCAAGAAAAGCACCCACCATTCATCTTGGCCTTCTTTTTCCGGCAATCTTTCACTAAGTGCCCCATTTTGCCTCAGAATTTACACTTCCTCTTCTCTCGGGACTTGTTGTCTTTCCCGCCCTTCTCAAAGTCTGTCTTCTCAGGGCAGTCTTTGCTGATGTGTCCAGTCTCCCCACAATGAAAACATTCTCCTTGCTTTCTTTTCCTCTTTCTACAATCCTTGGCTATGTGCCCCTCCGTACTACAAAAATTGCATTTCCTTTTTTCTCGTTTCTTATTATTACTTTTACGATCCTTTATTGTTTGACTATTATTCGTCTTCCTACTCTGGGACTCTTCCGCTTGCTGGTTCACGTGGAGGAGGAGGAGTGAAAGCGTCAGCAGCTGGGGAGTAAGGTCTCCAGACATGCTGAAACAGAAAGGATAGATTCAAAACGAAGGATAAGAGATAGTACCTATGGCTTTTGGAGGGACTTTGCCTTTTTAAAATAAAATAATATTTTTCTTTTTAAAAATGCTTCTTTAAATTTCCTTTTTGAAAATAAATTTTCAAAACTTTTTATCTTATCTGGTAAACCTATGCTCTGATACCAAGTGAAACACCCCACCTCCGTTAGGGTCACTCTCAAAGGGAATGCCCTAATTTTGGTGGAGGTTTGTAAGTATAAGTCACAGATAAACAAGACAAATATAAAAACACGTATTTTTGAACAGCGGAAAACAACAACTTTTATTTCATTAAAATATGTGTTACACAATCCATGCCATAATTTGTTTTACAATACTTCCAAAAACATAACATCTTCATAACTGTCTTGATTACATTATTTAAAGAAGCATAAAGAAAACATAAATAAACTGCAAAAGTCCCATAGTTGCTGTCCAAAGCCGTAGTCCAAAATGAAAAGATCCAAGCAATACATTCTTTCTCTTCAAGCTGGATATAAAGGCAGGTCAAGCTGCGGTATTCCCTCCCTGTGGACCTGGGGAGGGAAACGGAAGAAAAGAAGACGAAAGAAAAGTAGAGTCAGACATAAAGCCTGAGTAAGTCTAGGACTATTAAGTCTATGAATAAAGAACTGGGTATGATAAGTATAAACTAGAAATGGGGAAAGCACCATAAACTTAGTTAAGTTGTCTAGTGTCGAATGTACTATCGTACCCCATATCAATCTCTGAACCCATATAAACTAGTTCCCAACTGGCACCCCATAATCAGGGTGAAGTGATCCATTTTATGATGATCGGCTGCTACTCGCATAGTTACATGTGTCTTACAGCCCCCGATGTTGTAGTTACCTATGCTGGTCCCACCATGGGGTGTATCAAGTCCCATGGTGGCGGCCCGACACAATCCTAGAATGCATAGGTATGCTACTGGTGCCCAGTGCCTTATTTTTCTGCGCCGGAGTGTGTGCACGCCCGCACCCCGTTAGAACCTACACTACTGCACCACCGCCGTCGATTTGACCGCTTACAATCAGCCCAGTAATCGTGCCCCACCCTGTCTAGTTTCAGGGTATCATGATACCTAATAGGGTTACTACTGAAAAGGGTCCCCCGCTACTAGGTTTTCTATTTCTAGCCAACATGCTAAGTGGGTTAAGTGTTTTATAAACCTAACCCCCAATCAGTCTGTTTAGTTTAGCATGTTCCATTCTGATTAAGTATTAATATAATTTACTTAATCCTATCAATCCCGACTCAGCCTTAATTGTCTTATTAAAGCCTTGACCTCTCACATTAGACAGGTATTGTGGCTGCCTGTTGCCGGTTGGGTCCGGGCAGTCTTACGCCACAATTCAGTCTAACCTCGGGTCCTTATTGGGCTCCATGTTTAACCACCCACATTGGATAGGTATTGTTGTGACTACTGGACAGCCGGGCGGTTCCGGGCAGGTTTACATCACAACTCAATCCAACCTCGGGTTAAACACATCGTATTTTCTACATTTACATATTTTGTCTCTTTTCTTTATTTTCTTATATGTAAATA
The DNA here is from genome assembly GCA_030737875.1 of Allium sativum. NCBI lineage: Eukaryota > Viridiplantae > Streptophyta > Magnoliopsida > Asparagales > Amaryllidaceae > Allium > Allium sativum. Next base: position 559,452,988 of record CM060915.1, read on the forward strand.
TTTGCGGCCCATTATTCAAAATCAATTTAAGATAATGGTGTAAAGGTTTACACCAATCATGGGCCCAACCCATTCTTGAATTTGGGACCATCTACTTTTATATTTTCATTTATTAATTAATTTAGCCCAACGCTATTTCCCCCGTTTAATACGTTCATTTATTATAATATATGTTGGGCTTAGCCTTTTAAGCCCAACTTAGCCACGTGAAAAAGGGGAGGCTTAAAACGTGATTATATACACAAAAAGGGGAATGTGAACGCATGAACTTGCAACGTAACGTTGGAACTACAAAATAGAAACTGGTGTACTTGCATTGTAGTAACATATACTTTGGTCATAAAGCATAAGTGACATGAATCAAACCATGTAAACTTGTAGTTAAGTTAAGAATCTAACTAAATTAGATATCATTATTAACACATAGTCTTAACTACAACATAAACCTATATTTTTACCTAGGCATAATGTCAAACATAAGCAAATCATGTTTATAAAATTACTATATGTTTACAAAGGTGCTTACTTTTGTTACTAATACAAAAGTATAGTTCAACTAGAATTATTCCAACTTAATCATGATTTTTAATCTATTCACATAATCATGGCACAAATATACCCAAACATGAAATCATGGTTTTTGATCTATTCATGTAATCATGGCATAAATATTCCTAAACATGAAATCATGGTTTTCATTCTATTCAGAGAATTATAAACATATCTAAACTTACATCATGGTTTTTATTTTATCTATGTAAACTTGCAAGAGGAATGTAATTCTAATGTAATTCTAATGTAACTTATGATAACAACATGAGCCTAAAAACATGTTTTTCAATTGGGCATAATAACGAACATAGTTTATTCATGTTCATAAAATTTATACAAAATTACAAAGATGCGTGCTTTTGTCACTATCACAAAAATATGATTTTTATACTTGAACTATGATGCCAATTCCAACATAACTTCATATGAATCATAATACTTAGGTGAATCAAATTACACTAAAGATGACCATGGAATTTTACATCATGTTGTCATAACCATAGATCATGGACTTGCATGAATTCCAATTAAAATGTCATAACATATAGTTGTTAACATGAATCATATACTTGCATGAATCTTAAATAAATTATTACAACATATAGTTGTTAACATGAATCATATACTTGCATGAATCTTAAATAAATTATTACAACATATAGTTGTTAACATGAATCATATACTTGCATGAATCTTAAATAAATTATTACAACATATAGTTGCTAACATGAATCATATACTTGCATGAATCTTAAATAAATTATTACAACATATAGTTGCTAACATGAATCATATACTTGCATGAATCTTAAATAAATTATTACAACATATAGTTGTTACTTTCAACATGAATCATATGCTTGCAATTATCAAATGGGTGTTGTAAATAACTACCACAAACATGTAGTTTTTCAATATGAATCATATGCTTGAATTAAATTTCCACAACATGTGGTTGTCAACATAAATCATATACTTGTATGAATCCAATCGTACATCATAGTATTGCCAAATCGTTAGAATCAAAATAACATACAAATATAGATTATTATCGCCACAATTCCATTTCGCAAATCACGTTCTTGCGAATATCCAATCGTATACCACAATATTCCCAAATCGTTTAGCATCAAAGCAACATACAAATATAAATTATTATCGCCACAATTCCATTTCTTTCTTTACACAAATCAACACAATTATTTAATTCATATCGGAATAGCACTCTACTTACTGCGTATGGCGAATCTTTAATTCAGAAATCTGAATTCTGAATTTGGAGATGCTATCCTTTGTTGTAGGCGTTGCTTTAATTTGATTAACGTTGCTTTAAGCTTTGAATTGATTTGTTGTTCGTCTCTTTTCAAGTGGAGGCTCTCTTTAGTTTCCCTCTGACAGCATGGCGGCTCACGATCTTATTTTGTGCGTATTTTTAGTTGAGATTTGAGTTGTATATATAGAATTTTAGGATTAATTTAGGCCGTTTGATTAATCCTAGAAATGACCACAACCGTTCAGTCAGGATAGAGTTATCCTATTGACTCAGCCATGAGTCAGAAATGACTCAGCATTGACTCAGCGATGAGTCAGAAATGACTCAGCGTATTAAATGTTCACCAATTCAAACGGAAATACGTATTTAATAGATACATTTTCCCCTTTACCGTATTAATTACCCATATATAAATATTTATTTATATGTGAATAAATATTTTCTTACCTTTAATTTGTCATAATTCCAAATTGGAGAAGGCCCAAAAAAAAAACCATCCTTGACAACCAAAAATGCGCAATATACGCTACATGATGCGTACACGTCATATATATATATATATATGCGTATATGTATATATATATATATATTATATATATATATATGCGTATATGTATATATATATATATTATATATATATATATATACATTCATTTTTTTTCTCTATCTTCCCAATTACCCATTTTCACACTAAACCACTTTTTGAACTGCGTTCACACTAGGCTATTTTAAGCCATTCCCCTAAAACAAAAATAGGGCGCTGGCGGGGATCGAACTCTGTACCTCTTGTATGCAAGTCATGTGTTCCAACCAAATGAGCTACTAAGTCTTTTGCTTACAAACCCTAGAACAATGCTAAATATTATTCGTTTCCCATTCTTCTTTTTTTCATGTTTTGCTGCGATATTTAAATTAAAGATATCTTCTTCACACGTTATCCGTTTTGCGTAAACTCGGACTCTATCTCAAGCAGAATTTCGAGGCGGACGCAATGGCGTAACCCGTTTCCCTTAATTCTTATGTTTTTAATTAAGTATACCATAGTTTATTAAATTACTGTTAACCGAAAACTCGGGGTGTTACAATTCAGAAAGGCGAACCCTTGAGTTTTCAGGTTGATAATGAGGGGATTCTAAGGCCGAAAGGTCGAATCTGTGTTCCTAACATTGCTGAGCTCCGAAAGGAAGTTCTGGATAAATGCCACAAGTCAAAACTTAGTATCCACTCGGGAGTAAGCAAAATGTATAATGACATCAAACGCACTTTCTGGTGGAAGTCAATGAAGAGGGACATTTCTTCATATGTTAGCCGATGCCCTACTTGCCAGCTAGTCAAAAGCGACCAACAGAAACTTGCTGGATCATTGCAACCACTAGACGTTCCTGGTTGGAAGTGGGAACATATTTCCATGGACTTGATAGATGGTCTGCCTAGAACCAGAAAAGGAAATGACAGTATTTGGGTGATCGTAGATCGCTTCACGAAGACCGCCCATTTCATACTGTCAGATCAAACAGAACTGCTCAGAGTCTGGCCCAGATATACTTCAAGGAAATTGCTAGACTACACGGAGTGCCGATCAGTATAGTGAGCGGTAGAGATCCAATATTCACTAGCAAATTCTGGGAGGCATTTCAAGTAGAGCTGGGAACAAAGTTGAACTTGATCACCGCTTATCATCCTCAGACAGATAGTCAGACTGAAAGGGTGAATTGTATACTAGAAGATCTATTGCGGGCTTGTGTTCTGGATTTGGGTGGATCATGGGAAGACCATCTGCATTTGGCTGAATTCTCATATAACAACAGCTACCAGGCGAGCCTGACAATGTCGCCATTCGAAGCATTGTATGGTAGACCGTGCCGATCCCCTGCTTGTTGGGTCGAACCCGGTAATAGACATGTATTGGGGCCTGATATGATCCGAGAAGCTGCCGACAAAGTCGATTTCACTAAGAAACGATTACTCGCCGCACAAAGCCGACAAAAGAGCTATGCCGATAGGAGAAGAAGAGATATATCATTTGCTGTTGGCGACTGTGTATATCTGAAAGTATCGCCGATGAGGCGAGTTATCTGGTTCGGTAAAACTGGGAAGTTGGCGCCCAAATTCATTGGCCCATTCCCTATACTAGAACAGATTAGAACTCTCTCTTATAGGGTTAAATTGCCTGATTGGTTGCCAAGAGCACATGATGTATTTCACATATCTCAACTTCGAAAGCACGTTCATGATCCAGACTTGATCGTGGAAGAAGCAACTCAACAGGATATTGAAATTACTCCAGAATTAGCTGTGAGGAGAGAGTCGCTAAAGATCATCGGCAAAGAAACCAAAGAACCGAGGAACAAGAAAGTTCACTTAGTCAAAGTGCAATGGAGTGGGGATTCGCGAGATTGTACTTGGGAAACTGAGGAGAGCATTCAAAAAGCCTATCCTAAGTGTCGAGTAGACATCTCTGATTGACTCCGGTGCAAGGTACATTTACCATACTTTGCATTACCAATTAGTTCTCTACTTTGTTGTTATTTTCTTTCCATGGATGTGCACTTTTAATTCTATAGTCTGAATAATTTTAAAAGAGTATAGAAATTGATTAGATATTTTTGAAAAGTTCAGAACAATTTGATTGTTGTTTGTGTTGTGTGCTAGTAGATTTGATTAATTAAATTATTAAAACGATAGTTAATTTAATCAATAATAGAATAATGGTAGAATTTATTCATTTAAATCACACATTGAGCTGATTAGAAAATAGATAGAAATATATACTTGTGCATTACATATGTTTGAACAGGTAATTGGATAGCTGTTGAGTAAAGAATTTATTTGCGTGCCCGACAAATAGTTAAACCTTAATGAGTTGGATGCGAAATATTATTATATCAACTCCTGTCAATGCCATTGGATACGGAGTGCTGGTTGTTCTGTGTGTAATCATAAACGTTGCCATAGGATAGTAACAATTAATTTTGAACTACATTACATGGCATACTTCTTGAAGATAGGCATACTTCATCATATACCACATAAGCATTTGGAGCTTGTGTGACGAGGTGGAAGATTTACCATACGAGCGGGAGACTTGTATGGCGATGACTATATATTACAGGTTGAACTGATGACTGTTATGACCATATAAAATCTGTAACGATAAATTGCCAGATTTATAAAAACCCCACACGGGTCTGGAGTTGACAATAATCACATCTCTCTAGTCATTAGATACGGCACATGGATTATTTATTTCCCACACGGGACGAGGTGACGAGGATTTATCCTCTGGAGCAATTAAAAAACACACTCCCTCAGGCTTTGACCGGGTGACGAGAATTTATTCTCTGGAGTTATTATCTATACACACTCCCTTGTAAACACCAGAATATATCACTATAAATATATGTATGCTTTATAGGATTTATTGGGTACCTAATACGGCCCAATAAATTTCCAAACCTCTCTCCGTACAAAGGAGGTTATGGCGAAATTTTTCGAAAATTCCGGTTGTTAGCCAAATTTTTGAAGAATTTGAAAATTCTCAGAAACTGAAAAGTTGGAGAATGGAAGCCAGATTGAATGTAGAGTTGATTAATCAAACCAATTTCGACTTTGTTCCTTTTTGGGGACGAAAAGTTTTAAGTGGGGGAGATTGTAACGACTCGGAAAATCTGAACCAATTTAAATTATTTAAATTAGCTAAAATAGTGGATTTTAAATATTCAAAATAAATATTTTAAATAATAAAGATGAAAACTGAGTTTGAATCGACAACTGAAAAGGAATATAATTAATTCTAATTATAAACAAGGCCAAAAATGGCGCGGTAGTTTCAAAATTTGAATTCAAACTTTGACTGACTGTACCGGGTGCAAAACAAAATGGATTAGAGTGAAACCAAAAATATTTAAATCTGTTAGTGAACACCTTTCTAACGAATCTGAAAAATCGAAGTTTCATAGCGGAAAGAAAAAGTTATGGCCAAATGAATTTTCTGAAAGGTCGCTATGGAAATTATATAGCCCGTGAAAATGGTCGTTTTGCAAACGACCTCGGAATTCGACGAAACCACTTTTGTTGGATCTGGGATGTGAAGTTATTACTTGGTTTCAAATTTCATAATTTTTGAAGCTAGTATGTGAGCGTGGCAAAGGAAAACGTGTTTTGGTCAATTACAGTTGAATTGGATCGACCAGAAATGGGCCATTTTTCAAACGATCTCAGAATTCGACAAAACTAGTTTTGTTGGGACCGTATCGTCAAAACATAGCTAGATTTATTTTTATGGAATTTTTCGAATCAGTTTGTGGCCCTGGCAAATTGAAATGTACATTCAAATCGAATATTGAATGTTTTATATTTTAATTCGAACGAAAACTGACTGAATCAATCGAACGGGCCTACGAAACATATCCCATTGTGTTTGGAATGGGGGTAAAACACTAGGGACGAAAGTCGTTGGGTTTGAATTGGGATTCGTGTGTGACAAGGGGTATTTTCGAATTTTAAAAAATAAATAAATAAATTGGTTAGTCCACATCAGCCCCCCTCCCCCGACATTCTCTCTCCCCGATTAAAACGACGAACGGCGGCGGAAGCTTCCTTCCTTCTCTCCTTGTTTTCTCCTAATCCACTCAATAGAATTCAACGCCCCAGTTAAAGTTTTTGTAGAGTTTTCTTCCACCTTCAAATCCATATAACCCTTGCCCTCTATCGTGTCGTGTGGAGCGAGACCCACCAGCTCGAAGTCGAGCGTTTCAGGCTGCCGCCGCACCTCGAGACCAACGTCGAACTGTGGGTGGTGCAAGGCGCCGGGAAGCTCTTTCCAAGCCCTTCGACGCTAAACCATCTGATCTTGACCTCGTGCAGCGGATTGGGAAAGAGATTCAAACCTAGTTTTGAATCATTTAAAAAGGTATGCGGCCTATTTAATTCCAAAGGTTTTCAACGGTTTAAAACCGTCGCAAACTTTGATTTCACGATAAAAATCATATCTTTTTCATGCTTTGACGAAATTCAGTGAAACAAGAGACAGTGGACTCATGTGGACGTCTTCTATATTATAGAAGAGACCGCATATTTTCCTGAGCCTTCTGCTATTTTTGGTGGAGTGGAACCCAATGTGAGATTTCTAAATTATAAACGATATGGAAAACGACGATGTATAAATTATATAGTCAATGTATGAGTTATACAAGCGTTGTACACCTCTTGTATAAGCATTGTATAAGTTGTACGTTCGATGTATAAGTTATATATGCGTTGTAAAAATTATATATGTGTTGAAATAGAAGTGAAATGCTATATATATATATATATATATATATATATACACGCCCCTCGTCCACAAACCATGGACGATATTTATTGGTTGTGATTGGTGTGAAAATTGATTGATAGCGAATGGTTGATTGAAATTGATTGATTGTAGTTGAAAAATACCCGTTTGTGGTTGAGAAATATTTGGTTGAAACCACATAGGATTAGTTTGTGGAAATGAAAAAAATATACATGCCGCCTACATGCGAACTAGATGCATGATTCCCCATTGTCAAAAGTTGCAAGGCTTTAAGGTAGAGCGAGGGGCTGTACTAGGGACGGTTCCGGTTTTAACTACCCTGTCGTTATGTTGCCGAAATTTTGAATAATATTCATGTGTTAGAATTATTTTCCTGTGTTGAAATTATATTCGTCTGTTGAATAGAAAACCTTCATGTGTTGAATTGATATTCATTTGTTGAATAGAAATTCATGTGTTGAATGGTATTCGTGTTTTAAATAAATTGTTTTAACAATAAAAATCACATTTTTACTCCATATATATAAACTATAGAAAACCTTCATGTGTTGAATCAGAATTCATTCGTTGGATAGAAATTCATGTGTTGAATGGTATTCGTGTTTTGAATAAATTGTTTTAACAATAAAAATCACATTTTTACTCTATATATATAAACTATAGAAAACCTTCACATGTTGAATCGATATTCATTCGTTGGATAGAAATTCATGTGTTGAATGGTATTCGTGTTTTAAATAAATTGTTTTAACAATAAAAATCACAATTTTACTCTATATATATAAACTATAGAAAACCTTCATGTATTGAATCTATATTCATTCGTTGGATAGAAATTCATGTGTTGAATGGTATTCGTGTTTTAAATAAATTATTTTAACAATAAAAATCATATTTTTACTATATATATAAACTATAGAAAATCTTCATGTGTTGAATCGATATTCATTCGTTGGATAGAAATTCATGTGATGAATGATATTCGTGTTTTAAATAAATTGTTTTAACAATAAAAATCACATTTTTTTCTATATATATATAAACTATAGAAAACCTTCATGTGATGAATTGAAATTCATTTATTGAATTGAAATTCATGTGTTGAAGGGTATTCATATTTTGAAAGAAATTGTTTTATAATAAAAATTCTATTTTTATCATCAATATGAACTATATAAAATAATATGGTTTTGAAATAAATTGTTTTATAATAAAAATCCTATTTTTATCACCTATATTAACTATCTAAAATAATCGAGTGTTGAAATAAATTGTTTTAAATTAAAAATCACATTTTTATTGTATACATGAATTTATAAAAATAGCGAAGTGTTGAAATAGAAGACAGTTAGATAAAAATATCATTTTTATCAAATGTATGAAAATCATGTTGTTTTGAAATTGAAGAATCGATATATATATATATATATATATAGAATTGAAATATATCGAATAACGAAGCTGCAGTTCGTATTTTGAAACGGTGATTTCGAACGATTAGTGCGGGAGATCCGACCATCGGATTTTCCCGAAACCGCAATCGTTGGGATCGCTTTGGAAATATCTTTCCAACGGCACCAACTTTATAAAGATCCAACGGTTGGATTGTCTGGAATGTTTAATTCAAATATGAAGAAAAACAGCGCCAGTACCGGGAGATCCGACCGTCGGATTTTCCCGAAACTGGAGCCGTTGGATTTGTTTTGAAAAGATCTTTATAATGATGTAAATTTTGTGAAGATCCAACGGTTAGATTTTTTAGATATGTGTAAATCAAATCTGAAGAAAAACAGCTCCACGGCCGCGTTATGGCCGAAGCGTCGTTTTGAATAAATTGGCTGTTTTAAAATAAATAAAAATAGCGATAAATCGTTATAAAATATTATAAACGATATGGATATGATATTTAGAAACTAACTGGAGGTTGGCTGAGTCGAATGGTTTCCTGGATTTTGATCTGATGTTGGTTTCGGTCTTCGGGGTTAATATTTGGGAAATCGTTCTCTTACTAATTGACGGTTAGTAACTAATGAATGGAAATGATGCGTATGTAGTGTTTGTGTAGCACGTGTTTATTATATATGCGAGTTGCTCAGAAAGACCGGGTTTATCCCATTCTGAATAACTGAATCGACGATAAGAAATCGAAGATGAAGACGGTGGTTGAAGACCAGAAATCTTCACCTCGTTTGAATGATAACTGATGTCCTGTTTGGGAGGCATCCCGAAATATGGATAATGAGTGGTGATCATCCAGACGTACGTGGAAATCGATGGGTTTGCGAGGTATATAGTGCCTCTGGTTTCGTTCAAACCCAGAACGGACTTGTAAATGGACTGTGTGTCTGACATTGGAATTTATTTTGTGTGATTGATAGCCATCAGCTGCATGGTGTGAATTGCCAGTGTGGCATGCTAAGATGCAGTGATCAAGGCTTCTGTTGAAAAGCAAAGTCTTGTGGTGATGATCAAAGCCCCGCCTGTGTGGCGTAGCTTTGTGATTAACGTGAATTCGCGAACCTCACACCCCGGTATGAACCAGAAATGGGAGAGGACCTCAGGGAGGACAAGCGTTTCTTTCTAGCTAGAAGTGGCGTCAGTGGATTTACACGCCCTGACGAGATTGACTTATGTGAATGTTGTTGTTGCGAGGCGCCTCGAAAATATCGGGCGATCCAGGACCGATGGAGTCATTCGTTGGCTCGTTTACGCCCCAAAGGGCAGGGAAACGTATTGTTCAGGCATAATAATCCACATCGGTGGACCGGCCCTGTCACTCCAAAGCTTGCCTGTGGCTTGGGCTAGAGAGTCGCGAAGTCGCTAAGGACTATCTTTTGCCTTGGTTCATGATGGAAATCCAATTTCCAAATACGTGACTGTGCGGTTTTGATTATATATATATATATATATATATATATATATATATGGCAACATGATATATGGTACCCATGCCGTCTATGATTGATAGTTATGATTGAAATTGTTTTTGAAACATTTAAACACTAGTAATAATATCAAATGCTTTCGTTTTATTCGTATCAATCATATTTTGGCCGTTATAATGTAAAACTCTATCCTCCGGTTTGAGTTGCATTGTGTGATGGGAACAGACTCTTATATTGACTTCATTTTTATAAAAAGCTTTGCGATATTTAAAAGAATGATTTGTTTTAAAGCACTAGCAATCCAATGGAGTAAACCCGTTCCACGAAAGTGGCGTAGTCCGGTGATTAGCCATATTTTCAATGTGTTGAGTAGATTTCTCATACCAGTCCCATGACTGACTCGTAGTTTGTTTCACTTTCAAACTCGGGTGCCCCTTTTTCTACATAGGCAGCCTTGTATTCAGGTTTTAGCTGGCTTTCTCTGGATAGCTGAAGCTGAAGATGGATTCTATCATTTATCTCTTTCTATGTTGTTCAGCTCCTATTGTACATTATGTTTGTTTTCCGCTGTAGACATTTATGTATAGCTGAACTGTATTTGTACCAAGTATGATCCTGTATACTGTGTAACTCTGATGATTACGTTTATCCAGTATATTCTATTGTGCATTATCTGGTGTATTTATTTAATTTCTGTTCTGCTATTATCTGTTTATGTGTTATATTCCAAAGATTACCCTTGTCGCCGTCAGTATGGGGTTCGGGGTCGTCACATCGAGGAACAGGATGAACCGAAGGTACTCTCCTGCTGCATCCAATATAGGAATCACCTCATGGATCAGTTGCGAGAAGTCCTTGCAACCCGTAGATTCCAACCACGACCGAACTGCAACACCCCACATCCTTTAGTGTCACTCACAAAGGGAATGCACTAAGTTCTGTGGAGCATTTAGGGTAAAAGATGCAGATAAATTACAAGACAGACAAAATTAAAACAGCGGAAAATAAAACAAAACTTTATTGATAAAATAGTTTGTACAACAATTGTTTTCCAATATTAGAGTATCATCTGTCTTACAAAATAAAGAAGCATAAAATAACATTTATATTCCCCAATGTAGCATAAGCCAGCCATAGCAGCAGAAAAAGAGAGTCTAAAGCACTTTGTCAAAGAATCTTCGAGCTTGGGAAGAGTGACGGTCCAATCTAACCTGAGCTATACTATTCCCTCCTTAACTACCTGGGGGTGGAAACGAAAGAAAAGAAGACGAAAGAAAACTGGGTCAGACATAAAGTCTGGTAAGTTCAGTTACTTCTAGCATGTGAACAAGGAAAAACAAAATGACATGAATTAACTGAATACAAGACAATACCATGATGATAGGGCCAACAAAATAGGATAAGATTAACACAAGATATTCTAAGACAAAATAAACTGGATATGCTTTAATACATTCTCCGCTTCGCTATTAAACAGTTATTATGGTTTCTATGTCTCTGCACCACCTATCTAGTGTCCCAACTAGTAATCTATCTAAAATTTTAACGCGATCCCAATCCCAGTAATTGTGGTTGCCTTTAGGCATATATTTATTATTTATTACCTAGATCTAATCTAGGGTTTTATATCAAAGTACTTCCTAGATTCCACTCGGGTTTACGCGGCTTATCTAATGTTTCACAGATTCAGGGTTTATGCCACCTAGGTCCAACTAGGGATTACGCTACCTGTCGAACGATGCCCCTAGTCTAGGACACACTACCTAGAGAGGTATATGTTCCTAGACTTTCCCCACGTATGTGTCGTGAATCGTTATCGCTGTCTAGATGCACATGTCCTTTATATATGCGACCCGAGTCCCGTGGCAGGGCTAATCAAGAAACACGGAACTCAGTCGGGAGCTTTAAGGTTTCTGCCGATGCAGATGCTAAGGTCTGTTTTTCCAGTGGCTATGGTCCCACTCGACCACTCCCTCAACTAATGAAAGGCACACCTTGAAAAATGAGAACTATACGCAGGCCCTCTATGCCCCCACTAACCTATGGCCATCCTCACCCATAACTAGATAGCAAGTATATGGTCTTTTGGAGTTCTCTACCTTCCGCTTTACGTATCTCGACTGACTCAAGATGGTAGGTAGACGATAAGTCGCTATCACAGGGCTACTGGTCTCGCTGAATCACGCTGGTCCATCCTAGTCTTTAGGTTGCCATATATTGCAACCAAGGCATACCCTTGGTTCTTCTCACGCAGACCTTAACCTCTGTGAGCCCAGGCAGATCATCTGCATTCTCACAGAGGGATACAAAGAGTACCCTTACGTCCCCTCGAAGCCTCGGGCTTCGTAACCCAATTCGTTGGAGCCTTCTTTAAGATCGTTCGCTCCTCCTCGTGTTATACTAAGAATTACTACTTAGTTTTCCTAACTAAGGTTTACCACTTGGTTTCCTGAATCGTCGATTTCTTAACTAAGGTTTACCACTTAGTCCTTTTAACTAAGATTTACTACTTAGTTCTCTTTCTTGTCAAGTTGGATTGGTTAAGTGTCATTAGTCGATACAAGTTAACTTAACTTATTCATTTGTCATGCTAAACTGGTTAAGTGTTACCAGTAATTCACGTTGACTTAACCCTACCAGCATCAAGTTATATTGGTTAAGTACTTACTTAACCCTACCCATTCATCTTGTATTGGTCAAGTGTTCCATTTTAACTTAACCTTGCCTATCTTTTTTAACTAACATGTTATAACGGTTAAGTGTTCCCTTAGTTAACTTAACCTAACATTGGTTTGATTAACATGTTCTAATGGTTAAGTATTGTCCCTTCATGTTTTTAACTTAACCCTATTCATTTATCACACTCTGATGGTTAAGTGTTCAAGCTTACTTAACCCTATGCTCTATTCCAGCTTACATACTAAATTGGCTAAGTGTATTAAATTTACTTAACCCCAACCTGTAGTCTAGTTAGCATGTTAAATTGGCTAAGTGTATTAACTTTACTTATCCCCAACCTCTAGTCTAGTTAACATGTTAAATTGGCTAAGTGTATTGAATTTACTTAACCCCCACTTTCTAGTCTGGTTAACATATTAAATTGGCTTAAGTGTTTTTCTTAGTTACTTAACCCCTACAAATCTTGTCTTGTTACCATGCTAAGTTGGTTAAGTGTTCTAGTTAACTTAACCCTATCGTTCTAACTTAACTGTGTTAAGTTGGTTAAGTGTTCTTATGGACTTAACCCTCCCATTCTAGCTTAACTTTAATTGTCTTATTAAAGCACCAGCCACTCACATTAGACAGGTATTGTTGTGGCTGCCAGTATGCCGGTTGGTTCCGGGCAGTCTTACGCCACAACTCAGTCTAACCTCGGGCCTTTATCGGGCTCAATGCCTTAACCTTCCACATTGGATATGTATTGTTTTGATCAATGGACAGCCGGGCGGGTTCGGGCAGGTTTACATCACAACTCAATCCAACCTCGGGTTAAGCATGTTCGTATTGTCTAAATTTACTTTTCTCATTTAGGATAAATTCTATAAGTAAATTTTCCCTAATTTACTTATTCCATTATTACTCTTTTAATGTACATTGTCAACATTTATTATTATGGCCCATTTTCCCTATATATCATATTTATAGTTTTTGGTATGTAAATTATACCAAATTAAGTGTCACTAACCATGATTATTCTAAACATGACAATTACTCACAATTATGACTAAATTCAAAATTTGTGCTAATATACTTATTATGCCAAATTAACTTTAATTGACCCAATTCTGATTTAACATCCTAATTTACAGTTTGTGGCAAGACTAGAATTATTATTCTAGTTTACCGTTTACGCCTAAAACTTAGCTTACTTGCCAATACTAAATTTAATATGTCAAATTACATATTCCATAATTCATGTCAAATTTTCAAATTTACGTTCTAATAAACATGCCATAATACATGTTCTAAATTATGCCAATCATAATTATGTTCATGTTCCACATTATGCCAATTTCCAAGTTTACAACCATGTTTAAGTCAAATTTATGATTTGCCCAAATCGTATTCCCATCGTTCGTGTAATCGTGATTTGATCCTAGATTATTGATAAATCTAGATTCTTGGATAAAAAGGGAATGAACCAAAATGCCATGAAAAGATAGACATAATGACTGGCAGAAGATGATAACTCACTAATCACAGATCTAACAAATTACACTGAATAAATTGATTAAAGCATCGAAGGCCTATAGATCTGATAATATTATGACATAAAAAGGGTTGAACAAATAATATAGTTTCAAGTATATGGGAAGATCTAACTTAATAGATAAATTACCATAATCAAGATCCAAGGATAATTAAGAATAAACTGAATAGATAATCAAGTTTAGATCCAATCTCACAGTCATAATCCTAGGCAATAATATCATGTTCATGAATCATAGGTAATTATCCACTATTGTCCTTGTCATAGTCATAGGAATTGGTTTATGCTCCTACTCAAAGGCTTATGTTCATAGTCAAAGGCTTATGTTCATAGTCAAAGGCTTATGGTTTCGAAGGCCACAGTTCCATAGTCATAATCTTAAGCATTGGCAATTTAGTCACAATGTGTTCTAGGCCATAATCAAGAATCAGATCCAAAGTCATAAACAAGCATAGATTCAATGAAATGATAAGGCATATTTCTTATATTCTTTTAATTTCATGTCACAAATAGATAAGGCGTTCAAATCTAAAAAGTAACCGACATACATTGATTGGATCTAGAAAAGAATAGAAAGATAGCGTTGCTTGAAGCTGTTGAATCTTTACTTGAATCCTAACTTGTTTTGAATCTTCTCTTGAAAGACTTGGGATCTTCTCTTGAAAGACTTGGGCAGCATATCCTCGTCTTGATTTATATTTTATTTTAATCTATTTATTTAGATTTAGAGGAAGAAGAAGAAGCCATGTCCATCAAGAATTTGTGCAGCATAAGGTTAGAGAAGAATGGTGCAAAGAGAAGGAGACTAGGGGGCTGTTTATATAGGATTGCAAGTTAATTTGAGCCGTCGATGAAGCCAAGGTTAATCAAAGCCATCCGTTCTAAAGAGAAGCCAATTATGTTCACAATTACTTTCTTAATGTACATTATTAACATTTATTATTAAATTTGTATGCACATTAGATACATCCCCCCTTTACGCATTTATTATTAAATTTGTATGCACATTAGATACATCTCCCCTTTACACATTTATTATTAAATTTGTATGCACATTAGATACATCTCCCTTTTACACATTAATTATTAAATTTGTATGCACATTAGATACATCTCCCCTTTACACATTTATTATTAAATTTGTATGCACATTAGATACATCTCCCCTTTACACATTTATTATATTAAGCATTGGTTATTCTTAAATTAGTAACTTTAGTGTTAACAGAAATACGGGGTGTTACATTCTCCCCACCTTAAAGGATTTCGACCCCGAAATCTTCAAGTCAAGAGGAATGTAAATCCTACATCTAATCATCCATCTACTCAACCATCAAATACAGGCATCCATTGTCCTTAAAGACTTCTAATGCTTGTATGTTCATATGCATAGTGTGTGTACATGTCTTTATCTAATGCAAAATCAGGCGGTCTACTGATTCAGTTGACCTCCTTAATGCAAATCATGTCAGTGTCATGCGTCCAATACTTATGCAAATCCTAATGATACATATTATTTCTATATGAGTGCACAATCATTCACTCAAATGTGACATCCATATGATAACACATTAAGTTCAATTCATAAACAAATACATACATGTAAAGGAAATATGAAGGCGTCTGAGCTGATCTAGTGCCTAATACGTGTGTATATGCATTCACGAGCAACCACTAGCAACCATTCGCAACCATCAACCATAACATGTTTCAAATACATGTTTACATCCAAAAGGGTTTCTACCTAAGGATCGATGATACGTCCTAGAGGATATACCTTAAAAGCTAGAAATTAGTATGTATAGAATTCCTAAAAAAAAAAGGAATCAAGGATGTACACTTAAGAAAAAGGGTATGAGGCGCGTATGCCTTATCTTCAATCTCCCGTATCACGTCTTCTTGAGCTTTACTCGACTGTACCTTAACAGATTCAACTTCACGATTGCGAAGTTTCTTGACCTCCATTTCCAAAATAAACAAATGTCAACCATGGTACTGAGTGTATATACTAGGATGATCAGAGGTCTCTCCTCTTAGCTTATCCATCATGCCATAACTATGAGGGTCAAAAGGTCACTACGTACTTTTTCCCTCTCTTAAGGTTAGTCCTTCTCTATATAGAGCGCCTGCCACAATTATTCATCTCTCAAGCAAACCATCCTAGTCGAACTCGACATCCCTCAAGTACAAGCCCCAAAGGCCTAAACCAATATCAGACAAGCACCGGAAGAATGTCTCCTCCGAATTTGGAGGATCTACGTGAGATGATCTAAGCAAAAACAACCAAACACTTGAGCACTAGTTGGGATCTTTTACTATACAAGTACTAAGGTGCAGAGACTCAACTATGGAAGCAAATATGAACAAATGTGAAGTGCTGAAACCAAAAGAAAGAGTACAAACAGAAAAACTAGACTCTTCCAACAGAACTTTACTACCTTTCTCCTAGGTACGCTTAGTGGTGAAAGTATGTACTTGCCCTTCTGAAAATCTTGTCCTTTGTTCTTAACTATATGCCCTATTCTGCCATAGTAAAGATACTTCCTCTTGTCTTAGGTTTTATAATCCCTTCCTCCTTCGTGAGCCAAGTCTACATCCATGGATTCCTCATCCTTGGGTTGTTCTCCTTAGCCAAATTCCTCATCCTTTTTCGTGTGTAATCATGTTGACAAATCTCTCGAAAGCTGCATCCATCGTATAGAAAACCCTACTAAGCTTGAAAGAAAACTAGCCGCAGGTGAAACTACTACACTTATAGAAGGACGTCGGGCACTACTTCGCCCTTCGATGAGGTTAACTCCCAGAAAGCCAGGAGCCCCAGAGACTCAAGAAAGAAGGGGACAAGAATTCAAACAGAGAATCAAAAGATAGTGCGTATGGCTATTGGGGAATATGCCTTTAAAACAAAATTTTTCTTTTGAAAATGCTTCTTTTAAAACTGTTTGAAAATAATATATTTTTTCAAATCTTTTATCTGATCCAGTAACCTTCAACTCCGATACCACGTGTAACACCCCACATCCTTTAGTGCCACTCACAAAGGGAATGCACTAAGTTCTGTGGAGCATTTAGGGTAAAAGATGCAGATAAATTACAAGACAGACAAAATTAAAACAGCGGAAAATAAAACAAAACTTTATTAATAAAATAGTTTGTACAACAATTGTTTTCCAATATCGGAGTATCATCTGTCTTACAAAATAAAGAAGCATAAAATAACATTTATATTCCCTAATGTAGCATAAGCCAGCCATAGCAGCAGAAAAAGAGAGTCTAAAGCACTTTGTCAAAGAATCTTCGAGCTTGGGAAGAGTGACGGTCCAATCTAACCTGAGCTATACTATTCCCTCCTTAACTACCTGGGGGTGGAAACAGAAGAAAAGAAGACGAAAGAAAACTGGGTCAGACATAAAGTCTGGTAAGTTCAGTTACTTCTAGCATGTGAACAAGGAAAAACAAAATGACATGAATTAACTGAATACAAGACAATACCATGATGATAGGGCTAACAAGATAGGATAAGATTAACACAAGATATTCTAAGACAAAATAAACTGGATATGCTTTAATACATTCTCCGCTTCGCTATTAACCAGTTATTATGGTTTCTATGTCTCTGCACCACCTATTTAGTGTCCCAACTAGTAATCTGTCTAAAATGATAACGCGATCCCAATCCCAGTAATTGTGGTTGCCTTTAGGCATACATTTATTATTTATTACCTAGATCTAATATAGGGTTTTATATCAAAGTACTTCCTAGATTCCACTCGGGTTTACGCGGCTTATCTAAGGCTTTACAGATTCAGGGTTTACGCCACCTAGGTCCAACTAGGGATTACACTACCTGTCGAACGATGCCCCTAGTCTAGGACACACTACCTAGAGCGGTATATGTTCCTAGACTTTCCCCACGTATGTGTCGTGAATCGTTATCGCTGTCTAGATGCACATGTCCTTTATATGTGCGACCCGAGTCCCGTGGCATGGCTAATCAAGAAGCATGGAACTTGGTCGGGAGCTTTAAGTTATATGCCGATGCAGATGCTTAGGTATGTTTTTCTAGTGGCTATGGTCCCACTCGACCCCTCCCTCAACTAATGAAAGGCACACCTTGAAAAATGAGAACTATACGCAGGCCCTCTATGCCCCCACTAACCTATGGCCATCCTCACCCATAACTAAAAAGCAAGTATATGGTCTTTTGGAGATCTCCGCCTTTCCGCTTTACGTATCTTGACTGACTCAAGATGGTAGGTAGACGATGAGTCGCTATCACAGGGCTACTGGTCTCACCGAATCACGCTGGTCTATCCTAGTCTTTAGGTTGCCATATATTGCAACCAAGGCATACCCTTGGTTCTTCTCACACAGACCTTAACCTCTGTGAGCCCAGGTGGATCATATGCATTCTCACAGAGGGATACCAAGAGTACCCTTACGTCCCCTCGAAGCCTTGGGCTTCGTAACCCAATTTGTTGGAGCCTTCTTTAAGATCGTTCGCACCTCCTCGTGTTATACTAAGAATTACTACTTAGTTTTCCTAACTAAGGTTTACCACTTGGTTTCCTGAATCGTCGTTTTCTTAACTAAGGTTTACCACTTAGTCCTTTTAACTAAGATTTACTACTTAGTTCTCTTTCTCGTCAAGTTGGATTGGTTAAGTGTCATTAGTCGATACAAGTTAACTTAACTTATTCATTTGTCATGCTGAACTGTTTAAGTGTTACCAGTAATTCATGTTGACTTAACCCTACCAGCATCAAGTTATATTGGTTAAGTATTTACTTAACCCTACCCATTCATCTTGTATTGGTTAAGTGTTCCTTTTTAACTTAACCTTGCCTATCTGTTTTAACTAACATGTTATAACGGTTAAGTGTTCCCTTAGTTAACTTAAAACCCTAACATTGGTTTGATTAACATGTTCTAATGATTAAGTATTGTCACTTCATGTTTTTAACTTAACCCTATTCATTTATCACACTCTGATGGTTAAGTGTTCAAGCTTACTTAACCCTACGGTCTAGTCCAGCTAACATATTAAATTGGCTAAGTGTATTAAATTTACTTAACCCCAACCTCTAGTATAGTTAGCATGTTAAATTGGCTGAGTGTATTAACTTTACTTATCCCCAACCTCTAGTCTAGTTAACATGTTAAATTGGCTAAGTGTATTGAATTTACTTAACCCCCACTTTCTAGTCTGGTTAACATATTAAATTGGCTTAAGTGTTTTTCTTAGTTACTCAACACCTACAAATCTTGTCTTATTACCATGTTATGTTGGTTAAGTGTTCTAGTTAACTTAACCCTATCGTTCTAACTTAACGGTGTTAAGTTGGTTAAGTGTTCTTATGGACTTAACCCTCCCATTCTAGCTTAACTTTAATTGTCTTATCAAAGCACCAGCCACTCACATTAGACAGGTATTGTTGTGGTTGCCAGTATGCCGGTTGGTTCCGGGCAGTCTTACGCCACAACTCAGTCTAACCTCGGGCCTTTATCGGGCTCAATGCCTTAACCTCCCACATTGGATAGGTATTGTTGTGATCACTGGACAGCCGGGCGGGTTCGGGCAGGTTTACATCACAACTCAATCCAACCTCGGGTTAAGCATGTTCGTATTGTCTAAATTTACTTTTCTCATTTAGGTTAAATTCTATAATTAAATTTTCCCTAATTTACTTATTCCATTATTACTCTTTTAATGTACATTGTCAACATTTATTATTATGGCCCATTTTCCCTATATATCATATTTATAGTTTTTGGTATGTAAATTATACCAAATTAAGTGTCACTAACCATGATTATTCTAAACATGACAATTACTCACAATTATGACTAAATTCAAAATTTGTGCTAATACACTTATTATGTCAAATTAACTTTAATTGACCCAATTCTGATTTAACATCCTAATTTACAGTTTGTGGCAAGACTAGAATTATTATTCTAGCTTACCGTTTACGCCTAAAACTTAGCTTACTTGCCAATACTAAATTTAATATGTCAAATTACATATTCCATAATAGTCAAATTTTCAAATTTGCATTCTAATAAACATGCCATAATACATGTTCTAAATTATGTCAATCATAATTATGTTCATGTTCTACATTATGCCAATTTCCAAGTTTACAACCATGTTTAAGTCAAATTTATGATTTGCCCAAATCGTATTCCCATCGTTCGTGTAATCGTGATTTCATCCTAGATTATAGATAAATCTAGATTCGTGGATAAAAAGGGAATGAACCAAAATGCCATGAAAAGATAGACATAATGACTGGCAGAAGATGATAATTCACTAATCACAGATCTAACAAATTACACTGAATAAACTAATTAAAGCATCGAAGGCCTATAGTTCTGATAATATTATGACATAAAAAGGGTTGAACAAATAACATAGTTTCAAGTATATGGGTAGATCTAACTTAGTAGATAAATTCCCATAATCAAGATCCAAGGATAATTAAGAATAAACTGAATAGATAATCAAGTTTAGATCCAATCTCACAGTCATAATCCTAGGCAATAATATCGTGTTCATGAATTATAGGTAATTATCTAATATTGTCCTTGTCATAGTCATAGGCATTGGTTTATGCTCCTACTCAAAGGCTTATGTTCATAGTCAAAGGCTTATGTTCATAGTCAAAGGCTTATGTTCATAGTCAAAGGCTTATGGTTTCGAAGGCCACAGTTCCATAGTCATGATCTTAAGCATTGGCAATTTAGTCACAATGTGTTCTAGGCCATAATCAAGAATCAGATCCAAAGTCATAAACAAGCACAGATTCAATGAAATGATAAGGCATATTTCTTATATTCTTTTAATTTCATGTCACAAATAGAAAAGGCGTTCAAATCTAAAAAGTAACCGACTTACATTGATTGGATCTAGAAAAGAATAGAAAGATAGCGTTGCTTGAAGCCGTTGAATCTTTACTTGAATCCTAACTTGTTTTGAATCTTCTCTTGAAAGACTTGGGCAGCATATCCTCGTCTTGATTTATATTTTATTTTAATCTATTTATTTATATTTAGAGGAAGAAGAAGAAGCCATGTCCATCAAGAATTTGTGCAGCATAAGGTTAGAGAAGAATGGTGCAAAGAGAAGGAGACTAGGGGGCTGTTTATATAGGATTGCAAGTTAATTTGAGCCGTCTATGAAGCCAAGGTTAATCAAAGCCATCCGTTCTAAAGAGAAGCCAATTATGTTCACAATTACTTTCTTAATGTACATTATTAACATTTATTATTAAATTTGTATGCACATTAGATACATCCCCCCTTTACACATTTATTATTAAATTTGTATGCACATTAGATACATCTCCCCTTTACACATTTATTATTAAATTTGTATGCACATTAGATACATCTCCCCTTTACACATTAATTATTAAATTTGTATGCACATTAGATACATCTCCCCTTTACACATTTATTATTAAATTTGTATGCACATTAGATACATATCCCCTTTACACATTTATTATATTAAGCATTGGTTATTCTTAAATTAGTATCTTTAGTGTTAACATAAATACGGGGTGTTACACGAACCACAGTACATCTCTGGCTGCAGACCAGAGATTATTAGCAGTTCTTCTGTTTATAAAAATCTACGGTCTTCAATGCTCCATCTCGATCACTTCTGATCTCTTCACGTATTTGTTGGTCGGAATGGTTTTCGAATATAACTTCGATCCCGGTCTTTCCGTACCAAAAATTGTATTGGAAAGATTTGATAGTCGGTGATTTAACTATGAAAATAAATAGTATTTCAATCATAATAATTCAGTGAGTTCACTAGTTCAGTATTCGATCTCACTTGGCCTTTAAATTTTAAACAAATGTAAATTCAACTCTTAAATCTTTCGGTATTTTAAATATCGTTTTTTTGCTTTCTTATTTAACCTAAGACCTTTCTTTAACAAATTCTCTTTTTAATACTTAGGAAATCTTATATCATATTCAGCTTGTCTATTTTCACTTTCAAAACATTAGTCACACTATTATCCAATATTGGAAAATCATTCCAACTTATTACTCGTAAGATACATTACGAAATAACTTCTATTTCATTACTTGAAAAAAAACAATAGACAACGTTTATTCTGATAAAATAAAACTCAACTTTACGTTTCCTTTCTAACTTGAAAATATCGTTATAATTTCAAGCAACGCCTTTTATTTCCCTTTCACTTCGAAATCCACATTATATATATATTC
This sequence comes from Allium sativum, assembly GCA_030737875.1. NCBI lineage: Eukaryota > Viridiplantae > Streptophyta > Magnoliopsida > Asparagales > Amaryllidaceae > Allium > Allium sativum. The sequence goes on from CM060915.1 coordinate 559,475,451, forward strand.
TCTGAATTTCCACCAAACGTTGCCTTTATTTTTTCTCTAATGGAGATAATATATTTGTAGCGACCCAAGGATTTTCGGCCCTGAAAATCGATATAAATACCTTTTCCATCCTCATTCTGACCTCCCAAACACCGAAAACACAGGATAGTTATTAGAAAGAAATTAGAGGGTGAGGTAAGAAAGAAAAAAATATTAGAATAGAAGAAGAAGAAGAACCAACACAACACAGAGTCTCTCTTCCCAGCGGAACAAAATATAATACAGAAATAACTTTATTGAGCGATTGAAATAAAACATAAAATATCAGAGTATACCACTGGATAGTTATAATAATCTGTCCTCATATACACCACACAGCGGGATAGATACTAGATACGATACGTCTGAACACCTCCATTTGTCTCTGGAATTCCCAACGTCTGATAACCTGAACCTGTAAACCCCAGGCTAACCCGAGCATTTACAAAGCCCTGGGTCAGTCTTGTGAACCCGAGTGAGAAAAACTCGCACAGTATTAAGGTTATCACACAACCTAATTTTAGAGTTAAAATCTTTCATAGAAAAGGATAATCGTAAGACCAAATCCATATATAAACACAGACGGTTTTTACCTTACGATAACACAAAACGTTTTTGAAATCAATATCTTATCTGATATTATAATAATGTCTAAATACAAGTAAATAAAATCTAGTAGAACGCTTGCATCTCACGCTCTACATATATAGTATACAAGCAAAACCACAGGCGCTTATTGGAAATTGGATTCCGACTATGACAAGGTATGGGACCACCTACCGATAGTGTATCTCTAGAGGCGAATACACTGGGTTCAACAAGAACGTCTTGCAACCCGACCCTCACATGACCGACCACTCATTTCGCTTGAGTGTATCGAACGTGTATCACCAACAGTTGGGTGCGACCCACCGTTTCCCGAAAAGGGACAGCATCGAAATAGATTAAAGAAGCAAATAGATTTTCTCTAGATAGGTGATTATACACCCTAATGGGAGCGACCCATATAGCCATGCTGCCTGCCCGATTTCTGTCATTTCCCGGTTGATGAGGCTTGAGGTTTAGATTAACTTTTTGAAACACCTGGTCATCATTTACTTTGAATGCCACATCGTCAGATCCGTCCACTCACTAATTGACGTCCGCAAATATACTCTGGGTATAAAAGAAGTGCCCCTCTTTGCCACCACTCGGTATATTTGTAAAAACAACGTACGTGGTTTCAGAAAATACTCTGTCAGACATTCGTCCATACAAGTCATCTAAGAACAGGATGAACCGAAGGTACTCTCCAACTGCATCCAATAAAGGAATCACCCTAAGGATCAGTAGCGAGATGTCCTTGCAACCAGTAGATTCCAACCATGATAGAACCACAGTACATCTCTGGCTGCATACCAGAGATTATTAGCAGTCCTTCCAAAAAATCTAGGGTCTTTAATGCTCCATCTCGATCATCTTCTAATATCTTCATGTTTTTGTTGGTTGGAATGGTTTTCGAATATAAATTCGATCCCGGTATTTCCGTACCAACAATCGTATTGGTCAAATTTGATAGTCCGTGATTTAACTATCAAAATAAACAGTGTTTCAAACATGACAACCCAGTGGGTTCACTGGTTCAGTATTCAACACCACTTGGCCTTCTAATTAAAAACAAATGTATATTTAAAACTTTTAAATCTTTCGATACTAAAAATATGGTTTCCTCGCTTCTTCTTTTTAACATAAGATTATTCTTAAACAAATTCTCTTTCAATACTTAGGAAAATCTTATATCGTATTCAATCTCTATTTTCACTTGGAAATCAATCCACTTATTACTCGAAAATAACGTTACGAAATATCTTTCAGTTCAATACTTGAAACAATAACTAACGCTTATTTATAAAATAAATCTATTTCAATACCCGGCTTTACATTTCCTTTTAACCTCGTGAATATCAGTATAATTTACGCAGTCCTCTTTCATTTCCATTTTACCTTGGAATCCTTATTTTATATATATTTCCAAATTTCTACCAAAATGTTGCGTCATTATTTCTCTAATGAAATAATGAATTTTACTAACCTCCTTTACCATTACAACTCATATCAGTCTCAGATAATCCTGATGTCGTTCAAGTTGGGGTATTTTAATTACCTCTCAGACCTTGATCAACAACGTTCATATCTTCAGATGGATACCAATCGTAATCCCAACACCAATATTTCATTCTAATCCCAATACAAATACCATTGAACTATTTTATTCAAAATATGGTTTCATAAAACCTGCTTATTTCTTTTGAACACTCTTTCTCGACTATACCTATTTCTCTTAATTCAATAATTAAGAACTTTATAAAACACCACTTTTTAACTTTTACCTTTTTAAAACAATTCATCTCATAATTCAGATTTGTTTATAAATCTCATACCCCGCTTCTTTTACCAAATTACCTTTACCAAACTCTTTCCGATCGATTCGACCATTTCCTACTTTGAGAATCTTATTTCAACTTCCCCCCTTACCTAATCCCACTATTAAGTAACGACGCTTTAACTCTTTAAAACTCATTAATGTAATCCTGGTTTAGCATAAACCTTTTTATCTTAATTTCCTTTTTAAAAGACCTTATTAAAATTAAAAACAGTATTCACCAAACTATTTTATTAGGGTAATTCAAATCAAAAAAAATTAAAATCAATTCAAATGTCAATGGTTGACTTAGTCAATCCAAGACACGGTTATTTTGTTAACCCATTCCAATCCATTATCACTTTAAATTAATTAATAATATAATTAATTTAAATCATTCCATTAAATTAATTCTCAATAACCACTTTTCCAAATTTTAACCGTTAAGGTAAATTTCTATTCCCATAATTATAAATTTGATAAACTCAGAATTTACTTTGTAAAATCAGTTTATAATTAATTATAAAAAAAATGTTTTCTCCTTTTTATAATGTTTTATTCAAAATATACATTTCAAAATCTATCTCCAGTTATAAAATAAATTTTATAACTTTATCTCTATCGACTCACCTAACGGTGAATCAATATAAACAAAACAATTTACTTTTAGGCCATTTACTGCCGATTACTCAACCAATATAGCCCATTGGTTAAAACACAACACATGTTGACTTTCAGTCAATGATCATTACTAAATCAATAACCCAATCACGACAGTTCATATGATAAGATGAAAATAAATAATATATTTAAGGAATCCGGTTGGATCCCTCCAACCTGTTCTTCCCTGTATACAAATGGTAATCTCCACACAGTTCAAAACGATTCAAATGGATCAAACAATTTTAACCATTAAACACGTTTATTGATAAACGTGACCAATAAGGTAAGTTACCTTTATTGGGACCAATTCGTTAAAATAACGATTTGGTATTTCACTGAAATTAAACAACGGTTTAATTTCATCAGTTAAATCAGCAAATAAATATATAATTAGCCAACAGACAACCATTGGCAAGCAGAGCACACTAAAAATCAAAACCCAATTTATATAAAAAATAAATGGGAAAACTGACTGAGTTTAACTCACCTTGATCTAATTTCTGTTGAATGGCTCATTAAAAATTAAATTAAACTACCGTTTAATTTAATTATAAATCCTAGTTGATTTCGATAGCGTCCAGTTCTGTTCCAAGATGTCTTGTCCTTTGATATGATTCCAGGTTGAATTCTGATCATAGACATATAAGTTATTAATAATTTACGTTATAATTTAATTATATAATTAACTCACTTATTAATGGTTCATTTAAATATTAATTACATTTAATATTGAATTTGTCCGCTCCTTATTTCTTTTATTAAAAAGCTCGACTTCTGCATCCTTTTCCTTTTCTCTTGTCATTTTGATCTGGAAACAAAATGACCAATCAATACTAACATACATACTTATTGGTATACGTTTAACACTAATTGAGATTAAATATCTTATCTAGCTGATACTCATGTTGGTGATAATATAATCGGCCAACCCAGGCTTTTACTCCTAGTTCCAGGCAATACCAATCATCCCATATAATAAGTTACGCTAAAACACGTGCTCCAGGAAACCGGCCTAAACTGATTCCTTCTTTCCCTGTTATAACATCTAGAGTTAATGGATTCAAGTTAACCATAATTCTTTAATTAATCATGTTCATAACTTAGATTAGAGAAAACTAAGGACGTCAACTCCTGGTTTCCAATATCCGATCCACTTTCCACGCTGCCTGATGCCATCGTTCACAACAGCCCAAACCTGTCACCAATTAACACCATTTTAATTAAATTTATAAACTCCTTAAATTATCTATAATTATAACTAATTATAGAATTGGAGATTTTAGGCCGAACTGTTTGTTCTCGTATCTCCTGCTTCTCGTTCTTCTTCATTTATTTAGAAACACTCGTGTTCCAAGCCTGTACACCCCCTACAATTCTTTTGAATACTTCTGGTATGTTGATTCCATTGCTTCAGCAAAACCCAACCCGAGTTTGACTTCACGCCGCCGCAGCTCCTACTGACGATCGAGATCCGATCTGAGCCACCCAACACTGCGTCCAAGCCTCCCCTACCGGCGTCAGAAACAGTTCTCCACCAAACACCCCTGTCTGTTGCCGGCAAGGCTTTAACCTCTCCTGACTTCGAGAGGATTTCCTGGCCATCGTGAAGCTCAACGACCGATCATGGTTGTACAAATCCAAGAGCTTATCCATCTTGTTCGGTTTCTAGTTGGAAGTTTTCAGATTTTAAGTGTGGATAGTGAATTTGTGATGACCCCAAACTTCCGTGGACCGAAAGTAAGGATAATCATTTTGGAATACAACATATTCACAACAAAAACAAATCTCAGATAAATATCATAACACATAAACCATCGCAGCGGAACTAAATGTCATCAACATCACAACAGAATCATCAGAGTATGCAGTTTACCTGATCAACTTAGCATAATAGCAGTCTCAACAAAAGAGAAATAAGTCTCAAATGAAAAGATATGAGTTTCACATCCCATTACATACATCAAAGCAAGAGATAGAAGAAATGTCTCAAAAGCAGAATAAAGATGGAGAAAGGATCTTCTTCTTCTTCCTCCTCCCCAAAGCTAGCTCCCACCAAAAAGTGTCACCTAGAAACCTATTAATTGGCTGCCCATGTGGAAAGAGGGCACCCGAGTTTGCAAAACTGAAACAAACTACGAGTCGGTCATGGGATTGGTGTGAGAATTCTTAACTAAATTAACTATCAAGATGGTGAATCTCAGGACCACGTCGCTAATGCGGAACGGGTTTATATAAAACAGCGAAATGACTTTTGAAAAATGAAACCATCATAAGACTCAAGTCCTATCACACAATGCAACGCACACCAGAGGATAGAGTTTTCCCTTATGATGATCAAACATGCTTAATACGTGAAAAATAATATTTTAATATTATCATTGGTGTGTAGGCAGTATTAAAATACTTCAATATAAATATATCAATCCTAGACGGCATAGATACCATATACTATGTCGTCGTATATAAATTTACAATCAAAACCGAAATGTTGTCGTATTGGGAATTGGTTTTCTGTCATGAAGTCGAGGCTAGGGATCGTCCTCTTCCGATTCGAGACACTCTAGCAAATGCCTCGGGATCCCCCGCAGTGAACCCTTGGAACGGTAGGGTCGGTCCCCACCTAACGGTAGTGGATTGGCAATTCCTGAACATACGTTTCCCGGCCCCTTTGGACCTATAATGTGACCACTTCCGGCCTATAAAAACACATAGTAAAATGTCGGGCCGTGTTAAAACCCAAACATCACTCTAGCTGGAAAGAAACGTATGCACTCCCTACGGTCCATATCCCATTTTTGACTCATACTGGGGTGTGAGGCTTGCGAAGTCACGTAATACACAAAGCTATGCCTAAACAGGCTATGCTTTGATCATCAGCCACAAGGCATGCTTTTCAACAAAGCCTTGATCATTGCATCTTGGCGTGCCACGTTGACAATTCAACGCCATGCTATCGATAACTACTACTACGTACCTGGGTGTTAAGTAGAGAATAAATTCTCCACCACCAAACAGACATATATTAATAGAAATCGATTTAATTACATGTAGCGAATTCCAACGTTAGACACAAATCCATTTACAAGCCCGTTCTGGGTCTGAACAAAACCAGAGGCACCAAAAAGGGCTCGCTAATCCGCACGATCAACACACGCGTCCGGACAATTAATGCTTCAACCCAGTCCTGGGAGCAAGTCAGTTCAAGGTATCGGGAGTCATTGCCCATTCGATGTGAAGTTCGCCGGTCTTCTACACCGTCTTGTCACATCTTTGATTTAATCGCCGTTCAATTATTTGAAATGAGTTAAACTCGGCCTTTTCAAATAATTGTCGCATAATTATAGTTTAAAACATTTCATATATATTTATAACTATTTATCGCTATTTTTATTTATCAAAAATAGCTCGAAATATATAAACGACGTTTCGGGTCAATGGGTGGCGCTGGCGCTGTTTTTACCAAAATTTGATTTACCCATATCTTAAAATCTAACCATCGGATTTTGATGAAATTTATATCATTGGAAAGCTCTTCCCAAAGCGGTCCTAACGGTTCCAGTTTTGGGAAAATCCAACGGTCGAATCTTTCTATATATTCGTTTGAAGTTACGATTGTCGATACACGAACTACAGCGCTCGTTTCGTTTAATTTTATATTTTATATTTATATATATAATATAGAAACTATTTGGGCGAATTCCTTTATTAAAAATGAGGATTTCAACAATGTATCACTTTAAATCAAATACAAAATGACAATTTGTTTGCCAGTTCTAATGCGACCCAAAAATGATATTTTAACGATATATATATTTTAATATTCAACAAAATGATATTTTTGTTCGCCAATTCTAATGCGACCAAAAATGATATTTTAACGATATATATTTTAATGTTCAACAAAATGACATTTTTGTTCGCCAATTCTAATGCGACCAAAAATGATATTTTAACGATATATATTTTAATGTTCGACAAAATGACATTTTTGTTCGCCAATTCTAATGCGACAAAAAATGATATTTTAACGATATATATTTTAATGTTCGACAAAATGACATTTTTGTTCGCCAATTCTAATGCGACCAAAAATGATATTTTAACAATATATATTTTATTGTTCGACAAAATGACATTTTTGTTTGACAATTCTAATGCGACAAAAAATGATATTTTAACGATATATATTTTAATGTTCGACAAAATGACATTTTTGTTCGCCAATTATAATGCGACCAAAAATGATATTTTAACGATATATATTTTAATGTTTGACAAAATTACATTTTTGTTCGCCAATTCTAATGCGACCAAAAATGATATTTTAACGATATATATTTTAATGTTCGACAAAATAACATTTTTGTTTGCCAATTCTAATGCGACCAAAAATGATAATTTAACGATATATATTTTAATGTTCGACAAAATGACATTTTTGTTCGCCAATTCTAAAGCGACAAAAAATGATATTTTAACGATATATATTTTAATGTTCGACAAAATGACATTTTTGTTCACCAATTCTAATGTGACCAAAAATGATATTTTAACGATATATATTTTAATGTTCGACAAAATGACATTTTTGTTCGCCAATTCTAATGCGACCAAAAATGATATTTTAACGATATATATTTTAATGTTCGACAAAATGACATTTTTGTTCGCCAATTCTAATGCGACCAAAAATGATATTTTAACGATATATATTTTAATGTTCGACAAAATGACATTTTTGTTCGCCAATTCTAATGCGACCAAAAATGATATTTTAACGATATATATTTTTCTAAAATGTAAAAGTCCCTTATTCTTTTTTTTATTTACATTAAAAAATGAAAATGTCTTTTTATTCTTTTCTATTACTAAGAGAACTAAATTAAAAAGTAGATTCAACTTTCTATGTAATATTTGCATTAAAAATGCAATTAAAAAGGTGGATTTTATTTCCAATGTAAACTTATTTCTAGCGTCGACATTCCAAAAATAAATATAACATTTTAACTTATATTAACATAATGATGGAATTTTGTTCATTTCAACCATATAAACCTGACGATGAATTTGTGTTCATATCAATTATTAAACATGACGATGAAATTTGGTTCACATCAACTATACTAACATGACGATGAAATTTGATTCATTCAACTGTACTAACACGACGATGAAATTTGATTCATTTTTGATGAATCACAATAAAGGTCTCATCTTATTTTCATTTGTAAATCAAATAAGATGTCAAATATTTATTTAATCTTTTAGTTAAAGTTTAAAAGATCTAAATTTTCTTTATAAATCAAATAAAGACCTACACTTCCTTTTATTTTGTAAAACAAAATAAAGGATACAAACCTCCCCTTATATTTGGTAAATAAAGGATTCAAACTTTTCTTTTATATAGTAAACAAAAGATTCTACTTTCTTTTATATTGTAAATAAAAGATGCAGCTTTCCTTGTTTTGCAAAAACGGGAGATTAGAACTTTAATTTGTTTTCAAGACAAAAGATTAAAACTTTGATTAGCTTTTCAAAACAAAAGATTAAAACTTTGATTTGCCTTTCAAAACTAAAGATTAAAATTTTGATTTTCTTTTCAAAACAAAAGATTAAAACTTTGATTTGCTTTTCAAAACAAAAGTTTAAAACTTTGATTTGCTTTTCAAAACAAAAGATTAAAACTTTGATTTGCTTTTGTTTTCAAACAAAAGGTTAAAACTTGGATTATATTTTGTTTGTTTTAAAATAAGAATTCAACTTAAATAAAAGGATTAAAAATAAAAATAAAAATAAAAAGATGAGAACTTTATTATGATTACAACAAAATATTACCGATCCAAACTGTCAAACTATAACATGACATCACAACGAACAAAATTCAACAATACAACAATCACCACATAACAGATCAGAATAATATACAATGATTCAACTGATCGAATAGATTAAAATAAATTATTTAATTATTTAAATTCAGAATCTCACAGTTGTTGACGATTTTTGGCCAAAATTCGAACTTTTCAGAATCAACTCCGTTCAATCTAGAATTGTCGATCGCAGTCTCACGAGTCCAACGGTCCTGAAATCGTTAAATTCCGAGTTCGTTTGGATTAGATATGATTAAATTTAGGTTAATAATATTTTAAATAGAATAAATAATTTAAATAAATTATAAGTCTATATTCTTCTACCTCTGGAACTTAGGCCGACGGTTCAACGTATTAGGTTCGATATTAGGGCTCGACTTTGCGCTCCCGTCGAGGCACAAGGTGCCGATCTGATGGTACCATGGTGACGGCCTCTGGAAGGCACCCCCGAACCTCCCCTCTCCGTCCTACTCGCACGCCGCCTGTGGTGGGCGTTTTCCAATGAACGGCATCGGTTTCCGGGCTTGGTTCTCGATGGTCGTGGCTCCAAGAAAGATCAGGCCGTATCAAATCGAAGAGGAGGAAGGCCTCTTCGTTAATGTCAAATGGAGGGGTGGTTTCGGTGAATGGATCAGTAGAAATTAGGAGAAGAGGATCGATGCATTTCGGCCATGCGTTCAATACAGTGGCGGCTGAGAAGAAGAGTACGGCGTATAGGGTTTGGGTATAGTATACGGTATATATAGTGGTATTTAGGTTTTTATTTAATTTATTAAATTCCATTTAATTCAAACAAAGCCCGTTCACTCATACGAACTCCGATTCAAACCCAACGAGTGTCGCCCCCAGCTAAATACCCCCATCCCGGACATAATGGGATATGTCCCGTCAGCCAAAACAACTGTTTCGATAGGTTTTTCTTTAAAGTAATTATATACATCAATATATATTTAATTTAAACGGATATTTTAATTTACCGGGGCCACATACTGATTCTAAAAATTACAAAAAAAATATATTTAGCTTTGTTTTGACGATACGGTCCCAACAAAACTAATTTCATCGAATTCTGACACTGTTTGAAAAATTGCTATTTTTCAGTCGATTAAATTTGAATGTAATTTACCAAACACATTTTCCTTCGCCACGCCCACATATTAAATCGAAAAATTCTGAAAATTGAAACCTAGCAATAATATGACATTCCGGTTCCGATGAAAGTGGTTTCGTCGAAAACAGAGATCGTTTGAAAATTGACTATTTTCACTGGCTTTAATATTATTTAAAAATGGAATTTTTAATTTCTGCCACATTTTTCCACCAAATAATTTAAAATAAAAAATTTAAATTGGTTCGGATTTTTCGGGTCGTTACAATCTCCCCCACTTAAGAATTTTCGTCCTCGAAAAGGAAACAAAGTAAAGTAGGAATCTATGTGGAAAATGTAAATTGATATAAACGTACCTTAGTACAAGAGTTACTCAGAGATTTCCACTCTGCACTTGGGGTTAGCCTTTTTGATGCTATCTTCAGTCTCCCAAGTACAGTCTCTAGGATCCCCACTCCACTGAACCTTGACTAGGTTGATCTTCTTGTTCCTCAAGATTTTGGTTTCTTTGCCAATGATCTTAAGTGGGTCCTTTCTCACCGTCAGATTTAGAGTAATATCTAGGACCTGTTAGTCTAATTCATCCTCGATTAGATCTGGATCGTGTACATGCTTGCGGAGTTGAGACACATGAAATACATCATGCACCCCAGGCAACCAGTCGGGCAGCTGCACTCTATAAGCGAGAGTACCAATCCTTTCGAGAATAGGAAATGGACCAATGAATCTCGGTGCCAACTTCCCCGTCTTCCCAAAACGAATCACGCCTCTCAAAGGAGAAACCTTCAAGTATACTCGATCACCCACAGAGAACTCAATATTCCTTCTTCGCTGGTCAGCATAGCTCTTTTGTCGGCTCTGAGCAGCCAACAAGCGCTTCTTAATCAAGTCAACCTTATCTGATGCTTCTCGAACCATGTCGGGGCCCAAGACTAATCGATTTCCTGACTCCACCCAACATGCCGGAGATCTGCACGGCCTGCCATAAAGTAATTCAAATGGTGACATCCCCAAGCTTGCTTGGAAGCTATTATTATAGGAGAATTCCACCAAGTGCAAGTGGTCCTCCCATGAACCGCCATAGTCGAGAATGCAAGCACGTAATAAGTCTTCCAAAATACGATTCACCCTCTCAGTCTGGCCATCTGTCTGAGGGTGATAGGCAGAGCTCAGATTTAACTGGGTTCCAAGTTCCTCTTGAAAAGCTTCCCAGAATTTACTGGTAAACAATGGATCCCGATCAATGACAATGCTTTTGGGAACCCCATGCAGTCTGACTGTTTCTTTAAGATAGAGCTGTGCTAAACTTCGAGCTGTTCTATTGGACCGAACAGGGATAAAATGGGCAGATTTTGTTAAGCGGTCGACAATCACCCATATGCTATCATTTCCCTTTCTGCTTCGAGGCAAGCCATCTATAAAGTCCATAGAAATTTCCTCCCACTTCCAACCCGGAACTCCTAGCGGTTGCAACAAACCCGCCAGTTTCTGCTGATCACCTTTAACTTGTTGGCAAGTGGGACATCTAGCAACATAAATGGAAATGTCTCTCTTCATCGACCTCCACCAAAATGTACGCTTGAGGTCGTGATACATTTTGCTCACTCCAGGGCGAACACTAAGCTTAGATTTATGACATTCATCCATAACCTCTCTTCTGAGCTTAGAGTCGTATGAAACACAGATTCAGCCCAATAGCCTCAGAACCCCATTGTCATCAATCTGGAAACTTGTGGTTTCGCCATTCTGAATTCTTTTAATAATCCTCTGAATAAATTTATCATCCTTCTGAAGAGAAGGGACTTTATCAATCAAAGAAGGAGTGACAATGAGACTGGCGATAATGAGATTGTTGCATTCTGCATTCTTTCTACTGAGTGCATCGGCTACCACGTTTGCTTTACCTGGAGTATATAGGATATCCAGGTCATATGATGCAAGAAATTCGACCCAGCGCTGCTGCCTCATATTCAAATCTTTTTGGGTAAAAAGGTGCTTCAAAGATTTGTGGTCGGTGTAAATTTCAAACTTTTCACGAAAAAGATAATGCCTCCATATTTTAAGAGCAAATATGAAACACCCCACCTCCGTTAGGGTCACTCTCAAAGGGAATGCCCTAATTTTGGTGGAGGTTTATAAGTATAAGTCACAGATGCACAAGACAGATATAAGTACACATATTTTTGAAACAGCGGAAAGCAACACCAACTTTTTATTTCAACAAAATACGTGTTACACAAACCATGTCATAATTGTCTTACAATACTTCCAAAAACATTACATTCTCATAACTGTCTTGATTTCATTATTTAAAGAAGCATTAAGTAAACTGCATATGTCCCATAATTGATGTCCAAAACCATAGTCCAAAACGAAAGAGATCCAAGCAATACATTCTTTCTCTTCAAGCTGGATGTAAAAGCTGGTCAAGCTGCGGTATTCTCTCCCTGTGGACCTGGGGGAACGAAAGAAAAGAAGACGAAAGAAAAGTAGAGTCAGAAATAAAGCGTGAGTAAAGGACTATTCAGTCTATGAATAAAGAATTGGGCATGATAAGTATAAACTGGAAATGGGAAAGCACCATAAACTAAGTTAAGTTGTCTAGAGTCGAATATACTATCGTACCCCATATTAATCTCTGCACCCCTATAAACTAGTTCCCAACAGGCACCCCGTAATCAGGGTGAAGTGATCCATTTCTAATGATCGGCTCCTACTCGCATAGTTACATGTGTCTTACTGCCCCCGATGTTGTAGTTACCTACGCTGGTCCCACCATGGGGTGTATCAAGTCCCGTGGTGGCGGCCAGACACAATTCTAGAATGCACAGGTATACTACTGGTGCCCAGTGCCTTATTTTTCTGCGCCGGAGTGTGTGCACGCCCGCACCCCGTTAGAACCTACACTGTTGCACCACCGCTGTCGATTTGATCTCTTACAGTCAGCCCAGTAATCGTGCCCCACCCAGCCTAGTTCAGGGTATCCTGATACACCTTGTAGGGTTACTGGTGAAAAGGGTCCACCGCTACTAGGTTTTCTATTTCTAGCCAACATGCTAAGTTGGTTAAGTGTTTTGTAAACCTAACCCCCAATCAGTCTGTATAGTTTAGCATGTTCCATTTTGATTAAGTATTAATTCAATTTACTTAATCCTATCAATCCTGACTCAGCCTTAATTGTCTTATTAAAGCCTCGACCTCTCACATTAGACAGGTATTGTTGTGACTGCCTATTGCCGGTTGGTTCCGGGCAGTCTTACGTCACAACTCAGTCTAACCTCGGGTCTTTGTTGGGCTCAATGTTTAACCACCCACATTGGATAGGTATTGTTGTGACTACTGGACAGCGGGTCTTTGTTGGGCTCAATGTTTAACCACCCACATTGGATAGGTATTGTTGTGACTACTGGACAGCCGGGCGTTCCGGGCAGGTTTACATCACAACTCAATCCAACCTCGGGTTAAACACATCGTATTTTCTAAATTTACATATTTTGTCTCTTTTCTTTTTATATGTAAATATTTGCGGCCCATTATTCAAATTCATCTTTATTGGGTAAAATTAATTTATACCACTTAATTTTTTTCAAGGTCGTTGGCATGCATCAAACATGCCAGCACATATGTTTTATATTTTAACCCAAACGTTATTACCCCCGTTTTATACGTTCGCTACAATATAACATATGTTGGGTTTAACATTTAAACCTAACTTAGCCACATGAAAAAGGGTAGGCTTAGAACATGGTGTTTATATATATTCTAAGTAACATCAAAAGGGGAGTGTGAACGCATGAACTTGCAACATAACGATCTAATTAACATGAATTAGGCACTTGTGAACTTGCATTGTAATAGCATATAATCATGGCATAAACATACCTAAACATGAATCATGGTTATTGATCTATTCATATAATCATGGCATAAACATACCTAAACATGAAATCATGGTTTTTAATCTATTCATGTAAACTTGCAATTGAAATGTAAATCTAACTTAATTATGTATCGCATATATTGTCATATGATTTTGATAACAGCATAGGCCTAAAACATATTTTGTTTGGGCATAAAGTCAAACATAAACAGCCATGTTCATAAAGTCAAGACAAGTTCACAAAGATGCTTACTTTTGTCTCTAATACAAAAGTATGGTTTTACACTTGAATCATGAAGCCAATTCCAACATAATTTCATATGAGTCTTAATACCCAAATGGATCCAACTACACTAAAAGTGATTATAAAAAATATACATCATGTTGGCATAATAGTGAATCATATACTTGCATGAATCCCAAATAAACTACCACAAACATATAGTCGTTAACATGAATCACATACTTGCAAATATCCAATAGGCCTAACATCGTTATACCACAATATCCCAAATCGATTCGTAATTAGAATCATAGCAACGTAAAATTATGAATTATTATCACCACAAATTAAGTACAATTCCATTTCTCATTTTACACAAATCAAAACACAATTATTCATTCACATCGGAATAGCACTCTACTTACAACGTATGACAAATCTTCAATTCAGGAATCTGAATTCTGAATTTGGAGATGTTATCTTTTGTTGTAGGCGTTGTTTTGATTTAGTTGTCGTTGCTTTAAGCTTTTGAATTGTCTCCTAATCGTGTCCCAATTTTGACGGCTACTCCCAGTCTTTCCTCAGCAGCATGACGGTCTCATTATCATTTTTATTTGTATGAATTAGGTGGAGTCTTAGGTCCTTTTTATAGAGTTTGTGAATTGATTAGAACTGTCGATGGAGCTTGGATTAATAATAGCCGTTCATTTGAAGGAGAGACCAATCAGGTGCTGATACCTAGCCCTAGTGACAAGGCGAGGCTCAGAAATTCGGCCAAGCACAGACCAGGCCAGCCAGGGGGGCTGGGTTTGACCTGGCTCAGGGGCCAGGTCGACTCCCCAGTCGACCCCCATGTCAACTTGGTAGTCGACCTGGGTGCCCCAGGTCGAGTACCCAGTCGACCTGGGTAGCCCAGGTCGACTACCCAGTCGACCTGGGTGCCTTGGGCGGGAAAATTCCCGCCCTGGCCAATCTGGCCCGATTTTTGAAATTTGAATTGGTTTTCTGAGCTGTTTGAATTTTAATCTAAATTCTAAAACTTCCGGAGGCCATATCTTCTTCGTACGGAGTCCGTTTCACGCAAACTCGGACTCTATCCTAAGCAGAATTCCGAGACGAACGCAATGGCGTATCCCGTTTCCCTTAATTCTTTGATTTGAAATTAATTATACTTTAATCTGTGAATTTCACTATTATAGAATACACGGGGTGTTACATTCTCCCCCACATAAAAGGATTTCGTCTCCGAAATCTTCAAGTTCAGGAAGAATGTATATCGTAACATCCAAACGTCCATCTACTCATCCATCAAACACGAGCATCCATTGTCCTTAACAGACTTCTAATGCTTCATGATCATATGCGAAGTGTGTGTACATGTACTTATCTAATGCAAAATCAGTCGGCTTACTGATTCAGTTGACCTCCTTAATGCAAATTATGTAAGTGTCATGAATCCATTATGTATGCAAATTTTCCTATTCATGATTCTACATGAGTGCACAATCATTCATATATAAATGCAACATCCATAGGACAACACATTAAATTTCAACCATATAAGAATGTAAATACATATATGCATATGCAATATGAAGTGACTGAGCCGATCTAAAACCTAGATTGTGTGTGTATATGCAACCACGAGCAACCACTAGCAATCACTTGCAACCACTTGCAACCATCATCCATAATATGTTTTCAATTACATGTTTTCATCCAAAGGGTTTCTACCAAAAAGATAAGGTCGAGAAGATATACCTAAAAAGATAGATAAAAGCGCAACCTAAGGAAAAAGAAAGATCAAAGATGTACCCTCGAAAAGAAAAAGGTATGTTGCGCGTATTCTAGCCTCAGTTTCCCAAGTCGCGTCTTCCTCGGCGTCGCTCCACTGAACTTTGACGAGCTTGACTTCGCGGTTGCGTAGCATTTTCACTTCAGTTCCTAAGATGCGTGTTGGAACTTTCCTCATGGTTGCTTCGCGTTCCACTTTAGCTTCTTCTAGGATGTTTGGCTCTACCACTTCAGCAGATTCATGTAGATATTTTCGAAGGTGCAAAACATGAAAAACGTTGTGAACTCCGGCTAGTTTTTCAGGTAGCTCTAATCTATAGGCCATTTTCCCAATTTTCTCGATAATAGGAAACGACCCTACGAATCTTGGCGCTAGCTTCCCTGTGGATCCAAAACGAACAACGTTCCTTAGCAGAGATACCTTAAGGAAAACTCTGTCCCCAACCTCAAATTCAAGGTCGGTCCTCCTCTTGTCGGCGTAGGATTTCTGTCTGTCTTGGGCTGTCTTCATTCTTTTCCGTATTAAGTCTACTTTCTC
Source organism: Allium sativum (assembly GCA_030737875.1). Lineage (NCBI taxonomy): Eukaryota > Viridiplantae > Streptophyta > Magnoliopsida > Asparagales > Amaryllidaceae > Allium > Allium sativum. The sequence continues at coordinate 559,491,946 of CM060915.1, forward strand.
TGAAGTCTCTCGGATCATATCTGGTCCAAGTATGAGCTTGTCGGTAGACTACCACCAACAAGTGGGCGATCAGCACTGTCTTCCATATAAAGCTTTGAAGGGCGCCATTCCGATGGTGGCTTGGTAGCTGTTGTTGTAGTCAAATTCCACCAAAGGAAGATGGTCTTCCCACGTCCCTCCGAAGTCAAGGACGCACAGTCTTAAAAGGTCCTCCAAAACTCTGTTCACTCTTTCCGTCTGGCCATCGGTTTGGGGATGATAGGCTGTGCTCAAGCATAACTGTGTGCCTACCGCTTCTTGCAGACTCCGCCAAAACTCACTTGTGAAGATAGGGTCTCGGTCACTAACATTGCTGGAGGGTATTCCATGGAGTCGAACAATTTCCTTGAGATAAAGAGATGTTAGGGATGAGGCAGTTCTTTTACTCTTGACAGGTAAAAAGTGGGCGCTTTTAGTAAGCCTATCAACTATTACCCAAATGCTAGTGTTGCCTTTTCTAGACCTAGGCAGCCCATCAATGAAGTCCATCGAGATGCTATCCCACTTCCAATGTGGGACCTCTAGAGGATGGAGCAAACCGTCATGTTTCTTCTGTTCCGCATTAACCTGTTGGCAAACCATACACTTTGAAACGAATTCTGCCATGTCTTTATTCATGCCACTCCAAAAGAGAGTTCTCTTTATGTCCTTGTACATTTTATCTCCGCCTGGATGTATCGTCATTTTGGAGTGATGTGCTTCCTCGAGAACCTTCTTTACTAAATCCCTTGTCTGTGGGATGCATAGTCTTCCGTCTCGCCTTAGCCAACCCTTATCGTCGATGGAGTATCTGCTGAGGTGACTTGAAGTCTCACCCCTAATTAGCCTATCAATCGTTTCCACAAGCTGAGGGTCTTCGCGTTGTGCTGTCCCTATTGAGTCCACTAAAGTCGGGCGTACTTCGAGAGATGCTAGCAAGCCCGGTACAAAATCGGAAGAGGGCCTAAAGTCAAAGCTGGCTATAAACTCTAGGCTTTGTCTTTCAACAAATAGCGGGCTTACGGTCAGTTTCTTTCAGCTCAACGCGTCTGCCACTACGTTGCCTTTGCCCGGAGTGTAGGAGATCTCGAAATCGTATGAGGCAAGAAACTCCATCCATCTTTGTTGCCTCAAGTTAAGGTCCTTCTACGAGAAGAGATATTTCAACGATTTATGGTCAGTGTTAAGTTCGAACTTCTCACCTAGGAGATAGTGTCGCCAAGACTTGAGTGCAAAGACGATGGCAGCTAACTCAAGATCGTGGGTCGGGTAGTTCTTTTCATGCACTTTCAACTGCCTTCCACCATAAGCTACTACCCTTCCTTCTTGCATTAAGACAGCGCCTAGTCCTATCCCACATGCATCTGTATAAACTGTGAACATTTTGCTTCCATCTGGCAATGTCAGAACTGGGGCTGTTGTAAGAGCCCTTTTTAGTCGTTGGAAAGCAAACTTGCAATCCAAGTCCCAATTGAACACTAGATTCTTCTTTGTCAGCCTTGTGAGTGGAGCTGAGATTTTCGCAAAATCCCTTATGAATTTTCGGTAGAAACCAGCTAGTCCTAGAAAACTTCGGACCTCAGTTGCATTCCTTGGTGTCTTCCAATCCTGTACCGCTACTACCTTAGCAGGGTCCACGGCTAACCCTTCTTTGTATACTATGTGCCCAAGGAACCTCACTTCCTCTCTCCAGAAGTGGCATTTGGAGAATTTGGCTTTTAGCTGATGGACTAGCAGAGTTTCCATGATTTCCCTTAAGTGTTGAGCATGTTCTTCTTCACTCTTTGAGAAGATCAAGATATCGTCTACGAAGACCACTACGAACTTGTTGAGGAATTCTCTTAACACCCTACTCATTAGGTCCACGAAGTAAGCGGGTGTGTTTGTCAAGCCGAAAGGCATGACAAGCCATTCAAAGAAGCCGTCTGGGGTTCTGAATGTTGTCTTATCGATACTATCTTCAGCCACCCTTAGCTGATGAAATCCAGTCGCTAAATCGAGTTGGGAGAAAACAGACGCTCCTACAAGCTGATCAAACAGATCGTCAATTCTGGGGAGAGGGTGCCTATTCTTTTTGGTTAGCTTGTTGAGCTCCCTATAGTCAACACATAGACGGAGCAAACCATCCGCCTTTGTGGCGAACACCACTGGAGCGCCCCATTCTGAAATACTCCTCCTAATGAACCCCTTCTATAGAAGCTCTTTAATCTATTTACTGAGTTCTTTCCTTTCCCGTGGAGCCATATGTCTAATGGGCAACGCAACGGGCTTTGCATTATCTACAAGATATATGCGGAAGTCTATCTCCCGCTTCGGAGGTATGCCCTTCACCTCTTCGAAGACATCCGGGTATTCCCGGACCACTCTAACCGATTGCAAACTTTCAACAGAAGCATCTAGCGATTCAAGATAACTAAGCATAACCTCATACGAGGGATTACGAGTAATTTCTAGAGTGTTACCGAGTTGGGTCAGAAGCCTAACCACCCTTTTCTCACAATCAAGGATTGCACCATTACTGGATAGCCAATCCATGCCCAAAATCAAACCATATCCCGAGAAGCCCAAAACAAAGGCACTACATCTAAATTCTACGCTTAGAATAGAAATTTTCAATCCCACACAAATCATAGACAAATGAGCCGGGCCCCCGATTAGATTTGAAACAATTAAGGGGTCCTCTACCATACTAGTTTGTAGGTGCAGAGATTCTACTAAAGCAGATGAGATAAAGGAGTGTGATGCGCCAGAATCAAATAAAGTGCGAACTGGGTGATCATAAAGATAAACTACACTTTCTACAGAAGTATTTATACCTCGTTGTTGCAGAGGTGGTGCTTCTAGCACATGAACCTGTGCCCCTGAGGTGGTTCCAGCCCTCTGCCCCTGCCCTCGTTTCTTTGGGCAATCCTTAGCCATCTGGCCTGTCTCATCGCAAGAAAAGCAACCACCATTCATCTTGGCCTTCTTTTTTCGGCAATCTTTCACTAAGTGCCCCACTTTGCCACAGAAATTACACTTCCTCTTCTCTTTGTTGTCTTTCCCGCCCTTATTAAAGTCTGTCTTCTTAGGCTATAAACCCACTTTCTTCCCTTGAGAGCTTTCTGCCTTTGTTTCCTTCTTGCCCTTATCCTCTTCGTTCAGCAATGCCATCTGCACCAACCTTTCATACGTAGCTCCCATGGGTATATGGGTCATGGCCAAACTGTGTAATGGCTCATTCAATCCTTTGACAAAGCGGAGAGCCTTCCTGTGCGGAGTGTTGACTAGGTCCAGTCCGAACCTGGCCAGCTGATCGAACTGATTAACATACTCTTTGACGATCATATTCCCTTGCTTGAGAAATAAGAATTTTCCAATTGAAGACTCCTTTCAGCTTCTGAGAGAAATTCAGCCTCAAACCTTGCCCTAAAGTCCTCCCATGTTTCCACTGGTCTTTCTGCATTGGTGACTTACCACCAGTAGGAAGCCTCGCCTTTAAGCAGCCATACTTCCAGTTGTACCTTCTGCCTATCTTCTACCTCAAAGATGACGAATAAGTCCTCGGTTTCCTTCAGCCAATTCCTGGCGGCCACGAAGGACTCGGTTCCATGAAAGTCCTTTCCTCCCATAGCTTTAAAATCTTTACATATCTTAGCAAAAGTATTACCACGCGGAGGAGGTGGAGGAAGAGGTGCTGCTGTAGCTGGATGATTTCCTGCAGCTGGGGGAGGAGGAACGGTAGGACCTAGCTGAGTGGCCCTTGCTTCTAAGAATCGTCTAAACCAACCAGGAAATGGTATACCCTCTGGCAAGTTAAGTTCTTCGGACATGTTGAAACAAAAAGAATACATTCAAAACAAAGGATAAAAGATAGTACCTATGGCTTTGGGGGACTTTTCCTTTTTAAAATAAAATAATATTTTATCTTTAAAAATGTTTCTTTAAATTTTCTTTTGAAAATAAATTTTCAAAACTTTTTATCTTATCTGGTAAACCTATGCTCTGATACCTAGTGAAACACCCCACCTCCGTTAGGGTCACTCTCAAAGGGAATGGCCTAATTTTGGTGGAGGTTTATAAGTATAAGTCACAGACGCACAAGATAGATATAAGTACACATATTTTTGAAACAGCGGAAAGCAACAACAACTTTTTAATTCAACAAAATACTTGTTACACAAACCATGTCATAATTGTCTTACAATACTTCCAAAAACATTACATTTTCATAACTGTCTTGATTTCATTATTTAAAGAAGCATAAAAACATAAGTAAACTGCATATGTCCTATAATTGCTGTCCAAAGCCATAGTCCAAAACGAAAGAGATCCAAGCAATACATTCTTTCTCTTTAAGCTGGATGTAAAAACTGGTCAAGCTGCGGTATTCTCTCCCTGTGGACCTGGGGGGGAGGGGACGAAAGAAAAGAAGACGAAAGAATAGTAGAGTCAGACATAAAGCCTGAGAAAGTCTAGGACTATTCAATCTATGAATAAAGAATTGGGCATGATAAGAGTAAACTAGAAATGGGAAAGCACCATAAACTAAGTTAAGTTGTCTAGAGTCGAATATACTATCGTACCCCATATTAATCTCTGCACCCCTATAATCTAGTTCCCAACAGGCACCCCATAATCAGGGTGAAGTGATCCATTTCTAATGATCGGCTCCTACTCGCATAGTTACATGTGTCTTATGGCCCCCGATGTTGTAGTTACCTATGCTGGTCCCACCATGGGGTGTATCAAGTCCCATGGTGGCGGCCCGACACAATTTTAGAATGCACAGGTATACTACTGGTGCCCAGTGCCTTATTTTTATGCGCCGGAGTGTGTGCACGCCCGCACCTCGTTAGAACCTACACTGCTTCACCAACGCCGTCGATTTGACCTCTTACAGTCAGCCCAGTAATCGTGCCCCGCCCTGCCTAGTTCAGGGTATCCTGATACACCTTGTTGGGTTACTGCTAAAAAGGGTCCCCCGCTACTAGGTTTTCTGTTTCTAGCCAACATGCTAAGTTGGTTAAGTGTTTTGTAAACCTAACCGCCAATCAGTCTGTATAGTTTAGAATGTTCCATTTTGATTAAGTATTAATTCAATTTACTTAATCCTATCAATCCTGACTCAGCCTTAATTGTCTTATTAAAGCCTCGACCTCTCACATTAGACAGGTATTGTTGTGACAGCCTATTGCCGGTTGGTTCCGGGCAGTCTTACGTCACAACTCAGTCTAACCTCGGGTCTTTATTGGGCTCAATGTTTAACCACCCACATTGGATAGGTATTGTTGTGACTACTGGACAGCCGGGCGGTTCCGGGCAGGTTTACATCACAACTCAATCCAACCTCGGGTTAAACACATCGTATTTTCTAAATTTACATATTTTGTCTCTTTTCTTTTTATATGTAAATATTTGCGGCCCATTATTCAAATTCATCTTTATTGGGTAAAATTAATTTATACCACTTAATTGTTTTCAAGGTCGTTGGCATGCGTCAAACATGCCAACACATATGTTTCATATTTTCACCCAAACGTCATTACCTCCGTTTTATACATTCGCTACAATATAACATATGTTGGGTTTAACATTTAAACCCAACTTAGCCACATGAAAAAGGGAAGGCTAAGAACATGGTGTTTATATATATTCTAAGTAACATCAAAAGGGGAGTGTGAACGCATGAACTTGCAACATAACGATCTAATTAACATGAATTAGGCACTTGTGAACTTGCATTGTAATAGCATATAATCATGGCATAAACATACATAAACATGAATCATGGTTTTTGATCTATTCATATAATCATGGCATAAACATACCTAAACATGAAATCATGGTTTTTAATCTATTCATGTAAACTTGCCATTGAAATGTAAAACTAACTTAATTATGTGTCGCATATATTGTCATATGATTTTGATAACAGCATAGGCCTAAAACATATTTTGTTTGGGCATAAAGTCAAACATAAACTAGCCATGTTCATAAAGTCAATACAAGTTCACAAAGATGCTTACTTTTGTCTCTAATACAAAAGTATGGTTTTACGCTTGAATCATGATGCCAATTCCAACATGAATTCATAGAGTCATAATGCCCAAATGGATCCAACTACACTAAAAGTGATTATAAAAAATATACATCATGTTGGCATAATAATGAATCATATATTTGCATGAATCCCAAATAAACTACCACAAACATATAGTCGTTAACATGAATCACATACTTGCAAATATCCAATAGGCCTAACATCGTTATACCACAATATCCCAAATCGATTCGTAATTAGAATCATAGCAATGTACAATTATGAATTATTATCACCACAAATTAAGTACAATTCCATTTCTCATTTTACACAAATCAAAACACAATTATTCATTCATATCGGAATAGCACTCTACTTACAACGTATGACGAATCTTCAATTCAGGAATCTGAATTCTGAATTTGGAGATGCTATTCTTTGTTGTAGACGTTGTTTTGATTTAGTTGTCGTTGCTTTAAGCTTTTGAATTGTCTCCTAATCATCTCTCAATTTTGACGGCAACTCCCAGTCTTTCCTCAGCAGCATGACGGTCTCATTCTCATTTTTATTTGTATGAATTAGGTGGAGTCTTAGGTCCTTTTTATAGAGTTTGTGAATTGATTAGAACCGTCGATGGAGCTTGGATTAATAATGGCTGTTCGTTTGAAGGAGAGGCTAATCAGGAGCTGACATCTAGCCCTAGTGACAAGGCAAGCCTTAGAAATTCGGCCAAGCACAGACCAGGCCAGCCAGGGGGGCTGGGTTCGACCTGGCTCAGGGGCCAGGTCGACTCCCCAGTCGACCCCCATGTCGACTTGGTAGTCGACCTGGGTGCCCCAGGTCGACTACCCAGTTGACCTGGGTAACCCAGGTTGACTACCCAGTCGACCTGGGTGCCTTGGGCGGGAAAATTCCCGCCCTGGCCAATCTGGCCCGATTTTTGAAATTTGAATTGGTTTTATGAGCTGTTTGAATTTTAGACTGAATTCTGGAACTTCCGGAGGCCATATCTTCTTCATACGGAGTCCGTTTTACGCTCTTTGATTTGAAATTAATTATACTTTAATTTGTGAATTTCACTATTATAGAATACATGGGGTGTTACAAAATACAATGGCCATTAGTTCAAGGTCATGCGTGACATAATTCTTCTCATGTGGTTTCAGTTGGCGGCTAGCATATGCCACTACCCTGCCTCTTTGCATCAGCACCGCACTAATACCTTAAATAAATAAGGGATAACATATTAAAATTAGATTTGTCATTAAAGGAAAATGTGATCTCAGACATGCTAATTCACAAAAGAAACAACCTTGCTTAGAGACGTCGGTCCATACCTTCAATTCCTGATTGCCATCTATGATGGTCAACACAGGAGCATTGGTCAACCTCTTCTTTAGTTCTTGGAAAGCTGCCTCGCATTCAGGTGTCCACTTGAATTTTGTATGCTTCTTGGTCAAGTTGGTCAATGGACAAGCTATCTTCGAAAAATCTTTAACAAATTTCCGATAATAGCCGGCCAGACCTAAGAAACTTCTGACCTCCGTGGGAGTTTTAGGCTGCTTCCATTCTTGGATGGCTGAGATCTTTCCTGGATCTACTGAGATGCCCTCCTTTGATACAACATGGCCGAGGAATTTCACCTCCTCTTGCCAGAATATGCATTTAGAAAATTTTGCTTTCAGCACATTTCTTCGCAAAATCTCTAAGACTTCTCTCAGATGCTCTTCGTGCTTAGCAGCGGACTTAGAAAAGATGAGGATGTCGTCGATGAACACGAGCACAAATTTATTTAAAACATCTCTAAATACTCTATTCATCAAATCAACAAAATATGTTGGAGCATTACATAGACCGAAAGGCATTACTAGCCATTCATAGAAGATGTCAGGGCCTCTGAAAGCAGTTAAAGGCACACACTCCTCTGTGATGCGAAGTTGATGGAAGCCTGTAGCCAGGTCCATCCTAGAGAATACTCGTGTCCCATGTAGTCGGTCAAGCAAGTCATCAATACGAGGCGGTGGATATTTATTCTTAAGAGTTTACTTGTTGAGATCACGGTACTCTACGCATAACCTGAGAGTACCGTCTGATTTTGGGACGAACACCACTGTTGCTCCCCATTTTGAGAAGCTGGGCCTAATCAGACCCTTCCACAAAAGCTGCTTGGTTTGATTTTTCAGCTCCTCGCTTTCTTTTGGCGACATTCTCCGAATGGGATGTACAACAGGCCTTGCATTCGGAGCTAAATCTATTCGGAAGCTGATTTCTCTATGTGGAGATAGGCCTTCAACTTCTTTGAAAACATCAGTGTAATCTTTGACGACAGGGATATCCTCAATAGAAGTAGGGGTAACTTCTAGAGAAGACCAGAAAGTTTTCCTGTCGGTGGCCGTGCCATGGCAGGGTATACATACATTTCCGAGATTAGTTTTAAATTTGACAATTCTTTCAGCACAATTGACTTCGGCCTCGTATTTTGTCAGCCAATCTATCCCAAGAATGACATCATAGCCGGAGAAACTCATAACGATCAAGTCAAAGGGAAATTTGCAGCGAGAATAAGAAATAGGTACTCGACAATACTGATCAAGAGTAAAAGAACCTCCTATCGGACTATTGGCTCTAACAAAATTTTTGAGTTTCCTTGGTTTCAGATTCAACTTTTTAATCGCATCATTAGAAATAAAGCTCCGTGTAGCACCAGTATCAAATAAGACAGTAATAGGGATATTCTTAATATTAAGCGTACCTCCCAAGACATCGGGTTTATTAGGCCCCTTAGTCGAAGCTGGTGTATTTGCTCCCTCATAAACATGTGCCACCTGAGCATTCCTTAGTTGTGGACAATGTGCCTTGATGTGCCCCCTTTGATGGCAATTGTAGCATTCTCTTTTGTCTTGCGAAGTCTGGCCACGATTCTGAGGATTTTGGCCACGGTTTTGGGAGCTCTGACCACGGTTATGACTGGGGCCTGAATCATCTCTCTTTACCCTTTTTGGCGCTCTACACTCGTAATCGAAATGCCCAATCTTGCCGCAGTTATAGCAGGTCACCTTGCTCCTATCCCTCTTCTTCCCTTGTGACTTAGCTGCAGAATAATTGCTTTCCTCTTGTTTCTTGTTAGCATGTTCCTTCAGGTTGTTGCTTTGACCTTTTCCCCTATCCTGCGGTCCAGACTCATCATTCTCTTCATAGCGGCACGCCATTTCCACTACTTCATTGAAAGGAAGCTTGATATGGGCAGCGACTTGATTCAAATATTTCTTGTACAATCCCTTGATAAATCTCTTGTTCTTCTCTACTGGGTCTTGAATCAAGCTAGGGGCATGTCGTGAAAGCTCATCAAACTTCCACACATACTCAGAAACGGTCATACTTCCTTGCTGCAGGTTAACGAACTGCTCGCGCAGGCGCTCTCTAGCTTGTGGGGGTATATATTTCTCATTGAAAAGCTCCTTGAATCTAGCCCAAGACATATTGGCCATGTCATTGCAGATTTTAATTGTATCCCACCAATGCCCTGCCTCCTCCTTTAATTGCCAAACCGCTAGATAACGCTTTCGCTGATCTTCCAGTTCCAAGCCTTCTAGGATCTTTTCCCAATCTTTAAGCCATGCCTCTGCTTGGATCGCAGACTCCCGCCCTGTAAAAGGTACACCTCCAAGGTTCCTGAATTTCTTTGACATTCTGTCCAAATCAAAAGGCTGTGGAGGTGGAGGTGGTTCAACTACGACCTCTGAATTCTGCTGGTCTTGATTGATGGGTGTCCCGTCTCTAGCTTGCCCTCCAGCTCCTACTCGGGCTCCTCCTCTAGCCCCGCTCGAGCTCCACCACGGGCTCCACCTCGGGCTGTTCTGGATCTAGTATCCATTTAAATCAGTCTGTACCATCAAGGAAAGAGTCAGACAAAAAAAAATGATAAATTTCAAGAAAAGATAAGTTAAGGGTGAGATGAAAAGAGGATGATGTAATAATTGGTAAATATGTGTTATTCTGCTGTGCTCACTCTAGGACATTCCTAGTCCTATCTCTTATGAGCTACTCGTCTTAGAATAATGTGGATTCTATCTAAACGAATTGTTCTAAATATGTTATATTCCGTAGCTAAGGTAAACCTTAGGCTCCGATACCAATTGTGATAACCCCAAACTTCCGTGGACCGAAAGTAAGGATAATCATTTTGGAATATAACATATTTACAACAAAAACAGATCTCAGATAAATATCATAACACATAAACCATCGCAGTGGAACTAAATGTCATCAACATCACAACAGAATCATCAGAGTATGCAGTTTACAGGATCAACTTAGCATAATAGCAGTCTCAACAAAAGAGAAATAAGTCTCAAATGAAAAGAAATGAGTTTCACATCCCATTACATACATCAAAGCAAGAGATAGAAGAAATGTCTCAAAAGCAGAATAAAAGATGAAGAAAGGATCTTCTTCTTCTTCTTCCTCCCCAAAGCAAGCTCCCACCAAAAAGTGTCACCTAGAAACCTGTCAATTGGCTGCCCGTGTGGAAAGAGGGCACCCGAGTTTGCAAAAGTGAAACAAACTACGAGTCAGTCATGGGACTGGTGTGAGAATTCTTAACTAAATTAACTATCAAGATGGCGAATCTCAGGACCACGCCGCTAACGCGGAACGGGTTTACTCCATTGGATTGCCAGCGCAATATTTTTTAAAGTTTATATAAAACAGCGAATTGACTTTTGAAAAATGAAACCATCATAAGACTCAAGTCCTATCACACAACGCAACACACACCAGAGGATAGAGTTTTCCCTTATGATGATCAAACATGCTTAATACGTGAAAAATAATATTTTAATATTATCATTGGTGTCTAGGCAGTATTAAAATACTTCAATATAAATATATCAATCCTAGACGGCATAGGTACCATATACTATGTCGCCGTATATAAATTTACAATCAAAACCGAAATGTTGTCGTATTGGGAATTGGTTTTCTGTCATGAAGTCGAGGTTAGGGATCGTCCTCTTCCGATTCGAGACACTCTAGCAAATGCCTCGGGATCCCCCGCAGTGAACCCTTGGAACGGTAGGGTCGGTCCCCACCTAACGGTAGTGGATTGGCAATTCCTGAACATACGTTTCCCGGCCCCTTTGGACCTATAATGTGACCACTTCCGGCCTATAAAAACACATAGTAAAATGTCGGGCCGTGTTAAAACCCAAACATCACTCTAGCTGGAAAGAAACGTATGCACTCCCTACGGTCCATATCCCATTTTTGACTCATACCGGGGTGTGAGGCTTGCGAAGTCACGTAATACACAAAGCTATGCCTAAACAGGCTATGCTTTGATCATCAGCCAGATGGCATGCTTTTCAACAAAGCCTTGATCATTGCATCTTGGCGTGCCACGTTGACAATTCAACGCCATGCTATCGATAACTACTACTACGTACCTGGGTGTTAAGTAGAGAATAAATTCTCCACCACCAAACAGACATATATTAATAGAAATCGATTTAATTACATGTAGCGAATTCCAACGTTAGACACAAATCCATTTACAAGCCCGTTCTGGGTCTGAACAAAACCAGAGGCACCAAAAAGGGCTCGCTAATCCGCACGATCAACACACGCGTCCGGACAATTACTGCTTCAACCCAGTCCTGGGAGCAAGTCAGTTCAAGGTATCGGGAGTCATTTCCCATTCGATGTGAAGTTCGCCGGTCTTCTACACCGTCTTGTTACATCTTTGATTTAATCGCCGTTCAATTATTTGAAATGAGTTAAACTCGGCCTTTTCAAATAATTGTCGCATAATTATAGTTTAAAACATTTCATATATATTTATAACTATTTATCGCTATTTTTATTTATTAAAAATAGCTCGAAATATATAAACGACGTTTCGGGTCAATGGGTGGCACTGGCGCTGTTTTTACCAAAATTTGATTTACCCATATCTTATAATCTAACCATCGGATTTTGATGAAATTTATATCGTTGGAAATATCTTCCCAAAGCGGTCCTAACGGTTCCAGTTTTGGGAAAATCCAACGATCGGATCTTTCTATATATTCGTTTGAAATTACGATTGTCGATACGCGAACTGCAGCGCTCGTTTTGTTCAATTTTATATTTTATATTTTTATATATATATAATATAGAAACTATTTGGGCGAATTTCTTTATTAAAAATGAGGATTTCAACTATGTATCACTTTAAATCAAATACAAAATGACATTTTGTTTACCAGTTCTAATGCGACCCAAAAATGATATTTTAACGATATATATTTTTTAATATTCAACAAAATGATTTTTTTGTTCGCCAATTCTAATGCGACCAAAAATGATATTTTAACGATATATCTTTTAATGCTCAACAAAATGACATTTTTGTTCGCTAATTCTAATGCGACCAAAAATGATATTTTAACGATATATATTTTAATGTTCGACAAAATGACATTTTGGTTCGCCAATTCTAATGCGACCAAAAATGATATTTTAACGATATATATTTTAATGTTCGACAAAATGAAATTTTTGTTCGCCAATTCTAATGCGACCAAAAATGATATTTTAACGATATATATTTTAATGTTCGACAAAATGACATTTTTGTTCGCCAATTCTAATGCGACAAAAAAATGATATTTTAATGATATATATTTTAATGTTCGACAAAATGACATTTTTGTACGCCAATTCTAATGCGACCAAAAATGATATTTTAACGATATATATTTTAATGTTCGACAAAATGACATTTTTGTTCGCCAATTCTAATGCGACCAAAAATGATATTTTAACGATATATATTTTAATGTTCGACAAAATGACATTTTTGTTCGCCAATTCTAATGCGACAAATAATGATATTTTAACGATATATATTTTAATCTTCGAAAAAATGACATTTTTTTTGGCCAATTCTAATGCGACCAAAAATGATATTTTAACGATATATATTTTAATGTTCGACAAAATGACATTTTTGTTCGCCAATTCTAATGCGACCAAAAATGATATTTTAACGATATATATTTTAATGTTCGACAAAATGACATTTTTGTTCGCCTATTCTAATGCGACCAAAAATGATATTTTTAACGATATATATTTTAATGTTCGACAAAATAACATTTTTGTTCGCCAATTCTAATGCGACCGAAAAAGATATTTTAACGATATATATTTTAATGTTCGACAAAATGACATTTTTGTTCGCCAATTCTAATGCGACCAAAAATGATATTTTAACGATATATATTTTAATGTTCGACAAAATGACATTTTTGTTCGCCAATTCTAATGCGACAAAAAAATGATATTTTAACGATATATATTTTAATGTTCGACAAAATGACATTTTTGTTCGCCAATTCTAATGCGACAAAAAAATGATATTTTAACGATATATATTTTAATGTTCGACAAAATGACATTTTTGTTCGCCAATTCTAATGCGACCAAAAATGATATTTTAACGATATATATTTTAATGTTCGACAAAATGACATTTTTGCTCGCTAATTCTAATGCGACCAAAAATGATATTTTAACGATATAAGTTTTAATGTTCAACAAAATGACATTTTTGTTCGCCAATTCTAATGCGACCAAAAATGATGTTTTAACGATATATATTTTAAAGTTCGACAAAATGACATTTTTGTTTGCCAATTCTAATGCGACCAAAAATGATATTTTAACGATATATATTTTTCTAAAATGTAAAAGTCCCTTATTTCTTTTTTATTTACATTAAAAAAATGAAAATGTCTTTTTATTCTTTTCTATTACTAAGAGAACTAAATTAAAAAGTAAATTCATCTTTCTATGTAATATTTGCATTAAAAATGCAATTAAAAAGGTGGACTTTATTTCCAATGTAAACATCTTTCTAGCGTCGACATTCCTAAAATAAATATAACATTTCAACTTATACTAACATAACGACGGAATTTTGTTCATTTCAACCATATAAACCTGACGATGAATTTGTGTTCATTTCAATTATTAAACATGACGATGAAATTTGGTTCACATCAACTATACTAACATGACGATGAAATTTGATTCATTCAACTATACTAACACGACGATGAAATTTGATTCATTTTTGATGAATCACAATAAAGGTCTCATCTTATTTTCATTTGTAAAAACAAATAAGATGTCAAATATTTATTTAATCTTTTAGTTAAAGTTTAAAAGATCTAAATTTTCTTTATAAATCAAATAAAGACCTACACTTCCTTTTATTTTGTAAAACAAAATAAAGGATTCAAACCTCCTCTTATATTTGGTAAATAAAGGATTCAAACTTTTCTTTTATATAGTAAACAAAAGATTCAACTTTCTTTTATATTGTAAATAAAAGATGCAACTTTCCTTTGTTTTGCAAAAACGGGAGATTAGAACTTTAATTTGTTTTCAAGACAAAAGATTAAAACTTTGATTAGCTTTTCAAAACAAAAGATTAAAACTATGATTTGCTTTTCAAAACAAAAGATTAAAACTTTGATTTGCCATTCAAAACAAAAGATTAAAACTTTGATTTTCTTTTCAAAACAAAAGATTAAAACTTTGATTTGCTTTTCAAAAAAAAAGATTAAAACTTTGATTTGCTTTTCAAAACAAAAGATTAAAACTTTGATTTGCTTTTTTTTTCAAACAAAAGGTTGAAAGTTGGATTATATTTTGTTTGTTTTAAAATAAGAATTCAACTTAAATAAAAGGATTAAAAATAAAAATAAAAATAAAAATAAAAGGATGAGAATTTTATTATGATTACATCAGAATATTACCGATCCAAACTGTCAAACTATAACATGACATCACAACGAACAAAATTCAACAACACAACAGTCACCACAAAACAGATCAGAATAATATACAATGATTCAACTGATAGATTAGAATTGAAATAAATTATTTAATTATTTAAATTCAGAATCTCACAGTTGTTGACGATTTTTGGCCAAAATTCGAACTGTTCAGAATCAACTCCGGTCAGTCTAGAATTGTAGATCGCAGTCTCACGAGTCCAACGGTCCTGAAATCATTAAATTCCGAGTTCGTTTGGATTAGATTTGATTAAATTTAGGTTAATAATATTTTAAATAGAATAAATAATTTAAATAAATTATAAGTCTATCTTCTTCTACCTCTGGAACTTAGGCCGACGGTTCAACGTATTAGGTTCAATATTAGGGCTCGACTTTGCACTCCAATCGAGACACGATGTGCCGATCTGATGGTACCATGGTGACGGCCTCTGGAAGGCACCCCCGAACCTCCCCTCTCCGTCCTACTCGCACGCCACCTGTGGTGGGCATTTTCTAATGAACGGCGTCGGTTTCCGGGCTTGGTTCTCGATGGTCATGGCTCCTGGGAAAGATCAGGCTGTATCAAATCGAAGAGGAGGAAGGCCTCTTCGTTAATGTCAAATGGAGGGGTGGGTTTCGGTGAATGGATCAGTAGAAATTAGGAGAAGAGGATCGATGCATTTCGGCCATGCGTTCAATACAGTGGCGGTTGAGAAGAAGAGTACGGCGTATAGGGTTTGGGTATAGTATACGGTATATATAGTGGTATTTAGGTTTTTATTTAATTTATTAAATTCCATTTAATTCAAACAAAGCCCGTTCACTCATACGAACTTCGATTCAAACCCAACGAGTGTCGCCCCTAGCTAAATACCCCCATCCCGGACATAATGGGATATGTCCCGTCAGCCAAAACAACTGTTTCGATAGGTTATTCTTTAAATTAAATATATACATCAATATATATTTAATTTAAACGGACATTTTAATTTACCAGGGCCACATACTGATTCTAAAAATTACAGAAAAAATATATTTAGCTTTGTTTTGACGATACAGTCCCAACAAAACTAATTTCGTCGAATTCTGACACTATTTGAAAAATTGCTATTTTTCAGTCGATTAAATTTGACTGTAATCGACCAAACACATTTTCCTTCGCCACGCCCACATATTAAATCGAAAAATTCTGAAAATTGAAACCTAGCAATAATATGACATTCCGATTCTGATGAAAGTGGTTTCGTCGAAAACAGAGATCGTTTGAAAATTGACTATTTTCACTGGCTTTAATATTATTTAAAAATGGAATTTTTAATTTCTACAACATTTTTCCACCAAATAATTTAAAATAAAATTTTTAAATTGGTTCGGATTTTCCGAGTCGTTATAGAATTGAAGAGGGTTTTTGTGGTGAGTTTACAGTTATTCAAGAAGAAGATGGAGGCGCACTTGCCTGTTGACCAAATGAGAAATGTTGACGAGGGTTTTAAGTTTAGGATTGGTATTTATAGTCTTAGGTTTAAATAATATATTATTAAACGAAACTTCACCGTAAAGTAACACGTAGAAACCACTACAAACGACTTCTATTTACTGATAAAAAAGCTAATCTTAATGTAAAAAAGTATTCTGGACCCAATAGGACAAGTTTCGTCGAAATCCGACATCGTTTGAAAAAAATCCTTTATAAAACCAGAAATAAACACGTGTTTAATTTTTCCACGATCACTAGATTACTCTAATCAACTTGAAACCTTGATATCTTAAAATAATTTTTCAATATGAACCCAACGGTACCAGTTTCGTCGCATTCTGAGACTGTTTCCCCGGTAGGCTATTTTTACGCGCACCGCAATGCCATTTTTGACACCCAATTACCTAGTCTCCAAAAACAATAAACCATATACCTATCCTGACCCTAATCGACGATACGAACTCAACGGAATTGGTTTCGTGGCTTAATTTGATCGTCTGTTCAAGTTAAAGTCAAATATCTCCATATTGAATTAATTACGCACTATAGAAATTGAACAGGCGTTTACAGTTACTGTGGTCACATACGACATCAATTTTCCATGCAATTTGATTTTCTGACAATAGTTTAGCGATACGGTCCCAATGAAACTAATTTCATTGAATTTTAACGGCCGATATGATTTCCATAGCGTTTATTTCAAAATTTGATTTGGCCATAACTAGCATTCTATGGCACGAAATCTGGGTTTTTCTCTTTCATATGAAAATTATCGTCAATACGGTTCCAACGTTTCTCGTTTCACAGAAATCTGACTTATATCGGGCTCTGTATATCCCGTTGAAACTCAAAACGCTATATTACGAACTGCTGCACCGCTGCAACTCACTATATAATTAAAATTATAAACTAAACCTTTAACAGCGCTTAACAAACGAGATTGTAAATAAACTTAAATCTGAACGTAACTAAATCTTCTTACGTTACCAAACCATATAACAGCGCAAATTCAAATAATTTCGATTATTTCAAAATTAAATTATTATTTATATATTATTTAAACAAATTAAATTATTCAAATTAATTAAATCCGAATTATTTAAATTCAAACCAATATTTAAAACAAAAATTAAATATTAATCTAGATTGCAAAAATCTTGGTCGTTACATTCCTTCCCCATTAAAATAATTTCGTCCTCGAAATTGCTAAGGTAAGAAGAATGTAGCAAACTTATTATATTTCCAAAATCTATTTTAATTAAAACCATTACTTCCTCAATTTTTAATTAAAACTAATTTAAATCGAAAAACAAATTTATTCTTTTAATAAAAAAATTCAAAAAGAGTTTCCCCTGTATGGAGGGACATCTGCAATATTGCAGGAACAATAAATATGTATACCTCGACCAACATGGTCGAAAAAAGAAAAAATCCAATTCAAAACCCAAAACAAAACCAAAAATTCGTATTTGGCATGGGCGTATCTTTTTATGAGCGTATTATGCAGTAAGCAATATTTTATATTCGAGCTTGCTTAAATATAATGCAGCTCTATTCAAACTGGATTCAATTAACTCCCCAATTTTTTTCTAAGATGGATTTTAAAGCTGAATTGGTACTTCTGCACCTGTTCTCAACTCAAATAAATTTTATCAGTCCCAAAACAACATCAACTAGTTTTAAATATCCATTTCATACGATCCAACTAGTTCTACACACAATCTAATCCACATGAGATTATAATTATTTATAATCACTTCATTTATTTCTTTGATTATCCATTCAGTTTTCTTAATCTGGATTGATTTATCCAACTTATATATTTCACATTGGTTTTAAACTAAGGCTATCATTTCAGATTTATATCCAAACAGTCAACAACACAATCCAACATATCATTCAAATCAACATTAACAAATCAATCGATTTCCCATATTATAATAAATTGAGAAAATCATTACCTTTATTATCAAATAAATTAGGCAAAAATGTTTTCAAAATTTTTTTTATATCAAATTACAAATACGCGCCCTCATATATACAACCAACTCAAATCTAGGGTTTTACTAACCCCCATCTCTATCGAGTTACACCACAGAGCCAAGGTTATCACTAAACCAATAGCTTTGATACCAACTGTAACAACCCAAGGATTTTCGGCCCTGAAAATCGACATAAATACCTTTACCGTACTCATGCTGACCTGCCAAACGCCGAAAACACTGGATAGTTATTAGAAAGAAATTATAGGGTAAGGTAAGAAAGAAAGAAATATTAGAATAGAAGAAGAAAAAGAATCAACACAACACAAAGTCTCACATCGCAGCGGAACAAAATATAATACAGAAATAACTTTATTGAGAGATTGAAATAAGACTTACAATATCAGAGTATACCACTGGACAGTTATAATAATCTGTCCTCATATACACCACACAGCGGGATAGATACTAGATACAATACGTCTGAACACCTCCAGCTTGTCTCTGGAATTCCCAGCGTCTGATAACCTAAACTTGTACACCCCGGGCTAACCCAAGCATTTACAAAACCCCGGGTCAGTCTGGTGAACTATTGTGAGAAAAACTCGCACAGTATTAAGGGTATCACACAACCTAATTTTAAAGTTAAAATCTTTCAAAGAAAAGGGTAATCAGAAGACCAAATCCACACATAAACATGGACGGTTTTTACCGTACGATAACCTAAAACATTTTTGAAATTAATATCTTATCTGATATTATAATAATGTCTAAATACAAGTAAATAGAATCTAGTAGAACGCTTGCATCTCACGCTCTACATATATAGTATACAAACAAAACCGCGGGCGCTTATTGGAAATTGGATTCCGACTACGCCAAGGTATGGGACCACCTGCCGATAGTGTATCTCTAGAGGCGAATACACTGGGTTCAACAAGAACGTCTTGCAACCCGGCCCTCACATAACCGACCACGCATTTCGCTTGAGTGTATCGAATGTATATCACCAAAAGTTGGGTGCGACCCACTGTTTTCTGAAAAGGGACAACATCGAAATAGATTAAAGAAGCAAATAGATTTTCTCTAGATAGGTGATTATACACCCTAATGGGAGTGACCCACATAGCCATGCTGCCTGCCCGATTTATGTCATTTCCTAGTTGATGAGGCTTGAGGTTTAGATTAACTTTTTGAAACACCTGGTCATCATTCACTTTGAATGCCACATCGTCAGATCCGTCCACTCACTAATTGATGTCCGCAAATATACTCTTGGTATAAAAGAAGTGCCCCTATTTGCCACCACCCAGTATATTTGTAAAAATCAATGTACATGGTTTCAGAAAATACTCTGTCAAACATTCATCTATACAAGTCATTCAGGAACAAGATGAACCGAAGGTACTCTCCTTCTGCATCTAATAAAGGAATCACCCCAGGGATCAGTAGTGAGAAGTCCTTGCAACCCGTAGATTCCAACCACGACAGAACCACAGTACATCTATGGCTGCAGACCAGAGATTATTAGCAGTCCTTCCATTTACGAAAATCTAGGGTCTTCCATGCTCCATCTCGATCATCTTCTAATATCTTCATGTTTTTGTTGGTCGGAATGGTTTTCAAATATAAATTCGATCTCGGTCTTTTCGTACCAACATTCGTATTGGTCAGATTTGACAGTAGGTGATTTAACTATCAAAATAAATAGTGTTTCAAACATGACAACCCAATGGGTTCACTGGTTCAGTATTCAAGATCACTTGGCCTTCTAATTAAAAACAAATGTATATTTAAAACTTCTAAATCTTTCGATACTAAAAATATGGTTTCCTCGCTTCTTTTTTTTAACATAAGAATATTCTTAAACGTATTCTCTTTTAATACTTAGGAAAATCTTATATCGTATTCAATTTCTATTTTCACTTGGAAATCAATCCACTTATTACTCGAAAACAACGTTACGAAATATCTTTCAGTTCAATACTTGAAACAATAACCAACACTTATTTATAAAATAAATCTATTTCAATACCCAACTTTACATTTCCTTTTAACCTCGTGAATATCGGTATAATTTACGCAATCCTCTTTCATTTCCATTTTACCTTGGAATCCTTATTTTATATATATTTCCAAATTTCTACCAAAATGTTGCGTCATTATTTCTCTAATGATATAATGAATTTTACTAAACTCCTTTACAATTACAACTAATATCAATCTCAGATAATCCTGATGTCGTTTAAGTTGGGGTATTTTAATTACCTCTCAGACCTTGATCAACAATGTTCATATCTTCAGATGGATACCAGTCGTAATCCCAATACCAATATTTCATTGTAATCCCAATACAAATACCGTTGAACTATTTTATTCAAAATATGGTTTCATAAAACCTGCTTATTTCTTTTGAACACTCTTTCTCGACTATACCCATTTCTCTTAATTCAATAATTAAGAACTTTATAAAACACCACTTTTTAACTTTTACCTTTTTAAAACAATTTCATCTCATAATTCAGATTTGTTTACAAATCTCATACCCCGCTTCTTTTACCAAATTCACTTTACCAAACTCTTTCCAATCGATTCGACCATTTCCTACTTTGAGAATCTTATTTCAACTTTCCCCATACTTAATCCCACTATTAAGTAACGACGCTTTAACTCTTTAAAACTCATTAACGTAATCTTGGTTTAGCATAAACCTTTTTATCTTAGTTTCCTTTTTAAAAGACCTTATTAAAATTAAAAATAATAATCACCAAACTATTTTATTAGGGTAATTCAAATTAAACAAATTTAAAATCAATTCCAATGTCAATGGTTGACTTAGTCAATCCAAGGCACGGTTATTTTGTTAACCCATTCCAATCCATTGTTACTTTAAATTAATTAATAATATAATTAATTTAAATAATTCAATTAAATTAATTCTCAATAACCACTTTTCCAAATTTTGACCGTTAATGTAAATTTCTATTCCTATAATTATAAGTTTGATTAATCTCAGAATTTACTTTGTAAAATCAATTTATAATTGATTATAAAAATAAATGTTTATTTCCTTCTAATAAAGTTTTATTCAAAATATACATTTCAAAATCTATCTCCAGTTATAAAATAAATTTTATAACTTTATCTCTATCGACTCACCTGACGGTGAATCAATATAAACAAAACAATTTACTTTTAGGCCATTTACTGCCGATTACTAAACCAATATAGCCCATTGGTTAAAACACAACACATGTTGACTTTCAGTCAATGATCATTACTAAATCAATAACCCAATCACGACAGTTCATATGATAAGATGAAAATAAATAATATATTTGAGGAATCCGGTTGGATCCCTCCAACCTGTTCTTCCCTATATACAAATGGTTATCTTCACACAGTTCAAAACAATTCAAATAGATCAAACAATTCAAACCATTAAACACATTTATTGATAAATGTTACGAATAAGGTATTATTGGGACCAATTCGTTAAAATAACGATTTGGTATTTCATTGAAATTAAGCAACGGTTTAATTTAATCAGCTAAATCAGTAAATAAATATATAATTAGCAAACAGACAACCATTGGCAAGCAGAGCACACTAAAAATCAAATCCCAATTTATATAGAAAAAAAAATGGGAAAACTGAGTGAGTTTAACTCACCTTGATCTGATTTCTATTGAATGGCTCATTAAAAATTAAATTAAACTGTCATTTAATTTAATTATAAATCCTGGTCGGTTTCGATAGCGTCCAGTTCTGTTCCAAGATGCCTTATCCTTTGATACGGTTCCAGGTTGAATTCTTATCATAGACATATAAGTTATTAATAATTTACGTTATAATTTAATTATATAATTAACTCACTAATTAATGGTTCATTTAAATTTTAATTACATTTAATATTGAATTTGTCCACTCCTTAGTTCTTTTATTAAACAGCTCGTCTTCTGCATCCTTTTGCTTTTCTCTTGTCATTTTGATCTGGAAACAAATTGACCAATCAATACTAACATACATACTTAATGGTATACGTTTAACACTAATTGAGATTAAATATCTTAACTAGCTGATAATCATGTTGGTAATAATATAACCGGCCAACCCAGGCTTTTACTCCTAGTTCCAGGCAATACCAATCATCCCATATATCCAGTTATGCTAAAACACGTGCTCCAGGAAACCGGCCTAAACTGATTCCTTTTGTCCCTGTAATAACATCTAGAGTTAATGGATTCAAGTTAACCATAATTCTTTAATTAATCATGTTCATAACTTAAATTAGAGAAAACTAAGGACGTCAACTCCTAATTTCCAATATCCGATCCACTTTCCACGCTGCCTGTTCCATCTTTCACAACATCCCAATCCTGTCACCAATTAACACCATTTTAACTAAATTTATAAACTCCTTAAATTATCTATAATTATAAATAATTATAGAATCAGAGATTATAGGCCGAACTGTTAGTTCTCGTATCTCCTACTCCTCGTTCTTCTTCATGTATTTAGAAACACAAGCGTTCCAAGCCTATACACCCCCTATAATTCTTTTGAATACCTCTGGTACGTTGATTCCATTGCTTCAGCAAAACCCAACCCGAGTTCGACTTCACGCTGCCGCAGCTCCTACTGACGATCGAGATCCGATCTGAGCGACCCAACACTGCGTCCAAGCCTCCCCTACCGGCGTCAGAAACAGTTCTCCACCAAACACCCCTCTCCGCCGCCGGCAAGGCTTTAACCTCTCCTGACTACGAGAGGATTTCCTGGCCACCGTGAAGCTCAACGACCGATACTGGTCGTACAAATCCAAGAGCTTGTCCATCTTGTTCGGTTTCTAGTTGGAAGTTTTCAGATTTTAAGTATGGATAGTGAATTGAAGAGGAGTTTTTGTGGTGGGTTTAAAGCCAATCAAGAAGAAGACGGAGGCACACTTGCCTATTGACCAAACGAGAAATGTTGACGAGGGTTTTAAGTTTAGGATTGGTATTTATAGTGTTGGGTTTAAATAATATATTATTAAACAAAACTTCACCGTAAAGAAACACGCATAAACCACCACAAACGACTTCTGTTTACTGATAAAAAAGCTAATATTAATGTAAAAAAGTATTTTGGACCCAATGGGACAAGTTTCGTCGAAATCCGACATCGTTTGAAAAAAAATCCTTTATAAAACCAGAAATAAACACGAGTTTAATTTTTCCATGATCACTTGATAACTCTAATCAACTTGAAACCGTGATATCCTAAAACAATTTTTCAATACGAACCCAATGGCACCAGTTTCGTTGCATTCTGAGACTGTTTCCCCTGTAGGCTATTTTTATGCGCACCGCAATGCCATTTTTGACACCCAATTACCCAGTCTCCAAAAATAACAAACCATGTACCTATCCTGACCCTAATCGACAATACGAACTCAACGTAATTGGTTTCGTAGCTTAATTTGATCGTCTGCTCAAGTTACAGTCAAATATCTCCATATTGAATTAATTACGCACTATAGAAATTGAACGGGCTTTTACAGTTACTGTGGTCACATACGACATCGGTTTGCCACACAATTTGATTTTCTGACAACAATTTAGCGATACGGTCCCAATGAAACTAATTTCATCAAAAACAGAGTCTGTTTGCAAAATGCCTATTTTAACGACCGATATGATTTCCATAGCATTTATTTCAAAATTTGATTTGGCCATAACTAACATTCTATAGCACAGAATCTGGGTTTACTCTTTCGTATGAAAATTATCATCAATACGGTTCCAACGTTTCTCGTTTCACAGAAATCCGACTTATATCGGGCTCTGTATATCCCGTTGAAGTTCAAAACACTATATTACGAACCGCCGCACCACTGCAGCTCGCTATATAATTAAAATTGTAAACTAAACGTTTAACAACGCTTAACAAACGATATTGTAAATAAAACTAAATCTAAACGTAACTAAATCTTCTTTCGTTACCAAACCATATAACAACGCAAATTCAACTAATTTCAATTATTTCGAAATTAAATTATTATTTATATATTATTTAAAAAATTAAATTATTCAAATTAATTAAATCCGAACCATTTAAATTCAAACCAATATTTAAAACAAAAATTAAATATTAATCTAGATAGCAAAAATCTGGGTCGTTACAATATTTCCACTAACCTCTTTACCTTTACAACTAATATCATCCTCAGATAATCCTGAAGTCGTTCAAGTTGGGGTATTTTAATTACCTCTCAGACCATGATCAACAACGTTCATATCTAAAGACAAATACGAGTTGTAATACAAAAACCAATATTTCATTCCAATCACAAATCAAATTCGATTTAACTATTTTATTCAAAATAGGGTTTCATAAACCTTCTTATTATTCTGAAAATCTCTTCCTCGGATATAACCATTTTTTTTCTTAATTCAAAAATTTAACAACTCCTTATCAAAACGCCACTTTTAATACTTCCCTCTTTTTAAAACAAATTCCTTTTATAATTCGGATTGGTTTACAAATTTTATGATTTACTTCTCCTATCAAATTCACTTTTACTAATCTTGTTTCAAATCCGTTCAACTATATCCCACTTTGGAAATCTCATGTCAATTTCCCACTTTTTCTTAATCCCATTTTTAAGTAACATTAATTTAGAATTAATGATATAGCACCTCAAACCTCTTTTATATAACTTTGGTTTATTATAAACCCTTTTATTCTAAATCTTCTTTCAGTTAATTCAATTAATTAAGTAACCTTTATTTTAAGCTATAATATTCGCTTGGAATTTCTTTTATAACTTTGTTATAAAACTCAGGTTTTAAACAAAACTTGTTCATAAACTCCTTTCACCATTCAATTGGATTTCATTTCAACTTTAAATACTTTTTAAATGAATTTCCATTTATAAGAAATTTCCTAAATTATTATTAATTAAAATAATAATTTACTTCGATTATTAACTACTTCTATAGTTAATTTCTTTAATAACTAAAATAAATAGTAAATTTCCCTTTTTAAAACTTAAATAAAATTAAACAATATTCTTTAAACCATTTTATTAGGTTAATTCAAGGCAAACAAATTTAATAATCAATTCCAATTAAGATGGTTGACTTAGCCAACTCCAAACACGGTTATCTTATTAACCGATTCCAATTTATTCTTCCTTTAAATTAATTAGTGCAATTAATTTAAATAAATAATTCCATTTAATTGTTTCTTAACAAAACAATTATTCAAATGTAATAGTTAGGTAAATTTTCCTTATTCCTACATTTACAAATCTGATTAACACCAGATTTGACTTCATAAAATCAATTTACACTTAATTATAAACATCCATATTTATTTCCTTTTAAATAAGTTTTATTCAAAAAAAATATTTCAAAATCTATCTTTAGCTATAAAAATTAATTTTATAACTACGGTTATATCGACTCACCTGACGTTGAATCAATATAAACAAAACGATTTACTTTTAGGCCATTTACTCCCGATTACTCAACCAATATAGCCCATTGGTTAGAACACAACACATGTTCACTTTTCAGTCAATGATCACTACTAAAATCAATAACTCAATCATGACAGTTCATATATGATAATATGAAAATAAATAATATATTTGAGGAATCCAGTTGGATCCCTCCAACCTGTTCTTCCCTGTATACAAACGGTTATCACCACATAGTTTAAAACAATTCAACAGATCGAACAATTCAAACAGATCAAACAATCCAAACCATTAAACACGTTTATTGATAAACATGACCAATAAGGTAAGTTACCTTGATTGGAACCAATCGTTAAAATAACGATTTGGTATTTCATTGAAATTAACCAACGGTTTAATTTCATCAGTTAAATCAACAAATAAATATATAACTAGCGAACAGTCAACCATAGCAAACAGAGCACACAAAATAAAAACCCAATTTATATAAAAATATAAATGGGAAAAATAATGAGTGAGTTTAACTCACCTAATTTTTTTGTCGCTAAAGCGGTTCGGTTCCCAGTTAAATTAAAAAAGATGTTTAATTTGACCATAAATTCCAGTAGTCTCTAGTCCCGTCCAATCTGATTCCAGAATGTCCAGTTCAACTCTGCGTTCGCAGTGCAACTGATTCGGTTCAGTTATGTAGTTACGTTTAATAAGGGTGGTTGATCAATCCTCTTCCACTCCGTTTACTGTAAGTTCACGAGCACCCTGGCTTCCAATGTAATTTATCTGCTTAACCGGTTAACAGCTTTAGACTCCTTTCATTTTCTATTCGCTCAACAAATGCCAAACCTGTATGCTTTGTTTGTGTACAGTCAACCTTCCTCCTTCGTTGGCTGTTGTTCCTCACTTCTTGTTTGGAAGCAAGCCCCATCTGCTTCCTTTTTCTCGTTAATTCCTCGTTGACCAAAATTTACGCACCCATATTCTCTTACCACCGTGTTTTACCCTCAACCATTTTCTGTAGCAGTTTAACTCTTTAATTAAACCAAGTAAATTATGTTTTTAGTTAAACAATTCATCTCAAATTAAATCTTTAAATAAATCGCACTTTACTTTTTACGTTGTGAACATCTTGGACAACTCCAATTTCTGGAAGCATTATTTCTGTCCCCTCATTTCAACTGGTTCGAGAAACTAGTACCACGTCCCATCGAAGAAACCTCCCCCGCACAAAACGCCAGCCACTCGGAATTTGATCTGGAACCCCCCCCCCCCCCCCCCCCCGAAGTTGCGCCATGTCGTCACCCTCCTCCCCGAGTTCCGTCGAACGTGAACACACCTCCCGCCAGAAAACTACACCCAAACATCTCATCTTCAACCCTAAATTCTGGCCATCTCCGGTCATTATAGTTCATCATGACAGTTGAATGG
Source organism: Allium sativum (assembly GCA_030737875.1). Taxonomy (NCBI): domain Eukaryota; kingdom Viridiplantae; phylum Streptophyta; class Magnoliopsida; order Asparagales; family Amaryllidaceae; genus Allium; species Allium sativum. The sequence continues at coordinate 559,519,157 of CM060915.1, forward strand.
GTGGAGCTCGATGAGCTTTATGTTATTATGATTTCTGTTTAAAACCATGTATTGACAGATCGAGGAGGAAAACTGTCAAGAGTTTATAGCCGTTATTTCATTAGTGGAGGCGAAAAACTCTTGTTGACCACGAAGGAAGGTTTGAAGGTTGAATAAGGGTTACAGTGTCTTGAATTGGTATTTATAGTGTTGGATTTAAATAATATATTATTAAACGAAACTTCACCGCGAAGTAACGTGCAGAAACCACTAAAAACGATTTCTGTTTTCTAATAAAAAACTAATCTTGGTGTAAAAAGGTATTCCGGACCCAATGAAACAAGTTTCGTCGAAATCCGAGGTCGTATGAAAAAATTTCCTTTATATAACCAGAAATAAACACGTATTTAATTTTCCACGATCACTAGATAAATCAAATTAATTTGAAACATTGAAATCCCATAATAATTCTTCAATACGAACCCAATGGCACCAGTTTTGTCGCATTCTGAGACTGTTTCCCCGGTAGGCTATTTTTCACGCATACCGCAATGCCCTTTTGGACACCAAATTACACGGTTGTGACGACCCCAAACCCTCGTACGACGGTGGCAAGGGTAATCTTTGGAATAGAACACATAAACAGATAATAGCAGAACAGAAATAAATAAATACACCAGAAAATGTACAATAGAATACACTGGATAAACATAATCATTAGAGTTACACAGTATACAGGATCATACTTAGTACAAAATACAGTTCAGCTATACATAAATGTCTACAGTGGAAAACAAAATATAATATGTACAATAGGAGCTGAACAACATAAAAAGAGGTAAATGATAGAATCCATCTTTAGCTCCAGCCATCCAGAAAGAGCCTGCTAAAACCTGAATACAAGGCTGCCCGTATAGAAATAGGGGCACCCGAGTTTGCAAGTGAAACAAACTATGAGTCGGTCATGAGACTGGAATGAGAAATCTACTTAACACATTTTACAATATGGCTAATCACAGGACCACACCACTTTCGCGGAACGGGTTTACTTCATTGGATTGCCAGTGCTCTAAAACAAGTAAATCTTTTAAACCTCGCAATGGCTTTTATAAAAATGAAGCCATTATAAGACTCAGTTCCCATCACATAATGCAACACAAGCCAGAGGATAGAATTTTACCTTATAATGGCCAAAATATGCTTGATACGAGCAAAACAAATCATTTGATATTATTGCTAGTGTATATATATTTCAAAAACAATTTCAATCATAACTATCAATCATAGACAGCATGGGTACATATCATGTCGCCATATATATATATATATATATATATATATATATATATATATATATATTCAAAACCGCATGGTGTCGTGTTTGGAAATTGGATTTCCATCATGAACCAAGGCAAAAGATAGTCCTTACCGAATTCGAGACAATCTAGCCTACCATGTCTTAGGCAAGCACGCAGGCAAGCCTTGGATCGTCAGGGCCGGTCCACCGATGTGGATTATTATGCGTGAACACTACGTCTCCCCGCCCATTGGGGCGTAAATGAGTCCTATGACTCCATCGGCTCCACATAGTCACCGATATATCTGAGGCGCCTCGCAAAAGCAACAACCACACAGGTGAAAATAATATAAATGTCAGGGCTGGTAGGTCAATGACACTACCGTAGCTAGAAAGAGACGCATGTCCTCCCTGAGGTCATCCCTCGTTTCTGGTTCATATCGGGGTGTGAGGCTCGTGAATCAACGTTATACACAAATCTATGCCACACAGGCCGCGCTTTGATCATCAACCACAAGAGTTTGCTTTTCAACAGAAGCCTTGATCATCTACCACTTAAGCATGCCACACAGGCAATTCACTCCTTGAGACTGATTTCTATCGATATATAACCTATAAGCTCGTACGTCTCAGAGAAGGGCGTTAAGCAAGAGAATAAATTCTCAACCTCCAAACAGATATATATTTAATAGAGATCAATCAGCACAGAACAAAATCCAATGTCAGACACACAGTCCATTTACAAGTTCGTTTTGGGTCTGAACGAAACCAGAGGCACTCAATACCTAAAATATCCGTACATTCAACAAGTACGTCCGGACGACTACTACTTCAGCCCCTTCAAGGTAGCTACTACTATCATGAGCGTCAGTAGCACCCCTTCATTTGACGTGAATATCATCGGTCTTGCACCGTCTTCATATCTTCGACTTTCAATCATCGATCGATTATTTGAAATGAGAATTAATCGGCCTTTTCAAATAATTCACGTATATTTAGAATTTCAAATCAGTTCACTTCAATGGTTAAATTATTCAACACCAATAATTATGTTCTTTAATTTAATTTTCATGCCAAACATATTCAACCATCGAATATCACATAAACCGAGAAAATTCAGTTTATTTCCATTCCATATCATTTACAATATTTTATCACGATTTACCGCTATTTTTATTTATTTAAAAATAGCCATTTCACTCAAACGACGCTTCGGGCCATAACGCGGCGGTGGCGCTGTTTTTCTTCAGATTTGATTTACACATATCTGAAAATATAACCGTTGGATCTTCACAAATTTTATATCAATAGAAAGATCTTTTCAAAATGAATCCAACGGTTTCAGTTTTGGGAAAATCCGACGTTCGGATCTCCCGCACTAATCGTTTGACGTTACAATTTCAAAATACGAACTGCAGCGCCGTTATTCGATTTAATTTAATTATATATATATAATTGATTCTGGCGCTATTTTTCTTTAGATTTGAATTAAACATTTCAGACAATTCAACCGTTGGATCTTCAGAAAGTGGGTGTCGTTGGAAAGATATTGACGGCCTGGAATTTCGCTCGATCCGAATCAGTCGTTAAACCGATCTAGACCGTTCGAAACCCCGATCGTTTGAGAACAGGACAAATCAGAACACAAATGGAAGAACATTTCATTACTATTACAACAATTCCATCAGAAACAAGAATATACAGAGTATAAATGAATAAATTACATTCGATAAATATCAGAGATTACAATAAATTACATAGCAGCGGAAAAATATACAAAACACAACTGAAAGTAATACATGGATACAGAGCTTTCCGAGCATCGTCCCAGCTGTAAATCAGGATCCTGTGAATATAAATCTGCAAAACCAAAACTACTAGCTGCCCGTGTCGAAAATAAGGGCACCCAGAGTTTAGGTTAAAACAATAAACTCCAGGTCAGTCATGTGACTGGTGTGAGAACTAAAACAGTTATTTAAAACTTGACTTTAAAAGAGAGTAATTCAAGGGACCACGCCGTATAACACGGAACGGGTTTCCTCCCAAGAATACTAGTGCATAGAATAAACAGCGCAATGCTTTTTCGAAAAATGAAGCTATTATAAGACCCAGGTCCCATCACATAATGCAACGCAAGCCGGAGGATAGGGTTTTACCTTATAACAGCCAAACATGCTTGGTACGTTTAAAACAAATCATTTGATACTATAATAAGTGTATAGTGTCAAAACAATTTCAATCATAAATATAAATCATAGACGGCATAGCATCCCATGCTACTATGTCGCCATACTAGGCTCTACAAATAAAGCCGAGATATCCCGTATTGGAAATTGGATTTCCGTCATGAGTCGAGGCAAGGGGCAAGATCCTCTCCGCTTCGAGACACTCTAGCAAATGCTCAGGACTACGCACACTGGGTAACCCTGGATCGGTTGGGCCGGTCCTCTCTTACGTTTGAGGATTGGCAATTCCTGAACACACGTTTCCCGGTCCTTACAGACCTAATATCGAGGCGCCTCATTCCAACAACCACAAAGGTGAAAAGTATATAAATGTCGGGGCTGGTAAGTCACTGACACCACCAAAGCTAGAAAGAAACGTAGTGTTCTCCCAACGGTCCGTATCCCGTTTTTAACTCATACCGAGGTGTGAGGCTCGCGAATTCATGCTATACACAAAGCTGCCACATAGGCCGTGCTTTGATCATCAACCACAAGACTTTGCTTTTCAATAGAAGCCTTGATCCATGCAACTCAGCGTGCCACACAGGCAATTCATGCCATGCGATTGATATCTATCGATATATAACCTCTAAGCTCGTATGTCTCAGAGAAGAGCGTTAAGCAAGAGAATAAATTCTCCTCCGCCAAACAGATATATATTTAACAGAAATCAATCAACACAGAATAAAATCCAATGTCAGACACACAATCCATTTACAAGTTCGTTCTCGATCTGAACGAAACCGGAGGCACTTTCCTCGCATATCCATCGATCTCCAAGTACGTCTGGACGACCACCAACTGATTCCCTCATCTTGGGTGTACAGCCCAATCAAGATCATCAGTAATCACCCAAATGATGTGAAGACTTCTGGTCTTCAACCACCATCTTCATCTTCGACATATCGTCGAATCGGTTATTCAGAATGGGTATAAACCCGACCTTTCCGAACAACCCGCGTATATTAAAAACAAATGTTACACAAACACAATATACGCCGCATTCCAATTCATACTCTCAGGGAAAGGTTCTCATTAATTTTATCCAAGATAAATTCTTTAAAATTTATCCTTTAATCTTCCTTTGGATGTCATTTCAAACCAAATTATGGTTTTCCAAACTAGTCGGGATTAACGAACCACACCGAAGTAATTATTTATTTTATTTCCAAATCCCAACCTATTCATCCCATGAAGCAAAACTGGTAATACTCCATATCTAACACCACGGTGTTGTCGGTAAAATTAATTACCATTTCACGTTCAAATCTAATTTAAGATTTAACTATCGTTTTGGAGCAAAACTGGTGATACTCCATTCTCGCTCATTTTCTATATTTGATAATTTGAATTATCAATTCACATTTCAATTTAATTGCAGATTCATTAAAACTCCTTTTACCGGGTTAAAGAACTAATGTCATTTAAAACACAGTTCACAATAAACCCAAATCACATTCTATTTATTACCGGGTTAAAGAACTAGTGTTATCTAAAACATCGTTCACGATAAACCCACAAATCAATTCTATTTAAAACCCGTTTCAAATCCAATTTATTTATTTAAAAATAAACGGGTTTAATTTTAGTTCAAAACTAGTTCATTTCGATAAAAATCTATTTTTATCTTTACAAATGTGGGATTCTTCATCCCAGTTCTTCACAAATCATTTCTTATGATTTTACATAAATTATTACTATTTTTAATAATTTTATCAAGGCCCGTATAGTCGATTTCCATCAATGGCCATCGAACTACACTTACAGCGACCTTTTCCAAATTTTATTTGGACGTATCTCCAAATCCAACCGTTAGATTTCAAACTTCTAATATTCGTTAGAAAGCCCTTTCCGATACGAACCCAACGGTTCCGGTTTTAGGAGAATCCGACGGTCGGATCTCCCGTAATGTCCGTTCGAAATCTATGGTCGAAATTCACGAACTGTTGCGGCGCGTTCTATTCAGGCCATTATATTATATATATAATATATATACTATATTTTTCATCGATTTCTATTTAAAACGAATTATATAAATAGTTTTAAATTCGTTTCAAAGACAATTTCAACTTCCATTTCAATTCGAATCAAAATAGAATTTTTCCTTATAAATTCGTTTTAAAATTCATTTCAATTCAATTTAAATTTCAATTCGATTTGAGTTCATTTCAATTCGTTTTTAATTCAATTCGAATTCGTTTTCAATTCGAATTCGTTTTCAATTCAATTCGAATTCGTTTTATATTCAATTCAAATTCGTTATATATTCAATTCAATTCAAATTCGTTATATATTCAATTCAAATCAAATCAAAATCGTTATATATCCAATTCAAATCGAATTCGTTATATATTCAATTCAAATCAAAATCGTTATATATTCAATTCAAATCAAAATCGTTATATATTAAATTCAAATCAAATTCGTTATATATTCCATTCAAATCAAAATCGTTATACATTCAATCCAAATCAAAATCGTTATATATTCAATTCAAATCTTATATATTCAATTCAAATCAAATTCGTTATATTCAATTCAAATCAAATCGTTATATACTCAATTTAAATCAAAGACGTTATATATTCAATTCAAATCAAATTCGTTATATATTCAATTCAAATCAAAATCGTTATATATTCAATTCAAATCAAAATCGTTATATATTCAATTCAAATCAAAATCGTTATATATTCAATTCAAATCAAATTCGAATATAATCGATATAAATATCGTCCGCGTCAAAATAGCGCATCTCTAATCAACACGGCTTTATATTCAACAAATGGATCTATATTTCTTTCAGTACACGACTCTATATCTTTGTCAACACACGAATAATCTCAACGAATAAGTACTGGCCACGTGTGACTATTTTTGTTATTTAATATATTTTATAAAAATAAAGATGTAAATTTTATTGTTAAAATATTTCGTTCAACACATGACTAATCTCAACGGATGAGTACGGTCAACACATGAACCTTTATTTTATAATATTCTTTATTTTTCCAATTGGAATGAGGCCCAATCAATTACCATATAAAGTTAATTATACGGATTCCATACAACACATGTATATAATAGCAACGATAAATAATCAACCATCATCCAAAGTGCACTACACTGTATAAGCATCAAATATAAATCTCTAATGCTTATAACAGCCTGTCAATCAATCGATCGACATACAACTAATTATTGGGATTAGTGTATGCCGTATTTTATCCCAATACCCGTGTGGGGTTTCAAACAATCAAACACATATTTTATTTGTGCAGTTGGGCAATGTGTAAAATTTATCGTCCCAATCAATGTCAGTCAAATCAGTGTATATAAACAAATCGGCTGATTTGTTTATAAATATTTATTTATTCACTTTCACGTTAAAAATTATATTTTTAACGATAAAATATTTTATTTTAACACATGAATTTCTATTCAGTTCATTTACAAAATAAAATTGATATTTTTATTTTTCTAACTTATTTTTAGAAAATTTCGGTGGCATAACGGCACGATACTAGAAACGGGACAAGGCCTAGCCTTATCCCCGGTCTAGTGAAGGCGCACGCCATCCACACATCAATCAAATCCATTCCATTTCACCAAACAATTCAATTCAAACCAAATAATCTAACCAACTACACAACCAAACAATTAAACAAACAAGCCATCCATGGTCTGTGGATGACGGGTGTCGGGTGCTACTAAACACCGTTTGCATCCTAGTATATATATATATATATAACGAGAAAAAGAAATTGAAGAGTGAGAAGTTATAACCGATAGCTATCCAACTCCACGACACTTCATTTAGAGAAATCATCGCCATACTCGCCTTTTTGTCGCTTTCGTTGCCCGTAGCCACTATGTATAAAAAAAAATCACATTTTCACTTTGCTATTCAATATATAAAAATCGAATTTTTACTTCGCTATTCAACATATAAAAATCGAATTTTTACTTCACTATTCAATATATAAAAATCGAATTTTTATTTCGCTATTATATATAAAGACTTCGCCTTTTCACATATAAAGATTCAATTTTTATTTCTCTACCTACATAAAGGTGATATTTTTACTATCTTACCTATATAAAAATTATATTTTTATATTTCTACAGTATAAAAGATTATATTTTTATTATCTATATAATATGAAAATTACATTTTTCTACCTTTACATACGATAAAAATTATCTTTTTAAGTTGCTAATTTATATAAAAAAACGCTACCTTCATGTGTATAAAAATCCTATCTTTACATCTATAAAAATCAAACCTTTTTGTATTCCAACCATATGTATATAAAAAAAACTTATCTTTATATAATAAAATCTTATTTATATATATATAATAAAGTAAATAAACAAAATCAGAAAATTTTCTAACTAATTAAACCAAGTAAAACTAAATAAGTAAATAAATAAAACGAAGTAACTCGCTGTATTTTGCCAAAAGGGGAAGGAGGGGCCCTGCTGGGGTTCGTCGGAGGTGGTGGTCGGCGTCAGAGGGGGTACAGCAGCTCGGTCAGAGCAGGCAGAGGGGGGGTCGTCTTCGGTCGGCAGCAGGGTAGGGGGGCTTCGACGCGTCGATCGAGGAAGGGGGGTTTCGGAGGTGGCGCCCCACCTTTGAGGCGGCGGCGGCGATCAATCAGGGGGCTGCGGCGGCGACGGGCTCCCCCCCCCCCCCGTCTTTTTTTTTATTATTAATATTTTTTGTTTTCTGATTCGAATTGGAAATCAGAAAAGGGGGGCCAAAAGTTAAGAAAGAAGAGAGGAGGGAGGTTTTATATTTTATTATTTTAATTTAAAAAAAGCAACTTTTATTTTCGACCTCGAAACGAGACCCACCGCCTGTCGTCCATAGCTAATTACCCCCATTCCGAACATAATGGGATATGTATCGCAGGCTGATTCGATCGTTTCGATCTGTTTTCGTTAAAATCAACATATAACTCTATATATTGAATTTGGACGCGTATTTCAATTTACTGGGGTCACGTACGACCTCTAAAAATTCAAAAAAAAAATTCTAGCTTCGTATTGACGATACGGTCCTAACAAAACTAGTTTCGTCGAATTCCGAGACCGTTGGAAAAATGGTCATTTTCCAGTTGATTAAAATTGACTGAAACTGGTCAAACGCGTTTTCCTTTGCCACGCTCACATATTGACTCAAAAAATTATGAAATTTGAAACCTAATAATAATTTGACATCACGGATCCAACAAAAGTGGTTTCGTCGAAATCCAAGGTCGTTTGCAAAATTCCCATTTTTAAGGGCCTGAATTCCATAGCGACTATTCAGAATTTTCAACTGGACATATCTTTTGATTCCCGCTATGAAATTTCGATTCCTCGGATTCGTTGGAAATATATTCACAAATAGATCCTAATGTTTTTGGTTTCACTAAAATCCGGATTGTTTTGCACCCGGTACGTTCAATTGAAGTTTTAAATCGAATTATCGAACTACCGCGCCATTTTCAATTCTATTTATAATTATATATAATTATTTATATTCTAACGACAACGTATATAATATAAACGTTTGAATTATATTCAAAATAAATTTCTCGTCGATATTATTTAAAATAATCTATTTTAAATATTCAAAATTCGCTAAAATTGCCAAAATAAAAATTTTAAACTGGCCCAGATTTTCCGGGTTATTACAATCTCCCCCACTTAAAACTTTTCGTCCCCAAAAAGGAACAAAGTCGAAAGTGGTTTGATCAATCAACTCTACGTTCGATCCGACTTCCATTCTCCAACTTTTCAGTTTCTGAGAATTTCCAAATTCTTCAAAAAATTGGCTAACACCCTAAATTTTCGAAAAATTTCGCCATAACCTCCTCTGCACCGGGAGCCACGGGAAAATCCCAAAATTGCCATACAGGCCTTCTGATCTCAAAAAGAAAAAAAAGCCAAGCGGCTAGCCAATAGGCTCATAAAATCATCATCACCCAAACAAAACAGTAAATTATAGTAAACATGTACCTATTAGTCGGGCAAACAAATTTTATTCTCTGCTCTAGCCTCCTTGCTATGACCTGTTCAATGTAAGTACATGTATATGCAAGCAAATGCGACCAAATTTCAATACAGTTCAATATTTGGTACAATTAGGCATAATGGTTCAAAATTATCAAACAAATAAACAAACAACACAAACATCAATCAACTAGTGAATTAAAGTTTCAAATTCATAATTTTGACATATATACAAAAAATCATGTTTTTGATGCCAATTCACAATAATGTATTCTATCTACATTTTGGTTCTCACACCAGTCTAATGGAAATATATAGATATCGCACCTTCAAAACATGAACATAAATTTTGGTGATGGAGCTCCATCATTAAAATCATCTCCGAGCGACTAGAGTGTGAATTTATATCTATCTAGTATATTTAAACTTCGAATATACGTTCATGACGCGCATATGCAAAATCTTTATATATTGGATTGTCCAAATTCAATACAAATAAAATATTCAAATACGTATAAAACGATTTAAATTTTCAAAACAAAATTGTTTTCATTTGAAAAATATACTCTTCACACTCGTTCTAGGATACTACTGATCCTATCTCTAACGAGTCATTCTAATTGGATATTACTAATCCAATATCTGATGAATTCTTTCGCAGGGTTCTAATGTGCCTTGTTCTCGAGCTCTGTAAACCAAAGCTATGATACAAAATGTGATGGCCTGGAATTTCGCTCGATCTAAATCAGTCGTTAAACCGATCTAGACCGTTCGAAACCCCTGATCGTTTGAGAACAGGACAAATCAGAACACAAACGGAAGAACATTTCATTGCTATTACAACAATTCCATCATATACAAGAATATACAGAGTATAAATGAATAAATTACATTCGATAAATATCAGAGATTACAATAAATTACATAACAGCGGAAAAATATACAAAACACAACTAAAAGTAATACACGGATACAGAACTTTTCGAGCATCGTCCCAGCTGTAAATCAGGATCCTGTGAATATAAATCTGCAAAACCAAAACTACTAGCTGCCCGTGTCGAAAATAAGGGCATACATAGTTTAGGTCAAAACAATAAACACCAGGTCAGTCATGTGACTGGTGTGAGAACTAAAATAGTTATTTAAAACTTGACTTTAAAAGAGAGTAATTCAAGGGACCACGCCGTATAACACGGAACGGGTTTCTTCCCAAGAATACTAGTGCATAGAATAAACAGCGCAATGCTTTTTCGAAAAATGAAGCTATTATAAGACCCAGGTCCCATCACACAATGCAACGCAAGCCGGAGGATAGGGTTTTACCTTATAACAGCCCAACATGCTTGGTACGTTTAAAACATATCATTTGATACTATAATAAGTGTATAGTGTTAAAACAATTTCAATCATAAATATAAATCATAGACGGCATAGCATCCCATGCTACTATGTCGCCATACTAGGCTCTACAAATAAAGCCGAAATATCTCGTATTGGAAATTGGATTTCAGTCATGAGTCGAGGCAAGGGGCAAGATCCTCTCCGCTTCGAGACACTCTAGCAAATGCTCAGGACTACGCACACTGGGTAACCCTTGATCGGTTGGGCCGGTCCTCTCTTACGTTTGAGGATTGGCAATTCCTGAACACACGTTTCCCAGTCCTTACAGACCTAATATCGAGGCGCCTCATTCCAACAACCACAAAGGTGAAAAGTATATAAATGTCAGGGCTGGTAAGTCACCGACACCACCAAAGCTAGAAAGAAACGTCGTGTTCTCCCAACGGTCCGTATCCCGTTTTTAACTCATACCGAGGTGTGAGGCTCGCGAAATCACGCTATACACAAAGCTGCCACGTAGGCCGTGCTTTGATCATCAACCACAAGACTTTGCTTTTCAATAGAAGCCTTGATCCATGCAACTCAGCGTGCCACACAGGCAATTCATGCCATGCGATTGATATCTATCGATATATAACCTCTAAGCTCGTATGTCTTAGAGAAGGACGATAAGCAAGAGAATAAATTCTCCGCCGCCAAACAGATATATATTTAACATAAATCAATCAACACAGAATAAAATCCAATGTCAGACACACAATCCATTTACAAGTTCGTTCTGGGTCTGAACGATACTGGAGGCACTTTCCACGCATATCCATCGATCTCCAAGTACGTCTGGATGACCACCAACTGATTCCCTCATCTTGGGTGTACAACCCAATCAAGATCATCAGTAATCACCCAAACGATGTGAAGACTTCCGGTCTTCAACGACCGTCTTCATCTTCGACATATCGTCGAATCGGTTATTCAGAATGGGTATAAACCCGGCCTTTCCGAACAACCCGCGTATATTAAAAACAAATGTTACACAAACACAATATACGCCTCATTCCAATTCATATTCTCAGGGAAAGGTTCCCATTAATTTTATCCAAGATAAATTCTTTAAAATTTATCCTTTAATCTTCCTTTGGATGTCATTTCAAACCAAATTATGGTTTTCCAAACTAGTCGGGATTAACGAACCACACCGAAGTAATTATTTATTTTATTTCCCAATCCCAACTATTCATCCCATGAAGCAAAACTGGTAATACTCCATGTCTAACACCACGGTGTTATCGGTAAAATTAATTACCATTTCACGTTCAAATCTAATTTAAAATTTAACGATCATTTTGGTGCAAAACTGGTGATACTCCATTCTCGCTCATTTTCTATATTTGATAATTTGAATTATCAATTCACATTTCAATTTAATTGCAGATTCATTAAAACTCCTTTTACCGGGTTAAAGAACTAATGTCATTTAAAACACAGTTCACGATAAACCCAAATCACATTCTATTTATTACCGGGTTAAAGAACTAGTGTTATCTAAAACACCGTTCACGATAAACGCACAAATCAATTCTATTTAAAACCCGTTTCAAATCCAATTTATTTATTTAAAAATAAACGGGTTTAATTTTAGTTCAAAACTAGTTCATTTCGATAAAAATCTATTTTTATCTTTACAAATGTGGGATTCTTCATCCCAGTTCTTCACAAATCATTTCTTATGATTTTACATAAATTATTACTATTTTTAATAATTTTATTAAGGCCCGTACAGTCGATTTTCATCAATGGCCATCGAACTGCACTTACAGCGACCTTTTCCAAATTTGATTTGAACGTATCTCCAAATCCAAGATTTCAAACTTCTAATATTCGTTAGAAAGCTCTTTTCGATACGAACCCAATGGTTCCGGTTTTAGGAGAATCTGACGGTCGGATCTCCCGTAATGTCCATTTGAAATATATGGTCAAAATTCACAAACTGTCGCGGCGCGACGCGTTCTGTTCAGGCCATTATATTATATATATAATATATATAATATATTTTTCGTCGATTTCTATTTAAAACGAATTATATAAATAGTTTTAAATTCGTTTCAAAAACAGTTTCAACTTCCATTTCAATTCGAATCAAAATTGAATTTTTCCTTATAAATTCGTTTTAAAATTCATTTCAATTCAATTCAAAATTCAATTCGATTTGAATTCATTTCAATTCGTTTTTAATTCGATTCGAATTCGTTTTCAATTCAATTCGAATTCGTTTTATATTTAATTCAATTCAAATTCGTTATATGTTCAATTCAATTCAAATTCGTTATATATTCAATTCAAATCAAAATCGTTATATATTCAATTCAAATCGAATTCTTTATATATTCAATTCAAATCAAAATCGTTATATATTCAATTCAAATCAAAATCGTTATATATTCAATTCAAATCAAATTCGTTATATATTCAATTCAAATCAAATTCGTTATATATTCAATTCAAATCAAAATCGTTATATATTCAATTCATATCAAATTCGTTATATTCAATTCAAATCAAATCGTTATATATTCAATTCAAATCAAATTCGTTATATATTTAATTCAAATCAAATTCGTTATATATTCAATTCAAATCAAAATCGTTATATATTCAATTCAAATCAAATTCGAATATAATCGATATAAATATCGTCCGCGTCAAAATAGCGCATCTCTAATCAACACGGCTTTATATTCAACAAATGGATCTATATTTCTTTCAATACACGACTCTATATCTTTGTCAACACACGACTAATCTCAACGAATGAGTACTGCCCACGTGTGACTATTTTTGTTATTTAATATATTTTATAAAAATAAAGATGTAAATTTTATTGTTAAAATATTTCGTTCAACACATGACTAATCTCAACGGATGAGTACAGTCAACACATGAACCTTTATTTTATAATATTCTTTATTTTTTCAATTGGAATGAGGCCCAATCAATTACCATATAAAGTTAATTATACGGATTCCATACAACACATGTATATAATTGCAACGATAAATAATCAACCATCATCCAAAGTGCACTACACTGTATAAGCATCAAATATAAATCTCTAACGCTTATAACAGCCTGTCAATGAATCGATCGACATACAACTAATTATTGGGATTAGTGTATGCCGTATTTTATCCCAATACCCGTGTGGGGTTTCAACCAATCAAACACAGATTTTATTTGTGCAGTTGGGCGATGTGTAAAATTTATCGTCCCAATCAATGTCAGTCAAATCAGTGTATACAAACAAATCGGCTGATTTGTTTATAAATATTTATTTATTCACTTTCACGTTAAAAATTATATTTTTAACGATAAAATATTTTATTTTAACACATGAATTTCTATTCAGTTCATTTACAAAATAAAAATGATATTTTTATTTTTCTAACTTATTTTTAGAAAATTTTGGCAGCATAACGGCACGATACTAGAAACGGGACAAGGCCTAGCCTTATCCCCGGACTAGTGAAGGCTCACGCCATCCACACATCAATCAAATCCATTCCATTTCACCAAACAATTCAATTCAAACCAAATAATCTAACCAACTACACAACCAAACAATTAAACAAACAAGCCATCCATGGTCTGTGGATGACGGGTGTCGGGTGCTACTAAACATCGTCAGCATCCTAGTATATATATATAACTAGAAAATGAAATTGAAGAGTGAGAATTTCTCACCGATAGCTATCCAACTCCACGACACTTCATTTAGAGAAATCATCGCCATTCTCACCTTTTTGTCGCTTTCGTTTCCCGTAGCCACTATATATAAAAAAAATCACATTTTCACTTCGCTATTCAATATATAAAAATCGATTTTTTACTTCGCTATTCAATATATAAAAATCGAATTTTTACTTCGCTATTCAATATATAAAAATCGAATTTTTATTTCGCTATTATATATAAAGACTTCGCCTTTTCACATATAAAGATTCAATTTTTATTTCTCTACCTACATAAAGGTGATATTTTTACTATCTTACCTATATAAAAATTATATTTTTATATTTCTACAATATAAAAGATTATATTTTTATTATCTATATAATATGAAAATTACATTTTCTACCTTTACATACGATAAAAATTATCTTTTTAAGTTGCTAATTTATATAAAAAAAACGCTACCTTTCATGTGTATAAAAATCCTATCATTACATCTATAAAAATCAAACCTTTTTGTATTCCAACCATATGTATATAAAAAAAACTTATCTTTATATAATAATATCTTATATATATTTATATAATAAAGTAAATAAACCAAATCAGAAAATTTTCTAACTAATTAAACCAAGTAAAACTAAATAAATAAATAAATAAATAAAACGAAGTAACTGACTGTATTTTGCCAAAAGGGGAAGGAGGGTCTCTGCTGGGGTTCGTTGGAGGTGGTGGCCGGCGTCAGAAGGGGTGCAGCAGCTCGATCGGAGCAGGCAGAGGGGGGGTCGTCTTCGGTCAGCAGCAGGGTAGGGGGGCTTCGACGCGTCGATCGAGGAAGGGGGGTTTCGGAGGTGGCGCCCCACCTTTGAGGCGGCTGCGGCGGCGATCAATCTGGGGGGCGGCGGCGGGTCCCCCCCTCGTCTTTCTTTTTTTTAATATTTTTTTTTGTTTTCAGATTCGAATTGGAAATCAGAAGGGGGGACAGAAATTAAAGAAAGAAGAGATGATGGAGGTTTTATATTTTATTATTTTAATTTAAAAAAAGCAACTTTTATTTTCGACCCCGAAACGAGACCCACCACCTGTCGTCCATAGCTAATTACCCCTATTCCGAACACAATGGGATATGTATCGCAGGCTGATTCGATCGTTTCTATCTGTTTTCGTTAAAATCAACATATAACTCTATATATTGAATTTGAACGTGCATTTTAATTTACTGGGGTCACATACGACCTCTAAAAATTCAAAAAAAATTCTAGCTTCGTATTGAAGATACGGTCCTAACAAAACTAGTTTCGTCGAATTCCGAGACCATTGGAAAAATGGCCATTTTCCAGTCGATTAAAATTGACTGAAACTGGTCAAACGTGTTTTCCTTTGCCACGCTCACATATTGACTCTAAAAATTATGAAATTTGAAACCTAACAATAATTTGATATCACGGATCCAACAAAAGTGGTTTCATCGAAATTCGAGGTCGTTTGCAAAATTCCCATTTTTAAGGGCCTGAATTCCATAGCGACTATTAAGAATTTTCAACTGGACATATCTTTTGATTCTCGCTATGAAATTTCGATTCCTCGGATTCGTTGGAAAGATATTCACAAATAGATCCTAATGTTTTTGGTTTCACTAAAATCCGGATTGTTTTGCACCCGGTACGATCAATTGAAGTTTGAAATCGAATTATCGAACTACCGCGCCATTTTCAATTCTATTTATAATTATATATAATTATTTATATTCTAACGACGACGTATATAATATAAACGTTCGAATTATATTCAAAATAAATTTCTCGTGATATTATTTAAAATAATCTATTTTAAATATTCAAAATTCGCTAAAATTGCCAAAATAAAATTTTTAAACTGGCCCAGATTTTCCGGGTTATTACATTTCCAAAGCGAACCCAACAGTTTCGGTTTCGGGAAAATCCGATGGTCGGATCCCCCGCACTAATCATTTGAAATCATGGTTTCAAAATACGAACTGCAGCTTCGTTATTCGATTTATTTTAACTATATTTATATAAATATAATTCTTTCTTCGATTTCAGAACTATATTCACTTCATACATTTGATAAAAATGATATTTTTATCATCAAAAATATTTATTCAACACATGAATATTTTTAGCACTTCATATTCATAATAAAAATGTAGATTTTATTGTTCAATCTATATATTCAACACATGAATGTTTTCGACTTCACACATACGATAAAAATATGATTTTTATCGCTCTAGTCCTTTATTCAACACATGAATATTTTCTATAGTTTATATATATAATAAAAATGTGATTTTTATTGTAAAACAATTTACTTCAACACACGATTATTTTATATAGTTCATACATAAGGTAAAAATGTTATTTTTATATTTCAAAAAATTTATTCAACACATAAATTTCTATTCAACACATGAATTCCTATTCAACACATGAATTTCTATTCACCACATGAATTTGGTTTCAACACATGAATATAGTTCGATAGTTTATATATATATAATAAAAATGTGATTTTTTATTGTAAAACAATTTATTTCAAAAAACGATTATTTATATAGTTCATATATAAGGTAAAAATGTTATTTTTATATTTTAAAGAACTTATCCAACACATGAACTTCACTCAACACATGAATTTCTATTCAACACATGAATATAGTTTCAACACATGAAAATAATTCTAACACATGAATATTATTGAAAAATTCGGCAGCATAACGGCAGGGTAGTTAAAACCGGCACCGTCCCTAGTACGGCTCCTCGCTCTACCTTAAAACCTCGCAGTTTTTGACAATGGGGATTTTCAATATCTAGTTCGTACGCAGACGAATTTTCCTATATACTAATCCTATTGGGATTTCAATCACAATCAATCATTTCAAATCAACCATTCATGATATTCACCAAATTTCACCTCAACCAATAATCCAAACAATATCACAAACAATATATATCGTCCATGGTCTGTGGACGAGGGGAGTATATATATATATATATATACACATACACATACACATATATAACTATATTTCAATTTCATTTCAATATCATTTCGATTTATTTCAACACATATATCACTTTTACAATGCATATATAACTTATACATCGTACATACAACTTATACAACGCTTATACATGAGGTGTACAACGCTTATATAACTCATACTTCGACTATACAATTTATACATCATTGTTTTCCATATCGTTTATAAATTAGAAATCTCATATTGGGTTCCACTCCACCAAAAATTGTAGAAGGCTCAAAAAAAATATCCAGTCTCTTCTAAAATGTAGAAGACGTCCTCATGGTCTCGACGTCTGTTGTTTCACTGCATTTCGACCACATAGCGAAAAGATACGATTTTTAAAAGTTTGCAACACTTTTAAATGTTAAAATCAATTCAAAATATTCAAACCCGATGACTGTCATCCCTAGCTAAATACACCTATTTCGAACACAATGGGGTATGTTTCATAAGCCCATTTAACTGTTTCAGTCTGTTTCCCTTCAAATTAAAATATAGAACATTCAATATTAGATTTGAACTTACATTTCAAATTGTCGGGGCCACACACTAATCCCAAAAATTCCAGAAAAATAAATCTGGCTATGTTTTGATGATACGATCCCAACAAAACTAGTTTCATCGAATTCTGGGACCATTTGAAAAATGGCCATTTTCTGGTCGATCCAATTTAACTATAATTGACCAAACACATTTTCCTTCGCCATGCTCACATATTAACTTCAAAAATTATGGAATTTGAAATCTAGCAATAATTTGACATCCCGGATCCAACAAAAGTGGTTTCGTCGAATTCTAAGGTCGTTTGCAAAATGTCTATTTTCAAGGGCGATATATTCTCTATAGCGACCTTTCTCAAAATTCACTTGGCCCTGACTTTTGACTTCCACTATGAAACTTTGATTTTTAAATTCATTAGAAAGATATTTATAAACAGATTTAAATATTTTTGGTTTCACTAAAATCCGTTTTATTTTGCACCCGGTACGATCGGTCAAAGTTTGAATTGAAATTTTGAAACTGCCGCGCCATTTCAGGCCTTGCTTATAATTAAAAATAATTATATTTATTTTCAAACATCGATTCAAACATACTTTTCATCGTTATTATTTAAAATATTTTATTTTAAATATTTAAAATCCACTAAAATAGCCAATTTAAAATTTTTAAACTGGCTCAGATTTTCCGGGTTGTTACATTCTCCCCCACTTAAAACTTTTCGTCCCCGAAAAGGACCAACGTTGAAAGTGGTTTAATTAACCAACTTTACTTTCAATCTGGCTTCCATTCTTCAACTTTTCATTTTCGAAGAATTTTCAAATTCTTCAAAAATTTGGCTAACACCCTAAATTTTCGAAAAATTTCGCCACAACCTCCTTTGTACGGGGAGGGGTTTGGAAATTTATTAGGCCGTATTAGGTAGCCAGTAAATCCTAATAAGCATGCACATATTTATAGTGATATATTCCGGTGTCCACAGAGGAGTGTGTATAGATCATAACTCCAGAGAATAAATTCTCATCACTCTATAAATGGTTTTTTTGTCTTAATGACTAGAGAGACGTGTTTATTGTCATCTCCAGACCCGTGTGGGGTTTTTATTAATCTGGCAATTTACGATTATATTTTACATAGTCCATATCAGTCATCAGTTCAACCTGTAATATATAGTCATCGCCATACAAGCCTCTCGCTCGTATGGTAAATCTTCAACCTCGTCACACAAGCTCCGAATGCTTATGTGGTATATGATGAAGTATGCCTATCTTCAAGAAGTATGCCATGTAGATGTAGTTCAAAATTAATTGTAACTATCTTATGGCGACATTTATTATTACACATAGAACAACCAGCACTCCGCATCCAATGGCATTCACAGGAGTTGATATAATAATAAAATTGCGCAACCAACTCATTAAGGTTTACCGATTTGTCGGGCACGCAAATAAATTCTCTACTCAACAGCTAATCCATTTACCTGTTCAAACATATATAATGCACATGTATATATTTTTCTAATTAATTCTCTAATTAGTTCAATGTTTGATTCAATCGAATAAATTTACCATTCATTCTCCTATTGATTAAATTAACTATCTTTCTAATAATTTAATTAATCAAGTTCTCAATCACACGACACAAACAACAATCAATTTATTGATTAACTTTTCAAATATATATCTTTTATATATTCAAAAATCATATTTCTAAAACCAGACTATATACACAATCACAAATACGTTATTTATAAACATATAACTCTCAACTTGTTCTGGGGCATTTCTGACCCCATATTCTGACTCTGCGATACTCATACTAGGACATAACTGATCCTATCTATAATGAGTTATTCGTCCTAGAAATCTACTGGTTCTATTTTCTGATGAGTTCGTTAATATGTTATATTCCTGAGCTAAGCTTAACCAAAGCTCTGATACCACGTTTGTGACGACCCCAAACCCCCGTACGACGGTGGCAAGGGTAATCTTTGGAATATAACACATAAATAGATAACAGCAGAGCAGAAATAAATAAATACACCAGATAATGTACAATAGGATACACTGGATAAACATAATCATCAGAGTTACAGGATCATACTTAGTACAAAATACAGTTCAGCTATACATAAATGTCTACAGCGGAAAACAAAACGTAATATGTATAATAGGAGCTGAACATGATAAAAAGAGATAAATGATATAATCCATCTTCAGCTCCAGCCATCCAAAAAGAGCCTGCTAAAACCTGAATACAAGGCTTCCCATGTAGAAATAGGGGCACCCGAGTTTGCAAGTGAAACAAACTACGAGTCAGTCATGGGACAAGTATGAGAAATCTACTTAACACATTTTACAATATGGCTAATCACAGGACCACGCCACTTTCGTGGAGCGGGTTTACTCCGTTGGATTGCCAGTGCTTTAAAACAAGTAAATCTTTTAAACATCGCAATGCTTTTTATAAAAATGAAGCCTTTATAAGATTCAGTTCCCATCACGCAATGCAACACAAACCGTAGGATAGAGATTTACCTTATAATGGCCAAAATATGCTTGATACGAGCAAAACAAATCATTTGATATTATTGCTAGTGTATATATGTTTCAAAAACAATTTCAATCATAACTATCAATCGTAGACGGCATGGGTACCATATATCATGTCACCATATATATATATACAATCAAAACCGCATGGTGTCCTATTTGGAAATTGGATTTCCATCATGAAGCAAGGCAAAAGATAATCATTACCGAATTCGAGACAATCTATCCTACCATGTCTCAGGGAAGCGCATAGGCAAGCCTTGGATCGTCAGGGTCGGTCCACCGTTGTGGATTATTATGCCTAAACACTACATCTCCGCGCAATTTGGGGCGTAAATGAGTCCTATGACTCCATCGACTCCACATAGTCATCGATATCCGAGGCGCCTCGCAACAGCAACAACCACACAGGTGAAAATAATATAAATGTCAAGGCTGGTAGGTCACTGACACCACCCTAGCCAGAAAGAGACGCATGTCCTCCCTGAGGTCCTCTCCCATTTTTAGTTCATACCAGGGTGTGAGGCTCGCGAATCAACGTTATACACAAAGCTATGCCACGTAGGTCGCGCTTTGATCATCAACCACAAGACTTTTCTTTTCAATAGAAGCCTTGATCATCTGCCACTTAGGCATGCCACACAGGAAATTCACTCCATGAGACTGATTTCTATCGATATATAACCTATGAGCTCGTACCTCTCAAAGAAGCGAGTTAAGCAAGAGAATAAATTCTCTGCCGCCAAACAGATATATATTTAATAGAGATCAATCAGCACAGAACAAAATCCAATGTCAGATACACAGTCCATTTACAAGTTCGTTCTGGGTCTGAACGAAACCGGTGGCACTCAATACCTCGCATATCCGTACAATCAACAAGTACATCCGGACGGCTACTACTTCAGCCCCTTCAAGGTAGCTACTCCTATCATGAGCGTCAGTAGCACCCCTCCATTCGACGTGAAGATCATCGGTCTTGCACCGTCTTCATATCTTCGACTTTCAATCGTCGATCAATTATTTGAAATGAGAATTACTCGGCCTTTTCAAATAATTCACGTATATTTAGAATTTCAAATCAATTCACTTTAATGGTTAAATTATTCGACACCAATAATTCTATTCTTTAATGTAATTTTCACGCCAAACACATTCAGCCATCAAATATCACATAAATTGAGAAAATTCAGTTTATTTCCATTCCATATCGTTTATAATATTTTATCACGATTTATCACTATTTTTATTTATTTAGAAATAGCCATTTCACTCAAACGATGCTTCAGGCCATAACGCGGTCGTGGCGCTGTTTTTCTTCAGATTTGATTTACACTTATCTAAAAATCTAACTGTTGGATATTCACATATTTTATATCATTAGAAAGATCTTTTCAAAACGAATCCAACGGTTCCAGTTTTGGGAAAATCCGACAGTCGGATCTCCCGCACTAATCGTTTGAAGTTACGATTTCAAAATACGAACTGCAGCGCCATTATTCGATTTAATTTAGTTATATATATAATCGATTCTGGCGCTGTTTTTCTTTAGATTTGAATTAAACATTCCAGACAATCCAACCGTTGGATCTTCACAAAGTGGGTGTCGTTGGAAAGATATTTCCAAAGCGAACCCAACGATTTTGGTTTCGGGAAAATCTGAGAGTCGGATCCCCCGCACAAGTCGTTTGAAATCATGGTTTCAAAATATGAACTACAGCTTCGTTATTCGATTTATTTTAATTATATTTATATAAATATATACAAATATAATTCTTTCTTCGATTTCAAAACGATATTCATTTCATACATTTGATAAAAATAATATTTTTATCATCAAAAATATTTATTCAACACATGAATATTTTTAGCACTTCATATTCACAATAAAAATGTAGATTTTATTGTTCAATCTATATATTCAACACATGAATGTTTTCGACTTCACACATACGATAAAAATATGACTTTTATCGCTCAAGTCCTTTATTTAACACATGAATATTTTCTGTAGTTTATATATATGATAAAAATATGATTTTTATTATAAAACAATTTATTTCAACACCCGATTATTTTATATAGTTCATACATATGGTAAAAATGTTACTTTTATATTTCAAAGAATTTACTCAACACATGAAATCCTATTCAACATATGAATTTCTACTCACCACATGAATTTCTATTCAACACATGAATATAGTTCGATAGTTTATATATACATAATAAAAATGTGAAATTTTATTGTAAAACAATTTATTTTAAAACACGATTATTTTATATAGTTCATATATAAGGTAAAAATGTTATTTTTATATTTCAAATAATTTATTCAACACATGAATTTCTACTGAACACATGAATTTCTATTCAACACATGAATTTCTATTTAACACATGAATATAGTTTCAAAACATGAAAATAATTCTAACACATGAATATTATTGAAAATTTAGGCAGCATAATGGCAGGGTAGTTAAAATTGGCACCGTCCCTAGTACGACTCCTCGCTCTACCTTAAAACCTCGCAGATTTTGACCATGGGGATTTTCAATATCTAGTTCGAACGCAGACGAATTTTCCCACATACTAATCCTATTGGGATTTCAATCACAATCAGTCATTTCAAATCAACCATTCATGATATTCACCGAATTTCACATCAACCAATAATCCAAACAGTATCACAACCAATATATATCGTCCATGGTCTGTGGATGAGGGGAGTATATATATACGTATATGACTATATTTCAATTTCATTTCAATATCATTTCAATTTATTTCAACGTATATAGCATATATCACTTTTACAACGCATATATAACTTATACATCGAACATACAACTTATACAACGCTTATACATGAGGTTTACAATGATTAGATAACTCATACTTCGACTATATAATTTATACATCGTTGTTTTCCATATCGTTTATAAATTAGAAATCTCACATTGGGTTCCACTCCACCAAAAATTGTAGAAGGCTCAGAAAAATATCCGGTCTCTTCTAAAATGTAAAAGACGTCCTCACGGTCCCAGCGTCTCTTGTTTCACTACATTTCGATCACATAGCAAAAAGATACGATTTTTAAAAGTTTGCAACACTTTTAAATGTTAAAATCAGTTCAAAATATTCAAACCCGACGACTGTCGTCCCTAGCTAAATACCCCCATTTTGAACACAATGGGATATGTTTCATAGGCCCATTCGACTGTTTCAGTCCGTTTCCCTTCAAATTAAAATGTAAAACATTCAATATTAGATTTGAACGTACATTTCGATTTGCCGGGGCCACACACTGATCCCCAAAATTCCAGAAAAATAAATTTAGCTATGTTTTGACGATACGGTCCTAATAAAACTAGTTTCGTCGAATTCTGAGACTGCTTGAAAAATGGCCATTTTCTGGTCGATCCAATTTAACTGTAATTGACCAAACACATTTTCCTTCGCCACACTCACATATTAACTTCAAAAATTATGGAATTTGAAACCTAGCAATAATTTGACATCCCGGATCCAACAAAAGTGGTTTCATCGAATTCTGAGGTCGTTCGCAAAATGTCTATTTTCAAGGGCGATATATTCTCTATAGCGACCTTTCTGAAAATTCACTTGGCCCTAACTTTTGATTCCCGCTATGAAACTTCGATTTTTTAGACTCGTTAGAAAGATATTCATAAACATATTTAAATATTTTTGGTTTCACTAAAATCCGTTTTATTTTGCACCCGGTACAGTCAGTCAAAGTTTGAATTGAAATTTTGAAACTGCCGCGCCATTTCAGGCCTTGCTTATAATTAAAAATAATTATATTTATTTTCAAACATCAATTCAAACATATTTTTTATCGTTATTATTTAAAATATTTTATTTAAAATATTTAAAATCCACTAAAATAGCGAATTTAAAATTTTTAAACTGCCTCAGATTTCCGGGTTGTTACAACGGTCTCCAAAAATAACAACTATATGCCTATCCTGACTCTAATCGACGATACAAACTCAACAGAATTGGTTTCGCAGCCTAATTTGATCGTCTGTTCAAGTTTACCAAATAAACCTTTATTAAATTAATTTCGCGCTATAGAAATTGAATGGGCGTTTGCGGCTACCGTGGTCACATACAACATTGGTTTGCCATGCCTTTCAACATCATACAATAATTTAACGATACAGTTCCAATGAAACTGATTTCGTCGAAATCTGAGTCCGTTTGCAAAACGGCTATTTTAATGCTTATATTTTATTAACGATTTCCATAGCGACTATTTTAAAATTTGATTTGTTCGTAACTAACAAACTATAACACGAAATATGAATTTTTCTCTTTCGTATGAAAATTATAATCAATACGTTTCCAACGTTTCTTGTTTCACGGAAATCCGATTATATCGGATTTTGTATACTCAGTTAAAGTTCAAAATTCCATATTATGAACTACCGCGCGATTTCGAGCTTGTTTTATATTATAAATAAATTAACGTTCAAACCTCATTTTAAATAACGAATTAAATATTAAAATCCATTAATACTCCAAATATAATATTTAAAATAATAGATTAAATTAAATATTTGACGGCCAAAATAGGGGTCGTTACAGTGAGGCTCGCGAATCAATGTTATACACAAAGCATTAAAGCCGTGATTTATTCGTCAACCACAAGACTCTGCTTTTCAACAACAGCCTTCATCATTTGCATCTTAGCATGCCACACTGACAATTCATGCCATGCGACTGATGTCTATCGACATAAACCTCTGAGCTCGTACGTCTCACAGAAGGGTGTTAAGTAAGAGAATAAATTCTCTACCACCAAACAGATATATATATATATATATATAATAGAAATCAATCAACACAGAATAAAATCCAATGTCAGACACATATCCATTTACAAGTTCGTTCTGGGTTAAACGAAACCGAAGGCACCTTATTCCTCGTCCTATATGTCCAATACAGGAGAGAGGTACTCGGATATCCGGTCGATCTCCAAGTACGTTTACACAACCACCCGTTATTACCTTGTCTTGGGTGTACAGCCCAATCAAGACATCGGTAATCATCCAAACAATGTGAAGACCTCTGGTCTTCAATCACCGTCTTCATCGTCGAGTTATCGTCGAATCAGTTATTCAGAATGGGTATAAACCCGGCCTTTCCGAATAACTCGCGTATTTTATAAACGAGTGCTATAAAAACACAACATACGCCTCATTCCAATTCTGGATATTCTTTTATTTAAATATTCATATCCTTTGGGAAAGATTCCCATTAATTTTATCAAAGACAAATTCTTCAAGTTTATTCTTTAATCTTCCTTTGGATTTCAATTTTAAACCAAATTAAGGTTTATAAACTAGTCGGGATTTGCGAACCTTACCGAAGTAATCATTTGTTTGATTTCCACATCCCAACCTATTTATCCCATGGAGCAAAACTGGTAATAATCCATATCTAATACCATGGTGTTATCAGTAAATTTAATTACCATTTCATGTTCAAATCTAATTAAAGATTTAACAATCGCTTGGAGCAAAACTGGTGATACTCCATTCTTGATCATTTACCGAATTTGATAATTTTAATTTATCATATTCTCATTTCAATCTAATAAAAGATTCATGAAAACTCTAATTAGTTTTAATCTCAAAAGTCATTACTTAATGATTATTCAAACTTAAGAAATTAATCTTATCTTTAACTGGGTTAAAGAACTATTTAAAACACAGTTCACGATAAACCCAAATCACATTCCATTCCTTAAGGAATCTTCATAGAAAATAGATCAATATGTAATCGATATCAATTTCTGTGTCTGACTAATAGTATAAAGGGTCCGTTTGTCACAAGTCCCTATTAAGTTTCAAAATTAGTCTCACATCTGGTCCTAAACTTATTGTAAATCAGGTTCCTATTTTTTGAAAATTCATTAAAATAAATTAAAAAAATCACGAAAATTCGTTATTAAATAAAACACGTTTACGCCAAAAAATTCAAGTGGAAAAACAATCGATAAACACGTCAAAATAAAAAAATACACAAAACAGCGAAAAATGCAGTAAAATGCATGAAAACATGCACATATTTCAAATATCTGCATACATGTATGCATCTATTTCAATTCTGCATCATACAGCAGCATATATGCATACATATATGCAGATTTTCCGAAATACATGCGTGATTTCATGCATGTTATCGATTTCTGCATGGAAAGCACGCATGCTTGCATATGTGCATATGAGTATGCAGTTATGCAGAAAATATGCATTCAAGTATGCACATATTTCCATGCCTTCGGGCTACAACGCATTACTGCATACAAGTATGCAGCAATTTCGAGTAACAGCATACTTGTATGCAATTATTCAGCAGGGTTGCGAATTTTTTTTGCATCTGTATTTAAAAAGTTGCATACATGTATGCAACTATCAATAATAGTTGCATACATGTATGCAACTTTTTTTTGATTTGCGTGGACTCCTGGGATTATTTCCTAATATTAGATTTTTTTTTTATGTAAAAGCACATTTTTTTGGTCAAGAAGGGGAAAGGCAGAAGTTCATGGTCCAGAAGGCGGAAGGGATAAGAAAAATGGGGCGGCAACTGAAAACAGGGACCGGAAACATAAGTCAAACTTTGGGTGGATGTAGCTTTAATTTAGTTTCATTTTAGGGATGTGTCCCTAATTTTCACTAATATAAATGGAATAATGTAACAACCCGCAAATTCTGAACCAAGTTAAAATTTTTATTTTAGAAATTTTAATGGAATTTTAATGTTTAAAATAATTTATTTTAAATAATAATGACCAAAAATTTATTTTAATCGAAGTAAGAACGAATAATTTTAATTTAATTATAAAAGGAGTTAAAAATAGCGCGGTAGTTTGAAAATATGAATTTGAACTTTGACTGACTGTACAGGATGCAAAATAAATCGGATTTTAGTGAAACCAAAAATATTAGAATCTATTTAAAAATATCTTTCCAACGAATACGAAAAATTGAAATTTCATAGCGGAAATCAAAAGATATGCCCAGTTTAAAATTCAGAATAGTCGCTGTAGAATTTATATATTTTTTTTTTTAATATTAAAAATAGTCATTTTTCAAATGACCTCTATTTTCAACGAAACTACTTTTGGATCCGAAATGTCAAATTATTGCTAGATTTCAATTTTCATAATTTTTCGAATTAATATGTGAGCATGGCAAAAGAAAATGTGTTTTGTCAATTACAGTCTAATTCAATCGACCAGAAAATGACCATTTTTCAAACGGCCTCTGAATTCGACGAAATTAGTCTTGTTAGAACTGTATCATCAAACCATAACTAGAAATAATTTTTATGGAATTTTAGAGTCCGTATGTGGCCCCTGTAAATTTAAATGTACGTTCAAATTAAACAAATAAATGATTTATATATTAAATTAAAGAAAACAAGCTGGAGATGATCAAACGGGCTGACGGGACCTAACCCATTCCGTCCGGACCGTGGGTATTTCCCTAGGGACAACTCTAGTTGGGCTGGATTCGGAGTTAGTATTAACGAACTAATATTTCCTTGGATTAAATGATTAAATAATAAAAGAAATACACAGTATAAAATACGCTAACCCTAACCTAGAATACATCAGCCACCGTTTCTCCTAACCAATGGCCACCTTCATTCTATTTTAAATCAATAATCTCTCCTTATACATCCCGAATTAAATCATGTTTCTCAAACAAAAATCAAATACCAAACTCTGATCTTCAATAGCCTACTGGTTTGATCGAATATCTTCAGTGTACTGCGAGAATTTCCATCCCAAATCACCCACGTTCGAAGCCGAAGTCTGAAAAAGATGGGTGATCGAGTTGACCGTGGCTCGGGGGGGGGGGGGTCGGCGCTGCGAAGGGCGATGGTGTGATGGTCTCTGATCGGCCGATGGTAGGCTATAGGATAGTGCGACGGAAGAAGTGGTGACATAGCAAATGGGTTCGGACCTGGAAATGGACGCGACAAAGAAGGAGTTAATCAGGGGGATTAAAGAGTTAAGCAACTAATTAATTTATTTAACTATTTATTAAAAAGTTCAAAACTTTAAACGATCGTATCTTTCTCATACAGAATCAAAACTGAACGATTTTCATAGCGATGGACTCGTGTTGACCAGATCTACACATTGAAACAGGCTAGATCTGAAATGGAGCACTTTGAAAATTCAAACAAATCGATGTGAGATATCTATTTTAAAATTAAAATTATTTATTTATTGCAAATGTGAAATTTATATTTGTTTCATGTTCATGTTGTATATATAATTATTGCAATGTTGCTTTGTTCTGTTATTGCGATGCACCACTAAATTGAATTGTGTATTCATGATTGTCAAATTTTTGTATATACAATAAAAACCATGTTTTTACTATATATATGAAATATACTATATTCATGTGTGTCAAGTCTATGTATAAAATAAAAACCATAATTTTATTATATATATAAAAATAAAAGGTGTCCCTATTTGATTTGATAAAAAGAATGAACATAATAAAAATAACCTTTTTGTCAAAACATGTAAATTGAAATAAAAATTATCATTTGTATCAAAACTTGTTATTGAAACAAATTGTAACAATTAGGAATTTCGCCCAATCCGAATCGATTGCTAAACCGACAAAAACCGTTTGAAACCCCTGATTGTCTTGAGAACACAACAAATCGGAACACAAACAGAAGAACATTTCATTGTTAATTACAACAATTCCATCAGAATATAAGAATATACAAAGTATGAATAAATATTGTACATCAGAGAAATATCAGAGATTTATATACACTACTGCAGTGAAAAAATAATACAATACCCAACTGAAAGAGATATACAGATACAGAGCTTTTCGGATATCATTCCAGCTGTAAACCAGGTTCTCGTGAATATAAATCTGCAAAACCAAAACTATTAGCTGCCCATGTGGAAAATAGGGGCACCCAGAGTTTAGGTTAAAACAATAAACTCCAAGTCAGTCATGTGACTGGTGTGAGAAATAAAACAGTTATTTAAAACTTTACTTTAAATCAGATATATCAAAGGACCACGCCGTATAACACGGAACGGGTTTCCTCCCAGGAATACCAGTGCATATAACAAAACAGCGCAATGCTTTTTTGGAAAAATGAAGCTATTATAAGACCGAGGTCCCATCACACAATGCAACACAAGCCGGAGGATAGGGGTTTCCCTTATAATAGCTAAACATGCTTGGTACGTTAAAAACAAATTATTTGATACTATTACACGTGCATAATGTATAAAACAACTTCAAATATAAATGTATCAATCCTAGATGGCATGGGTATGATATATTATGTCGCCAATACTAGGTTCTACAATCAAAACCGCAAAGTCACATATTTGGAAGTTGGATTTCCATCTGTGAACCAAGGCAAGGGATCGTCCTCACCGAATTCGAGACGCTCTAGCCCGCCCCTCAGAACCCAGACTCAGGTGGGCCCTTGGATCGTCAGGGCGATGTGGATTAAAATGCCTGAACACTGCGTTTTCCCGCCCTTTGGGGCGTCAATAAGCCAAATGACTCCATCGGCTCCACATAGTCACCGATATATCCGAGTGTGACGAGAAGGAATTTCGCTCGGTCCGAACCAGTCGCTAAACCGACCCAGACCGTTTGAAACGCCTAATCGTTTTGAGAACACGACAAAATAGAACGCACACGGAAGAACATATCATTGTATATTACAACAATACATCAGATTACAAGAATATACAGAAATAAAAGAATACTACACAGAAATATCAGAGATTTAAATTACATTTAAACACATAGCAGCGGAAAATAATACAATACACAACTAGAAGGAGATATACGGATACAAAGCTTTCTGGATATCGTTCCAGCTGTAAACCAGGATCATGTGAATATAAATCTGCAAAACCAAAACTACTAGCTGCCCGTGTCAAAATAAGGGCACCCAGAGTTTAGGTTAAAACAATAAACTCCAGGTCAGTCATGGGACTGGTGTGAGAACTAAAACAGTTATTAATCTTTATTTTTAAAGTTAGGTAAATCAAGGGACCACGCCGTATAACACGGAACGGGTTTCCTCCCAAGAACACCAGTGCATAAAACAACAGCGCAATGCTAAATAAGGAAAAATGAAGCTATTATAAGACCCAGTTCCTATCACACAATGCAACGCAAGCCGGGGGATAGGGTTTTTACCTTATAATAGCCAAGAATGCTTGATACGTTTAAAAGAAATCATTTGATACTATTATAAGTGTATAGTGTATAAAACAACTTCAAATCATAAGTATCAATCATAGGCGGCATGAATGCCCCATACCACTATGTCGCCATATATAGGTTATACAATCAAAATCGCAAATGTCACGTATTTGGAAATTGGATTTCCATCTATGAACCGAGGCAAAAGATAGTCCTCACCGACTTCGAGACTGTCTAGCCCGAGCCTCAGGGTCAGAGCGCATCGACCCTTGAATCCTCAGGGCCGATCCACCGATGTGGATTAAACTTAAATCCTAAACATGCGTTTCCCCGCACTTTGGGGCGTAAATGAGCCAACCAATGTCTCCATCGGACCCGGATCGTCCGATCAAACCGAGGCGCCTCGCAACAGCAACAACCACATAAGTCAAACTCGTCAAGGCATGTAAAACCGCTGACGCCACTTCTAGCTAGAAAGAAACGCATGCCCTCCCTGACGTCCTCTCCCGTTTTTGGTTCATACCGGGTGTGAAGCTCGCGAATCAACGTTACAAAAAGCTATGCCACAAAGGCCGTGCTTTGATCATCAACCACAAGACTTTGCTTTTCAACAGAAGCCTTGATCATTTGCCACTTAGGCATGCCACATAGGCAATTCACTCCATGCGTTTGATATCCATCAATATATAACCCCTGAGCTCGTACGTCTCAGAGAAGGGCGTTAAGCAAGAGAATAAATTCTCCGCCGCCAAACAGATATATATTTAATAGAGATCAATCACATGGACTAAAATCCAATGTCAGACACACAGTCCATTTACAAGTCCGTTCTGGGTCTGAACGAAACCGGAGGCACCTAGTACCCCGCATATCCATCAATCTCCAAGTACGTCTGGACGATCACCAACTGTTTCCATCTTCTTGGGTGTACATCCCAATCAAGATCATCAGTAATCCCCCAAACGACGTGAAGACTTTCGGTCTTCCACCGCCGTCTTCATCTTCAACTTATCGTCGTATCAGTTATTCAGAATGGAATAAACTCGGTCTTTCCGAATAACTCGCGTATATTTTAAATAAGTGTTACACAAACACAACATACGCCTCATTCCAATTCATCAGTCACTAACCGTAAATTAATAAAGAGAATAATTCCCCAAATATTAACCCCGAAGGCCGAAACCAACATCAGATCAATATCCAGAAAACCATTCTGCTTGGCTAACCGACAGTTAGTTTCTAAATTTCACATTCATAGGGAAAGGTTCCCATTAATTTTATCAAAGATAAATTCTTTATATTTATTCTTTAAACTATCCTTTTGAATTTCGATTCACTAGTCGGGATTAACGAAACTTACCGAAGTAGTCATTTGTTTTAATTCCCCAATCCCAACCTATTCATCCCATGAAGTAAAACTGGTAATACTTCATATCTAACACCACGGTGTTATCGGTAAATTCAATTACCATTTCACGTTCAAAATCTAATTAAAGATTTAACTATCGCCTGGAGCAAAACTGGTGATACTCCATTCTCGATCATTTCAATCTAATTAAAGATTCATTAAAACTCCACTTAGTTTTAATCGTTAACTGGGTTAAAGAATCAGTGTCATTTAAAACACGGTTCACGATAGACCCAAAATCACATTCATTAATTATCGGGTTAAAGAACGAGTGTTATTTAAAACACCATCCACGATAAACCCAAAAATCAATATCGATTCAATTCCAATTAAATATTATTTAATTGGTACACTTCATTAAATCTAAATAAAAAGATTTAATCTTTTCTCAACTGGGTTCAAGAACAGTGTTAGTGAAGACACCATTCACGACAAACCCAAATCACATTTGATATTCAATACAAGGCCCTGAACAGAAAATATATCGGCTTATATTCAATATCAAATTCTACGATTAACAAATGTCGTGTTGGAAATAACGATATAAATTTATATCTTTCAAATTTCCATAACAACATCTGTATAATCACGAATTCCAATATCGAAATATTCCAAAGACAATTTCGATTCAAATCCACTCCAATGCAATCATTGGAAATTCTGGTTATTTTTAAAACCTTTTTCTAATTCAATTTGCTTATTTAAAAATAAATAGAATTATAATTCTAGTTCAAAACTAGTTCATTTCGATAAAAATCTATTTTTATCTTTTCAAATATGGATTTTTTTTTATCCCAATCCATTCTAAATCATTTCTTATGATTTCACACAAATTATTACCATTTTTAATAATTTTATCAAGGCCCGTACAGTCGATTTCCATCAATGGCCATCGAACTGCACTTACAGTGACCTTTTTCAAATTTGATTTGGACATAATTCCAAATCCAACCGTTAGATTTCTAATTTCTCACATTCGTTAGAATGTTCTTTTCGATGCGAACCCAACGGTTCCGGTTTTAGGAGAATCCGACGGTCGGATCTCCCGTAAGATCCGTTTGAAATAAATGGTCGAAATTCACGAACTGCCGCGGCGCGGCGCGTTCTATTCAGGCCATTATATTATATATTTATAATATATATAATATATATTTCGTCGATTTCTATTTAAAACGAATTATATAAATAGTTTTAAATTCGTTTCAAAAGCAATTTCAACTTCCATTTCAATTCAAATCAAAATTGAATTCTTCTTTATAAATTCGTTTTAAAATTCATTTCTTTTCAATTCAAATTTCAATTCAATTTGAATTCATTTCAATTCGCTTTCAATTCATTTTGAATTCGTTTTCAATTCAATTCAATTCCAAAGTCGTTTTCTATTCGATTCAATTCAAATTGGTTATCTATTCGATTCAATTCAAATTGGTTTTCTATTCGAATCAAATTCGTTATATATTCCATTGAAATCAAATTCGTTATATATTCAAATCAAATCAAATTCGTTTTCTATTCAAATCAAATTCGTTATATATTCAATTGAAATCAAATTCGTTTTCAATTCAATTCATTTCGAAATCGTTTTCGATTCAATTCATTTCGAAATCGTTTTCAATTCAATTCATTTCGAAATCGTTTTCAATTCAATTCATATTTCATTTCAAAATATTCGATTTCGAAGTCACTTTTTTAATATTCATTTTAAAATGAATAAAATCGATATAAGTATCGTTCACATGAAAATGACGTCAATCTAATCAACACGGCTTCATATATTTCTATTTTCAATTATTCTATTTCAAATATTTCTTTTTGAAATATTTCCCTTTCAAATATTTTTATTTCAAATATTCCCATTATTAAAATATTTTGTTTAACACATGACTAATCTCAACGGATGAGTACAGTCAACACATGAACCTTATATTATATAATATTGATAAAGATGTAGATTTTATTATTAAAATATTTCGTTCAACACATGACTAATCTCAACGGATGAGTACAGTCAACACATGAACCTTATATTATATAATATTGATAAAGATGTAGATTTTATTATTAAAATATTTCGTTCAACACATGACTAATCTCAACGGATGAGTACAGTCAACACATGAACCTTATATTATATAATATTCTTTATCTTCTAAATTGGAATGAGGCCCAATCAATCACCATATAAAACTAATTATATGGATTTTCATACAACACATGTATATAATAGCATTGAAAAATAATCAACCATCAACCAAAGTGCACTACACTGTATAAGCATCAAATATATATATCTGCTTATAACAGCCTGTCAATCAATCGATCGACATATTTAATCAATCAGGATGAGTGAACTTCAAATTTCATCCCAACACCCGTGTGGGGTTTCAAACAATCGAACACAGATTTTATTCGTGCAGTTGGGCGATATGTAAAATTTATCGACCCAATCAATGTCAGTCAAATCAGTGTATATAAACAAATCGGCCGATTTGTTTATAATTATTTATTTATTCACTTTCACGTATATTCATATTCACGTTAAAAATTATATTTTTAACGATAAAACATTTTATCTTAACATATGAATTTCTATTCAGTTCATTCTTTAAATAAAATGATATTTTATTTTTCTAACTTATTTTAGAAAATTTCGGCGGCATAACGGCACGATACTAGAAACAGGACAAGGCCTAGCCTTATCCCCGGTCTAGTGAAGGCCCACACCATTCACACATCAATCAAATCCATTCATTTCACCAAACAATTCAATTTCAATCAAATAATCTAACTAATTTTTGCAATCAAACAAACAAATCCATGGTCTGTGGACGATTGTGTCGGGTGCTACTAAGCACCGTCTGCATCCTAGTATATATATATATATATATATATATAGCTAGAAAATAAAATTGAAAGGTGAGAAATTCTCACCAATAGCTATCCAAACTTCACGACACATCATTTATATAAATCTTCGTCGTTCTCGCCTCTTGTCACTTTCTTTGCCCATATTCTCTACATATAAAAATCACATTTTTACTTCGCTACTCAATATATAAAAATCGAATTTTTACTTTGCTATTCAATGTATAAAAATCGAATTTTTACTTTGCTATTCAATGTATAAAAATCGAATTTTTACTTTGCTATTCAATGTATAAAAATCGAATTTTTACTTTGCTATTCAATGTATAAAAATCGAATTTTTACTTTGCTATTCAATGTATAAAAATCGAATTTTTACTTTGCTATTCAATGTATAAAAATCGAATTTTTACTTTGCTATTCAATGTAGAAAAATCGAATTTTTACTTTGCTATTCAATGTATAAAAATCGAATTTTTACTTTGCTATTCAATGTATAAAAATCGAATTTTTACTTTGCTATCACCATAAAGATCAGATCTTTAACATTTCCACTATATAAAAATTACATCTTTAATCTTTCTATAGTATAAAATTTATTTTTCTGTTCCTTCTATATTGTAAAAATCATATTTTTAACCTTCACAACATGTAAAAATTATATTTTTAACCTTTTATTATAATCAAAATTATATTTTTATGAAAACAAAGATCATACCTTTCTTATTAAATATATCGCCTTTTCTACCTTTAATTATAAATACTTTGAATAAACTAAAATAAATCTCTAAATAAAATATAATTAAAGACTTACAGTCTTTGTTTGAAGAAGGGGAGGGGGCGTTCTCGTCGAGAGGAGGGAGGTTAGCGCACCTCAGCGGTCCGGGGGCTTCACAGTGGGACTCGAGAGGAAGGGAAGGCGGACGAAGGTGGCTCAGGGGGGGTGCGGTGGGTTTTTAGGGCGACTAGGGTTTGCGTGGCATTGGGCGACGGCTCAAATCTGAAGAGAAGGGGGAAGCAGGGTCGCCGATCGAGACAGGGGGGGTCGGAGGAGGAGTTGCTGGAGACGAGGGGGGAAGCAATCGCCGGCGGCGCGGTGGCTCTGGTGGGTGAGGGTGCGACAGAGCGGTGAACGAGGGGTTTTCGGGGTTTTTTTTTATTACTTCGATTTCAACTGAACAGGAGGAGGAGGGAGAAAGAATGTAGGGGGGTTAAGGGCAAATATGGTTTAATTATTTTATTTATTTATTTAATTTCTCCATCCGTTGACTTTTCATTCGAATTCGAAACGAGGCCCACCGCCTGTCGTCCATAGCTAATTACCCCCATTTCAAACACAATGGGATACGTATCGTAAGCTAATTCGATCATTTGAATCAGTTTCCGTCAAAATCAACATATAACTCTATATATTGAATTTGAACGCGCATTTCAATTTACCGGGGTCACATACTAACTAGAAAAATTCCAGAAAAATATTTTCTAGCTTCGTATTGACGATACGGTCCTAACAAAACTAGTTTCGTCATATTCTGAGACCGTTAGAAAAATGGCCATTTTCCAGTCGATTAAAATCAACTGAAACTGGTCAAACGCGTTTTCCTATGCCACGCTCACATGTTGATTCGAAAAATTATGAAATTTGAAACCTAGCAATAATTTGACATCACGGACCCAACAAAAGTGGTTTCGTCGAAATCCGAGGTCGCTTGCAAAATTTCCATTTTTAAGGGCCTGAATTCCATAGCGACTATTCCGAATTTTCAACTGGACATATCTTTTGATTCCCGCTATGAAATTTTGATTTTTCCGATTCGTTGGAAAGATTTTATCAAATAGATCCCACTATTTTTGGTTTCACACAAATCCGGATTGTTTTGCACCCGGTTCATTCAATTGAAGTTTGAAATCGAATTATCGAACTACCGCGCCATTTTCAATTCTATTTATAATTATATATAAATATTATATATTCTAACGACGACGTATATAATATATACGTTCGAAATATATTCAAAATAAATTTCTCGTCGATATTATTTAAAATAGTTCATTTTAAACATTCAAATTCGCTAAAATTGCCAAAATAAAAATTTTAAACTGGCCCAGATTTTCGGGTTGTTACAATCTCCCCCACTTAAAACTTTTCGTCCCCGAAAAGGAACAAAGTCGAAAGTGGTTTGATTAATCAACTCTACGTTCAATCCTGCTTCCATTCTCCAACTTTTCAGTTTCTGAGAATTTTCAAATTTTCAAAAATATGGCTAACACCCTAAATTTTCGAAAAATTTCGCCATAACCTCCCCTGCACCGGGAGCCACGGGAAAATCCCGAAATTGCCATATAGGCCTTCTGATCTCAAAAAGAAAAAGAAAAAGCCAAGCGGCTAGCCAATCGGCTCATAATATCATCATCACCCAAACAAAACAGTAAATTATGTAGTAAACA
The DNA here is from genome assembly GCA_030737875.1 of Allium sativum. Classification (NCBI taxonomy): domain Eukaryota; kingdom Viridiplantae; phylum Streptophyta; class Magnoliopsida; order Asparagales; family Amaryllidaceae; genus Allium; species Allium sativum. Next base: position 559,556,792 of record CM060915.1, read on the forward strand.
TGTACCTATTTGTCGGGCAAACAAATTTTATTCTCTGCTCTAGCCTCCTTGCTATGACATGTTCAATGTAAGTACATGTATATGCAAGAAAATGCGACCAAATTTCAATACAATTCAATACTCGATTCAAATGAACTAAATGGTTCAAATTTTAATTATTCAAACAATAATCAAACAATACAACCATCAATCAATTAGTTGATTAGCTTTTCAAATGCATAACTTTGATATATAGTCAAAAATCATATTTTTGATGCCAAATCACTACAATAAGCCCTACCTAGTTTTTTTGGTTCTCACACCAGTCAATAGGAGATATATAGATATTACACGTTCGTCACTCGAATATAAATTCTAATGATGGAGCTCCATCATCAGAATCATCTCCGGGCGATTAGAGTGTAATTCTATATCTATCCAGTATATTAAAACTTCAAATACACGTTTGCAAGGCATATATGCAAAATCTTTATATATTGGATTGTCCTGATCAATATAGAGTAAATAATCAAATACGAATAGTTGATTTAAATTTTCAAAACAAAACTTGTTTTTACTTTAAAAATATACTCTTCACACTCGTTCTAGGATACTACTGATCCCATCTCTAACGAGTCATTCTAATTGGATATTACTAATCCAATATCTGATGAATTCTTTCGTATGGTTCTAAGGTGCCTTGTTCTCTAGCTTTGTAAACCAAAGCTCTGATACCAACTGTGACGAGAAGGAATTTCGCTCGGTCCGAACCAGTCGCTAAACCGACCCAGACCGTTCGAAACGCCTGATCGTTTTGAGAACACGACAAAATAGAACGCACACGGAAGAAGATTTTATTGTATATTACAACAATACATCAGATTACAAGAATATACAGAAATAAATGAATATTACATAGAAATATCAGAGATTTAAATTACATTTAAACACATAGCAGTGGAAAATAATACAATACACAACTAGAAGGAGATATACGGATACAAAGCTTTCCGGATATCGTTCCAGCTGTAAACCAGGATCCTGTGAATATAAATCTGCAAAATCAAAACTACTAGCTGCCCGTGTCAAAATAAGGGCACCCAGATTTTAGGTTAAAACAATAAACTCCAGGTCAGTCATGGGACTGGTGTGAGAACTAAAACAGTTATTAATCTTTATTTTTGAAGTTAGGTAAATCAAGGGACCACGCCGTATAACACGGAATGGGTTTCCTCCCAAGAACACCAGTGCATAAAACAACAGCGCAATGCTAAATAAGGAAAAATGAAGCTATTATAAGACCCAGTTCCTATCACACAATGCAACGCAAGCCGGGGGATAGGGTTTTTACCTTATAATAGCCAAGAATGCTTGATACGTTTAAAAGAAATCATTTGATACTATTATAAGTGTATAGTGTATAAAACAACTTCAAATCATAAGTATCAATCATAGGCGGCATGAATGCCCCATACCACTATGTCGCCATATATAGGTTATACAATCAAAATCGCAAATGTCACGTATTTGTAAATTGGATTTCCATCTATGAACCGAGGCAAAAGATAGTCCTCACCGACTTCGAGACTGTCTAGCCCGAGCCTCAGGGTCAGAGCGCATCGGCCCTTGGATCCTCAGGGCCGGTCCACCGATGTGGATTAAACTTAAATCCTGAACATGCGTTTCCCCGCCCTTTGGGGCGCAAATGAGCCAACGAATGACTCCACCGGACCCGGATCGTCCGATCAAACCGAGGCGCCTCGCAACAGCAACAACCACATAAGTCAAACTCGTCAGGGCGTGTAAAACCGCTGACGCCACTTCTAGCTAGAAAGAAACGCATGCCCTCCCTGACGTCCTCTCCCGTTTTTGGTTCATACCGGGTGTGAAGCTCGCGAATCAACGTTACACAAAGCTATGCCACAAAGGCCATGCTTTGATCATCAACCACAAGACTTTGCTTTTCAATAGAAGCCTTGATCATTTGCCACATAGGCATGCCACATAGGCAATTCACTCCATGCGTTTGATATCCATCAATATATAACCCCTTAGCTCGTACGTCTCAGAGAAGGGCGTTAAGCAAGAGAATAAATTCTCCGCCGCCAAACAGATATATATTTAATAGAGATCAATCACACGGACTAAAATCCAATGTCAGACACACAGTCCATTTACAAGTCCGTTCTGGGTCTGAACGAAACCGGAGGCACCTAGTACCCCGCATATCCATCAATCTCCAAGTACGTCTGGACGATCACCAACTGTTTCCATCTTCTTGGGTGTACATCCCAATCAAGATCATCAGTAGTAACAACCCGTATTTTCAATAACCTGTTATAACATAAATCGAGGCAGAATTTAATTCTAAAATCTGAATCAAGGGAAACGGGCTATGCCATTGCGTTCGCCTCGGAAAAATACGCGAAATAGAGTCCGAGTTTTCGAAAATCGGAGTCCGTATTACCCGATTAAGGCCCAATGAAGTTTTTAGAAAATTTCAAAGTAAAAACAGATTTCAAATTCAAGTTTGAATTTGGGAATTTAGGGCAGCGGGCGCAGGCGGGAAAATTCCCGCCAAAGTACCCAAGTCGACAGCCCTGTCGACTTGGGAGTCGAGTTGGTTGGACCCAAGTCGACAGCCCTGTCGACTTGGCTGTCGACTTGGTCCAGCCGGGCTGTTTAGCCTGGTGCACCATTTTGGGTTTGTGTTGAGCTTGGGGGCCAGATTCGGTTTTGAGGGCTGAGATTGGAACTAAGGTTTAATCCTAAGGCTAGAACTAATCCTAATCTCTATAAATAAGCCCCTAACCTAACCCTAAATCATCATTATTCATTCAAGTAACTAAACTATGGCAAAATCATTTCTCTCATGGCCTCCACTCTCTTCATAAATTCCTAAATAAATTTCTATGAGAGATTTTCCATGCATACAAGTGTTTTCAAGCTTGTATGAGCATCATTAGCTTGCATTCAAGTCAAGTTTCTATATTTGCATCATAAAGCAAGAGTTTTGATCATTTTGGCTTAAGGGTTTTTCTACTAAAGCTTGCATTTTGGGTTTAATTGGTTGCATAAGGGCTTTGTCATATTTTTGTGACTTCCTAAGCATTGTAAGCCCTATTCTACTTTCATACTTAAACTCTAAAGTTAAATGTATGATATGCAAGTTTATATGCAAGTTTACTATGCTATGATATGCAAGTTTATCATGTTGTGACATGCAAGTTTATATGCAAGTTTACTATGCTATGATATGCAAGTTTATCATGTTGTGATATGCAAGTTTACTATGCTATGATATGCAAGTTTATCATGTTGTGATATGCAAGTTTATATGCAAGTTTGCTATGCTATGATATGCAAGTTTATCATGTTGTGATATGCAAGTTTATATGCAAGTATGCCATGTTATGATATGCAAGTTCATCATGTTATGCTATGCAAGTTTGCCATGTTATGATATGCAAGTTTATCATGTTATGTTATGAAAGTATGCCATGTTATGATATGCAAGTTTATCATGTTATGTTATGCAAGTATGCCATGTTATGATATGCAAGTTCATCATGTTATGCTATGCAAGTTTGTCATGTCATGATATGCAAGTTTATCGTGTTATGTTATGCAAGTTTGATATGCAAGTTTGTCATACGATATGCAAGTTATGTTATGCAAGTTTGGGTTGAACATTTTGTTCACGCTATCATGTTATGCAAGCTTATCTTGGGTTTATGAACATAAAGCTTCAAGCTTTATGCCAAAGGTTGCATTTTGGCAACATGTAAGTTATCATATCTCTTATGGTAACTTGCATGTGAGGCTAGATGCGAACTTATGGCCATTTTTACATGTCATTTATCACCATGTATCACCAATATGCTAAGTTTGGTTTTATGCATGCTTTTGAGGCCTAAAAATGTAATATGCAAGTATATGAACATATGTACGTTTCATATGCCACCATGTTGAACTTGTGGCTTCAACACCTTTATGTCGTGATTATGCCAAGTTCCCTCTTTCTATCCTTTATGCGCTATGGCGATATGTAAGCGATGGGATTGCGTTTGGGGTTGGGTAAACTTAAAAGACATAAAAACATAAGCTTGGGAATTTACCTATTAAGTTAGGTCTACCCATTGGGAATTTACCTATTAAGTTAGGTCTACCCAATTGCTTGAAAACTTGTAATGTGTTTTGGAAACACGATGGACATGACACTTAGAAAATATAAGTGTGACCAAATCGAGGTTGGGATGAGTTTGTAGCGTAAACCTACCCGGAACCGACCGGCTTAACTAGTTGCTACAAACAATAGGACCCAATGTGAGAAGTTGGCCATGTTGTACCTTGAACCCGAGGTTAGACCAAGTTGTGGTGAAAAGCTACCCGGACCCGCCCGGCTTAACTAGTAACCACAACAAGGTCTAATGTGAGAGGTTAAGGCGCATTAAATTAATTAATGCCTCATGATTAGGGTTAAGTCATGGTCCACTTAACACTTAACCAATTTGGGCTTGGTAGATTAATCAGGGTTAAGTCGTGAACTCATCGTTACACTTAACCGAGTTAATCCATGATTAGCAAGAGGGTTAACCCGTACTTAACCCACTAGAAAAATCCTACCAATGGGGGTCCACTCCAGCAGTAATCCCAAGTTTGTATCATTAAGACCCTAGGGCCTAGGCTAGGGAGGGAGCACGATTACTGACTGGAGGTAAGCGACCAAAAACGACGGCAGAATGGTACGCCGGTGTAGTTCCGGGCGGACTATGGTCGTGCACACAGTCCGAAGCCGGGGAAAACATGCACGGGTACCAGTAGATCGAGACTGTGCACGCATGATTATGGTGTCCAGGGGTTGACACCCTAGGGCTTGATACACCCGACGGGAGACCCGGCACAGTCTGACTACAATTATGTTTGGGCCGTATGGACACCAACACGTGACGAGTTAGGCTTATAGGGAGCCGATCGACTAGACCGTTTGGTTGGACCGCGTATTAGGGTCACTTCATGTTATTGGACCTCGTATTGGGGTCACTTCATGTTATTGGGCCAAAGCTTGGGCCAAGGGATCAATACTTGCTTATTCAAGTCATGTTAGTTTGCTAGTACACCTGTGGTGCAAGACCTTAAACCTGATTATGCGATGACACCTTTATCTACCTTGTTAGTTAATCATCATGCTAGTATGTTGTTATCCTTATGTTCATCCCTGCTGCTCATGCCAGTTAACTTTACCAGTTTACATTGATTGTAGTAGGGCTTACTCATTCTTTTTGACTGACCTGTTTTCTTTCGCCTCTTTTCTTCCGTTTCCCCCCCCCCCCCCCCAGGTTCTCAGGGTGGGAACGTTGGAGCTTAGCTTGGATTTCTGATCGCTTGCTTGTGGGATTTAGCTCATGTATGGTCTTGACATGAAGCTAGCTATGGTTATCACTTATTTTGGGGATAGTACTTATGTATTTCAGTTTTTCAGTAATGTTGTTTTTATCTACACTTGTGTATTTGGAAAGTTGACATTATGTTGTACCAGACTTGTTTTTGAAATAGTTTGAAATCTTCCGCTGTTTTACTTATCTTATTTACTCTGTTTACATATATACATATGTTCTTGTTCTGCCTTGACATATCATTATGCATGTTTACCTGATTCAAACGCCCCTCCAAAGTCAGAGTGCTTGCAAGAGCCACCCTGGCGGAGGTGGGGTGTTACATTTGGTATCAGAGCATATGGTTTACGAGAAGGAACAAAAAGGTTTTTAGAAAACTTTTGGAAAACTATTTTCAAAACCAAGTATAAAGTATTTTCCAAAGAAAATTCTAGTTTATTTTAAAGGCTATTCCCCAAAAAGCCATTAGCAAAATTCCTTCGTTTTTCTCCATTCTGAATCTGTATTTTCTTCGTTTTTAGTATGGCCAATAACTTTGCTATTCCGGAGGGAGTATGTAACACCCCGAATTTTCTATTAACACTAAAGTTGCTAAAATATTAATAAGTGTGTAAGAGAGGGGATGTATCTAATATGAATATAAAAATATTAATAAGTGTGTAAGAGAGGGGATGTATCTAATATGAATATAAAAGTGTGTAAGAGAGGGGATGTATCTAATATGAATATAAAATTATTAATAAGTGTGTAAGAGAGGGGATGTATCTAATATGAATATAAAAATATTAATAAGTGTGTAAGAGAGGGGATGTATCTAATATGTATATAAAAACAATAATAAGTGTGTAAAAGGGGGGATGTATCTAATGTGTACATTGTAGAATATATATATATATATATATATATATATATATGGGCAGTTAATGCAAACATGAATAGAAGTTTATTAATTTGCTGAGTGTTTGTGTAACAACCCGTAAAATCTGGGCCAGTTTAAAATTTTTATTTTGGCAATTTTAGCGAATTTTGATTATTTAAAATGAATTATTTTAAATAATATCGACGAGAAACTTATTTTGAATAGAATTCGAACGTATATATTATACGCGTCGTCGTTAGAATATAAATATTTATATATAATTATAAATAGAATTAAAAATGGCGCGGTAGTTCGATAATTCGATTTCAAACTTCAATTGAATGTACCGGGTGCAAAACAATCCGGATTTTTGTGAAACCAAAAACATTAGGATCTAATTGATGATATCTTTCCAACGAAGTTGAGAAACTGAGATTTCACTTTATAAATGATGAGATATGTCCTGTTGAAATTTAGAAATAGTCGCTGTGGAATTTATATATATTTTAATATAATATAAGGCCCTTAAAAATAGCAATTTTGCAAACGACCTCGGATTTCGACGAAACCAGTTTTGTTGGGTCCGGGATGTGAAGTTATTGCTAGGTTTCAAATTTCGTAATTTTTCGAATCAATATGTGAGCATGGCCAAGGAAAACGCGTTTGACCATTTCAGTTGAATTTAATCGACTGGAAATTGGCCATTTTTCCAACGGTCTCGGAATTCGACGAAACTAGTTTTGTTAGGACCGTATCGTCAATACGAAGCTAGAAAATATTTTTCTGGAATTTTTCTAGTTAGTATGTGACCCCGGTAATTTGAAATGTACGTTTAAAATTCAATACAGTGATTTAAAATGTAAAATTCAACGGAAAATGATTCAGACGATCGAATCAACTTGTGACACATATCCCATTGTGTTCGGGATAGGGGTAATTAGCTAGGGATGATAGTCGGTGAGTTTCGTTTGGAGTTTAAAATAAAAAGTTGCTTTTTTGAAAATAAATGAAATTAAATATTATAATTTATATATAGCCCCCCCCCTTATTTCTTTCCCTCTTCTCTCTCTTACTTTCCCCATCTGTAATTAAAAAAAAAAAAAAAAAAAGGATCGATCTCTCAAATCGATGGCAGATCGCCATCGCTCCTCCACCAAAGACCACCGCGCCTCCACCGGAGAAGCCCCACCCCGTCGCCGCCTCCTCCCCATCGAACCCCCCCTTCCTCTGCTTCTCTCTCCTCCAACTGTTCGAAACCCCACCGCACCCCTCGCTCGCGAAGTTGAAGTCGCCCCTCTCGAAACCCGAAGCAGCGACGCCAGCGCCTGAGCACCCGCGACCCTCCCCCCTTCATCGATCCGTGAACCCGAAGCGCACCCCCCCCCCTCTCTTCAGGCGACAGCAAAGGCCCGCGTTTTTATTTTATTTTATTTTTACTTTTAATTCTGTAAAATACTGTTTTTTTTTCTCTGGGATTAAATTTTAATTTGATTAAAAGTAAAAACAGATTTTTTTTTTTATATAAAAGTAAAAAACTGAATTTTGTAAAAGAAAAAAAAAACTGATTTGAACATGATTTTAAAACTGATTTATAAATAAAATTGAAACTGATTTAAACCTGTTTTTTTTTTTAGAATTTAAAACTGATTTTGTCTTTGAGAAAAATGAAAACTGATTTTTGTTTTTAATAAAAAGAAAACTGATTTTAAAATGAATTATAAACGAAAAGGAGATCAGAAATTTAAGTCGAAATAAAAATCATATTTTTAGATATTGGAACTTCATAGGAAAAATATGATTTTTATATATTGAACTTCATAGGAAAAATATGATTTTTATATATTGAACTTCATAGGAAAAATATGATTTTTATATATTGAACTTCATAGGAAAAATATGATTTTTATATATTGAACTTCATAGGAAAAATATGATTTTTATATATTGAACTTCATAGGAAAAATATGATTTTTATATATTGAACTTCATAGGAAAAATATGATTTTTATATATTGAACTTCATAGGAAAAATATGATTTTTATATATTGAACTTCATAGGAAAAATATGATTTTTATATATTGAACTTCATAGGAAAAATATGATTTTTATATATTGAACTTCATAGGAAAAATTCGATTTTTATATATTGAACTTTGAAATAAAAATTCGATTTTTATATATTGAATAGCGAAGTAAAAATGTGATTTTTACGTATGTAGTGAAAGCAGCAACGAAGGTGACAAAAAGGCGAAACGACGAAGACTTCTGCAAAGGAGTGCCGTGGAGCTAGGATAGCTATAAGTGAGAATTTCTCACCTTTCAATTTACTTTTCTAGTTATATATATATACTAGGATGCAGACGGTGTTTAGTAGCACCCGACACAATCGTCCACAGACCATGGACTTGTTTGTTTGGCTGTTTGGTTATTGATTGTGATATTGGTTTGAATGTGGTTTGTGGTGTGAAAAATCGAATCGATAAATTGGTTAGGATTAGACGTGCGCCGTTATAAGGCGAAGGAGTAAGGCTAGGTTAGACCCTTACTCCAAATTTTGTGGTTTGCATAACGAAAGTGAATTTGATTGATGTGTGAATGGCGTGGGCCTTCACTAGACCGGGGATAAGGCTAGGCCTTGTCCCGTTTCTAGTATCGTGCCGTTATGCCGCCGAAATTTTCTAAAATATGTTAGAAAAATAAAAATATCATTTTATAGAATAAATGAATTGAATAGAAATTCATAGATTGAAATAAAATGTTTTATCGTTAAAAATATAATTTTTAACGTGAAGTGAATAAAATAAAATATTCATTTATAAACCGGACGGTTTGTTTATGTACACCTATTTGAATGACATTGATTGGGACGATAAATTTTACACATCGCCCAACAGCACAAATAAAATAGGTGTTTGATTGTTGGAAACCCCACACGGGTGTTGGGATGAAATTTGAAGTTCACTCATCCTGATTGATTAAATATGTCGATCGATTGATTGACATGCTGTTGTAAGCGTTAGATATCTATATTTGATGCTTATACAGTGTAGTGCACTTTGGTTGATGGTTGATTATTTTCAATGTTATTATATACATGTGTTGTATGAAAATCCATATAATTAACTTTATATGGTAATTGATTGGGCCTCATTCCAATTTGAAAAATATAGAATATTATAAAATAAAAGTTCATTTGTTGACAGTACTCATCCATTGAGATTGGTCATGTGTTGAACGAAATATTTTGATAATAACAACTATTTTGAAAAAGAAATATTTGAAATAGAATATTAGAAAATAGAAATTTATGAAGCCGTGTTGGTTGGATTGACGCCATTTTGTCGTGAACGATATATATATCGAATTGAAAACGATTTCGAAATGAAATGAATTGAAAACGATTTCGAAATGAAATGAATTGAAAACGATTTCGAAATGAAATGAATTGAAAACGATTTCGAAATGAATTGAATTGAAAACGAATTCAAATTGAATCGAAAGTGAATTGAAATGAATTCAAATTGAATTGAAATTTGAATTGAATAGAAATGAATTTTAAAACGAATTTATAAAGAAGAATTCAATTTTGATTTGAATTGAAAAGAAAGTTGAAATAGCTTTTGAAACGATTTTAAAACTATTTATATAATTCGTTTTAAATAGAATCGACGAAATATATATTATATATATTATATATAATATAATGGCCTGAATAGAACGCGCCGCGCCGCGGCAGTTCGCGAATTTCGACCATTTATTTCAAACGGACATTACGGGAGATCCGACCGTCGGATTCTCCTAAAACCGGAACCGTTGGGTTCGTATCGAAAAGAGCTTTCTAACGAATATTAGAAATTTGAAATCTAACGGTTGGATTTGGAATTATGTCCAAATCAAATTCGAAAAAGGTCGCTGTAAGTGCAGTTCGATGGCCGTTGATGGAAATCGACTGTACGGGCCTTGATAAAATTATTAAAAATAGCAGTAATTTGTGTAAAATCATAAGAAATGGTTTAGAAAGATTTGGGGTGAAAGACTCCATATTTGAAAAGATAAAAATAGTTTTTTTTATCGAAATGAACTAGTTTTGAACTAGAAATATAATTCTATTTATTTTTAAATAAATAAATTGAATTTATAAAGGGTTTTAAAAATAACCAAAATTTCCAATGATTGCATTGGAGTGGATTTGAATCGAAATTGTCTTCGGAATATTTCGATGTTGGAATTCGTGATTATACAGGTGTTGTTATGGAAATTTGAAAGATATATATATTTATATCGTTATTTCCAATACGACATTTGTTAGTCGTAGAATTTGATATTGAATATAAGCCGATATATTTTCTATTCAGAGCCTTGTATTGAATATCGAATGTGATTTGGGTTTGTCGTGAATGGTGTCTTCACTAACACTGTTCTTGAACCCAGTAGAGAAAAGATTAAATCTTTTTTTTAGATTTAATGAAGTGTACCAATTAAATAATATTTAATTGGAATTGAATTGATATTGATTTTTGGGTTTATCGTGAACAGTGTTTTAAATAACACTTGTTCTTTAACCCGATAATTAATGAATGTGATTTGGGTTTGTCGTGAATGGTGTCTTTACTAACACTGTTCTTGAACCCAGTTGAGAAAAGATTAAATCTTTTTATTTAGATTTAATGAAGTGTACCAATTAAATAATATTTAATTGGAATTGAATTGATATTGATTTTTGGGTTTATCGTGAACAGTGTTTTAAATAACACTTGTTCTTTAACCCGATAATTAATGAATGTGATTTGGGTTTGTCGTGAATGGTGTCTTCACTAACACTGTTCTTGAACCCAGCTGAGAAAAGATTAAATCTTTTGATTTAGATTTAATGAAGTGTACCAATTAAATAATATTTAATTGGAATTGAATGGATATTGATTTTTGGGTTTATCGTGAACAGTGTTTTAAATAACACTTGTTCTTTAACCCGATAATTAATGGGATGTGACTTTGGGTTTATCGTGAACCGTGTTTTAAATGACACTGATTCTTTAACCCAGTCACAGATTAAAACTAAGTGGAGTTTTAATGAATCTTTAATTAGATTGAAAAGATCGAGAATGGAGTATCACCAGTTTTGCTCCAGGCGATAGTTAAATCTTTAATTAGATTTGAATGTGAAATTTAGAAACTAACTGGCGGTTAGCCTAGCAGAATGGTTTTCTGGATATTGATCTGATGTTGGTTTCGGCCTTCGGGGTTAATATTTGGGGAATTATTCTCTTGATTAATTTACGGTTAGTGACTAATGAATTGGAATGAGGCGTATGTTGTGTTTGTGTAACACTTATTTAAAATATACGCGAGTTATTCGGAAAGACCGGGTTTATCCCATTCTGAGTAACTGATACGACGATAAGTCGAAGATGAAGACGATGGTCGAAGACCGGAGGTCTTCACGTCGTTTGGGTAATTACTGATGATCTTGATTGGGCTGTACACCCAAGAAGATGGAAACAGTTAGTGATCGTCCAGACGTACTTGGAGATCGATGGATATGCGGGGTACTAGGTGCCTCCGGTTTCGTTCAGACCCAGAACGGACTTGTAAATGGACTGTGTGTCTGACATCGGATTTCATTCTGTGTGACTGATATCGGTTGCATAGGATGGTTTGCCTGTGTGGCATGCTAAGATGCAAATGATCAAGGCTTCTGTTGAAAAGCAAAGTCTTGTGGTGATGATCAAAGCACGGCCTTTGTGGCGTAGCTTTGTGTAACGTTTACTTCGCGAGTTTCACACCCGGTATGGACCAAAAACGGGAGAAAGGACCTCAGGGAGGGCCTGCGTTTCTTCCTAGTTAGAAGTGGCGTCAGTGGTTTTACACGCCCTGACGAGTTTGACTTATGTGGTTGTTGCTGTTGCGAGGCGCCTCGGATTGATCGGTCGTTCTCGAACCGATGGAGTCATTTAGTGGCTCATTTACGCCCCAAAGGGCGGGGAAACGTAGTGTTCAGGCATTTTAATCCACATCGGTGGACCGGCCCTGTCGCTCCTAGGGTCACTCGAGCTCTGATCCTGAGACTCGGGCTAGGCAGTCTCGAATCGGTTGAGGACTATCTTTTGCCTCGGTTCATAGATGGAAATCCAATTTCCAAATACGTGACATTTGCGGTTTTATTTGTAAACCTATATATGGCGACATGATATATGGTACCCATGCCGCCTATGATTGATACTTATGATCTGAAGTTGTTTTATACACTATACACTTATAATAGTATCAAATGATTTGTTTTAAACGTATCAAGCATTCTTTGGCTGTTATAAGGGAAAACCCTATCCCCCGGCTTGCGTTGCATTGTGTGATAGGACCTGGGTCTTATAACAGCTTCATTTTTTTTATTTAGCATTGCGCTGTTTGTTTTATGCACTGGTATTCTTGGGAGGAAACCCGTTCCGTGTTATACGGCGTGGTCCCTTGATTTACCTAATGATTTAAAATAAAGATTAATAACTGTTTTAGTTCTCACACCAGTCACATGACTGACCTGGAGTTTATTGTTTTAACCTAAACTCTGGGTGCCCTTATTTTCGACACGGGCAGCTAGTAGTTTTGGTTTTGCAGATTTATATTCACAGGATCCTGGTTTACAGCTGGAACGATATCCGGAAAGCTTTGTATCCGTATATCTCTTCTAGTTGTGTATTGTATTATTTTCCGCTGCTATGTATTTAAATGTAATTTAAATCTCTGATATTTCTGTGTAATATTCATTCATACTCTGTATATTCTTGTAATCTGATGCATTGTTGTTATATACAATGAAATGTTCTTTTATATGCGTTCTGTTGTGGTTTGTTCTCGAACTATCCGACGCTTTCCTTTACGGGGAAGTTACGGGTGTTCACAGTTGGTATCAGAGCTTTGGTTTACAAAGCTTAGAGAACAAGGCACATTAGAACCATACGAAAGAATTCATCAGATATTGGATTAGTAATATCCAATTAGAATGACTCGTTAGAGATGGGATCAGTAGTATCCTAGAACGAGTGTGAAGAGTATATTTTTAACGTGAAAACAAATTTTGTTTTGAAAATTTAAATCAATTATTCGTATTTGATTATTTATTTATATTGATATGGACAGTCCAGTATATAAAGATTTTGCGTATACGTCTGATCCGCGTGTATTTGAAATTTTAATATACTGGATAGATATAGAGTCACATTCTAGACACTCGGGGATAATTCTGATGATGTGGCCACATCATCAGTATTTATATTCGTGTTTCGAAGGTGTGATATCTATATATTTCCATTAGACTGGTGTGAGAACCAAACCTTATATAGCTAGAATACATTGTTGTGATTTGGCATCAAAAACATGATTTTTGTATATGTATCAAAGTTATGCATTTGAAACTCTAATCCACTAATTGATTGATGATTGTGTTGTTTGTTTAATTGTTTGATAATTTTGAACCATTATGCCTAATTTGATCAAATATTGAATTGTATTGAAATTTGGTCGCATTTGCTTGCGTATATATACTTACATTGAACAGGTCATAGCAAGGAGGCTAGAGCAGAGAATAAAATTTGTTTGCCCGACAAATAGGTACATGTTTACTACACAATTTCCTGTTTTGTTTGGGTGATGATGATTTTGTGAGCCTATTGGCTAGCCGCTTGGCTTTTTCTTTTTCTTTTTGAGATTAGAAGGACCGGGAACGCTATTTGCAATTTCCCGATGCTCCCGGTGCAGGGGAGGTTATGGCGAAATTTTTCGAAAATTTAGGGTGTTAGCCAAATTTTTGAAAATTTGAAAATTCTCAGAAACTGAAAAGTTGGAGAATGGAAGCCAGATCGATCGTAGAGTTGAATAATCAAACCACTTTCGACTTTGTTCCTTTTCGGGGACGAAAAGTTTTAAGTGGGGGAGATTGTAACAACCCGTAAAATCTGGGCCAGTTTAAAATTTTTATTTTGGCAATTTTAGCGAATTTTGATTATTTAAAATGAATTATTTTAAATAATATCGACGAGAAACTTATTTTGAATAGAATTCGAACGTATATATTATACGCGTCGTCGTTAGAATATAAATATTTATATATAATTATAAATAGAATTAAAAATGGCGCGGTAGTTCGATAATTCGATTTCAAACTTCAATTGAATGTACCGGGTGCAAAACAATCCGGATTTTTGTGAAACCAAAAACATTAGGATCTAATTGATGATATCTTTCCAACGAAGTTGAGAAACTGAGATTTCACTTTATAAATGATGAGATATGTCCTGTTGAAATTTAGAAATAGTCGCTGTGGAATTTATATATATTTTAATATAATATAAGGCCCTTAAAAATAGCAATTTTGCAAACGACCTCGGATTTCGACGAAACCAGTTTTGTTGGGTCCGGGATGTGAAGTTATTGCTAGGTTTCAAATTTCGTAATTTTTCGAATCAATATGTGAGCATGGCCAAGGAAAACGCGTTTGACCATTTCAGTTGAATTTAATCGACTGGAAATTGGCCATTTTTCCAACGGTCTCGGAATTCGACGAAACTAGTTTTGTTAGGACCGTATCGTCAATACGAAGCTAGAAAATATTTTTCTGGAATTTTTCTAGTTAGTATGTGACCCCGGTAATTTGAAATGTACGTTTAAAATTCAATACAGTGATTTAAAATGTAAAATTCAACGGAAAATGATTCAGACGATCGAATCAACTTGTGACACATATCCCATTGTGTTCGGGATAGGGGTAATTAGCTAGGGATGATAGTCGGTGAGTTTCGTTTGGAGTTTAAAATAAAAAGTTGCTTTTTTGAAAATAAATGAAATTAAATATTATAATTTATATATAGCCCCCCCTTATTTCTTTCCCTCTTCTCTCTCTTACTTTCCCCATCTGTAATTAAAAAAAAAAAAAAAAGGGATCGATCTCTCAAATCGATGGCAGATCGCCATCGCTCCTCCACCAAAGACCACCGCGCCTCCACCGGAGAAGCCCCACCCCGTCGCCGCCTCCTCCCCATCGAACCCCCCCTTCCTCTGCTTCTCTCTCCTCCAACTGTTCGAAACCCCACCGCACCCCTCGCTCGCGAAGTTGAAGTCGCCCCTCTCGAAACCCGAAGCAGCGACGCCACCACCAGCGCCTGAGCACCCGCGACCCTCCCCCCTTCATCGATCCGTGAACCCGAAGCGCACCCCCCCCCCTCTCTTCAGGCGACAGCAAAGGTCCGCGTTTTTATTTTATTTTATTTTTACTTTTAATTCTGTAAAATACTGTTTTTTTTTCTCTGGGATTAAATTTTAATTTGATTAAAAGTAAAAACAGATTTTTTTTTTATATAAAAGTAAAAAACTGAATTTTGTAAAAGAAAAAAAAAACTGATTTGAACATGATTTTAAAACTGATTTATAAATAAAATTGAAACTGATTTAAACCTGTTTTTTTTTTTTTAGAATTTAAAACTGATTTTGTCTTTGAGAAAAATGAAAACTGATTTTTGTTTTTAATAAAAAGAAAACTGATTTTAAAATGAATTATAAACGAAAAGGAGATCAGAAATTTAAGTCGAAATAAAAATCATATTTTTAGATATTGGAACTTCATAGGAAAAATATGATTTTTATATATTGAACTTCATAGGAAAAATATGATTTTTATATATTGAACTTCATAGGAAAAATATGATTTTTATATATTGAACTTCATAGGAAAAATATGATTTTTATATATTGAACTTCATAGGAAAAATATGATTTTTATATATTGAACTTCATAGGAAAAATATGATTTTTATATATTGAACTTCATAGGAAAAATATGATTTTTATATATTGAACTTCATAGGAAAAATATGATTTTTATATATTGAACTTCATAGGAAAAATATGATTTTTATATATTGAACTTCATAGGAAAAATATGATTTTTATATATTGAACTTCATAGGAAAAATTCGATTTTTATATATTGAACTTTGAAATAAAAATTCGATTTTTATATATTGAATAGCGAAGTAAAAATGTGATTTTTACGTATGTAGTGAAAGCAGCAACGAAGGTGACAAAAAGGCGAAACGACGAAGACTTCTGCAAAGGAGTGCCGTGGAGCTAGGATAGCTATAAGTGAGAATTTCTCACCTTTCAATTTACTTTTCTAGTTATATATATATACTAGGATGCAGACGGTGTTTAGTAGCACCCGACACAATCGTCCACAGACCATGGACTTGTTTGTTTGGCTGTTTGGTTATTGATTGTGATATTGGTTTGAATGTGGTTTGTGGTGTGAAAAATCGAATCGATAAATTGGTTAGGATTAGACGTGCGCCGTTATAAGGCGAAGGAGTAAGGCTAGGTTAGACCCTTACTCCAAATTTTGTGGTTTGCATAACGAAAGTGAATTTGATTGATGTGTGAATGGCGTGGGCCTTCACTAGACCGGGGATAAGGCTAGGCCTTGTCCCGTTTCTAGTATCGTGCCGTTATGCCGCCGAAATTTTCTAAAATATGTTAGAAAAATAAAAATATCATTTTATAGAATAAATGAATTGAATAGAAATTCATAGATTGAAATAAAATGTTTTATCGTTAAAAATATAATTTTTAACGTGAAGTGAATAAAATAAAATATTCATTTATAAACCGGACGGTTTGTTTATGTACACCTATTTGAATGACATTGATTGGGACGATAAATTTTACACATCGCCCAACAGCACAAATAAAATAGGTGTTTGATTGTTGGAAACCCCACACGGGTGTTGGGATGAAATTTGAAGTTCACTCATCCTGATTGATTAAATATGTCGATCGATTGATTGACATGCTGTTGTAAGCGTTAGATATCTATATTTGATGCTTATACAGTGTAGTGCACTTTGGTTGATGGTTGATTATTTTCAATGTTATTATATACATGTGTTGTATGAAAATCCATATAATTAACTTTATATGGTAATTGATTGGGCCTCATTCCAATTTGAAAAATATAGAATATTATAAAATAAAAGTTCATTTGTTGACAGTACTCATCCATTGAGATTGGTCATGTGTTGAACGAAATATTTTGATAATAACAACTATTTTGAAAAAGAAATATTTGAAATAGAATATTAGAAAATAGAAATTTATGAAGCCGTGTTGGTTGGATTGACGCCATTTTGTCGTGAACGATATATATATCGAATTAAAAACGATTTCGAAATGAAATGAATTGAAAACGATTTCGAAATGAAATGAATTGAAAACGATTTCGAAATGAAATGAATTGAAAACGATTTCGAAATGAATTGAATTGAAAACGAATTCAAATTGAATCGAAAGTGAATTGAAATGAATTCAAATTGAATTGAAATTTGAATTGAATAGAAATGAATTTTAAAACGAATTTATAAAGAAGAATTCAATTTTGATTTGAATTGAAAAGAAAGTTGAAATAGCTTTTGAAACGATTTTAAAACTATTTATATAATTCGTTTTAAATAGAATCGACGAAATATATATTATATATATTATATATAATATAATGGCCTGAATAGAACGCGCCGCGCCGCGGCAGTTCGCGAATTTCGACCATTTATTTCAAACGGACATTACGGGAGATCCGACCGTCGGATTCTCCTAAAACCGAAACCGTTGGGTTCGTATCGAAAAGAGCTTTCTAACGAATATTAGAAATTTGAAATCTAACGGTTGGATTTGGAATTATGTCCAAATCAAATTCGAAAAAGGTCGCTGTAAGTGCAGTTCGATGGCCGTTGATGGAAATCGACTGTACGGGCCTTGATAAAATTATTAAAAATAGCAATAATTTGTGTAAAATCATAAGAAATGGTTTAGAAAGATTTGGGGTGAAAGACTCCATATTTGAAAAGATAAAAATAGTTTTTTTTATCGAAATGAACTAGTTTTGAACTAGAAATATAATTCTATTTATTTTTAAATAAATAAATTGAATTTAAAAAGGGTTTTAAAAATAACCAAAATTTCCAATGATTGCATTGGAGTGGATTTGAATCGAAATTGTCTTCGGAATATTTCGATGTTGGAATTCGTGATTATACAGGTGTTGTTATGGAAATTTGAAAGATATATATATTTATATCGTTATTTCCAATACGACATTTGTTAGTCGTAGAATTTGATATTGAATATAAGCCGATATATTTTCTATTCAGAGCCTTGTATTGAATATCGAATGTGATTTGGGTTTGTCGTGAATGGTGTCTTCACTAACACTGTTCTTGAACCAGTAGAGAAAAGATTAAATCTTTTTATTTAGATTTAATGAAGTGTACCAATTAAATAATATTTAATTGGAATTGAATTGATATTGATTTTTGGGTTTATCGTGAACAGTGTTTTAAATAACACTTGTTCTTTAACCCGATAATTAATGAATGTGATTTGGGTTTGTCGTGAATGGTGTCTTTACTAACACTGTTCTTGAACCCAGTTGAGAAAAGATTAAATCTTTTTATTTAGATTTAATGAAGTGTACCAATTAAATAATATTTAATTGGAATTGAATTGATATTGATTTTTGGGTTTATCGTGAATAGTGTTTTAAATAACACTTGTTCTTTAACCCGATAATTAATGAATGTGATTTGGGTTTGTCGTGAATGGTGTCTTCACTAACACTGTTCTTGAACCCAGCTGAGAAAAGATTAAATCTTTTGATTTAGATTTAATGAAGTGTACCAATTAAATAATATTTAATTGGAATTGAATGGATATTGATTTTTGGGTTTATCGTGAACAGTGTTTTAAATAACACTTGTTCTTTAACCCGATAATTAATGGGATGTGACTTTGGGTTTATCGTGAACCGTGTTTTAAATGACACTGATTCTTTAACCCAGTCACAGATTAAAACTAAGTGGAGTTTTAATGAATCTTTAATTAGATTGAAAAGATCGAGAATGGAGTATCACCAGTTTTGCTCCAGGCGATAGTTAAATCTTTAATTAGATTTGAATGTGAAATTTAGAAACTAACTGGCGGTTAGCCAAGCAGAATGGTTTTCTGGATATTGATCTGATGTTGGTTTCGGCCTTCGGGGTTAATATTTGGGGAATTATTCTCTTGATTAATTTACGGTTAGTGACTAATGAATTGGAATGAGGCGTATGTTGTGTTTGTGTAACACTTATTTAAAATATACGCGAGTTATTCGGAAAGACCGGGTTTATCCCATTCTGAGTAACTGATACGACGATAAGTCGAAGATGAAGACGATGGTCGAAGACCGGAGGTCTTCACGTCGTTTGGGTAATTACTGATGATCTTGATTGGGCTGTACACCCAAGAAGATGGAAACAGTTAGTGATCGTCCAGACGTACTTGGAGATCGATGGATATGCGGGGTACTAGGTGCCTCCGGTTTCGTTCAGACCCAGAACGGACTTGTAAATGGACTGTGTGTCTGACATCGGATTTCATTCTGTGTGACTGATATCGGTTGCATAGGATGGTTTGCCTGTGTGGCATGCTAAGATGCAAATGATCAAGGCTTCTGTTGAAAAGCAAAGTCTTGTGGTGATGATCAAAGCACGGCCTTTGTGGCGTAGCTTTGTGTAACGTTTACTTCGCGAGTTTCACACCCGGTATGGACCAAAAACGGGAGAAAGGACCTCAGGGAGGGCCTGCGTTTCTTCCTAGTTAGAAGTGGCGTCAGTGGTTTTACACGCCCTGACGAGTTTGACTTATGTGGTTGTTGCTGTTGCGAGGCGCCTCGGATTGATCGGTCGTTCTCGAACCGATGGAGTCATTTAGTGGCTCATTTACGCCCCAAAGGGCGGGGAAACGTAGTGTTCAGGCATTTTAATCCACATCGGTGGACCGGCCCTGTCGCTCCTAGGGTCACTCGAGCTCTGATCCTGAGACTCGGGCTAGGCAGTCTCGAATCGGTTGAGGACTATCTTTTGCCTCGGTTCATAGATGGAAATCCAATTTCCAAATACGTGACATTTGCGGTTTTATTTGTAAACCTATATATGGCGACATGATATATGGTACCCATGCCGCCTATGATTGATACTTATGATCTGAAGTTGTTTTATACACTATACACTTATAATAGTATCAAATGATTTGTTTTAAACGTATCAAGCATTCTTTGGCTGTTATAAGGGAAAACCCTATCCCCCGGCTTGCGTTGCATTGTGTGATAGGACCTGGGTCTTATAACAGCTTCATTTTTTTTTATTTAGCATTGCGCTGTTTGTTTTATGCACTGGTATTCTTGGGAGGAAACCCGTTCCGTGTTATACGGCGTGGTCCCTTGATTTACCTAATGATTTAAAATAAAGATTAATAACTGTTTTAGTTCTCACACCAGTCACATGACTGACCTGGAGTTTATTGTTTTAACCTAAACTCTGGGTGCCCTTATTTTCGACACGGGCAGCTAGTAGTTTTGGTTTTGCAGATTTATATTCACAGGATCCTGGTTTACAGCTGGAACGATATCCGGAAAGCTTTGTATCCGTATATCTCTTCTAGTTGTGTATTGTATTATTTTCCGCTGCTATGTATTTAAATGTAATTTAAATCTCTGATATTTCTGTGTAATATTCATTCATACTCTGTATATTCTTGTAATCTGATGCATTGTTGTTATATACAATGAAATGTTCTTTTATATGCGTTCTGTTGTGGTTTGTTCTCGAACTATCCGACGCTTTCCTTTACGGGGAAGTTACGGGTGTTCACAGTTTGCTAAGTCACTTCTGACTCATTGCTGAGTCAACAAGATAAACCCCATCTTGTCTGAACGGCTGCGGTTATTTCTAGGTTAAATCTAATGGCCTAAATGAATTCTAAAATCTATAAATAAGTGGGTAGACCCTAGACCTAAATCACTTGTAAAATTAGAGAAGCTACCGTCATGCTGCTGCCATGGAGTTCAGCATAGCCGTCACAAACTAAGAAGAGGAAGCCTAATCGTCTACAACTAAATCTACACAAATCAAATCAAAAGATTTCTCTTTCTCTAATTCTTTTCTTTTGTTGGTGAGTATGATGATTCTCACAAGACTATTACAAACTAATTTGACTCAGTTATGAATGGATCACAAGAAAGTGATGTGATTTGTAATTGTAAATTCTATATATTGTGGATCTCTTATTATGTTATTATGTTGTCGTATGATGTAAATTATATATGCTATGTCATGCTATGTTGTAAATTCTCTTATGCTATGTCGTGCTATGTTGAGAATCATGTCAAGCTATGTTATACTATCATACCATGCCATGTTATAAATCATGCTATATTATGTTGAAAAATCATGATGTTGTTGGATCATGCTTAAAGTTATGTTTTTTTTTCTTAATTTAAATGGATCTTGTTTATGGGAATTTGCCTATTAGGTTAGGTGTACCCATAAACTTGAAACTATAATTAAATAAAACTTGATTATGGGAATTTGCCTATTGAGTTAGGTGTACCCATATAAAACCATGTTGTTAAAAAAATTAGATGATGTTGACTCACACATGTTCATATGTAAGTTTATGAAAATTGATTGAGATCATATTAGGTGAATTTTGAACAAGTTGACACCTTTAGATCCATGACATGTATAATCTATGCAAGTTGGACATATGCAAGTTTCACCCCTTATTATGATTCATTTGGTCACATATACATGTTGTTATTATGATAATCTCTTTTATGCTATGAGTTAGGCTATTCGAGTCTAACATATATTTTGCGAATAAACGTTCAAACGTGGGGTAGGGGTAATATTAGGAATTAATAAATTGGGTGCAATTTTGTAAGATGTTGCATACCATGAATGAATGTCCATAATTGAGTCAATTATGGACATTGTTAAAAATTGGAAGTAATTAATAATTCAAGTAGGGAATTATTAAAATTGGGGGAAAGTGGATTATTATTAATAATCAATGCTTAGGACACGAGGTTGGACCCGTTTGTGATGTAAACCTGCCCGGACCCGCCCGGCAAATCCAGTAGTCACAAATGTCGGCCCAATGTGAGAGGTCCTAGGCCCAAACTAAAGCATAACAGTTGTAAAGACACGAGGTTAGACTCTTTTATGGTGTAAGACTGCCCGGACCCGCCCGGCAAATCCAGCTGCCATAAATGCCAGTCTAATGTGAGAGGTCTTTATGAGGTTATGGCCTTAATGAACTAAGAAATACTTAACCAGATAATCATGTAAGGTGGGACATGGGGGTTAAGTAGGTGCCTTGGGTGGCATGAGGAATCTGGTGGTTGCCTTTAGAGGCATTTGAAATACGATTAGACTTAACCAAACACACATGTAAATGAACATGACTAAGTGGGTTAAGTGGGATGGACTAATGGGGACAAGCTTAGGTGGAATGCTTGTGGTAAATAGTGGGGGCCCATTTCAACCAGTGTCCCAAAACGTATCTTTGTGGGCTCGACCCAAGTCGAGGATGGGACACGCATACTGGGTTTAACTATAAGAGGCCAAAACAGGGAGCGGTGGCAACGCAAGTCCAACGGATTTCATATGCGTGTGTGGACCCGGGCTGGTAGGTAAGACGTTGTTGCATCGTGTAGGTATAAGCCGTGCATGTCCGTTGTATCAGGTTGCCACTTTAGGGGAGTGATACACCCCACTGTGGGGCCAGCACGGGTATCTACGAGTTAGGGAGCCGATCGAATAATGGGAAGTAGGGTACACCTAGTGGAGATAGGGGCAGGCGGCACCTATGTAGTCAGCTAGGGGTACGTAAAGCCATTGGGAAAGTTTCTAAGTGAAGCTAAGTGGGATGAATCTTTAGGGTGACTGGTGTGGTGCAGTATAGTGTTTATCCTTTAGTATTTAGGAGCGCCTATAACGTTGCCTTTAGCGATTGTCTATGTCCTTAATCTGCTCTTCATAGACATTTTCTTGTTTTCCAGCTTATGCCTTAGTCCAGTTATTTTGGTAATAGTATTGTAGAATTATCATATTCACCAGACTTTATGTCTGACCCCCTCTTTTCCATCCTTTTTCTCCCTTCAGGTCCGCAGGTTGGGCCAAGTTCTAGTGGAGTCTAGTTGGATCGCTTATCTTCTGGAAAGCTTGGACTACTAAAGTAAAGTCCAGCTTGTTATCTTTCTTTTTAATGGCTATTCATGTAATGGGATTATGTACTTGTTTTATCAAGATAGATATTGTACTTGACATTGAATATGGTGTTATGATGTAATCAAACATGTTTTGACTTCTGCTACAATGAAATAAAGTTTTTGAATTTCCAAGTACTATTTTATATCTGTCTTGTTGTAATTTTACTGTTCTATATTCACTTAAAACCTCCATGGAAGTTAATGCATTCCCTTTGCGAGTGACATTAATGGACGTGGGGTGTTACACGTGGTATCAGAGCATAAGGTTACCAGAACAGATAAAAAAAAATTTTAGAAAAATATTTTTTTTTTCTAAAGTATTTTTGGAAGAAGTGCTTTCAAAAAAAAAATGTTATTTAAAAAGAGTTTTTATGAAAAACATAATCCCAAATAGCCACATCCTTATCTTTATCTTTCGAATTCTCCATTTTGAATCTTTCCTTTTTCGTTTCAGCATGGCTGAAGATCTTAATCTCCCAGAAGGTGTGACGATTCCAGGGTGGTTTAGGAGATACTTGGAGGCTAGGGCCACCACTGCAGGCCCAGCGGATACTCCTCCACCCCTAGTTGCACCCATTCCTCCTCCTCCTCGTGT
Source organism: Allium sativum (assembly GCA_030737875.1). Lineage (NCBI taxonomy): Eukaryota > Viridiplantae > Streptophyta > Magnoliopsida > Asparagales > Amaryllidaceae > Allium > Allium sativum. The sequence goes on from CM060915.1 coordinate 559,580,745, forward strand.
TGACACTTTTGCAAAGACGTGCAAGGAATTCAAGGCTACGGGAGGAAAAACTTTTCAAGGGACTGAGACGTTTGTGGAGGCCAGAGATTGGCTTAAGGAGACTGAGGAATTGTTGGATATCTTTGAAGTGGAAGATGGGAGGAAAGTCCGTTTAGCTGCTTGGTTAATGAAGGGAGAGGCCTCGTTTTGGTGGGAGGTCACTAACGGGGAACGTCCAGTTGATTCATGGGCGGATTTCAGACGAAGGTTTGAGGCAAAGTTTCTTTCAAGGGCAGAGGAGAACTTAAATATGGAAAAATTCCTGGCACTAAAGCAAGGGAGCTCATCAGTAAAGGAATATGTCAATAAATTTAATCAGTTAGCAAGGTTTGGCTTGGAGTTGGTGAACACGCCAGAGAAGAAAGCTTTGAGGTTCGTTAGAGGCTTGAATGAACCGTTGCAAGGGTTGGCTATGACCCACATCCCTATGGGAGCCACCTTTGAAAAGCTAGTAGAAATGGCACTTATGCATGAGGATAAGGCAGTTGAAAAGAAAGGGGATCAGAAGAAACCCCAACAGCAAAATAAGAAGGGTGGTAAAAACAATAATGGCAAAGGGAAGAAGAAATGCTTCAATTGTGGGACGCCTGGCCATCTCAGCAAAGATTGTAGAAAGAAAAAGAAGACTGGTTGTTTTCATTGTGGAGATGCGGGACATTTAGTGAAGGACTGTCCAAAGAAGGGGCAGAGGGCAGGGTCTACCTCGGGAGGACAGGTGCAGGCTCTTATGGCACCAGGGCAGGCAAGGGGGCAAGTTCAGGCTATTGCGGCCCCACCGCTGCAAGAAAGAGGTAGAACAATTTCTGTTGAAAGCTTAGTTTTTCTGTTTGATCATCCTGTCCGTACCTTATTCGATTCTGGCGCATCTCATTCGTTTATCTCTGCATCATTAGTTGAATCACTGCACTTGAACACCAGTTTAGTAGAGGATCCCTTGGTCGTTTCAAATCCAATTGGGGGTTCGGCTCATTTGACCATGATATGTTTGGATTTGAAAATCTCTATACTTAGCGTTGAATTTAGATGTGATGCTTATGTATTGGGCTTCACGGGCTATGGGCTAATTTTAGGAATGGATTGGTTGTCTAGAAATAGGGCCATTCTTGATTGTGAAAGGAGAGTAGTTAGGCTTGTGACTCGCCTTGGTAATGCTCTCGACATCTTTTGTAATCCCATAAATTCCGTTATGCTAAGTTATCTTGAATCGCTTGACGCGTCTGTAGAGAACCTGCGATCGGTAGAAGTGGTCCGGGAATATCCGGATGTGTTTGAGGAGGTGAAGGGCTTACCTCCAAAGCGGGAGATAGACTTTCGAATTTATCTTGTGGACAATGCTAAACCCGTATCTTTGCCAGTGCGCCACATGGCTCCTCGTGAAAGGAGGGAACTCAATAAGCAAGTAAAGGAGTTGCTTGAGAAGGGGTTCATAAGACGTAGTATATCGGAGTGGGGTGCTCCAGTAGTTTTTGCCACAAAGGCGGATGAGTCTCTTAGACTTTGTATGGACTATAGAGAACTAAACAAGCTTACTAAAAAGAACCGACACCCACTGCCGAGGATTGACGATCTCTTTGATCAGTTAGTTGGCGCCCCAGTGTTTTCACAGTTGGACTTAGCCACTGGCTTTCATCAACTGAGAGTGGCTGAGGATAGTATAGATAAGACTGCTTTTAGGACTCCTGACGGATTCTATGAATGGCTAGTGATGCCCTTTGGTTTGACAAACGCCCCTGCATATTTTGTTGATTTGATGAGTAGGGTGTTTAGGGAATACCTTAACAAATTCGTGGTAGTCTTTGTGGATGACATCTTAGTCTTTTCTAAGAATAAAGAAGAGCACTCCCTACATCTTAGGGAAGTGTTGGAAACCCTTCGAGCGCATAACCTTAAGGAGAAATTTTCTAAGTGTCACTTCTGGAGGAAGGAAGTACGGTTCTTAGGGCACGTGGTTTCCAAAGAAGGGATAGCAGTGGATCCCGCAAAGGTGGTGGCCATCCAAGATTGGAAGGTCCCAAAAAATGCAACCGAAGTAAGAAGTTTCTTGGGGTTGGCTGGCTATTATAGGAAGTTTATCAAAGACTTCGCAAAAATATCAGCTCCATTAACACGGTTAACGAAGAAGAACCTGGTTTTTACGTGGGACAAAGATTGCGATGATGCATTCCAACGTTTAAAGAGAGCCTTAACTTCAGCCCCAGTCTTAGTGCTGCCAGACGGGAATAAACCGTTTACCATCTATACTGATGCTTGTGGGACGGGACTTGGCGCGGTCCTCATGCAAGAGGGAAGAGTAATAGCCTATGGTGGAAGGCAGTTGAGGGTTCATGAAAAGAATTACCCCACGCATGACTTAGAGCTAGCAGCAATTGTTTTCGCGCTTAAGTCTTGGCGTCACTATCTTCTTGGTGAGAAATTCGAACTGTTCACTGACCACAAATCATTAAAATACTTATTCTCTCAGAAGGATTTGAATTTAAGGCAGCAACGGTGGATGGAATTCTTAGCCTCCTACGATTTTGAAATAGCATATACCCCGGGCAAGGGTAACGTGGTGGCAGACGCCTTAAGTAGGAAAAGGTTGTCCTTGAGTCCGTTGTTTGTTGAACGACAAAGCTTAGAATTCATCTCTACGTTTGACTTTAGACCCTCCGTTGACTTAGTACCCGATCTGTTAGCATCCTTGGAGGTTAGACCTACACTTCTAGGACGGGTTGGTGAGGCACAGCAAGACGACCCACAGTTGGTTGAGATAGTAGAAAAGCTCAAAGGGGGGGAGTCGTCAAGCCATCTTCGTAGGTATACCCTAGACGATAAGGGTTGGTTACGAAGGGATAATAGACTTTGTGTACCACAAGACGAAGACTTAAGGAAGGCCATTCTTGATGATGCTCATCGCTCAAAAATGACCATTCATCCCAGCGGGGATAAGATGTACAAAGATATGAAGCGGGTTTTCTTTTGGGCCGGTATGAAAAAGGATGTGGCCGAGTACATCGCTAGATGCTTGGTGTGCCAACGAGTTAAAGCAGAACAAAAGAAACCCGGTGGGTTGCTTCACCCATTAGAAGTTCCACTATGGAAATGGGAAAGCATCTCAATGGATTTTGTGGATGGATTACCAAGATCAAGGAAGGGTAACACGGGGATTTGGGTTATAGTAGATAGACTTACTAAAAGCGCCCATTTTATTCCTGTGAAAAGTAAGAGGACTGCTCCGTGGTTGGCTTCTGTATACATTAAGGAGATAGTTCGTTTGCACGGTATTCCTTCTAGTATAGTAAGCGACCGTGACCCCATCTTCACTAGCGAATTTTGGAAGAGTTTACAAGAGGTGGTAGGGACTCAGCTATGTTTGAGCACCGCATATCATCCTCAGACAGACGGCCAGACCGAGAGGGTGAATCGCATTCTAGAGGATCTTTTAAGGCTTTGTATCCTAGACTTTGGGGGTACATGGGAAGAGCACCTTCCGTTAGTAGAATTCGCATATAATAATAGCTTTCAGTCTAGTATTGGCATGGCACCTTTCGAAGCTCTTTATGGAAGGCCTTGCCGTTCGCCTACATGTTGGTGGGAATCTACCGATAAAATCCTACTTGGGCCCGATATGGTTAGGGAAACCTCGGAGAAGATTGAGTTGATTCGAAGGAGGATGAAAGCAGCACAAGATAGGCAAAAATCGTATGCTGATAAGAGGAGGACAGATCTTGAGTTTGACATTGGGGACATGGTTTTTATCAAAGTATCTCCATTACAGAATGTTGTTCGCTTTGGGTCCGTGGGGAAATTAGCACCAAGGTTTGTAGGGCCGTTTCCTGTAAAAAACAGGATTGGGAAGATGGCATATAGGGTGGAGTTGCCTGAGAAACTTAGTGGAGTACACGACGTATTCCATGTATCACATTTGAGGAAGTGTTTGCACAAGACCGCGGAGGTGGTAGAGCCGAGCTTGCTTAAAGAGGTGGAAATAGAGCGTGATGCAACAATTAGACGAGCTCCTACATGCATTCTTGGGTCGGAGATCAAAAAGTTGAGGAATCGAGAGGTCAGACTGGTTAAAGTGCAATGGGGAGATGATGAGAGCAACGCAACTTGGGAGACAGAAGAGAAGATGCGTTCGTTGTACCCTTTTCTTTTTGAGGGTATGTCTTTTAATTTCTCCTTTATCGCTTAGCTTATCTTATCTTATCTTTAGTATGTCCTCTCATTAGTATCTTTGACCTTTAGTTAGGATAATCCTATGGTTGAAACATGTGTTTGAGACATGTTATGTATGATGGATGCAAAATGGATGCAAGTGTTTGCTAGTGGTTGCTCGTGGATGCATATATACACACACTTTAGGCACTAGATCGGCTCAGTCACTACATATTGCATATTGCATATATATGGATGTATTTAGTATAATGGATGTATAATGGTTGTACCATCATATGGATGCTGCATTCGGTTGAATGGGTGTGCACGCATATAGAAGTAGTATGTAAGCAATTAGGATCTTTTGCATACATAATGGATTCATGACACTTACATAATTTGCATTAAGGAGGTCAACTGAATCAGTAGAACGCCTGATTTCGCATTAGGTAAGGACATGTACACACACTTGCATATGATCATAAAGCATTAGAAGTCTTTTAAGGACAATGGATGCATGTGTATGATGGATGAGTAGATGGACGTTTGGATGGTAGGATATACATTCTTCCAGACTTGAAGATTTCGGGGACGAAATCCTAAAAGGAGGGGAGAATGTAACACCCCGAATTTTCTATTAACACTAAAGTTGCTAAAATATTAATAAGTGTGTAAGAGAGGGGATGTATCTAATATGAATATAAAAATATTAATAAGTGTGTAAGAGAGGGGATGTATCTAATATGAATATAAAAGTGTGTAAGAGAGGGGATGTATCTAATATGAATATAAAAATATTAATAAGTGTGTAAGAGAGGGGATGTATCTAATATGAATATAAAAATATTAATAAGTGTGTAAGAGAGGGGATGTATCTAATATGTATATAAAAACAATAATAAGTGTGTAAAAGGGGGGGGATGTATCTAATGTGTACATTGTAGAATATATATATATATATATATATATATATATATATATGGGCAGTTAATGCAAACATGAATAGAAGTTTATTAATTTGCTGAGTGTTTGCTAAGTCACTTCTGACTCATTGCTGAGTCAACAAGATAAACCCCATCTTGTCTGAACGGCTGCGGTTATTTCTAGGTTAAATCTAATGGCCTAAATGAATTCTAAAATCTATAAATAAGTGGGTAGACCCTAGACCTAAATCACTTGTAAAATTAGAGAAGCTACCGTCATGCTGCTGCCATGGAGTTCAGCATAGCCGTCACAAACTAAGAAGAGGAAGCCTAATCATCTACAACTAAATCTACACAAATCAAATCAAAAGATCTCTCTTTCTCTAATTCTTTTCTTTTGTTGGTGAGTATGATGATTCTCACAAGACTATTACAAACTAATTTGACTCAGTTATGAATGGATCACAAGAAAGTGATGTGATTTGTAATTGTAAATTCTATATATTGTGGATCTCTTATTATGTTATTATGTTGTCGTATGATGCAAATTATATATGCTATGTCATGCTATGTTGTAAATTCTCTTATGCTATGTCGTGCTATGTTGAGAATCATGTCAAGCTATGTTATACTATCATACTATGCCATGTTATAAATCATGCTATATTATGTTGAAAAATCATGATGTTGTTGGATCATGCTTAAAGTTATGTTTTTTTTTCTTAATTTAAATGGATCTTGTTTATGGGAATTTGCCTATTAGGTTAGGTGTACCCATAAACTTGAAACTATAATTAAATAAAACTTGATTATGGGAATTTGCCTATTGAGTTAGGTGTACCCATATAAAACCATGTTGTTAAAAAAATTAGATGATGTTGACTCACACATGTTCATATGTAAGTTTATGAAAATTGATTGAGATCATATTAGGTGAATTTTGAACAAGTTGACACCTTTAGATCCATGACATGTATAATCTATGCAAGTTGGACATATGCAAGTTTCACCCCTTATTATGATTCATTTGGTCACATATACATGTTGTTATTATGATAATCTCTTTTATGCTATGAGTTAGGCTATTCGAGTCTAACATATATTTTGCGAATAAACGTTCAAACGTGGGGTAGGGGTAATATTAGGAATTAATAAATTGGGTGCAATTTTGTAAGATGTTGCATACCATGAATGAATGTCCATAATTGAGTCAATTATGGACATTGTTAAAAATTGGAAGTAATTAATAATTCAAGTAGGGAATTATTAAAATTGGGGGAAAGTGGATTATTATTAATAATCAATGCTTAGGACACGAGGTTGGACCCGTTTGTGATGTAAACCTGCCCGGACCCGCCCGGCAAATCCAGTAGTCACAAATGTCGGCCCAATGTGAGAGGTCCTAGGCCCAAACTAAAGCATAACAGTTGTAAAGACACGAGGTTAGACTCTTTTATGGTGTAAGACTGCCCGGACCCGCCCGGCAAATCCAGCTGCCATAAATGCCAGTCTAATGTGAGAGGTCTTTATGAGGTTATGGCCTTAATGAACTAAGAAATACTTAACCAGATAATCATGTAAGGTGGGACATGGGGGTTAAGTAGGTGCCTTGGGTGGCATGAGGAATCTGGTGGTTGCCTTTAGAGGCATTTGAAATACGATTAGACTTAACCAAACACACATGTAAATGAACATGACTAAGTGGGTTAATTGGGATGGACTAATGGGGACAAGCTTAGGTGGAATGCTTGTGGTAAATAGTGGGGGCCCATTTCAACCAGTATCCCAAAACGTATCTTTGTGGGCTCGACCCAAGTCGAGGACGGGACACGCATACTGGGTTTGACTATAAGAGGCCAAAACAGGGAGCGGTGGCAACGCAAGTCCAACGGGTTTCATATGCGTGTGTGGACCCGGGCTGGTAGGTAAGACGTTGTTGCATCGTGTAGGTATAAGCCGTGCATGTCCGTTGTATCAGGTTGCCACTTTAGGGGAGTGATACACCCCACTGTGGGGCCAGCACGGGTATCTACGAGTTAGGGAGCCGATCGAATAATGGGAAGTAGGGTACACCTAGTGGAGATAGGGGCAGGAGGCACCTATGTAGTCAGCTAGGGGTACGTAAAGCCATTGGGAAAGTTTCTAAGTGAAGCTAAGTGGGATGAATCTTTAGGGTGACTGGTGTGGTGCAGTATAGTGTTTATCCTTTAGTATTTAGGAGCGCCTATAACGTTGCCTTTAGCGATTGTCTATGTCCTTAATCTGCTCTTCATAGACATTTTCTTGTTATCCAGCTTATGCCTTAGTCCAGTTATTTTGGTAATAGTATTGTAGAATTATCATATTCACCAGACTTTATGTCTGACCCCCTCTTTTCCATCCTTTTTCTCCCTTCAGGTCCGCGGGTTGGGCCAAGTTCTAGTGGAGTCTAGTTGGATCGCTTATCTTCTGGAAAGCTTGGACTGCTGAAGTAAAGTCCAGCTTGTTATCTTTCTTTTTAATGGCTATTCATGTAATGGGATTATGTACTTGTTTTATCAAGATAGATATTGTACTTGACATTGAATATGGTGTTATGATGTAATCAAACATGTTTTGACTTCTGCTACAATGAAATAAAGTTTTTGAATTTCCAAGTACTATTTTATATCTGTCTTGTTGTAATTTTACTGTTCTATATTCACTTAAAACCTCCATGGAAGTTAATGCATTCCCTTTGTGAGTGACATTAATGGACGTGGGGTGTTACAGAGTATACGTACCTGTTTGGTATAGGAGACTTTTGGAGGCTAGGGCGACCGAAGCCGGCCCCGCAGATGTTCCTCCTCCTCCTCCGGTAGTTAATGTTCCCCCTCCTCCTGTCGCTGAGGTTCCTCTTCCTCCTCCCCCTCAGCATCCTCAAGCCGACTTCGCAAAGATTTGCAAAGACTTTAAGGCGATGGGTTGCAAGAATTTCTTTGGAACCGAGACTTATGTAGAGGCAAGGAATTGGTTGAAAGAAACCAAAGATCTTTTTGCCCTCTTTGATATAGATGACCGTAGGAAGGTTTTATTAGCAGCGTGGTTGCTAAAGGAAGAAGCTGCACGTTGGTGGGTGGTCACCACCGCTACTAGGCCAATTGAGACTTGGGATGACTTTCGAGGAAAGTTTGGACTAAGGTTCCTATCACTGAAGCAAGGGGACATGACTATTAGAGAATACATAGATAAGTTTAATCAACTGGCTCAGGTCGGTTTAGACTTGGTTAACACAGCTCAGAAGATGGCCCTATACTTTGCTCTAGGATTAAACGAGCCATTACATGGTTTAGCCATGACTCATGTACCCTTGGGGGCAACTTTCGAGAGCTTGGTGAATATGGCCCTACTCAATGAAGAGAATAGGAGTGACAAGAAGGAGATCAGGATGAATGATACTCAAGCCAAGAAGACTGATTCCCAGTGGAAAGGAAATCAGGGTAATCCAAGTGGTCAGAGCAGTCAAGGCAATCAGAACAAGAACAAGAACAAGAACAAGAGTCAAGGCAACAAGAGGAAATGCCATTATTGCGGTTCTGTTGGGCATCTTATTAAGAATTGTAAGAAGAGGAAAAGGAAGAATGGTGAATGCTTTTTCTGCGGTGAGACTGGGCATTTCAGTAAGGGTTGCCCGAAGAAGCAAGGGCAAGGACAAGGTCAGACTCAGCGTGCTGGACCTTCGAGAGGGCAAGTTCATGCTCTCAATGCCGCTCCAGTTCCCGATCGAGGTAGTATTTCTGCGAAAGTCTTGTTTACATTTCTGATTTTCCTGTTCGTACCTTGTTTGATTTTGGTGCATCGCATAGTTTATTTCATCTGATCTAGTTGGAAGTTTGCACCTAAGTACTAGTCTAGTAATGATCCCGTGCGTGTTTCAAATCCAATTGGGGGTTCCGCCCATTTGTTTATTATCTACGTGGATTTGAAAATCTCTATCTTTTGTGTAGAGTTCTCGTGTGATGCTTATATTCTCGGTTTCATGGGGTATGGGTTGATTTTGGGCATGGATGGGTTGTCCAGTTTTGGAGCCATCCTTGATTTTCTTTTGAGCATAGGGTTGTGAGGCTCATGACTCGCCTCGGTAATACCCTAAAAATTTCTAGTAACCCTATGAGTCCCGTCATGTTGTGTTATCTTGAATCCCTCAACTCGTCTATCGATAGTTTGCAATCGGTGAGGGTGGTCCGAGAATATCCTGATATCTTGGGTGAAGTGAAGGGGGTTACCCCTAAACGAGAGATAGATTTCCGCGTTTATCTGGTTGATAATGCCAAGATAGTTTCGTGGCCGGTTAGGCACGTGGCCCCGCAAGATGAGAGTTATGAAAGCAAGTCAAGTAGTTGCTTGAGAAGAACTTCATTAGACGAAGTATATCTGAATGGGGAGCGCCTGTAGTATTTACTACCAAGGCAGATGGTTCTCTTCGACTTTGTGTCGATTATCGTGAGTTAAACAAAGAGAATAGACAACCATTGCCAAGGATCGATGATTTGTTCGATCAGCTTGTAGGAACATCTGTTCTCTCTTGATCTTGCTACTGGATTCCATCAGCTCAGAGTAGCTGAAGATAGTATAGACAAGACTGCGTTCAGAACTCCGGATGGATTCTTAGAATGGCTGGTCATGCCATTCGGTTTGACTAATGCACCCGCCTACTTCGTGGACTTGATGAGTAGGGTGCCTAGGGAGTTCTTGAACAAGTTTGTCGTGGTCTTCGTAGATGATATTCTGATCTTCTCTAAGGATAAGGAAGAGCACGCAAGGCATCTCGTGGAGGTGATGGATACGCTTAGAGCGCATCAGTTGAAGGCCAAGTTCTCCAAGTGTCACTTTTGGAGAAGAGAAGTTAGATTTCTTGGGCACATAGTTACTACGCAAGGCTTAGTGGTGGATCCCGCTAAAGTGGTCGCGGTTCAAGACCGGAAAAGCTCCGACGAGGACAATTGAAGTAAGAAGTTCTCTCAGTTTAATTAGTTAGTTAGCGTCCCTTGAGCTTAGACCTACCCTTCTGGATCAAGTAGGGACTTCGCAGAAGGAAGACCCGCAGTTAGTCGAGATCATGAACAAGTGATTCGAGGCGAGATGTTAAGTCACCTCGCTATAGATGACAAGGGATGGCTAAGACGCGATGAGAGAAAGAAGGTTCTTGACGATGCACATCACCTGAGGAGGTGGCCGAGTTTGTCCCAAGGTGCATGTTGTGCCAACAGTTTAAGGCCGAGTCATAAAAAGCCCGGTGGGCTATTACATCCATTGGAGGTCCCCGCAATGGAAGTAGTAAAGCGTCACGAAGGATTTCGTGGATGGACTGCCTAGATCAAGGAAAGGGAATACGAGCATGTGGGTGATAGTAGGTAGACTCACGAAGAGTGCTCATTTCACTCTGGTAAAGAGCGAAAGGATTGCATCATAGCTAGCGACAGTTTATTTTCAAGATATAAAGCAGTTGCACGGGGTTCCCTAAAGGATAGTTAGTAACCATGACTCAATCTTCACTAGCCAGTTTTTGGATAGTCTACGGGAAGTCATGGGCAAGCAACTGAATCTAAGTACGGCCTATCATTCGCAGGCGGATGGTTCATTTCGTTCAAGCATGAGTTATAGAAAATCATGTTAAGAGCAATTGGCAACGAGGGTTAGTATTTTCAAGAAAAGTTCTGCTGCGTGGAATACTTTATAGTAAGTAAACGAGATCCAGGATTCACTGGTGAATTTTGGAGAGCTTGCATGAAATCATGAAGTCACAGTTATGTTTAAGCCGAGTATGATAGAAGAAGAGTAAGTGAAAGAGGAAGACGAGAGGCGACAATGAAATGGGTTCCAACTCATATTTGGAAATAAGAGTTAAGAAGCTAAGAAATCATGAGGTAAAAGATGGTCAAAGCACAGTGGAGTTAAACTCAAGGAAACGTGACTTAGAAGATTGAAGGCTAGATACGCGCATTATATCTCTTTCTAAGAGTATATCCTTGATCCTTGTTTTCCTGTGGAACTTACTCCCATGTTATCTTTTTACATATATCCTCTCGGTCCCATTCTCGATCCCATTTCTGTTGTAAACTCCATAAGGGGTCCGTTAGGTTGACTAAACCTTTTGGGCTTTTATAGGATTGGTTTGGGTTAGGAAGGGATTTCTTGTAATCCGAAAGGAGTATATCCTGCTTATATTCCCGATCTCTTTGTAGCATATCTTTGCTATCCATGATTATCTAGTTTATCATGTTGATCTTGTCATGAGAACCTTAGGTAGAAACCCTTTGGATGAAACATGTGCTTGAAACATGTTATGCTTGATGGTTGCAAGTGGTTGCAAGTGTTTGCAAATGGTTACTCGTGGATGCATTATACACATTAGGCACTAGATCGGCTCACACACTCCTCATATTGCATATGCATGAGTGTTTATGCTTATTCATGGATGAAATTTTTTGCGTTATCACATGGATGTTGCATATGGATGTATGTTATGTGCACACATATAGATGTTATACATTATGTTAGGAATTGCATACATATGGATTCATTTCACTAACATAATTTGCATTGATGATATTTGCATTAGATAAGTACATATACACACACCTTTGCATATGTTCATACAACATTTAGAATCTTGTAAGGACAATGATTGCTCGTGGATGATGTTTTGAGTAGATGGATGATTGGATGGTAGGATATGTTCTTCCTAACTTGAAGATTTCGGGGACGAAATCCTTTAAGGAGGGGAGAATGTAACAACCCGTATTTTCAATAACCTGTTATAACATAAATCGAGGCAGAATTTAATTCTAAAATCTGAATCAAGGGAAACGGGCTATGCCATTGCGTTCGTCTTGGAAAAATACGCGAAATAGAGTTCGAGTTTTCGAAAATCGGAGTCTGTATGACCCGATTAAGGCCCAATGAAGTTTTCAGAAAATTTCAAAGTAAAAACAGATTTCAAATTCAAGTTTGAATTTGGGAATTTAGGGCAGCGGGCGCAGGCGGGAAAATTCCCGCCAAAGTACCCAAGTCGACAGCCCTGTCGACTTGGGAGTCGACTTGGTTGGACCCAAGTCGACAGCCCTGTCGACTTGGCTGTCGACTTGGTCCAGCCGGGCTGTTTAGCCTGGTGCACCATGTTGGGTTTGTGTTGAGCTTGCGGGCCAGATTCGGTTTTGAGGGCTGAGATTGGAACTAGGGTTTAATCCTAAGGCTAGAACTAATCCTAATCTCTATAAATAAGCCCCTAACCTAACCCTAAATCATCGTTATTCATTCAAGTAACTAAACTATGGCAAAATCATTTCTCTCATGGCCTCCACTCTCTTCATAAATTCCTAAATAAATTTCTATGAGAGATTTTCCATGCATACAAGTGTTTTCAAGCTTGTATGAGCATCATTAGCTTGCATTCAAGTCAAGTTTCTATATTTGCATCATAAAACAAGAGTTTTGATCATTTTGGCTTAAGGGTTTTTCTACTAAAGCTTGCATTTTGGGTTTAATTGGTTGCATAAGGGCTTTGTCATATTTTTGTGACTTCCTAAGCATTGTAAGCCCTATTCTACTTTCATACTTAAACTCTAAAGTTAAATGTATGATATGCAAGTTTATATGCAAGTTTACTATGCTATGATATGCAAGTTTATCATGTTGTGATATGCAAGTTTATATGCAAGTTTACTATGCTATGATATGCAAGTTTATCATGTTGTGATATGCAAGTTTATATGCAAGTTTACTATGCTATGATATGCAAGTTTATCATGTTGTGATATGCAAGTTTATATGCAAGTTTGCTATGCTATGATATGCAAGTTTATCATGTTGTGATATGCAAGTTTATATGCAAGTATGCCATGTTATGATATGCAAGTTCATCATGTTATGCTATGCAAGTTTGCCATGTTATGATATGCAAGTTTATCATGTTATGTTATGCAAGTATGCCATGTTATGATATGCAAGTTTATCATGTTATGTTATGCAAGTATGCCATGTTATGATATGCAAGTTCATCATGTTATGCTATGCAAGTTTGCCATGTCATGATATGCAAGTTTATCGTGTCATGTTATGCAAGTTTGATATGCAAGTTTGTCATATGATATGCAAGTTATGTTATGCAAGTTTGGGTTGGACATTTCGTTCATGCTATCATGTTATGCAAGCTTATCTTGGGTTTATGAACATAAAGCTTCAAGCTTTATGCCAAAGGTTGCATTTTGGCAACATGTAAGTTATCATATCTCTTATGATAACTTGCATGTGAGGCTAGATGCGAACTTATGGCCATTTTTACATGTCATTTATCACCATGTATCACCAATATGCTAAGTTTGGTTTTATGCATGCTTTTGAGGCCTAAAAATGTAATATGCAAGTATATGAACATATGTACGTTTCATATGCCACCATGTTGAACTTGTGGCTTCAACACCTTTATGTCGTGATTATGCCAAGTTCCCTCTTTCTATCCTTTATGCGCTATGGCGATATGTAAGCGATGGGATTGCGTTTGGGGTTGGGTAAACTTAAAAGACATAAAAACATAAGCTTGGGAATTTACCTATTAAGTTAGGTCTACCCATTGGGAATTTACCTATTAAGTTAGGTCTACCCAATTGCTTGAAAACTTGTAATGTGTTTTGGAAACACGATGGACATGACACTTAGAAAATATAAGTGTGACCAACTCGAGGTTGGGATGAGTTTGTAGCGTAAACCTACCCGGAACCGACCGGCTTAACTAGTTGCTACAAACAATAGGACCCAATGTGAGAAGTTGGCCATGTTGTACCTTGAACCCGAGGTTAGACCAAGTTGTGGTGTAAAGCTACCCGGACCCGCCCGGCTTAACTAGTAACCACAACAAGGTCTAATGTGAGAGGTTAAGGCGCATTAAATTAATTAATGCCTCATGATTAGGGTTAAGTCATGGTCCACTTAATACTTAACCAATTTGGGCTTGGTAGATTAATCAGGGTTAAGTCGTGAACTCATCGTTACACTTAACCGAGTTAATCCATGATTAGCAAGAGGGTTAACCCGTACTTAACCCACTAGAAAAATCCTAGCAATGGGGGTCCACTCCAGCAGTAATCCCAAGTTTGTATCATTAAGACCCTAGGGCCTAGGCTAGGGAGGGAGCACGATTACTGACTGGAGGTAAGCGACCAAAAACGACGACAGAATGGTACGCCGGTGTAGTTCCGGGCGGACTATGGTCGTGCACACAGTCCGAAACCGAGGAAAACATGCACGGGTACCAGTAGATCGAGACTGTGCACGCATGATTATGGTGTCTAGGGGTTGACACCCTAGGGCTTGATACACCCGACGGGAGACCCGACACAGTCTGACTACAATTATGTTTGGGCCGTATGGACACCAACACGTGACGAGTTAGGCTTATAGGGAGCCGATCGACTAGACCGTTTGGTTGGACCGCGTATTATGGTCACTTCATGTTATTGGACCTCGTATTGGGGTCACTTCATGTTATTGGGCCAAAGCTTGGGCCAATGGATCAATACTTGCTTATTCAAGTCATGTTAGTTTGCTAGTACACCTGTGGTGCAAGACCTTAAACCTGATTATGCGATGACACCTTTATCTACCTTGTTAGTTAATCATCATGCTAGTATGTTGTTATCCTTATGTTCATCCCTGCTGCTCATGCCAGTTAACTTTACCAGTTTACATTGATTGTAGTAGGGCTTACTCAGTCTTTTTGACTGACCTGTTTTCTTTCGCCTCTTTTCTTCCGTTTCCCCCCCCCCCCCCAGGTTCTCAGGGTGGGAACGTTGGAGCTTAGCTTGGATTTCTGATCGCTTGCTTGTGGGATTTAGCTCATTTACGGTCTTGACATGAAGCTAGCTATGGTTATCACTTATTTTGGGGATAGTACTTATGTATTTCAGTTTTTCAGTAATGTTGTTTTTATCTAGACTTGTGTATTTGGAAAGTTGACATTATGTTGTACCAGACTTGTTTTTGAAATAGTTTGAAATCTTCCGCTGTTTTACTTATCTTATTTACTCTGTTTACATATATACATATGTTCTTGTTCTGCCTTGACATATCATTATGCATGTTTACCTGATTCAAACGCCCCTCCAAAGTCAGAGTGCTTGCAAGAGCCACCCTGGCGGAGGTGGGGTGTTACATCAGTAATCCCCCAAACGACGTGAAGACTTTCGGTCTTCCACCGCCGTCTTCATCTTCGACTTATCGTCGTATCAGTTATTCAGAATGGGATAAACCCGGTCTTTCTGAATAACTCGCGTATATTTTAAATAAGTGTTACACAAACACAACATACGCCTCATTCCAATTCATCAGTCACTAACCGTAAATTAATCAAGAGAATAATTCCCCAAATATTAACCCCGAAGGCCGAAACCAACATCAGATCAATATCCAGAAAACCATTCTGCTTGGCTAACCAACAATTAGTTTCTAAATTTCACATTCATAGGGAAAGGTTCCCATTAATTTTATCAAAGATAAATTCTTTATATTTATTCTTTAAACTATCCTTTTGAATTTCGATTCACTAGTCGGGATTAACGAAACTTACCGAAGTAGTCATTTGTTTTAATTCCCCAATCCCAACCTATTCATCCCATGAAGTAAAACTGGTAATACTTCATATCTAACACCACGGTGTTATCGGTAAATTCAATTACCATTTCACGTTCAAAATCTAATTAAAGATTTAACTATCGCCTGGAGCAAAACTGGTGATACTCCATTCTCGATCATTTCAATCTAATTAAAGATTCATTAAAACTCCACTTAGTTTTAATCGTTAACTGGGTTAAAGAATCAGTGTCATTTAAAACACGGTTCACGATAGACCCAAAATCACATTCATTAATTATCGGGTTAAAGAACGAGTGTTATTTAAAACACCGTCCACGATAAACCCAAAAATCAATATCGATTCAATTCCAATTAAATATTATTTAATTGGTACACTTCATTAAATCTAAATAAAAAGATTTAATCTTTTCTCAACTGGGTTCAAGAACAGTGTTAGTGAAGACACCATTCACGACAAACCCAAATCACATTTGATATTCAATACAAGGCCCTGAATAGAAAATATATCGGCTTATATTCAATATCAAATTCTACGATTAACAAATGTCGTGTTGGAAATAACGATATAAATTTATATCTTTCAAATTTCCATAACAACATCTGTATAATCACGAATTCCAATATCGAAATATTCCGAAGATAATTTCGATTCAAATCCACTCCAATGCAATCATTGGAAATTCTGGTTATTTTTAAAACCTTTTTCTAATTCAATTTGCTTATTTAAAAATAAATAGAATTATAATTCTAGTTCAAAACTAGTTCATTTCGATAAAAATCTATTTTTATCTTTTCAAATATGGAGTTTTTCATCCCAATCCTTTCTAAATCATTTCTTATGATTTTACACAAATTATTACCATTTTTAATAATTTTATCAAGGCCCGTACAGTCGATTTCCATCAATGGCCATCGAACTGCACTTACAGCGAACTTTTTCAAATTTGATTTGGACATAATTCCAAATCCAACCGTTAGATTTCTAATTTCTCACATTCGTTAGAAAGTTCTTTTTGATGCGAACCCAACGGTTCCGGTTTTAGGAGAATCCGACGGTCGGATCTCCCGTAAGGTCCGTTTGAAATAAATGGTTGAAATTCACGAACTGCCGCAGCACGGCGCGTTCTATTCAGGCCATTATATTATATATATATATAATATATTTCGTCGATTTCTGTTTAAAACGAATTATATAAATAGTTTTAAATTCGTTTCAAAAGCAATTTCAACTTCCATTTCAATTCAAATCAAAATTGAATTCTTCTTTATAAATTCGTTTTAAAATTCATTTCTATTCAATTCAAATTTCAATTCAATTTGAATTCATTTCAATTCGCTTTCAATTCAATTTGAATTCATTTTCAATTCAATTCAATTCCAAAGTCGTTTTCTATTCGATTCAATTCAAATTGGTTTTCTATTCGATTCAATTCAAATTGGTTTTCTATTCGAATCAAATTCGTTATATATTCCATTGAAATCAAATTCGTTATATATTAAAATCAAATCAAATTCATTTTCTATTCAAATCAAATTCGTTATATATTCAATTGAAATCAAATTCGTTTTCAATTCAATTCATTTCGAAATCGTTTTCAATTCAATTCATTTCGAAATCGTTTTCAATTCAATTCATTTCGAAATCGTTTTCAATTCAATTCATATTTCATTTCAAAATATTCGATTTCGAAGTCACTTTTTTAATATTCATTTTAAAATGAATAAAATCGATATAAGTATCGTTCACATCAAAATGGCGTCAATCTAATCAACACGGCTTCATATATTTCTATTTTCAAATATTCTATTTCAAATATTTCTTTTTCAAATATTTCCCTTTCAAATATTTTTATTTCAAATATTCCCATTATTAAAATATTTTTTTCAACACATGACTAATCTCAACGGATGAGTACAGTCAACACATGAACCTTATATTATATAATATTGATAAAGATGTAGATTTTATTATTAAAATATTTCGTTCAACACATGACTAATCTCAACGGATGAGTACAGTCAACACATGAACCTTATATTATATAATATTGATGAAGATGTAGATTTTATTATTAAAATATTTCGTTCAACACATGACTAATCTCAACGGATGAGTACAGTCAACACATGAACCTTATATTATATAATATTCTTTATCTTCTAAATTGGAATGAGGCCCAATCAATCACCATGTAAAATTAATTATATGGATTTTCATACAACACATGTATATAATTGCATTGAAAAATAATCAACCATCAACCAAAGTGCACTACACTGTATAAGCATCAAATATAGATATCTAACGCTTATAACAGCCTGTCAATCAATCGATCGACATATTTAATCAATCAGGATGAGTGAACTTCAAATTTCATCCCAACACCCGTGTGGGGTTTCAAACAATCGAACACAGATTTTATTTGTGCAGTTGGGCGATGTGTAAAATTTATCGACCCAATCAATGTCAGTCAAATTAGTGTATATAAACAAATCGGCCGATTTGTTTATAATTATTTATTTATTCACTTTCACGTATATTCATATTCACGTTAAAAATTATATTTTTAACGATAAAACATTTTATCTTAACATATGAATTTCTATTCAGTTCATTCTTTAAATAAAATGATATTTTATTTTTCTAACTTATTTTAGAAAATTTCGGCGGCATAACGGCACGATACTAGAAACAGGACAAGGCCTAGCCTTATCCCCGGTCTAGTGAAGGCCCACGTCATTCACACATCAATCAAATCCATTCATTTCACCAAACAATTCAATTTCAATCAAATAATCTAACTAATTTTTGCAATCAAACAAACAAGTCCATGGTCTGTGGACGATTGTGTCGGGTGCTACTAAGCACCGTCTGCATCCTAGTATATATATATATATATATAGCTAGAAAATAAAATTGAAAGGTGAGAAATTCTGACCAATAGCTATCCAAACTTCACGACACTTCATTTATATAAATCTTCGTCGTTCTCGCCTCTTGTCACTTTCTTTGCCCGTATTCTCTACATATAAAAATCACATTTTTACTTCGCTACTCAATATATAAAAATCGAATTTTTACTTTGCTATTCAATGTATAAAAATCGAATTTTTACTTTTCTATTCAATGTATAAAAATCGAATTTTTACTTTGCTATTCAATGTATAAAAATCGAATTTTTACTTTGCTATAAAAATCGAATTTTTACTTTGCTATTCAATGTATAAAAATCGAATTTTTACTTTGCTATTCAATGTAGAAAAATCGAATTTTTACTTTGCTATTCAATGTATAAAAATCGAATTTTTACTTTGCTATTCAATGTATAAAAATCGAATTTTTACTTTGCTATTCAATGTATAAAAATCGAATTTTTACTTTGCTATCACCATAAAGATCACATCTTTAAAATTTCCACTATATAAAAATTACATCTTTAATCTTTCTATAGTATAAAATTTATTTTTCTGTTCCTTCTATATTGTAAAAATCATATTTTAAACCTTCACAACATGTAAAAATTATATTTTTAACCTTTTATTATAATCAAAATTATATTTTTATGAAAACAAAGATCATACCTTTCTTATTAAATATATCGCCTTTTCTACCTTTAATTATAAATACTTTGAATTAACTAAAATAAATCTCTAAATAAAATATAATTAAATACTTACAGTC
Source organism: Allium sativum (assembly GCA_030737875.1). NCBI lineage: Eukaryota > Viridiplantae > Streptophyta > Magnoliopsida > Asparagales > Amaryllidaceae > Allium > Allium sativum. The sequence continues at coordinate 559,600,134 of CM060915.1, forward strand.
TTTGTTTGAAGAAGGGGGGGCGTTCTCGTCGAGAGGAGGGAGGTCAGTGCACCTCAGCGGTCCGGGGGCTTCACTGTGGGACTCGAGAGGAAGGGAAGGCGGACGAAGGTGGCTCAGGGGGGTGCGGTGGGTTTTTAGGGCGATTAGGGTTTGCGGGGCATTGGGCGACGGCTCAAATCTAAAGAGAAGGGGGAAGCAGGGTCACCGATCGAGACAGGGGGGGTGGTCGGAGGAGGAGTTACTGGAGACGAGGGGGAAGCAATCGCCGACGGCGCGGTGGCTCTGGTGGGTGAGGGTGCGACAGAGCGGTGAACAAGGGGTTTTTTTTATTACTTCGATTTCAACTGAACAGGAGGAGGAGGGAGAAAAAATGTAGGGGGGTTAAGGGCAAATATGGTTTAATTATTTTATTTATTTATTTAATTTCTCCATCCGTTGACTTTTCATTCGAATTCGAAACGAGGCCCGCCGCATGTTGTCCATAGCTAATTACCCCCATTCCGAACACAATGGGATACGTATCGTAAGCTGATTCGATCATTTGAATCGGTTTCCGTCAAAATCAACATATAACTCTATATATTGAATTTGAACGCGCATTTCAATTTACCGGGGTCATATACTAACTAGAAAAATTCCAGAAAAATATTTTCTAGCTTCGTATTTACGATACGGTCCTAACAAAACTAGTTTTGTCGTATTCTGAGATCGTTAGAAAAATGGCCATTTTCCAGTCGATTAAAATCAACTGAAACTGGTCAAACGCATTTTCCTATGCCACGCTCACAAATTGATTCGAAAAATTATGAAATTTGAAACCTAGCAATAATTTGACATCACGGACCCAACAAAAGTGGTTTCGTCGAAATCCGAGGTCGCTTGCAAAATTTCCATTTTTAAGGGCCTGAATTCCATAGCGACTATTCCGAATTTTCAACTGGACATATCTTTTGATTCCCGCTATGAAATTTTGATTTTTCGGATTCGTTGGAAAGATATTCACAATTAGATCCTAATGTTTTTGGTTTCACTAAAATCCGGATTGTTTTGCACCCGGCATGTTCAATTGAAGTTTGAAATCGAATTATCGAACTACCACGCCATTTTCAATTCTATTTATAATTATATATAAATATTATATATTCTAACGACGACGTATATAATATATACGTTCGAATTATATTCAAAATAAATTTCTCGTCGATATTATTTAAAATAATTCATTTTAAACATTCAAATTCGCTAAAATTGCCAAAATAAAAATTTTAAACTGGCCCAGATTTTCGGGTTGTTACACCGAGGCGCCTCGCAATCCAACAACTACGCAGGTGAAAATAATATAAATGACAGGGTTGGTAGGTCACTGACACCACCCTAGCTAGAAGGAAACGCATGTCCTCCCTGAAGTCCTTCTCTCGTTTCTGGTCCACATCGGGGTGTGAGGCTCGCGAATTAACGCTACACAAAGCTGTGCCACAAAGGCGGTGCTTTGATCATCAACCACAAGACTCTGCTTTTCAACAGAAGCCTTGATTATTTGCATCTTAGCGTGCCACAAAGACAAACCACTCCATGCAACCGATATCCATCAATCACACAGAATGATATCCAACGTCAGACACACAGTCCATTTAGAAGTCCGTTCTGGGTCTGAACAAAACCGGAGGCACCTTGTACCTCGCATATCCATGGTCTCCAAGTACGTCTGGACGATCACCAACCGATTCCCTCCTCTTGGGTATACAGCCCAATCAGGATCATCAATAATTATCCAAACGATGTGAAGACCTACGGTTTTCGACCACCGTCTTCATCCTCGACACATCATCGAATCAGTTATTCAGAATGGGATAAACCCGGTCTTTCCGAATAACTCGCGTATATAATAAACAAGTGTTACACAAACACAACATACGCCTCATTCCAATTCAGAATATTCTTTTATTCAAATATTCTTATACTTTGGGAAAAGTTCCCATTAATTTTATCGAAGATAAATTCTTTAAATTTATTCTTTAATCTTCTTTTAAATGTCAATTCAAACCAAATTATGGTTTATCCAAACTAGTCGGGATTAGCGAACCTTACCGAAGTAATCACTTGTTAAATTTCCCAACCCCAACCTATTCATATCATGAAGTAAAACTGGTAATACTTCATATCTAACACCACGGTGTTATCGGTAAATTCAATTACCATTTCACGTTCAAATCTAATAAAAGATTTAACTATCGCCTGGAGCAAAACTGGTGATACTCCATTCTCGATCATTTCAGTCTAATTAAAGACTCATTAAAACTCCACTTGGTTTTAATCTTCCCAAAAATCACTATCAATGATTATTTAACTTGGGAAATCATACCCTGTCTTTAACTGGGTTAAAGAACCAATGTCATTTAAAACACGGTTCACGATCAACCCAAAATCACATTCCATTTACAATGGAATCTTCACGGAAAACAAATCGATATATATATAATCGATATAGACTTCCATATCTGACTAATAATATAAATGGAATAATGGAAAAGCCTTTTAAATTCCAGATATATTAATTGTCTTCCTCCACCGAAATTCACTTCAATTATTACCAAATCGAATTCCATTCCATTCCAATTTATTTTATTAAATTGGAAAACTTTACTTTGAAAAATCTCCTTTAAATCTTAACAAAAGATTTATAAATTCCAAATCATATTTCACTGTAAATCGGGTTAAAGAACGAATGTTGTTAAAACACGGTTCACGATAAACCCAGTTCACATCCCATTAATCATCGGGTTAAAGAACAAGTGTTATTTAAAACACCGTTCACGATAAACCCAAAAATCAATTCAAATTCAATTCCAACTAAATACCATTTAATTGGTATACTTCATTAAATCTAAATAAAAAGATTTAATCTTTTTCTCAACTGGGTTTAAGAACAGTGTTAATGAAGACACCATTCACGACAAACCCAAATCCCATTTGATATTAAATACAAGGCTCTGAATAGAAAATATATCGGCTTATATTCAATATCAAATTCTACGACCAACAAATATCATACTTGAAATAATGATATTAATATATCTTTCAAATTTCCATAACAATATCTGTATAATCACGAAATCCAACATCGAATTAGTCCAAAGACAATTTCGATTCAAATATATTCCAATTCAATTATTGGAAATTCTGGATACTTTTATAACCCTTTCAAATCCAATTTATTTATTTCAAAAATAAATGGATTATAATTCTAGTTCAAAACTAGTTAATTTCAATAAAAATCTATTTTTATCTTTTCAAATATGGAATTTTTCATCCCAATTCTTTCCAAATCATTTCTTATGATTTTTTACAAATTGTTGATATTTTTAATAATTTTATCAAGGCCCGTACAGTCGATTTCCATCAACGGCCATCGAACTGCACTTACAACGACCGTTTCCAAATTTGATTTGGACATAATTCCAACTGTTAGATTTCAAATTTCTAATATTCGTTAGAAAGCTCTTTTCGATACGAACCCAACGGTTCTAGTTTTAGGAGAATCCGACAGCCTGATCTCCCGTAATGTCCATTCGAAGTCATTGGTCGAAATTCGCGAACTGCCGCTGCGCGTTCTATTCAGGCCATTATAATATATATATATATATTATATTTCGTCGATTTCTTTTCAAAACGTATTTTATAAATCGTTTTAAATTCGTTTTCAAAACGATTTGAACTTCCTAATCAATTTCTAATCAAAATTGAATATTCCATGTCATCGATATATAAATGATAATATTTTCAAAACATTAGATTTTGAAATCAATTCCTTTTCGATATTCATAATAAAAATGAATAAAATCGATATAAATATCGTTCACGTCAAAATGGTGTCAATCTAACCAATACGGCTTTATGTATTTCAATAGCTTCGTTATTCTATTCAACAGATGAATATTTTCTTCAACACATGAATATATACTTTATTCAACACATGAATATTTATTAATTCTTACTTACAATAAAAATGTGAACTTTATTGTATAAATATTTCATTCAACACATGAATTCCCTTTTATTCAACACATGAATATATATTTTATTCAAGACATGAATTTTCTTTTATTCAACACATGAATATATATTTATTCAACACATGAATTTTCTTTTATTCAACACATGAATATATATTTTATTCAAGACATGAATTTTCTTTTATTCTTTATTTTCCAAATTGGAATGAGTTCCAATCAATTACCATATAATGTTAATTATATGGATTCCGTAAAACGCATATATATAATAGCAATGATAAATCATCAACCATCATCCAGAGTGCACCACACAACTGCATAAGCATTAAATATAAATATTTAACGCTTACACAGTCTGTCAACCAATCAATCGACATACAGCTAAATAATTGGGATTAGTGTATGCCAAATATCATCCCAACAACTGTGTGGGGTTTCCAATCAAAAAACACATATTTTTATTTGTGCAGTTGGGCAATGTGTAAAATTTATCGTCCCAATCAATGTCAGTTAAATGGGTGTACATAAACAAATCGTCCAATTTGTTTATAAATATTTATTTTACATACACGTTAAAAATTATATTTTTAACTATAAAATATTTTCAACTATAAAATATTTTATTCCATTCCACTTCACACAATAAAATTTCACAACACATCAATTAAACAAACAAGTCATTCATGGTCTGTGGACGACTGGTGTCGGGGGCTGCTAAGCATTGTCTGCATCTTAATATATATTTCAAACTAGAAATTAAAATAAAAGTGAGGAGTTCTCAAAGCTTTGCTAAACCAGTTCGCCGCAACTCTTCATATGTAGAAAATCTTCGCCGTTCTTTTCTTTTGTCACTCTCGTCATCCGTATTCGCTACATATATAAAAATCACATTTTATATTCTTGTTATACATATAATAAAAATCATATTTTTATTATACTATGGTATAAATAAAATTCATACCCTTATTTCTACTTCATGTATATAAAAATCGAATTTCTGTCGCTACATGAATATATAAAATTAAATTTTTATAACTCTACTTCATAGATAAAAATCTTATTTTTATAATGTTGTTCATACTATAAAAATCCTTTATTCATTCGCTATGTGCATATATGAAAATCAAACCTTTTCTTTAATAAAAATATAGTCTTTTATATTATATAAAAATATAATCTTTACTCTATACAAAAATATAATCCTTATTCTATATAAAAATATAATCTTTATATGTTAAAAATCTGATCTTTACTTTGCTAAAAAAATCCGTTCTTTACTTTGCTAAAAATCCACATAAAAATTTAACTTTTCTAATAAAAATCATGCCTTTTCTAATACAAAAATATAATCTTTTCTTTTCAGTTATATATATAAAAAATATATTCCTATAAGAAAAAGAAAATCAGAAAGAAAATAAAAGAACTTACATCGATCAAGGAAGGAGGGGGAGGTTCACTGCCATCGACTGAAAAAGGGGGGAAGCTGCTCGCTGGCGGGGTCGGAGGACTAGCACGCGAGGTGGGTGGGGTCCGTTCAGGAAGGCGGCGGCTGTATCGAGCAAAGTAGCTAGGGTTCGTCGAGGGGTGCTTTGGGGGAACTCGAATCGGAAGAAGGAGGGGGTTTCGCGATGCCAAGGGGGCAGACGCGTGAAGATCCGAGGAGGAGGCACGAAGAACGGAGGGAGGCACGAGTGTTTATCGCCATAGCGATTTGAGGGAGCCCGATTTTATTTTCTGGAGGCGGGATTTAGGTTTAGGAATGAAAGGGAGGGGCCCATTATATATTTATATAATTTATTTTATTTTATTCTTTCACTTCATTTCAAAATTCAACATAATGATGAACTCTAAATCAAACCCAATGACTATCGCCTCTAGCTAATAACCCCTATTCCGAATGCAATGGGATATGTCCCATGAGCCAATTCCATCGTTTCGATCAATTTTCATTTGAATTAACATTTAAATCATTATATTGAATTTTAAACATACATTTCAATTTACTAGGGTTACATGCAGACTCCAAAAATTCCTGAAAAATATTTTCTAGCTTCGTATTGATGATACGGTCCTAACAAAACTAATTTCATCAAATTATGAGATCGTTTGAAAAATGGCTGTTTTCTTGTCGATCCAAATTAAATGAAACTGTCAAAATACGTTTTCTTTTGCCATGCTCACATATTGATTTTGAAAATTACGAATTTTGGAATCTAGCAATAACTTGACATCCCGGATCGAACAAAAGTGGTTTCGTCGAAAATAGAGGTCATTTGCAAAATTTCCATTTTTAAGGGCCAAAATTCCATAACGACTATTCTGAATTTTCAACTGGGCATAACTTTTTATCCGCTATGAAATTTTGATTTTTCGGATTCGTTGGAAAGATATTCTCAAATAGATTCTAATATTTTTGGTTTCGCTAAAATCCAGTTTATTTTGAATCCTGTACATTCATTTGAAATTTGAAATTTGAAATCGAATTTTCAAACTATCGCGCCATTTTCAATTCCTTTTATAATTAAAAATATATATTTATATTCTAACGTCGATTCAAATAAATATATACTTCTAATTCTATTCAAAATAAATTTCTCTTCGTTATTATTTAAAATAATTCATTTTAATTACTCAAAATTCACTAAAATTGCCAAATTAAAAATTTTAAATTGGCTCAGATTTTCCGGGTTATTACAATCTCCTCCACTTAAAACTTTTCGTCCCCGAAAAGGAACGAAGCTGAAAGTTGTTTTATAAACCAACTCAATTTTCATTGTTTCCATTATGGCTTAAGTTCTTCAACTTTTCAGTTTCTATGAACCTTTCAAATCTTTCAAAAATTTGGCTAACACACTAAATTTTCGAAAAATTTCGCCTTAACCTCCCTTGTACGAGAGCACTGGGAAAATCCTGAAATTGCCATACAGGCCTCTCTAATCCAAAAAGAAAAAGAAACAGCCAAGCAGCTAGCCAAATTGGCTCATAAAATCATCCAAACCCAAAGAAATACAATAAACATGTACCTATTTGTCGGGCAAACAATTTTATTCTTCTGCTCTAGGCTCTTTGCTATACCCTGTTCAATGTAAGTACATGTATATGCATGCAAATGCGATAAATTTTCAATACAACTCACTATTTGGTTCAATTTGGCTAAATGGTACAAATTTTAATTAATCAACCAATAATCAAACAATACAATCAAAAATCAATTAGTTGATTAGATTTTCAAATTCATAACTTTGATACATTGTCCAAAAATCAAATTTTTGATGCCAAATCACAACAATAGGCCCTATCTAGTTTTGGTTCTCACACCAGTCAATTGGAATCATATAGAAATCCCACTTTCGGCACACGAACATGAATACTGATAACGACTAGTCAATCATCATAATCATCTCCGGGCGACTAGAGTGTGATTCTATATCTATCCAGTATAATAAAACTTCGAATACACGTGGATCAAACGTATATGCAAAATCTTTATATATTGGATTGTCCAAATTCAATACAAATAAATATTCAAATACGAATAATTGATTTAAATTTTCAAAACAAAAATTGTTTTCAATTTTATTTTCAAAATATCACTCTTCACACTTGTTCTAGGATACTACTGATCCCATCTCTAACGAGTCGTTCTTATTGGATATTACTAATCCAATCTCTGATGAATTCTTTCGTTCGGTTCTAATATGTCTTGTTTTCAAGCTCTGTAAACCAAAGCTCTGATTCCACATGTAACAATTGGGAATTTCGCCCGATCCGAATCGATCGCTAAACCGACCAAGACGTTCGAAACCCCTGATTGTCTTGAGAACACGACAAATCGGACCACAAACAGAAGAACATTTCATTGTTAAATACAACAATTCCATCAGAATGCAAGAATATACAGAGTATGAATAAACATTATACATCATAGAAATATCAGAGATTTAAATACATTACTACAGCGGAAAAATAATACAATACACAACTGAAAGAGATATACTGATACAGAGCTTTCCGGATATCATTCCAGCTGTAAACCAGGTTCCTGTGAATATAAATCTGCAAAACCAAAACTACTAATTGCCCGTATGGAAAATAGGGGCACCCAGAGTTTAGGTTAAAACAATAAATTCCAGGTTAGTCATCTGACTGGTGTGAGAACTAAAACAGTTATTTAAAACTTTACTTTAAATCAGATATATCAAGGGACCACGCCGTATAACATAGAACGGGTTTCCTCCCAAGAATACTAGTGCATATAACAAAACAACGCAATGCTTTTTGGAAAAATGAAGCTATTATAAGACCCAGGTCCCATCACACAATGCAACACAAGCCGGAGGATAGGGTTTTCCCTTTTAATAGCCAAACATGCTTGGTACATTAAAAACAAATCATTTGATACTATTATAAGTGCATAATGTATAAAACAACTTCAAATATAAATGTATCAATCCTAAACGGCATGGGTACCATATACCATGTTGCCAATACTAGGTTCTACAATCAAAACCGCAAAGTCACGTATTTGGAAGTTGGATTTCCATCTGTGAATCGAGGAAAAGGATCGTCCTCACCGAATTCCAGATGCTCTAGCCCGCCCCTCAGGACCCAGACTCAGGTGGGCCCTTGGATCGTCAGGGACGATCCACTGATGTGGATTAAAATGCCTGAACACTGCGTTTCCCCACCCTTTGGGGCGTCAATGAGCCAAATGACTCCATCGGCTCCATATAGTCACCGATATATCCGAGGCGCCTCGCAATCCAACAACCACACAGGGGAAAATAATATAAATGTCAGAGCTGGTAGGTCACTGACACCACCCTAGCTAGAAGGAAACACGTGTCCTCTCTGAAGTCCTTCTCCCGTTTCTGGTTCACACGGGGTGTGAGGCTCATGAATTAACGCTACACAAAGTTGTGCCACATAGGCGGTGCTTTGATCATCAACCACAAGACTCTGCTTTACAAAAGAAGCCTTGATCATTTGCATCTTAGCGAGCCACATAGGCAAACCACTCCATGCAACCGATATCCATCAATCACACAGAATGATATCCAATGTCAGACACACAGTCCATTTACAAGTCCGTTCTGGGTCTGAACGAAACCGGAGGTACCTTATACCTCGCATATCCATCGATCTCCAAGTACGTCTGGACGATCACCAACCGATTCCCTCCTCTTGGGTGTACAGCCCAATCAAGATCATCAGTAATTATCCAAATGATGTGAAGACCTCCGGTCTTCGACCACGGTCTTCATCCTCGACACATTGTCGAATCAGTTATTCAGAATGGGATAAACTCGGCCTTTTCGAATAACTTGCGTATATAATAAACAAGTGTTACACAAACACAACATATGCCTCGTTCCAATTAAGAATATTCTTTTATTCGAATATTCTTATACTTTGGGAAAGGTTCCCATTAATTTTATCAAAGATAAATTCTTTAAATTTATTCTTTAATCTTCTTTTGAATGTCAATTCAAACCAAATTATGGTTTATCCAAACTAGTTGGGATTAGCGAACCTTACAGAAGTAATCACTTGTTAAATTTCCCAACCCCTACCTGTTCATCCCATGAAGTAAAACTGGTAATACTTCATATCTAACACCACAGTGTTATCGGTAAATTCAATTACCATTTCACGTTCAAATCTAATTAAATATTTAACTATCGCCTGGAGCAAAACTGGTGATACTCCATTCTCGATCATTTCAATCTAATAAATGACTCAATAAAACTCCACTTGGTTTTAATCTTCCCAAAAATCACTATCAATGATTATTTAACTTGGGAAATCGTATCCTGTCTTTAACTAGGTTAAAGAACCAATGTCATTTAAAACACGGTTCACGATAAACCCAAAATCACATTCCATTTACAATGGAATCTTCATGAAAAACAAATCGATATATATAATCGATATAAACTTCAATATTCGACTAATAATATAAATGGAATAACGACAAACCTTTTAAATTCCGGATATAATAGTTGTCTTCCCCCACAAAAATTCACTTTGATTATTACCAAATCGAATTCCATTCCAATTTATTTTATTAAATTGGAAAACTTTTCTTTGGAAAATCTCCTTTATATCTTAACAAAAAATTTATAAACTCCAAAATCACATTTCATTGTAAATTGGGTTAAAGAACGAATGTTGTTAAAGCACAGTTCACGATAAACCCAATTCACATCCCATTAATCATCGGGTTAAAGAACAAGTGTTATTTAAAACACCATTCACGATAAACCCAAAAATCAATTCAAATTTAATTCCAACTAATACCATTTAATTGGTATAATTCATTAAATCTAAATAAAAAGATTTAATCTTTTTATCAACAGGGTTTAAGAACATTGTTAATGAAGACACCATTCACGACAAACCCAAATCCCATTTGATATTGAATACAAGGCTCTGAATAGAAAATATATCGGCTTATATTCAATATCAAATTCTACGACCAACAAATATCGTACTGGAAATGTAACAACCCGGAAATCTGAGCCAATTTAAAATTTTTATTTTGGCTATTTTAGCGAATTTTGATTATTTAAAATGGATTATTTTAAATAATAACGACAAGAAATTTATTTTGAATAGAATTCGAACGTATATATTTATATAGATCGTCGTTAGAATATAAATATTTATTTATATATATAAAAGGAATTGAAAATGGCGTGGTAGTTCGATAATTCGATTTCAAATTTCAATTGAACGTACCGGGTGCAAAATAAACCAGATTTTAGCAAAACCAAAAATAATAGAATCTATTTGAGAATATCTTTCCAACGAATCCGAAAAATCGAAATTTCATAGCGGTAATCAAAAGATACGCCCAGTTGAAAATTCTGAATAGTCGCTACGGAATTCTGGCCTTTAAAAATGGAAATTTTGCAAACTACCTCGGATTTCGACGAAACCACTTTTGTTGGATCTGTGATGTCAAGTTATTGCTAGATTCCAATTTTCATAATTTTTCAAATCAATATGTGAGTGTGGCAAAGGAAAACGTGTTTTGTCAATTTCAATCGACCAGAAAATGACCATTTTTCAAACGGTCTCGGAATTTGACGAAACTAGTTTTGTTAAGACTGTATCGTCAATACAAAGCTAGAAATTATTTTTCTGGAATTTTTCGAGCCCGTATGTGACCCTGGTATTTTGAAATGTACGTTTAAAATTCAGTATAATGATTTAAATGTAAATTCAATGGAAACTGATTGTAACGATCGAATTGGCCTACGTGACATATCCTATTGTGTTAGTGGTAATACGCTAGGGACGACAGTCGGTGGGCTCGATTTTGAGTTCGAAAATAAAAGTCAACCCTTTAGGTGTAATGGCGCGTTTTGTTAGCTGTCGAATAATTAATTTATTTAATTATTTATATATCGATTTGGCGATATCGATAACTTAAAGTACAACGTTCGAACTTATAATTTATAATTATAATTAAGACTAACCTGAAACGTCGCGGCAGTTCGCAAATTGGCGATTTGAACTTCAACTGAATGTACATGATTCATTTTAAGCCGGATTTCTGTGAAACAAGAAACGTGTGGAGCTGGTGGAGTATATCTTTCTAGTGGAAGAGAAAAATCAGGATTTCGTCGTGTAGATTTTGAGTTATGTCCAAATGAAATTTTAAAATAGTCGCTATAGAATCGTTTATCGACCGTATCGGTTTATTCGATATAACTAGAGATCGGGTTTGAATTTAGACAAGGTTCTTTTGAGGCGTAGTGATGATTTAATTTTTAGAATTTTATGGTAATTTTTAATTAATTAAATAAGCAACTTTTTATTTGGAGTATCTCGTACCCTGTAATCAACATTTTGAAGTTTCAAAATATGAGTTAAACTACTGATATTATTATATTTTTGGGATCGTGAGACGATGTTGATCACAATGGCATTTTCATTTCAGTCTGTAGCGTTTCTATATGGATACAATTTTGTTGAGCGGGACATGTTAAATAACTTGAAACAAATATCCGACCCGTATAGAAATTTAATAGAAAATGAATGGTTCCCATCAATGCAGCGTGATATAGCCCATCGCCACACAGCTAAGAAGGGAATTTGCGGCCTATATGTTGTACACGTAATTAAGAGTAAGCTTGTACGTGTTATAAATACTACGAGTAAACCTAATTTTCGTTCCAGCAAAGAGAACGACCGCCACCCAATGAAGCTCGTTCTCCACGAAGATCTCAGCTAAAAAAATGGAGCCTCAAAAATCAATAGAAAAAAATCAAACAAAATTCATATAAATTCCGATTAAATAGGAAATGTATATTTTCGATCTCAGTAGGAGTTTCTCTCCATTTGGCTTTCCGTTTTGGGGTGTACGACGGCTTCAATGTTGGGGTTCCTGTGATGGGTCTCGGCTACGAGACTGGAGAACGTGTGAAGGGTGGATTGTAAAACGTGGAGTGGTTTTCATTGAACTGGAGGAGCAAACAAGTATGAAGAGGGGATCAGCGTTCAACCAATGAAGGGCTCAGAACTGTTTTCGTTCGATTGTTACTGAAATGGGGGCGTGAGATGCTGTCAAGTCGACGTCGGAATTTGAGGAGGGGGTTGCGACATTTGTTTGAACTGGAGAAGGGAGGATTCGAAGCAGGAAATCATGGTGGGATTTGTTGAGCAATGATGGAGAACGCGATGGGTTGAAGGAGCAGTTTGAATGGGGAGTGTGGGAGGTGACTGTGTGTATTCGGTGGTGTGGAGTTTGGGTACAGGAATGGTGTAAGTAGAGGAAGAGAATAGGGGGAGTGTGTAAAACGTGAAGGAAGGAGTAGTGGGTGCTTTCCTGATTACTGTGGTGTGTAACACAAAGAAGTCCGCACCCCTGCAACAAGAAGAAAATAAAACAAAAGGGGATGGGGCAAAAATCAACACGTGGAGATTTGAAATGAAGACCAGGCTAAAACAAATGGGAACAGGAATACACGGTTCAACATGAAAGCAGTTTTTAACTGATACTGGTAGTAAAATAGTGGCAGAACTAGAAGGACGAAGTGGCAACATTTAAACATGAGGGAAGGGGTACTTTAACGTCGGCCTTGGGCATTTTCAAATGGTAAAGAAAAAGGAAGTACGGTTGTTTTGTGAAATGAGAGAGAGCGTTGTGTTCATTAGTGAAGAGGAAGACATACTGAATGGATAAGTCGTTCATGGTATTCATTTTGGAGCACCGGGATTTTTCATTTTGTTTGGGGAAGAAGGATAAATACGGCCTAGGCTTGAATGGGTTGGATGGGCCATTTAACGAAGGTGAGGCCCAAGTGGATAAAAAAGGGATTTAAATTTATTTAGTTTAAAATAGTCTACAAACTGGTTAACATCGTATATTTCTCATACGTTATCAAAATTCAGCGAAACAAGATCCGACAGGACCGTATGGACGGTGGCTACACCATGGAATTGAGTGGAAGTGAATCGAAGCTCGTTATAATTTATGGGGAAATAAATTGTCCGACTGAATCAAATAACGCAAACCGTTATTTAACGGCTAACGCGCAAAAGTGAGTAAATCTCACAAACTCAAAACAGTTTTATTTTCATGCTGTATTCTTAGAACTGTTAAAATATTATCTGTTTGACTGTGTGTTGATTGTTTGCTTGAACTGCTAGTCAGTTAGTAGAGATTTTATATATATATTTACGTATGTATATATATAAAAACCGTCAAATAGTTATATGTGATTCTGTTTATCAGAATATTATACTGGTGTTGTTTAACATCTGTGGATGCAGGGAAACAGGTTGGAGGAATCCAACTGGATTCCTCAACAGTTATTTTTACTGTGATTTATGTATTGTGATATATAAATGTGATGTATATAATCTGTTGTGATTACGTGTGGTTGGACGATATTCATCGTTGTTGGGTGATGTGTTAAAAACCATAAGAAATACCAGAGTGTGATAAAAGGATTAAACAAAGTAATTGGTTAGGTTAACCAAAGCAAAGTTAGTCGAGTTAAACAAAGTAATTGGTTAGGTTAACCAAAGCAAGTTAGTCGAGTTAAACAAAGTAATTTGTTAGGTTAACCAAAGCAAGTTAGTCGAGTTAAACAAAGTAATTTGTTAGGTTAACCAAAGCAAGTTAGTCGAGTTAATCAAAGTAATTGGTTAAGTTAACCAAAGCGAGTTAGTCGAGTTAATCAAAGTAATTGGTTAAGTTAACCAAAGTAAATTAGTTAAGATAAACTAAGCGGTTAATCGAAGTGAATTAGTTAAGTTAAACTAATTGGTAAATCGAAGTGAATTAGTTAAGTTAAACTAATTGGTAAATCAAAGTGAATTAGTTGCGTCAAACTAAGTGAGTTAAGTTAAACTAATTTGTAAATCAAAGTGAATTAGTTGCGTCAAACTAAGTGAATTAGTCAAGTTAAACTAATTGGTTAATCGAAGTAAATTAGTTGGGTTAATCAAAGTGAATTAGCTGAGTTAAACTAAGTAAATCGGTTAGAGTTAATCAAAGTGAATTAACTAAGTTAAACTAAGTGGATTAGTTCAGTTAATCGAGACAAGTAAATCAAGTTAGGTTAAACCATTTGAGTTAACCAGTTAGGTTAAACCATTTGAGTTAACCAGTTAAAGTTTACCAGTTAAAGATAAACAGTTAGAGTTGACCAGTTAAAGTTGACCAGTTAAAGTTGACCAGTTAGAGTTGATCAATTAGAGTTACTCAGTTAGAGTTGACCAGTTAGAGTTATCCAAGTGGAGTTAATCGAGTAGAGTTGCCGAATATCACCTATTCGAAGTAGAGTTATCGAATATAGTGTATTCGAGGGAAGAGTAATCGAATATAGTTTATTCGAGTGGAGAAATCAAATGTTATTCATTTGAGAAGAGTTACCGAATATTATTTATTCGAAGAGTAGTTATCGAATATTGGTTATTCGAAGTTAGTTAATCCAAAGGAGTTATTCGAAGTTAGTTAATCCAAAGGAGTTATTCGAAGTTAGTTAATCCAAAGGAGTTATTCGAAGTTAGTTAATCCAAAGGAGTTATTCGAAGTTAGTTAATCCAAAGGAGTTATTCGAAGTTAGCTAATCCAAAGGAGTTATTCGAAGTTAGTTAATCCAAAGGAGTTATTCGAATTTAGTTATTCGAAAGGAGTTAATCAATTTGTGTTAAGTTAATCGATTTGAATTAAGTTGAATCGAAATAGAGTAAATCGATTAGAATTAAGTTAATCGAGTTAGAGTAAATCGAATATTAGTTATTCGAAGGTAAGTTATTCGAATTAGTTATTCGAAGGAGTTAATCAATTAAGTTATTCGAATGAGTTATTCGATAAGAGTAAATCCATTTAAGTTAATCGGATGTTAGTTATTCGATAAGAATTGACACATTTAAGAAAATCGAATATTTGTTATTCGATAAGAGTTAATGAAATAGAGCCAACCAAGAAGAGTTATTCGAATATTAGTTATTCGATAGGAGTTAATCGAAATAGAGTTTATCGAATATAAGTTATTAAAAAGGGAGAGTTAATCGAATAGAGATTACTCGAAAGAGAGTTATACGTCGAATTCGATTATAGCGAATTCGGGAAAGTACTATTTACTTTCCAGGGTTTAAATCAAGATTTAGTTATTGATTTAGAAATTAGGTGTCTGTTAAATTATTCGAGTTAGGAAATAAATTTATAATTTAGGTTAGATATTTTAGGGGTAAGAATTATAACGTTATAGTTATAATCAAACGTTGTCATATAAGAAGTGGATTCGTAACCTGAATCCTAGAATTTGCGTAAACAGATGATTGTAAAAAGTGAGTGACGAGCTTCATCTATTTCACAGTAAAGGACGTTGTTCAATTAAGGTCTGAGAGGTAATTATACCCCAACTTGATTGACTTCAGAATTGACAAAGGAATAGTTGTGGTTCGATAGAAAGGTTGATTTGAAATATAGTTAAGTAATAAGCGATAAATGGATTAAGCGAAACGATGTTTTATACAACGTTCATTGGAAATCCGTAAATGAGTTTTGGAAACGTTTTCCAAATATAGTCAGATATGTTTTCTAAACATAGAAAATGAAATGTTTTCATGATAAGAATTTAAGAAATAGAGTTAAGCAAATTCAGAAACTGACTGGAGAGGGTAAGTTGAACGGTTTTCTAAGTGACGATCTGATGTTGGTTTCGACCTTCCGGATTGATACTTAGAGAATTGTTCTCATACTAGTTACAGTTAGGGACTGATAGTTGCGAAATAATAGTGATGTGAAAATAAGCTATGGAAATGTTTTCCAATGATTAATAACATATATTTTCTAAATATATGAAATAAGGAAATATGAACATATATATGTATATGATGATTGATCGATCGAATTTCCATTTGGAAATAAGATCGTTGTTTGTACACCGACATGTTTTCATTTGATAAGTTAAATCACAGACTATCAAAGTTTTGACCATTTTTACGTTGTTAATATGGAGAGACCGGTTGGATTATTATCCGAAGAACCACTCCGTATTAGCATAAGCGTTGTGAATGAAGTACGCTGAAGATAATTGAAGACGGAGTGAAGTGCAAGGGCTATTGTGAAAAGCCTAGGTAGGATGGATTCACTGAATAGTGCCTTCGGTTTGTTCAGTCCCAGGACAACGTATATGGACGAGTGTCTGACAAAGTATTCTTAACGAATCATATAGGTTGATCTCTTCAAACGTATTACATTGGGTGGCGGAGAAATTCGTTTCTCTTAGCTTTTATACCCGTGATGCCTTGAGAAATCGATATTGATTTGGCGGTATGACGATGTGACATTCAAAGTAATTGAAGCAATAATCTGTCAAAGTGATAAACGTGACCTCAAACCTCACCACCGGGAAATAACAGAAGTTGGGCTAGGCAGCATGGCTAGTTGGGCCATACCCAAGCAGGGTGTATTATCACCATCTAGAGAATATTCAATTGTACTTCTTTATAATCTATTTCAATGCTGTCCCTTATCGGGAAGGATGGTTGCTGATCCCAACCATCGGTGATAATATATTCGTTACACTCAAGCTAAATGAGTGAACGGTCATGTGTGGCCGGGTTGCAAGATGTTCTTGTTGAACCCTAGTGTATCTCCTCTAGAGTACACTGATCGGAAGATGCTCCCATACCTTGTTTGTCGGAATCCAATCTCCAATAAGCGCTCACGGTTTTATTTGTATACTATGTATGTGGAACGTGAGATGCAAGCGTTCTGCTAGATTGATATCTATTTGTATTTAGACATTATTATAATATCAGAAAGATATCCTTTATTTAACCAAGTGTTGGAGTTTTATTCACACCAGTCCCATGACTGACCCGGAGTTTTTTTTGTTTTTTTCCCTAAACTCTTGGGTGCCTAAATTTGTACGGGCAGTCAAGTAGTCGGGATTTTACAGATACACTTGGAGAGCTTGGAGCAGGAGACTTCAGGATTATAGCTATTATTATTCCGCTGTGTTGTTAAGTGTTGTACTTTGAAATGGTATGTATATACGAGTACTGATTTGTATTTCAAAGTTATGTTATATTTTATTCGATCCGCTGTGAGATTCGTGTTTACTCTGATGATGTAAGTTCTTCTTCTTCTTCTATTCTATTAGTTCTATCTTTTCTTCCTCACCCTCTACTTTCTTTCACTAACGTCTCGGAGTTTTCGACTCTCGAGGAGTCAAAAATTTCCAGCCGTTACAGTTGGTATCAGAGCTTAAGTTAAGTGATTACCTTGGCTCTGTGGCATAACTCGATAGAGATGGGATTAGTAATGTCCTAGATTGAGTTTGAGTGTATATATATGAGCGCGTACTTGTTATTCAATATAAAATGGTTTTATATTGTGGAGACTCATTGGTTGAGTGGCTTATGAATTCTGGTCTATCAGTTTGATCCACTGTATCGATAAGGGTTACTAAACACTCGAATACGATGAACCGTCATGGTATGTTTTGAAAGAGGGTAAATGAAATAATTTTTCCCAAAATATATTTGTTTATAGAAGAAATATATATCTTGAAATTATTATAGTATATTGATTATGTTGGTTGTTATTATAATCGAATAAGATTATAAAAGGGTGAAATGGTTATAAATGACCAATCAGAATTCATATGAATGTAATATATGAAATAGTTTGAATTAAATATGAATTTAAATCAGAATTTGGAATTTAAAATAAGGAAATTTTAAGTTCCTGGGAGATTTTGAAATGTTTTCAAGCAGTGTGAAAAATATTTGAAATGTATTTCAAAATGAAAAGGTTTAAAATGATTTTGAAAAGAAATATACTATTAAACTCACTTGTATCACTGGAAAATAACCCTGATGAGTGTAGCTACATCATTAACGTTCATTTCTGAGTTCTAAGTGACGGATTACTACTAAAGATTTTGTTTTTGAATTGTTTTGAGAAAACAAGTTGTTTAGAAAGTCAAAGGTTTTGAATTGGTATGTGGTTTCAAATTAATTTGAAATAAGACCCAGGAACTTAAGTTCTGGAATTAAAATTTAACTAATGAAGTTAAATAAAATGAGATGGTAAAAATAAATTGAAATTTAACTTGAACCGAGTTAAATAAAATTGAATTGGATTAGAGATAATCTAGAATGGAACCAAATTGATAAGTCAATAATTTGGAATTTGATATTAGAGTTCGAATGAAATTCGATTTGGATTTGAGGATATGAACTGATTGGAGATCAATTGGAATGGATAACATTGGTATATGTTGAAGTGGTAGCAGATGAAAGGGATAGAGTTAAATGCCCGACAAAAAGGTACAAGTTTATATCATATATGAGTATGGATTTTATGAACCGAATTGGCAAGCCGCTTGGCTATTTTGATTTCCTTTTGGATTGGAGAAGGCCTAGAGAGGCGAGTTGTGGTTTGACGTATTGAGCCGTACAAAGGAGGTTATGGCGAAATTTTTCGAAAATTTAAGGTGTTAGAAATTTTTTAGAATTTTTGAAAATTTTAGTTGGTCAGAAATGAATTAATAAATTAATTAAAATTAAATGGGTCCGGTCGAAACTGAAATTTAGAGGTAAACAAAAAGGATTTTTAAATCTAGTTAGTAGAGTTAGTAGCATTTTTCTAACTTAGCAATTTCGAGGACGAAATTATTTTAAGGGGGGAAGTCTGTAATGGCGCGTTTTGTTAGCTGTCGAATAATTAATTTATTTAATTATTTATATATCGATTTGGCGATATCGATAACTTAAAGTACAACTTTCGAACTTATAATTTATAATTATAATTAAAACTAACCTGAAACGCCGCGGCAGTTCGCAAATTGGCGATTTGAACTTCAACTGAATGTACATGATTCATTTTAAGCCGGATTTCTGTGAAACAAGAAACGTGTGGAGCTGGTGGAGTATATCTTTCTAGTGGAAGAGAAAAATCAGGATTTCGTCGTGTAGATTTTGAGTTATGTCCAAATCAAATTTTAAAATAGTCGCTATAGAATCGTTTATCGACTGTATCGGTTTATTCGATATAACTAGAGATCGGGTTTGAATTTAGACAAGGTTCTTTTGAGGCGTAGTGATGATTTAATTTTTAGAATTTTATGGTAATTTTTAATTAATTAAATAAGCAACTTTTTATTTGGAGTATCTCGTACCCTGTAATCAACATTTTGAAGTTTCAAAATACGAGTTAAACTACTGATATTATTATATTTTTGGGATCATGAGACGATGTTGATCACAATGGCATTTTCATTTCAGTCTGTAGCGTTTCTATATGGATACAATTTTATTGAGCAGGACATGTTAAATAACTTGAAACAAATATCCGACCCATATAGAAATTTAATAGAAAATGAATGGTTCCCATCAATGCAGCGTGATATAGCCCATCGCCACACAGCTAAGAAGGGAATTTGCGGCCTATATGGTGTACATGTAATTAAGAGTAAGCTTGTACGTGTTATAAATACTACGAGTAAACCTAATTTTCGTTCCAGCAAAGAGAACGACCGCCACCCAATGAAGCTCGTTCTCCACGAAGATCTCAGCTAAAAAAATGGAGCCTCAAAAATCAATAGTAAAAAATCAAACCAAATTCGTATAAATTCCGATTAAATAGGAAACGTATATTTTCGATCTCAGTAGGAGTTTCTCTCCATTTGGCTTTCCGTTTTGGGGTGTACGACGGCTTCAATGTTGGGGTTCCTGTGATGGGTCTCGGCTACGAGACTGGAGAACGTGGGAAGGGTGGATTGTAAAACGTGGAGTGGTTTTCATTGAACTGGAGGAGCAAACAAGTATGAAGAGGGGATCAGCGTTCAACCAATGAAGGGCTCGGAACTGTTTTCGTTCGATTGTTACTGAAATGGGGGCGTGAGATGCTGTCAAGTCGACGTCGGAATTTGAGGAGGGGGTTGCGACATTTGTTTGAACTGGAGATGGGAGGATTCGAAGCAGGAAATCATGGTGGGATTTGTTGAGCAATGATGGAGAACGCGATGGGTTGAAGGAGCAGTTTGAATGGGGAGTGTGCGAGGTGACTGTGTGTATTCGGTGGTGTGGAGTTTGGGTACAGGAATGGTGTAAGTAGAGGAAGAGAATAGGGGGAGTGTGTAAAACGTGAAGGAAGGAGTAGTGGGTGCTTTCCTGATTACTGTGGTGTGTAACACAAAGAAGTCCGCACCCCTGCAACAAGAAGAAAATAAAACAAAAGGGGATGGGCCAAAAATCAACACGTGGAGATTTGAAATGAAGACCAGGCTAAAACAAATGGGAACAGGAATATACGGGTTCAACATGAAAGCAGTTTTTAACTGATACTGGTAGTAAAATAGTGGCAGAACTAGAAGGACGAAGTGGCAACATTTAAACATGAGGGAAGGGGTACTTTAACGTCGGCCTTGGGCATTTTCAAATGGTAAAGAAAAAGGAAGTACGGTTGTTTTGTGAAATGAGAGAGAGCGTTGTGTTCATTAGTGAAGAGGAAGACATATTGAATGGATAAGTCGTTCATGGTATTCATTTGGAGCACCGGGATTTTTCAGTTTGTTCGGGAAAGAAGGATAAATACGGCCTAGGCTTGAATGGGTTGGATGGGCCATTTAACGAAGGTGAGGCCCAAGTGGCAAAAAAAGGGATTTAAATTTATTTAATTTAAAATAGTTTACAAACTGTTTAACATCGTATATTTCTCATACGTTATCAAAATTCAGCGAAACAAGATCCGACAGGACCGTATAGACGGTGGCTACACCATGGAATTGAGTGGAAGTGAATCGAAGCTCGTTACAATTTATGGGGAAATAAATTGTCCGACTGAATCAAATAACGCAAACCGTTATTTAACGGCTAACGCGCAAAAGTGAGTAAATCTCACAAACTCAAAACAGTTTTATTTTCACGCTGTATTCTTAGAACTGTTAAAATATTGTCTGTTTGACTGTGTGTTGATTGTTTGCTTGAACTGCTAGTCAGTTAGTAGAGATTATATATATATATATTTACGTATGTATATATATAAAAACCGTCAAATAGTTATATGTGATTCTGTTTATCAGAATATTATATTGGTGTTGTTTAACATCTGTGGATGCAGGGAAACAGGTTGGAGGAATCCAACTGGATTCCTCAACAGTTATTTTTACTGTGATTTATGTATTGTGATATATAAATGTG
This sequence comes from Allium sativum, assembly GCA_030737875.1. Taxonomy (NCBI): domain Eukaryota; kingdom Viridiplantae; phylum Streptophyta; class Magnoliopsida; order Asparagales; family Amaryllidaceae; genus Allium; species Allium sativum. The sequence goes on from CM060915.1 coordinate 559,621,826, forward strand.
ATGTATATAATCTGTTGTGATTACGTGTGGTTGGACGATATTCATCGTTGTTGGGTGATGTGTTAAAAACCATAAGAAATACCAGAGTGTGATAAAAGGATTAAACAAAGTAATTGGTTAGGTTAACCAAAGCAAAGTTAGTCGAGTTAAACAAAGTAATTGGTTAGGTTAACCAAAGCAAGTTAGTCGAGTTAAACAAAGTAATTTGTTAGGTTAACCAAAGCAAGTTAGTCGAGTTAAACAAAGTAATTTGTTAGGTTAACCAAAGCAAGTTAGTCGAGTTAATCAAAGTAATTGGTTAAGTTAACCAAAGCGAGTTAGTCGAGTTAATCAAAGTAATTGGTTAAGTTAACCAAAGTAAATTAGTTAAGATAAACTAAGCGGTTAATCGAAGTGAATTAGTTAAGTTAAACTAATTGGTAAATCGAAGTGAATTAGTTAAGTTAAACTAATTGGTAAGTCAAAGTGAATTAGTTGCGTCAAACTAAGTGACTTAGTTAAGTTAAACTAATTTGTAAATCATAGTGAATTAGTTGCATCAAACTAAGTGAATTAGTCAAGTTAAACTAATTGGTTAATCGAAGTAAATTAGTTGGGTTAATCAAAGTGAATTAGCTGAGTTAAACTAAGTAAATCGGTTAGAGTTAATCAAAGTGAATTAACTAAGTTAAACTAAGTGGATTAGTTCAGTTAATCGAGACAAGTAAATCAAGTTAGGTTAAACCATTTGAGTTAACCAGTTAGGTTAAACCATTTGAGTTAACCAGTTAAAGTTTACCAGTTAAAGATAAACAGTTAGAGTTGACCAGTTAAAATTGACCAGTTAAAATTGACCAGTTAGAGTTGATCAGTTAGAGTTACTCAGTTAGAGTTGACCAGTTAGAGTTATCCAAGTGGAGTTAATCGAGTAGAGTTGCCGAATATCACTTATTCGAAGTAGAGTTATCGAATATAGTGTATTCGAGGGAAGAGTAATCGAATATAGTTTATTCGAGTGGAGAAATCAAATGTTATTCATTTGAGAAGAGTTACCGAATATTATTTATTCGAAGAGCAGTTATCGAATATTGGTTATTCGAAGTTAGTTAATCCAAAGGAGTTATTCGAAGTTAGTTAATCTAAAGGAGTTATTCAAAGTTAGTTAATCCAAAGGAGTTATTCGAAGTTAGTTAATCCAAAGGAGTTATTCGAAGTTAGTTAATCCAAAGGAGTTATTCGAAGTTAGTTAATCCAAAGGAGTTATTCGAAGTTAGTTAATCCAAAGGAGTTATTCGAAGTTAGTTAATCCAAAGGAGTTATTCGAATTTAGTTATTCGAAAGGAGTTAATCAATTTGAGTTAAGTTAATCGATTTGAATTAAGTTGAATCGAAATAGAGCAAATGGATTAGAATTAAGTTAATCGAGTTAGAGTAAATCGAATATTAGTTATTCGAAGGTAAGTTATTCGAATTAGTTATTCGAAGGAGTTAATCAATTAAGTTATTCGAATGAGTTATTCGATAAGAGTAAATCCATTTAAGTTAATCGGATGTTAGTTATTCGATAAGAATTGACACATTTAAGAAAATCGAATATTTGTTATTTGATAAGAGTTAATGAAATAGAGCCAACCAAGAAGAGTTATTCGGATATTAGTTATTCGATAGGAGTTAATCGAAATAGAGTTTATCGAATATAAGTTATTAAAAAGGGAGAGTTAATCGAATAGAGATTACTCGAAAGAGAGTTATACGTCGAATTCGATTATAGCGAATTCGGGAAAGTACTATTTACTTTCCAGGGTTTAAATCAAGATTTAGTTATTGATTAAGAAATTAGGTGTCTGTTAAATTATTCGAGTTAGGAAATAAATTTATAATTTAGGTTAGATATTTTAGGGGTAGGAATTATAACGTTATAGTTATAATCAAACGTTGTCATATAAGAAGTGGATTCGTAACCTGAATCCGAGAATTTGCGTAAATAGATGATTGTAAAAAGTGAGTGACGAGCTTCATCTATTTCACAGTAAAGGACGTTGTTCAATTAAGGTCTGAGAGGTAATTATACCCCAACTTGATTGGCTTCAGAATTGACAAAGGAATAGTTGTGGTTCGATAGAAAGGTTGATTTGAAATATAGTTAAGTAATAAGCGATAAATGGATTAAGCGAAACGATGTTTTATACAACGTTCATTGGAAATCCGTAAATGAGTTTTGGAAATGTTTTCCAAATATAGTCAGATATGTTTTCTAAACATAGAAAATGAAATGTTTTCATGATAAGAATTTAAGAAATAGAGTTAAGCAAATTCAGAAACTGACTGGAGAGGGTAAGTTGAACGGTTTTCTAAGTGACGATCTGATGTTGGTTTCGACCTTCCGGATTGATACTTAGAGAATTGTTCTCATACTAGTTACAGTTAGGGACTGATAGTTGCGAAATAATAGTGATGTGAAAATAAGCTATGGAAATGTTTTCCAATGATTAATAACATATATTTTCTAAATATATGAAATAAGGAAATATGAACATATATATGTATATGATGATTGATCGATCGAATTTCCATTTGGAAATAAGATCGTTGTTTGTACACCGACATGTTTTCATTTGATAAGTTAAATCACAGACTATCAAAGTTTTGACCATTTTTACGTTGTTAATATGGAGAGACCGGTTGGATTATTATCCGAAGAACCACTCCGTATTAGCATAAGCGTTGTGAATGAAGTACGCTGAAGATAATTGAAGACGGAGTGAAGTGCAAGGGCTATTGTGAAAAGCCTAGGTAGGATGGATTCACTGAATAGTGCCTTCGGTTTGTTCAGTCCCAGGACAACGTATATGGATGAGTGTCTGACAAAGTATTCTTAACAAATCATATAGGTTGATCTCTTCAAACGTATTACATTGGGTGGCGGAGAAATTCTTTTCTCTTAGCTTTTATACCCGTGATGCCTTGAGAAATCGATATTGATTTGGCGGGTATGACGATGTGACATTCAAAGTAATTGAAGCAATAATCTGTCAAAGTGATAAACGTGACCTCAAACCTCACCACCGGGAAATAACAAAAGTTGGGCTAGGCAGCATGGCTAGTTGGGCCATACCCAAGCAGGGTGTATTATCACCATCTAGAGAATATTCAATTGTACTTCTTTATAATCTATTTCAATGCTGTCCCTTATCGGGAAGGATGGTTGCTGATCCCAACCATCGGTGATAATATATTCGTTACAATCAAGCTAAATGAGTGAACGGTCATGTGTGGCCGGGTTGCAAGATGTTCTTGTTGAACCCTAGTGTATCTCCTCTAGAGTACACTGATCGGAAGGTGCTCCCATACCTTGTCTGTCGGAATCCAATCTCCAATAAGCGCTCACGGTTTTATTTGTATACTATGTATGTGGAACGTGAGATGTAAGCGTTCTGCCAGATTGATATCTATTTGTATTTAGACATTATTATAATATCAGAAAGATATCCTTTATTTAACCAAGTGTTGGAGTATTATTCACACCAGTCCCATGACTGACCCGGAGTTTATTTTGTTTTGTTTTCCCTAAACTCTTGGGTGCCTAAATTTGTACGGGCAGTCAAGTAGTCGGGATTTTACAGATACACTTGGAGAGCTTGGAGCAGGAGACTTAAGGATTATAGCTATTATTATTCCGCTGTGTTGTTAAGTGTTGTACTTTGAAATGGTATGTATATACGAGTACTGATTTGTATTTCAAAGTTATGTTATATTTTATTCGATCCGCTGTGAGATTCGTGTTTACTCTGATGATGTAAGTTCTTCTTCTTCTTCTATTCTATTAGTTCTATCTTTTCTTCCTCACCCTCTACTTTCTTTCACTAACGTCTCGGAGTTTTCGACTCTCGAGGAGTCGAAAATTTCCAGCCGTTACATTAGGGAAATTAAAATATAACATAAATATATATATTCTTTGCACTTAAACCCCCCTCCCCTTTTCATTTCTTCAATCATAAAACAACACCCGACATCTCTCTCCCTCTTCTAATCGATCCCGCTCCTTCCCTCCCATCGCCTGCGCTCTGCCACCACCACCGTCACCCCAGACCTCTCTGCCTTCCCTCTCTCTCCTCGTTCCCCTCTCCTCTCTCTTCCCTCCTTCTCTGTCGAAACCCAACCTCCCACGCTTCAAAGCCGACGCCCAGACCTCGTGGCCGCCGCCGCCAATGCCCTGGAGCCCCACAGCGACGACAAAAGATCCCCCTCCTCTGCGCAGACTTCTCCTCCCCCCTCCCCCCCGGCGTGATTAACAGTGAAGAAAAAAAGGTAATTTAAAATAATTAATTATATTAGTTATATACTAATTTGTATATTGATCTATATACTATATTGATTTATAAAAGTGATATAGATAAATATGATTTTTGTTCATTGAAAGTTGTGATTTTGATTAAAGGAGATATGATTTTCTATACAGAAAGTTTTGATTATTCATATGAATAAAGATTATATTTTTATATAAGATTCATATGAATAAAAATTAGATTTTTATATAGTATGAAAGATATAATTTTTATATTATATAGATAATAAAAATATATTTTTTACGATATAGAAAGGTTAAAAATATAATTTTTATGATATAGAAAGGTTAAAAATATAATTATTATACTAGTGGCATATTAAAAATATGATTTTTATTCATGTAGAAATACAGTCTTTATTAGGAGAAGAGCAATATAAAAATATAATTTTTATAACGAAGTGAAGATAAAAATTTGATTTTTATATATATGAGGTAAAGATAAAAATTCGATTTTTATATGTGTAGCGTATGCGGACGATGAAAGTGACAAGAGAGGAACGATGAAGATTTCCTACATATGAAGAGTCGTGGCGTGTGGTTTAGCTGGGGTGAGAACTTCTCACCTTTTAATTTTGTTTTCTAGTTAATAATATATACTAGGATGGAGACGGTGTTTAGTAGCACCCGACACCCGTCGTCCACAGACCATGGACAGCTCGTTTGTTTGTTTATCTGATTTTGATGTGTAGTTGATTGTGTGATGTGATGTGAAATGAAATAAAATATTTATATAGTTAAAAATATTTTATAGTTGAAAATAGAATTTTTAACGTGAATATGAAATAAATATTTATAAAAAAATCGGACGGTTTGTTTATATACACACATTTGACTGATATTGATTGGGACGATAAATTTTACACATCGCCCAACTGCACAAATAAAATCTGTGTTTGTTTGTTTGTAACCCCACCCGGGTATTGGGATGATATATGATACACTAATCCCAATAATTAGTTGTATGTCGATCGATTGATTAACAGACTGTTATAAGCGTTAAATATTTATATTTGATGCTTATACAGTGTAGAACGCACTTTGGATGATGGTTGATGATTTATCGTTGCTGTTATATATGTGTGTTGTAGAAAATCCATATAATTAACATTATACGGTAATTGATTGGGCCTCATTCCATATTTGAAAAAGAAATATTTAAATAGAATATTTGAAAAAGGAATATTTGAATAGAAATATTTGAATAGAAATATTTGAAATAGAATATTTGAATATAGAAATATATGAAGCCGTGTTGATTAGATTGACGCCATTTTGACGTAAACGATATTTATATCGTTTGTATTCGTTTTATAAGGAATATTGAAAAGTGATTTCAAAATCGAATATTTTAAATTAAAATTCGTATCGAATTGAAACAAATTAGAATTCGAATTGAATTGAAAATAAAATGAATTCGAATTGAAATTGAATAGAATTGAATTTGAATAGAAAACGAATTTGAATTGAAATAAATAGAATTGAATTTGAATAGAAAATGAAGTTGAATAGAAATTGAATAGAATTGAATTCGAATTGAAATTGAATAGAAACAAATTCGAATTGAAAATGAATTGAATTGAAAACGAACTGAAATTGAATTAAAAATTGATTTGAATTGAAATCAATTTGAAATGAATTTAAAATGAATTTATGAGGAAAAATTCAATTTTGATTTGAATTTGAAATCGTTTTAAAAATGAATTTAAAACGATTTATATAATACGTTTTAAAAGAAATCGACGAAGTATATATTATATATATTATATATATAATATAACGGCCTGAATAGAACGCGCCGCGCCGTGGTAGTTCGTAAATTTCGACCATTGACATCGAATGGATATTACGGGAGATCCGACCGTCAGATTCTCCTAAAACCGGAACTGTTGGGTTCGTATCAAAAGGAGCTTTCTAACAAATATTAGAAATTAGAAATCTAACGGTTGGATTTGGAATTATGTCCAAATCAAATTTGGAAAAGGTCATTGTAAGTGTAGTTCGATGGCCGTTGATGGAAATCGACTGTACGGGCCTTGATAAAATTATTAAAAATAGTAATAATTTGTGTAAAATCATAAGAAATGATTTGGGAAGAATTGGGATGAAAAACTCCATATTTGAAAAGATAAAAATAGATTTTTATCAAAATGAACTAATTTTGAATTAGAATAATAATTTATTTATTTTTAAATAAATAAATTGGATTTGAAATGGTTTTGAAAATAACCAGAATTTCCAATAATTGCATTGGAATGGATTTGAATCGCAATAGTCTTCGGAATATTTCGATGTTGGATTTCGTGATTATACAGATGTTGTTATGGAAATTTGAAAGATATATATATATCGTTATTTCCAATACGATATTTGTTGGTCGTAGAATTTGATATTGAATATAAGCCGATATATTTTCTATTCAGAGCCTTGTATTTAGTATCAAATGTGATTTGGGTTTGTCGTGAATGGTGTCTTCATTAACACTGTTCTTAAGCCCAGCTGAGGAAAAGACTAAATCTTTTTATTTAGATTTAATGAAATGTACCAATTAAATAATATTTAACTGGAACTGAATTGGCATTGATTTTTGGATTTATCGTGAACAGTGTTCTAAATAACACTTGTTCTTTAACCCGATAATTAATGGAATGTGATTTTGGGTTGTCGTGAACGGTATCTTCAATAATACTGTTCTTAGACCCAAAGGAGATAAGAAAATCAGAAACTAACTAGAGATTAGTTAAGTTGAATGATTTCTGGGGTATTGATCTGATGTTGGTTTCGGCCTTCGGGATTAATACTTAGGGAATTGCTCACTTGGTAATTTACGGTTAGGGACTGATTGAAATGTGATGTGATTTTGGGTTTATTGTGAACCGTGTTTTAAATGACATTGATTCTTTAACTCAGTTAAAGATTAAAACTAAGTGGAGTTTTAATGAATCTTTAATTAGATTGAAAAGATCGAGAATGGAGCATCACCAGTTTTGCTCCAGGCGATAGTTAAATCTTTAATTAGATTTGAACGTGGAATGGTAATTAAATTTACCGATAACACCGTGGTGTTAGATATAAAGTATTACCCGTTTTACTTCATGGGATGAATAGGTTGGGATTGGGAAATTAAAACAAATGATTACTTCGGTAAGGTTCGTTAATCACGACTAGATTGAATTGATATTCAAAAGAAGATTAAAGAATAAATTTAAAAGAATTTATCTTTGACAAAATTAATGGGAACCTTTCCCTAAGAATGTGAAATTTAGAAACTAACTGTCGGTTAGCTAAGCAGAATGGTTTTCTGGATATTGATCTGATGTTGGTTTCGGCCTTCGGGGTTAATATTAGGGGAATTATTCTCTTGATTAATTTACGGTTAGTGACTAATGAATTGGAATGAGGCGTATGTTGTGTTTGTGTAACACTTGTTTATTATATACGCGAGTTATTCGAAAAGACTGGGTTTATCCCATTCTGAATAACTGATACGACGATAAGTCGAAGATGAAGACGGTGGTCGAAGACCGGAGGTTTTCACGTCGTTTGGATAATTACTGATGATCCTGATTGGGTCGTAAACCCAAGAGGAGGGAATCAGTTGGTGGTCGTCTAGATGTACTTGGAGATCGATGGATATGTGGGGTACTAGGTGCCTCCGGTTTCGTTCAGACCCAGAACGGACTTGTAAATGGACTGTGTGTCTGACATTGGATTTCATTCTGTGTGACTGATATCCGTTGCATAGAGTGGTTTTCCTGTGTGACATGCTAAGATGCAAATGATCAAGGCTTCTGATGAAAAGCAGAGTCTTGTGGTTGATGATCAAAGCACGGCCTGCGTGGCGCAGCTTTGTACAACGTTTAATTCGCGAGCCTCGCACCCCGGTTGTGAACCAGAAACGGGAGAGGACTTCAGGGAGGACATGCGTTTCTTTCTAGCTAGAAGTGGCGTCAGTGGTTTTACATGCCCTGACGAGTTTGACTTATGTGGTTGTTGCTGTTGCAAGGCGCCTCGGATTTATCGGTGACTATGTGAAGCCGATGGAGTCATTCGTTGGCTCATTTGCGCCCCATAGGGTGGGGAAACACAATGTTCAGGCATTTTAATCCACATCGATGGACCGGCCCTGACGATCCAAGGTGCAGTTGCGGTTGTTCCTGAGACATGGTAGGCTAGATTGTCTCGAATTGGTGGAGGACGATCCCTGGCCTCGGTTCACAGATGGAAATCCAACTTCCAATACGTGACGTTTCGATTTTAGTTGTAATCCTATATATGGCGACATAGTGGGATGGGGCGCTTATGCCGCCTATGATTGATACTTATGATTTGAAATTGTTTTGACACTATACACCTATTATAGTATCAAATGATTTGTTTTAAACGTATCAAGCATGCTTTGGCTATTATAAGGGAAAACCCTATCCTCTGTTTTGTGTTGCATTGTGTGATGGGAACTGGGTCTTATAATAGCTCCATTGTTCTTTATTTAGCATTGCGCTATTGTTTTATGCACTGGTATCCTTCGGAGGAAACCCGTTCCGTGTTATGCGGCGTGGTCCCTTGATTTACCTAACTTTAAAATAAAGATTTATAACTGTTTTAGTTCTCATACCAGTCCCATGACTGACCTGGAGTTTATTGTTTTAACCTATACTCTGGGTGCCCTTATTTTGACATGAGCAGCTAGTAGTTTTGGTTTTGCAGATTTATATTCACAGGATCCTGGTTTACAGCTGGAACGATACTCGGAAAGCTTTGTATCCGCGTATTACTTTTAGTTGTGTATTGTATTATTTTCTGCTGCTATGTAATGTATTGTAATCTCTGATATTTACCAAATGTAATATTCATTTATACTCTGTATATTCTTGTATCTGATGGTATTGTTGTAATTAACAATGAAACGTTCTCCCGTCTGCGTTCTAATTTGTCGTGTTCTCAAAACAATCAGGCGTTTCGAACGGTCTGGGTCGGTCTAGCGACTGATTTGGATCGAGCGAAATTCCTTTTCGTTACATTTGGTATCAGAGCTTTGGTTTACAAAACTCAGAGAACAAGACACATTAGAACTGAACAAAAGAATTCATCAGAAATTGGATTAGTAATATCCAATGGGAATGACTCGTTTGAGATAGGATCAGTAGCATCCTAGAACAAGTTTGAAGAGTATGTTTTTAAAATGAAAACGATTTTTGTTTTGAAAATTTAAACTTTATTCAACGTATTTGAATATTTATTTTGTATTGATTTGGACAGTCCAATATATATAGACTTTGCGTATACGTCTGATCCACGTGTATTTGAAGTTTTAATATACTTGATAGATATAGAATCACACTCTAGTTGCCCGGGGATGATTCTGATAAGGCTGCAGCGTTATTAGTATTTATATTCGAGTGACGAAGGTGTAATTTCTATATATTTCCTGGTGTGAGAACCAAAATTAGATAGGGCCCATTGTTGTGAATTGGCACCAAAAACATGATTTTTGACTATATATTAAAGTTATGAATTTGAAAAGCTAATCAACTAAATGATTGATGGTTGTGTGGTTTGATTATTGGTTGATTAATTAAAATTTTAACCATGTAGCCAAATTGAACCAACTATTGAGTTGTAATGAAAATTTATCGCATTTGCTTGCATATACATGTACTTACACTGAACAGGTCATAGCAAGGAGGCTAGAGCAGAGAAATAAAATTGTTTGCCCGACAAATAGGTACATGTTTACCATAATTTACTGTTTTGTTTGGGTGATGATGATTTTATGAACCGATTGGCTTTTTCTTTTTGAGATCAGAGGGCCTGTATGGCAATTCTGGGATTTTTCCTGGTGCTCCCGGTGCAGGGGAGGTTATGGCGAAATTTTTCGAAAATAGCCAAATTTTTGAAAAATTTGAAAAGTTCTTAGAAACTGAAAGTTGAAGAACTTAAGCTGTATAGAAAATATTGAAAGTTGAATGGATTAATTAAACAACTTTCGGCTTCGTTCCTTTTCGGGGACAAAAAGTTTTAAGTGGGGGAGATTGTAACAACCCGGAAATCCGAGCCAATTTAAAAATTTTATTTTGGCTATTTTAGCGAATTTTGATTATTTAAAATGGATTATTTTAAATAATAATGACGAGAAATTTATTTTGAATAGAATTCGAACGTATATATTTATATAGATCATCGTTAGAATATAAATATTTATTTATATATACAAAAGGAATTGAAAATGGCGCGGTTGTTCGATAATTCGATTACAAATTTCAATTGAACGTACCGGGTGCAAAATAAACCAGATTTTAGCGAAACCAAAAATTATAGAATCTACTTGATAATATCTTTCCAACGAATCCGAAAAATCGAAATTTCATAGCGGGAATCAAAAGATACGCCCAGTTGAAAATTCTTAATAGTCGCTATGGAATTCTGGCCTTCAAAAATGGAAATTTTGCAAACGACCTCGGATTTCGACGAAACCACTTTTGTTGGATCCGTGATGTCAAGTTATTGCAAGATTCCAATTTTCATAATTTTTCGAATCAATATGTGAGTGTCGCTAAGGAAAACGTGGTTTGTCAATTTCGATCGACCTGAAAATGACCATTTTTCAAACGGACTCGGAATTTGACGAAACTAGTTTTGTTAAGGCCGTATCGTCAATACGAAGCTAGAAATTATTTTTCTGGAATTTTTCGAGTCCGTATGTGACCCCGGTATTTTGAAATGTACGTTTAAAATTCAGTATAATGATTTAAATGTAAATTCAACGGAAACTGATCGTAACCATCGAATTGGCCTACGTGACATATCCCATTGTGTTCGGAATAGGGGTAATACACTATGGATGACAGTCAATGGGCTCGATTTTGAGTTCGGAAATAAAAGTCAACCCTTTTGGAAATTAAAATATAATATAAATATATATATTTTTTGCACTTAAACCCCCTCCCCTTTTCATTTCTTCAATCAGAAAACAACACCTGACATCTCTCTCCCTCTTCTAATCGATCCCGCTCCTTCCCTCCCATCGCCTGCGCTCTGCCACCACCACCGTTGCCCCAGACCTCTCTGCCTCCCCTCTCTCTCCTCGTTCCCCTATCCTCTCTCTTCCCTCCTTCTTCTCCGTCGAAACCCAACCTCCCATGCTTCAAAGCTGACGCCCAGACCTCATGGCCGCCGCCGCCAATGCCCTGGAGCCCCACCGCGACGACAGAAGACCCCCCTCCTCCGCGCAGACTTCTCCTCCCCCCGGCGTGATTAACAGTGAAGAAAAAAGGGCAATTTAAAATAATTAATTATATTAGTTATATACTGATTTATATACTGATTTGTATAATGATCTATATACTATACTGATTTATAAAAGTGATATAGATAAATATGATTTTTGTTCATTGAAAGTTGTGATTTTGATTAAAGGAGATAGACTTTCTATATAGAAAGTTTTGATTATTCATATGAATAAAGATTATATTTTTATATAAGATTCATATGAATAAAAAGTAATAAAAATATAATTTTTATGATATAGAAAGGTCAAAAATATAATTTTTTTGATATAGAAAGGTTAAAAATATAATTTTTATACTAGTGGCATACTAAAAATATGATTTTTATTCATGTAGAGTAATAAAAATATAATCTTTATTAAGAGAAGAGCAATATAAAAATATAATTTTTATAACGAAGTGAAGATAAAAATTTGATTTTTATATATATGAGGTAAAGATAAAAATTCAATTTTTATATGTGTAGCGTATGCGGACGATGAAAGTGACAAGAAAAGAACGATGAAAATTTCCTACATATAAAGAGTCGTGGCGTGTGGTTTAGCTGGGGTGAGAACTTCTCACCTTTTAATTTTTTTTTCTAGTTAATAATATATACTAGGATGCAGACGGTGTTTAGTAGCACCCGACACTCGTCGTCCACAGACCATGGACGGCTTGTTTGTTTGTTTGATTTTGATCTGTAGTTGATTGTGTGATGTGATGTGAAATGAAATAAAATATTTATATAGTTAAAAATATTTTATAGTTGAAAATAGAATTTTTAACGTGAATATGAAATAAACATTTATAAACAAATCGGACGGTTTGTTTATATACACACATTTGACTGATATTGATTGGGACGATAAATTTTACACGTCGCCCAACTGCACAAATAAAATCTGTGTTTGACTGTTTGAAACCCCACACGGGTATTGGGATGGTGTATGACATACACTAATCCCAATAATTAGTTGTATGTCGATCAATTGATTGACAGACTGTTATAAGCGTTAAATATTTATATTTGATGCTTATACAGTGTAGAACGCACTTTGGATGATGGTTGATGATTTATCGTTGCTGTTATATATGTGTGTTGTAGAAAATCCATATAATTAACATTATATGGTAATCGATTGGGCCTCATTCTACATTTGAAAAAGAAATATTTAAATAGAATATTTGAAAAAGGAATATTTGATAGAAATATTTGAATAGAAATATTGGAATATAGAATATTTGAATATAGAAATATATGAAGCCGTGTTGATTAGATTGACGCCATTTTGATGTAAACGATATTTATATCGTTTGTATTCGTTTTATAAGGAATATTGAAAAGTGATTTCAAAATCGAATATTTTAAATTGAAATTCGAACAGAATTGAAACGAATTAGAATTCGAATTGAATTGAAAATAAAATGAATTCGAATTGAAATTGAATAGAATAGAATTTGAATAGAAAACGAATTCGAATTAAAATAAATAGAATTGAATTTGAATAGAAAATGAAGTTGAATAGAAATTGAATAGAATTGAATTCGAATTGAAATTGAATAGAAACGAATTCGAATTGAAATTGAATTGAATTGAATTGAAAACAAACTGAAATTGAATTAAAAATCGATTTGAATTGAAATCAATTTGAAATTAATTTAAAAAGAATTTATGAGGAAAAATTCAATTTTGATTTGAATTTGAAAAGAAGTTGAAATCGTTTTAAAAACGAATTTAAAACGATTTATATAATACGTTTTAAAAGGAAATCTACGAAGTATATATTATATATATTATATATATATATATATAATATAATGGCCTGAATAGAACGCGCCGCGCCGCGGTAGTTCGTGAATTTCGACCATTGACATCGAATGGATATTACGGGAGATCTGACCGTCGGATTCTCCTAAAACCGGAACCGTTGGGTTCGTATCGAAAAGAGCTTTCTAATGAATATTAGAAATTAGAAATCTAATGGTTGCATTTGGAATTATTTCCAAATCAAATTTGGAAAATGTCACTGTAAGTGCAGTTCGATGGCCGTTGATGGAAATCGACTGTACGGGCCTTGATAAAATTATTAAAAATAGTAATAATTTGTGTAAAATCATAAGAAATGATTTGGGAAGAATTGGGATGAAAAAATCCATATTTGAAAAGATTAAAATAGACTTTTATCGAAATGAACTAATTTTGAATTAGAATAATAATTTATTCATTTTTAAATAAATAAATTGGATTTGAAATGGTTTTGAAAATAACCAGAATTTCCAATAATTGCATTGGAATGGATTTGAATCGAAATTGTCTTCGGAATATTTCGATGTTGGATTTCGTGATTATATAGATGTTGTTATGGAAATTTGAAAGATATATATATATCGTTATTTCCAATACGATATTTGTTGGTCGTAGAATTTGATATTGAATATAAGTCGATATATTTTCTATTTAGAGCCATGTATTTAATATCAAATGTGATTTGAGTTTCTCGTGAATGGTGTCTTCATTAACACTGTTCTTAAGCCCAGCAGAGGAAAAGATTAAATCTTTTTATTTAGATTTAATGATGTGTACCAATTAAATAATATTTAATTGGAATTGAATTGGTATTGATTTTTGGGTTTATCATGAACAGTGTTTTAAATAACATTTGTTCTTTAACCGGATAATTAATGGAATGTGATTTTGGGTTGTCGTGAACGGTATCTTCAATAATACTGTTCTTAGAACCAAAGGAGATAAGAAAATCAGAAACTAACTGGAGATTAGTTAAGTTGAATGATTTCTGGAGTATTGATCTGATGTTGGTTCCGACCTTTAGGATTAATACTTAGGGAATTGCTCACTTGCTAATTTACGGTTAGGGACCGATTGAAATGTGATGTGATTTTGGGTTTATCGTGAACCGTGTTTTAAATGACACTGATTCTTTAACCCGGTTAATGATTAAAACTAAGTGGAGTTTTAATGAATCTTTAATTAGATTGAAAAGATCGCGAATGGAGCATCACCAGTTTTGCTCCAGGCGATAGTTAAATCTTTAATTAGATTTGAACGTGGAATGGTAATTGAATTTACCGATAACACCGTGGTGTTAGATATGAAGTATTACCAGTTTTACTTCATGGGATGAATAGGTTGGGATTGGGAAATTAAAACAAATGATTACTTCGGTAAGGTTCGTTATTCCTGACTAGTTTGAGTTGATATTCAAAAGAAGATTAAAGAATAAATTTAAACGAATTTATCTTTGATAAAATTAATGGGAACCTTTCCCTAAGAATGTGAAATTTAGAAACTAACTGTCGGTTAGCTAAGAAGAATTGTTTTTTGGATGTTGATCTGATGTTGGTTTCGGCCTTCGGGGTTAATATTAGGGGAATTATTCTCTTGATTAATTTACGATTAGTGACTGATGAATTGGAATTAGGCGTATGTTGTGTTTGTTTAACACTTGTTTATTATATACGCGAGTTATTCGGAAAGACCGGGTTTATCCCATTCTGAATAACTGATACGACGATAAGTCGAAGATGAAGACTGTGGTCGAAGACCGGAGGTTTTCACGTCGTTTGGATAATTACTGATGATCTTGATTGGGTCGAACACCCAAGAGAAGGGAATCAGATGGTGGTCGTCCAGATGTACTTGGAGATCGATGTATATGCGGGGTACTAGGTTCCTCCGGTTTCGTTCAGACCCAGAACGGACTTGTAAATGGACTGTGTGTCTGACATTGGATTTCATTCTGTGTGACTGATATCGGTCACATAGAGTGGTTTGCCTGTGTGGCATGCTAAGATGCAAATGATCAAGGCTTCTTTTGAAAAGCAGAGTCTTGTGGTTGATTATCAAAGCACGGCCTGTGTGACGTAGCTTTGTACAACGTTTAATTCGCGAGCCTCGCACCCCGGTTGTGAACCAGAAACGGGAGAGGACTTCAGGGAGGACATGCGTTACTTTCTAGCTAGAAGTGGCATCAGTGGTTTTACACGCCCTGACGAGTTTGACTTATGTGGTTGTTGCTGTTGCGAGGCGCCTCGGATTTATCGGTGACTATGTGAAGCCGATTGAGTCATTCATTGGCTCATTTGCGCCCCATAGGGTGGGGAAACACAGTGTTCAGGCATTTTAATTGTAACACCCCGTGTATTCTATAACAGTGAAATTCACAAATTAAAGTATAATTAATTTCAAATCAAAGAATTAAGGGAAACGGGATACGCCATTGTGTTCGTCTCGGAATTCTGCTTGAGATAGAGTCCGAGTTTGCGTAAAACGGACTCTGTATGAAGGAGATATGGCCTCTGGAAGTTTCAGAATTCAGTTTAAAATCTAAACAGACCGAAACAGCTTAGAAACCAAGTTTAAAATTCAAAAATCGGGCCGGATTGGCCAGGGCGGGAATTTTCCCGCCCAAGACACCCAGGTCGACCTGGGCTACCCAGGTCGACTGGGTAGTCGACCTGGGGCACCTAGGTCGACTACATAGTCGACCAGGGGGTCGACTGGGGGGTCGACCTAGCCCCTGAGCCAGGTCGAACCCAGCCCACCCTGGCTGGCCTAGTCTGTGTTTGGTCGATTTTCTGAGCCTTGCCTTGTCACTAGGGCTAGGTGTCAGCTCCTGGTTGGTCTCTCTTTCAAACGAACGGCTATTATTAAACCAAGCTCCATGGACGGTCTAAATCAACTCACAAACTCTATAAAAAGGACCTAAGACTAACCTTAATTCACACAAACTAAAATGGAGATGAGACCGTCATGCTGCTGAGGAGGGACTAAGGATAGCCGTCAGAAATTGGGAGACAATTAGGAGATAAATCAAAAGCTTAAAGCAACGTCAATTGAATCAAAACAACGCCTACAACAAAGGATAGCATCTCCAAATTCAGAATTCAGATTCCTGAATTGAAGATTCATCATACGTTGTAAGTAGAGTGTTATTCCGATATGAATAATTAATTGCGTTTGATTTGTGTAAAATGCGAGATGGAATTGTGGCGATAATAATCTATATTTGTATGTTATTTTAATTCTAAACGATTTGGGAATGTTATGGTATACGATTGGATATTTGCAAGTATGTGATTTGTGTTGGAAGGTAACAACGAAATGGAATTGTGGCGATAATAATCTATACTCGTATGTTATTTTGATTCTAAACGATTTGGAAATGTTATGGTATACGATTGGATTCATACAAGTATATGATTTATGTTGACAACCATATGTTGTGGAATTTTAATTGGGATTCATGCAATATGATGTACATACTTTTATGATCACTTTTAGTGTGTAATTGGACTCGACTAAGCACTATGATTTATGTGAATCTATGTTGAAATTGGCAAATCATACTTTTGTATTAGAAACAAAAGTAAACACCTTTATGAACATGACTAAACTATGTTTGGTATTATGCCTAGTTGAAACATGTTTTAGGCCTAAGTTGTTATCAAAACCATATGGTGATATATGTGACACAATTAAGTTAGGTTTACATCCCAATTGCAAGTTTACAATGATTCATGTTTAAGTATTATTTATGCCATAATTACATGAATAGAATGATTCATGTTTAAGTATTATTTATGCCATGATTATATGAATAGAACGATTCATGTTTAAGTATTGTTTATGCCATAATCGTATGAATAGAATGATTCATGTTTAAGTGTCGTTTATGTCATGATTATATGCTGTTACAATTGCAAGTTCACATGTGCCTACTTTATGTTAATTGAATCGTTATGTTGCAAGTTCATGCGTTCACACTTCCCTTTTATGTCACCTCATAAACATCATGTTGTAAGCCTCCCCTTTTCATATGGCTAAGTTGGGTTTAAATATTAAACCCAACACATCTTACATTGTAGCAAACGAGTAAAACGGGGGTAATGACGTTTGGGTTAAAATATAGAACATTTATGTTGGCATGTTTGACGCATGCCAACAACCTTGAAAAACAATTAAGTGGCATAAATAAATTTTAATCAATAAAGATAAATTTGAATAATGGGCTGCAAATATTTACATATAAAAAGAAAAGAGACAAAATTTGTAATTGTAGAAAATACGATGTGTTTAACCCGAGGTTGGATTGAGTTGTGATGTAAACCTGCCCGGAACCGCCCGGCTGTCCAGTAGTCACAACAATACCTATCCAATGTGGGTGGTTAAACACGGAGCCCAATAAGGACCCGAGGTTAGACTGAGTTGTGGCGTAAGACTGCCCGGACCCAACCGGCAACAGGCAGCCACAACAATACCTGTCTAATGTGAGAGGTCGAGGCTTTAATAAGACAATTAAGGCTGAGTCAGGATTGATAGGATTAAGTAAATTATATTAATACTTAATCAAAATGGAACATGCTAAACTAAATAGACTGATTGGGGGGTTAGGTTTGTAAATCACTTAACCAACTTAGCATGTTGGCTAGAAATAGAAAACCTAGTAGCGGGGGACCCTTTTCAGCAGTAACCCTACAAGGTGTATCAGGGTACCCTGAACTAGGCAGGGTGGGGCACGATTACTGGGCTGACTGTAAGAGGTCAAATCGATGGCGGTGGTGCAGCAGTGTAGGTTCTAACGGGGTGCGGGCGTGCACACACTCCGGCGCAGAAAAATAAGGCATTGGGCACCAGTAGCATACCTGTGCATTCTAGGATTGTGTCGGGCCGCCATCATGGGACTTGATACACCCCATGGTGGGACCAGCATAGGTAACTACAACATCGGGGGCCGTAAGACACATGTAACTATGCGAGTAGGAGCCGATCATCAGAAATGGATCACTTCACCCTAATTATGGGGTGCCTGTTGGGAACTAGTTTATATGGGTACAGAGATTAATATGGGGTACGATAGGGTATTCGATCCTAGACAACTTAACTTAGTTTATGGTACTTTCTCATTTCCAGTTTATACTTATCATACCCAGTTCTTTATTCATAGACTGAATAGTCCTAGACTTACTCAGGCTTTATGTCTAACTCTACTTTTCTTTCGCCTTCTTTTCTTTTGTTCCCCCCTCCCCCCCGGTCCACAGGGAGGGAATACCGCAGCTTGACCAGTTTTCACATCCAACTTGAAGAGAAAGAATGTATTGCTTGGATCTTTTCCGTTTTGGACTATGGCTTTGGACAGCTTATGGGACTTTTGCAGTTTATTTATGTTTTCTTTATGCTTCTTTAAATAATGTAATCAAGACAGTTATGAAGGTGTTATGTTTTTGGAAGTATTGTAAGACAATTATGGCATGGTTTGTGTAACACGTATTTTAATGGAATAAAAGTTGTTGTTGTTTTCCGCTGTTCAAAAATATGTGATCTTATATCTGTCTTGTATATCTGTGACTTATACTTATAAACCTCCACCAAAATTAGGGCATTCCCTTTGAGAGTGACCCTAACGGAGGTGGGGTGTTTCACTTGGTATCAGAGCATAGGTTTACTAGATAAGATAAAAAGTTTTGAAAATTTATTTTCAAAAAGGAAATTTAAAGAAGCATTTTTTTAAAGATAAAATATTATTTTATTTTAAAAAAAAAAAGCAAAGTCCCCCAAGGCCATAGGTACTATCTCTTATCCTTCGTTTTGAATCTATCCTTTTTGTTTCAGCATGTCCGAAGAACTTAACTTGCCAGAGGGTGTACCAATACCTGGTTGGTTTAGACGATTCTTAGAAGCAAGGGCCACTCAGCCAGGTCCTACCGTTCCTCCTCCCCCAGCTGCAGGAAATCAACTGGCTGCGGCAGCGCCTCTTCCTCCACCTCCTCCGCGGGGAAACACTTTTGCTAAGATATGTAAAGATTTTAAAGCTATGGGAGGAAAGGATTTTCATGGAACTGAGTCCTTCGTAGCAGCTAGAAATTGACTGAAAGAAACCGAGGACTTATTCGTCATCTTTGAGGTAGAAGATAGGCAGAAAGTACAACTGGCAGTATGGCTACTAAAGGGCGAGGCTTCCTACTGGTGGGAAGTCACTAATGCAGAAAGACCAGTGGAAATGTGGGAGGACTTTAGGGCAAGGTTTGAGGCTAAATTTCTCTCAGACGCGGAAAGGAGTTTGCAATTGGAAAAACTCTTATTTCTGAAGCAAGGGAACAAGACAGTCAAAGAGTATGTTAATCGGTTCGATGAGCTGGCTAGGTTCGGACTGGACCTAGTCAACACCCCGCACAAGAAGGCTCTCCGTTTTGTCAAAGGGTTGAATGAGCCATTACACAGTTTGGTCATGACCCATATACCCATGGGAGCTACATATGAAAGGTTGGTACAGATGGCATTGCTGAATGAAGAGGATAAGGGCAAGAAGGAGACAAAGGCAGAAAGCTCTCAAGGGAAGAAAGAGGGTTTACAGCCTAAGAAGACAGACTTTAAGAAGGGCGGGAAAGACAACAAAGAGAAGAGGAAGTGTAATTTCTATGGCAAAGTGGGGCACTTAGTGAAAGATTGCCGGAAAAAGAAGGCTAAGATGAATGGTGAGTGCTTTTCTTGTGGTGAGACGGAATATCTGGCTAAGGATTGCCCAAAGAAGCGAGGGCAGGGGCAGAGGGCTGGATCCACCTCCTGGGCACAAGTTCATGCGCTAGAAGCACCACCTCTGCAACAGCGAGGTATAAATACTTCTGTAGAAAGTGTAGTTTATCTTTATGATCACTCCGTTCGCACTTTATTTGATTCTGGCGCATCACACTCCTTTATCTCGTCTGCTTTAGTATAATCTCTGCACCTAGAAACTAGAATGGTAGAGGACCCCTTAATTGTTTCAAATCCCATTGGGGGCCCAGCTTATTTATCTATGATCTGTGTGGGATTGAAAATTTCTATTCTAAGCGTAGAATTTAAATGTGGTGCCTTTGTTTTGGGCTTTTCGGGATATGGTTTGATTTTGGGCATGGATTGGCTATCCAGTAATGGGGCTATCCTTGATTGTGAGAAAAGGGTTATAAGGCTCCTGACCCAGCTCGGTAACACTTTGGAAATTACTTGTAATCCCTCGTATGCGGTTAAGCTTAGTTATCTTGAATCGCTAGATGCCTCTGTTGAAAGTTTGCAATCGGTTAGAGTGGTCCGGGAATATCCGGATGTCTTCGAAGAGGTGAAGGGCTTGCCTCCGAAGAGGGAGATAGACTTCCGCATATATCTTGTAGATAATTCAAAGCCCGTTGCATTGCCCGTTAGACACATGGCTCCATGGGAAAGAAAAGAGATCAGTAAACATATTAAAGAGCTTCTAGAGAAGGGGTTCATTAGAAGGAGCATTTCAGAATGGGGCGCACCAATGGTGTTCGCTACAAAGGCGGATGGTTCACTCCATCTATGTGTTGACTATAGGGAGCTCAACAAGCTAACGAAAAAGAATAGGCACCCCCTCCCCAGAATTGACGATCTGTTTGATCAGCTTGTAGGAGCGTCTGTTTTCTCCCAACTCGATTTAGCGACCGGCTTTCATCAGCTAAGGGTGGCTGAAGATAATATCGATAAAACGGCATTCAGAACCCCAGACGGCTTCTTTGAATGTCTTATCATGCCTTTCGGCTTGACAAACGCACCTGCTTACTTCGTGGACCTGATGAGTAGGGTATTCAGAGACTTCCTCAATAAGTTCGTAGTGGTCTTCGTAGACGACATCCTTATCTTCTCAAAGAGTGAAGAGGAACATGCTCAGCACTTAAGGGCAATCATGGAAACTCTGCGAGTCCATCAGCTAAAAGCCAAATTCTCCAAATGCCACTTTTGGAGAGAGGAGGTAAGATTTCTTGGGCACATAGTATCCAAGGAAGGATTAGCAGTAGACCCGGCTAAAGTAGTAGCGGTGCAGGATTGGAAGACACCAAAGAACGCAACAGAGGTCCGAAGCTTTCTCGGGCTAGTAGGCTTTTATCGGAAATTCATCATAGACTTTGCAAAGATATCAGCCCCGCTCACAAAATTGACCAAGAAGAATCTAGTGTTCAATTGGGACTTGGATTGCGAGTTTGCTTTCCAGCGACTGAAAATGGCTCTTACAACAGCCCCAGTTTTAACGTTGCCAGATGGAAGCAAGATGTTCACAGTTTATACAGATGCATGTGGGACAGGTCTAGGCGTTGTCTTAATGCATGAAGGAAGGGTAGTAGCTTATGGCAGGAGGCAGTTGAAAGTGCATGAAAAGAACTACCTGACCCACGATCTTGAGTTAGCCGCCATCGTCTTTGCACTCAAGCCTTGGCGACACTATCTCCTAGGTGAGAAGTTCGAACTTTACACTGACCATAAATCGTTGAAATATCTTTTCTCGCAGAAAGATCTTAACTTGAGGCAACAGAGATGGATGGAGTTTCTTGCCTCATATGATTTCGAGATCTCCTACACTCCGGGCAAAGGCAACGTAGTGGCAGACGCGTTGAGCCGAAAGAAACTAACCCTAAGCCCGTTGTTTGTTGAAAGACAAAGCTTAGAGTTTATAGCCAACTTTGACTTTAGGCCTTCCTCCAATTTTGTACCAGGCTTGCTAGAATCTCTCGAAGTACGCCCGACTTTAGTGGACTCAATAGGGACAGCACAACGCGAAGACCCTCAGCTTGTGGAGACGATTGATAGGCTAATTAGGGGTGAGACTTCAAGTCACCTCAGCAGGTACTCCATCAACGACAAGGGTTGGCTAAGGCGAGACGGAAGACTATGCGTCCCACAGACAAGGGATTTAGTAAAGAAGGTTCTCGAGGAAGCGCATCACTCCAAGATGACGATACACCCAGGCGGAGATAAAATGTACAAGGACATAAAAAGAACTTTCTTTTGGAACGGCATGAAGAAAGACGTGGCAGAATTTGTTTCTAAGTGTATGGTGTGCCAACAGGTTAAGGCGGAACAGAAAAAGCCTGGCGGTCTGCTCCACCCTCTAGAGGTACCGCAGTGGAAGTGGGATAGCATCTCAATGGACTTCATCGATGGGCTGCCTAGGTCTAGAAGAGGCAACACTAGCATTTGGGTAATAGTGGATAGGCTTACAAAAAGCGCCCACTTTTTACCTGTCAAAAGTAAAAGAACTGCCTCATCCCTAGCATCTCTTTACCTCAAGGAAATCGTTCGACTCCATGGAATACCATCCAACATTGTTAGTGACTAAGACCCCATCTTCACAAGTGAGTTTTGGCGGAGTCTGCAAGAAGCGGTAGGCACACAGTTATGCTTGAGCATAGCCTATCATCCCCAAACCGACGGCCAAACAGAAAGAGTGAACAGAGTTTTGGAGGACCTTTTAAGACTGTGCGTCCTTGACTTCGGAGGGACGTGGGAAGACCATCTTCCTTTGGTGGAATTTGCCTACAACAACAGCTACCAAGCAACCATCGGAATGGCACCCTTCGAAGCTTTATATGGAAGACCGTGTCGATCACCCACTTGTTGGTGGGAGTCTACTGATAAGCTCATACTTGGACCAGACATGATCCGAGAGACTTCAGAGAAAGTAGACTTAATACGAAGAAGGATGAAGACGGCCCAAGACAGACAAAAGTCCTACGCCGACAAGAGGAGGACCGACCTTGAATTTGAGGTTGGGGACAGAGTTTCTCTTAAGGTATCTCCGCTAAGGAACGTTGTTCGTTTTGGAAGCACAGGAAAGCTAGCACCAAGGTTCGTAGGGCCATTCCCTATCATCGAGAAAATTGGGAAAATGGCCTATAGATTGGAGCTACCCAAAAAATTGGCCGGAGTTCACAACGTCTTTCACGTTTCACATCTCCGAAAATGTCTACATGAGTCTGCTGAAGTGGTAGAGCCAAATATCCTAGAAGAAGCTGAAGTGGGACGCGAAGCAACCGTAAGGAAAGTTCCAACCCACATATTAGGAACGGAAGTGAAGAAGCTACGCAACCGCGAAGTCAAGCTCGTCAAAGCTCAGTGGAGCGACGCCAAAGAAGATGCAACTTAGGAAACGGAAGCTAGAATACGCGCAGCCTATCCTTTTCTTTTCGAGGGTACATCTTTGATCTTTCCTTTTTCCTTAAGTTGCGCTTTTATCTATCCTTTTAGGTATATCTCCTCGACCTTATCTTTTCGGAAGAAACCCTTTGGATGAAAACATGTAATTGAAACATGTTATGGATGATGGTTGCAAGTGGTTGCAAGTGATTGCTAGTGGTTGCTCGTGGTCGCATATACACACACAATCTAGGTTTTAGATCGGCTCAGTCACTTCATATTTCATATGCATAAATGTATTTATATTCGTAGATGGTTGAAATTTAATGTGTTGTCTTATGGATGTTGCATTTGGGTGAATGATTGTGCACTCATGTAGAATCATGAATAGGAAAATTTGCATACATAATGGATTCATGGCACTCACATAATTTGCATTAAGGAGGTCAACTGAATCAGTAGACCGCCTGATTTTGCATTAGATAAGTACATGCACACACACACTTTGCATATGATCATGAAGCATTAGAAGTCTTTTAAGAACAATGGATGCTCGTGTTTGATGGATGAGTAGATGGATGTTTGGATGTTAGGATATACATTCTTCCTGAACTTGAAGATTTCGGGGACGAAGTCCTTTTAAGTGGGGGAGAATGTAACACCCCGTGTATTCTATAATAGTGAAATTCACAAATTAAAGTATAATTAATTTCAGATCAAAGAATTAAGGGAAACAGGATACGCCATTGCGTTCGTCTCGGAATTGTGCTTGAGATAGAGTCCGAGTTTGCATAAAACGGACTCCGTATGAAGGAGATATGGCCTCTGGAAGTTTCAGAATTTAGTTTAAAATCCAAACAGACCGAAACAGCTTAGAAACCAAGTTTAAAATTCAAAAATCGGGCCGGATTGGCCAGGGCGGGAATTTTCCCGCCCAAGACACTCAGGTCGACTGGGTAGTCGACCTGGGCTACCCAGGTCGACTGGGTAGTCGACCTGGGGCACCCAGGTCGACTACATAGTCGACCTGGGGATCGACTGGGGGTTCGACCTGGCCCCTGAGCCAGGTCGAACCCAGCTCACCCTGGCTGGCCTAGTCTGTGTTTGGTCGATTTTCTGAGCCTTGCCTTGTCACTAGGGCTAGGTGTCAGCTTTTGGTTGGTCTCTCTTTCAAACGAACGGCTATTATTAAACCAAGCTCCATCGACGGTCTAAATCAACTCACAAACTCTATAGAAAGGACCTAAGACTAACCCTAATTCACACAAACTAAAATGGAGATGAGACCGTCATGCTGCTGAGGAGGGACTAAGGATAGCCATCAGAAATTGGGAGACAATTAGGAGATAAATCAAAAGCTTAAAGCAACGTCAGTTGTATCAAAACAATGCCTACAACAAAGGATAGCATCTCCAAATTCAGAATTCAGATTCCTGAATTGAAGATTCATCATACGTTGTAAGTAGAGTGCTATTCCGATGTGAATAATTAATTGCGTTTGATTTGTGTAAAATGCGAGATGGAATTGTGGCGATAATAATCTATATTTGTATGTTATTTTAATTCTAAACAATTTGGGAATGTTATAGTATACGATTGGATATTTTCAAGTATGTGATTTGCGTTGGAAGGTAACAACGAAATGGAATTGTGGCGATAATAATCTATACTTGTATGTTATTTTGATTCTAAACGATTTGGAAATGTTATGGTATACGATTGGATTCATACAAGTATATGATTTATGTTGACAACCATATGTTGTGGAATTTTAATTGGGATTCATGCAATATGATGTACATACTTTTATGATCACTTTTATTGTGTAATTGGACTCGTCTAAGTACTATGATTTATGTGAATCTATGTTGAAATTGGCAAATCATACTTTTGTATTAGAAACAAAAGTAAACACCTTTATGAACATGACTAAACTATGTTTAGTATTATGCCTAGTTGAAACATGTTTTAGGCCTAAGTTGTTATCAAAACCATATGGTGATATATGTGACACAATTAAGTTAGGTTTACATCCCAATTGCAAGTTTACAATGATTCATGTTTAAGTATTATTTATGCCATAATTACATGAATAGAATGATTCATGTTTAAGTATTATTTATGCCATGATTATATGAATAGAACGATTCATGTTTAAGTATTGTTTATGCCATAATCGTATGAATAGAATGATTCATGTTTAAGTGTCGTTTATGTCATGATTATATGCTGTTACAATTGCAAGTTCACATGTGCCTACTTTATGTTAATTGAATCGTTATGTTGCAAGTTCATGCGTTCACACTTCCCTTTTATGTCACCTCATAAACATCATGTTGTAAGCCTCCCCTTTTCATATGGCTAAGTTGGGTTTAAATATTAAACCCAACACATCTTACATTGTAGCGAACGAGTAAAACGGGGGTAATGACGTTTGGGTTAAAATATAGAACATTTATGTTGGCATGTTTGACGCATGCCAACAACCTTGAAAAACAATTAAGTGGCATAAATAAATTTTAATCAATAAAGATAAATTTGAATAATGGGCTGCAAATATTTACATATAAAAAGAAAAGAGACAAAATTTGTAATTGTAGAAAATACGATGTGTTTAACCCGAGGTTGGATTGAGTTGTGATGTAAACCTGCCCGGAACCGCCCGGCTGTCCAGTAGTCACAACAATACCTATCCAATGTGGGTGGTTAAACACGGAGCCCAATAAGAACCCGAGGTTAGACTGAATTGTGGCGTAAGACTGCCCGGACCCAACCGACAACAGGCAGCCACAACAATACCTGTCTAATGTGAGAGGTCGAGGCTTTAATAAGACAATTAAGGCTGAGTCAGGATTGATAGGATTAAGTAAATTATATTAATACTTAATCAAAATGGAACATGCTAAATTAAATAGACTGATTGGGGGGTTAGGTTTGTAAAGCACTTAACCAACTTAGCATGTTGGCTAGAAATAGAAAACCTAGTAGCGGGGGACCCTTTTCAGCAGTAACCCTACAAGGTATATCAGGATACCCTGAACTAGGCAGGGTGGGGCACGATTACTGGGCTGACTGCAAGAGGTCAAATCGACGGCGGTGGTGCAGCAGTGTAGGTTCTAACGGGGTGCGGGCGTGCACACACTCCGGCGCAGAAAAATAAGGCACTGAGCACCAGTAGCATACCTGTGCATTCTAGGATTGTGTCGGGCCGCCACCATGGGACTTGATACACCCCATGGTGGGACCAGCATAGGTAACTACAACATCGGGGGCCGTAAGACACATGTAACTATGCGAGTAGGAGTCGATCATCAGAAATGGATCACTTCACCCTAATTATGGGGTGCCTGTTGGGAACTAGTTTATATGGGTACAGAGATTAATGTGGGGTACGATAGGTTATTCGACCCTAGACAACTTAACTTAGTTTATGGTACTTTCTCATTTCCAGTTTATACTTATCATACCCAGTTCTTTATTCATAGACTGAATAGTCCTAGACTTACTCAGGCTTTATGTCTGACTCTACTTTTCTTTCGCCTTCTTTTCTTTCGTTTCCCTCCCCCCCCAGGTCCACAGGGAGGGAATACTGCAGCTTGACCAGTTTTCACATCCAGCTTTAAGAGAAAGAATGTATTGCTTGGATCTTTTCCGTTTTGGACTATGGCTTTGGACAGCAATTATGGGACTTTTGCAGTTTATTTATGTTTTCTTTATGCTTCTTTAAATAATGTAATCAAGACAGTTATGAAGGTGTTATGTTTTTGGAAGTATTGTAAGACAATTATGGCATGGTTTGTGTAACACGTATTTTAATGGAATAAAAGTTGTTGTTGTTTTCCGCTGTTCAAAAATATGTGTTCTTATATCTGTCTTGTATATCTGTGACTTATACTTATAAACCTCCACCAAAATTAGGGCATTCCCTTTGAGAGTGACCCTAACGGAGGTGGGGTGTTCCATTAATCCACATCGGTGGACCGGCCCTGACGATCCAAGGTGCAGTTGCGGCTGTTCCTGAGACATGGTAGGCTAGATTGTCTCGAATCGGTGGAGGACGATCCCTGACCTCGGTTCACAGATGGAAATCCAACTTCCAATACGTGTCGTTTCGATTTTAGTTGTAATCCTATATATGGCGACATAGTGGGATGGGGATCTTATGCCGCCTATTATTGATACTTATGACTTGAAGTTGTTTTGACACTATACACCTATTATAGTATCAAATGATTTGTTTTAAACGTATCAAGCATGCTTTGGCTATTATAAGGGAAAACCCTATCCTCTGGTTTGTGTTGCATTGTGTGATGGGAACTGGGTCTTATAATAGCTTCATTGTTCTTTATTTAGCATTGCACTGTTGTTTTATGCACTGGTATCCTTGAGAGGAAACCCGTTCCGTGTTATGCGGCGTGGTCCCTTCATTTACCTAACTTTAAAATAAAGATTTATAGCTGTTTTAGTTCTCACACCAGTCCCATGACTGACCTGCAGTTTATTATTTTAACCTAAACTCTGGGTGCCCTTATTTTGACATGGGCAGCTAGTAGTTTTGGTTTTGCAGATTTATATTCACAGGATCCTGGTTTACAGCTGGAACGATACTCGGAAAGCTTTGTATCGGCGTATAACTTTTAGTTGTGTATTGTATTATTTTCTGCTGCTATGTAATGTATTGTAATCTCTGATATTTACCGAATGTAATATTCATTTATACTCTGTATATTCTTGTATCTGATGGTATTGTTGTAAATAACAATGAAACGTTCTTCCGTCTGCGTTCTAATTTGTCGTGTTCTCAAAACAATCAGGCGTTTCGAACGGTCTGGGTCGGTCTAGCGACTGATTCGAATCGAGCGAAATTCCTTTTCGTTATAGGAAATAACGATATTAATATATCTTTCAAATTTCCATAACAATATCTGTATAATCACGAAATCCAACATCGAAATATTCCAAAGACAATTTCGATTCAAATCCATTCCAATTCAATTATTGGAAATTCTGGTTACTTTTAAAACCCTTTCAAATCCAATTTATTTATTTCAAAAATAAATGGATTATATTTATAGTTAAAAACTAGTTCATTTCGATAAAAATCTATTTTTATCTTTTCAAATATGGAATTTTTCATCCCAATTCTTTCCAAATCATTTCTTATGATTTTACAGTAATTATTGATAATTTTAATAATTTTATCAAGGCCCATACAGTCGATTTCCATCAACGGCCATCGAACTGCATTTACAGCGACCTTTTCCAAATAGGATTTGGACATAATTCCAAATCCAACCATTAGATTTCAAATTTCTAATATTCGTTAGAAATCTCTTTCCGATACGAACCCAACGGTTCCAGTTTTAGGATAATCCGATGGTCTAATCTCCCGTAATGTCCATTCGAAGTCAATGGTCGAAATTCGAGAACTGCCGCAGCGCGGCGCGTTCTATTCAGGCCATTATATGTATATATATATATCATCGATTTCCTTTCAAAACATATTTTATAAATCGTTTTAAATTCGTTTTCAAAATGATTTCAACTTCCTGTTCAATTTCTATTCAAAACTGAATATTCCATATCATCGATATATAAATGATACTATTTTCAAAACATTAGATTTTGAAATCAATTCCTTTTCGATATTCATTATAAAAATGAATAAAATCGATATAAATATCGTTCACATCAAAATGGTGTCAATCTAACCAACACGGCTTTATATATTTCAATAGCTTCGTTATTCTATTCAACAATTGAATATTTTCTTCAATACATGAATATATACTTTATTCAACACATGAATATTTATTAATTCTTACTTACAATAAAAATGTGAACTTTATTGTATAAATATTTCATTCAAAACATGAATTCCCTTTTATTCAACACATGAATATATATTTTATTCAACACATGAATTTTCTTTTATTCAACACATGAATATATATTTTATTCAACACATGAATTTTCTTTTACTCAACACATGAATGTATATTTTATTCAACACATGAATTTTCTTTTATTCTTTATTTTCCAAATTGGAATGAGTCCCAATCAATTACCATATAATGTAAATTATATGGATTCCTTATGAAACGACCCAAACTTCCCAGTAAAGGAAAGCTCGTATTGCTTTGAGAACAACACACATCAGAACACAAAACAGAAGAACATTTTATTACTGTTACAACAATTACATCAGAGTACAAGAATATTTCAGAGTATGAATAAATAATGTGCATTGGAAATACAATAATGTCATAGTTTTAAATTACATTTAAATAGCAGCGGAAAAGTAATACAAAACGCAACTGAAAGAAATACACGGATACAGAGTCTTCCGAATATCACTTTAGTTGTAGACCAGGTTCCTGTGAATATAATATCTGCAAAACCTAAACTACTAGCTGCCCATGTGGAAAATGTGGGCATCCAAAGTTTAGGTTAAAACAATAAACTCTATGTCAGTCATGGGACTGGTATGAGAACTCAAAACAGTTATTAAGTTGATTTTAAAGTTAGGTAAATCAAGGGACCACGCCGTATAACACGGAACGGGTTTACCCCCAAGAATACCAGTGCATAAAACGACGCAATGCTTATTGAAAAAATGAAGCTATTATAAGACTCAGGTTCCATCACATAATGCAATGCAAGCCGGAGGATAGAGTTTTACCTTATAATAGCCAAACATGCTTGATACGTATAAAACAATATTATTCTAATATTACTATAAGTGTATAGTGTATAAAACAACTTCGAATATAAATGTATCAATCATAGACGACATAGCTACCAAATACTATGTCGCCATACTAGTTCTACAATCCAAACCGAAATGTCTTGTATTGGAAATTGGGTTTCCATCATGATTCAAGGCTAGGGAGGAGCTCCTTACCAATTCGAGACACTCTAGCAAATGCTTCAGGATAACACCTATGGGCAACCCTTAGATCCTGCAGGGCCGGTCCACACCTAATGTTAGTGGACTGGCAATTCCTGAACACACGTTTCCCGGTCCTTTTGGTCCTCCAGTATGACCACTTACGGCCTATAAACTCGAGACGCCTCAATCCATCATCCACATAAGTAAAAAAATGTCAGGGCTGGTAGGTCGCTGACACCACTTCTTGCTAGAAAGAAACGTGTGCACTCCATGCGTTCCCTTCTCCCGTTTCAGACTCTAGTCGGGGAGTGAGGCTCGCAAAGTAATGCTATACACAAAGCTACGCCTAAACAGGCTATGCTTTGATCATCAATTACAAGGCTCTGCTTTTCAACAAAAGCCTTGATCCCTGCAACTCAGCATGCCACATTGTCAATCCATACCATACCATCGATTTCTGCCAATATATACCAACTAAGGGTGTTAAGCAAGAGAATAAATTTTCCGCCACCAACGGATACGTATTAATAGAGATCAACGAATACAGCATAAAGGAATACAACGTCAGACATACCATCCATTTACAAGTCCGTTCTGGGTCTGAACGAAACCGGATTTCCTCACATTTCCGTCGATCTCCAAGTACGTTTGGATGATCACCACTTTTTCCATCGTCTTGGGTATACGGTCCAATCAAGATAGCAATAACCATCCAAATGATGTGAAGAACTCCGGTCTTCAACCACCGTCTTTCTCTTTGACTCTTGATCGACGTATTAATTATTCAAAATGGGTTAAACCCGGTCTTTCTGAATAATTCGCGTATTTTATAATCAAGTGCTATAAAAACACATCCAACGCCTCATTCCAATTCAGAATATTCTTTGATTTTAATTTAAACCAATTTAAGGTTTATTCAACTAGTCGGGATTAACACCTTACCGAAGTAATCATTTATTAATATCCCATTCCCAACATATACAACCCATGGAGTAAATGTAACGTCCCGTATTTTTGGCCGTCAAATATTTAATTTAATTTATTATCTTAAGTATTATATTTGGGATTATAATGGATTTTTAATATTTAATTCGTTATTTAAATGAAGTTTGAACGTTATATATTTATATAATTATAAAATGAGCTCGAAATGGCGCTGCAGTTCGTAATATGAAGTTTTGAGCTTCAACTGATAATACAGGATCCGATATAAGTCGGATTTCTGTGAAACGAGAAACGTTGGAAACGTATTAATTATAATTTTCATACGAAAGAGAAAAATCCAGATTTCGTGTTACGGTTTGTTAGTTATGGCCAAATCAAATTTTGAAATAGTCGCTGTAAAAATCATTATTTAATTGTAGGCCATTAAAATGGCCATTTTGCAAACAGAGGTCGTTTTCGACGAAATCAGTTTCATTAGAACCGCATCGTTAAATTATTGTACGGTGTTAAATGGCGTGGCAAACCGATGTCGTATGTGACCACGACAGCCATAAACGCCCGCTCAATTTATGTATAGCGCGTAATTAACATAATAAAGGATTATTTGGGTATAACTTGAGTAGACGATCGAATTAGGCCACGAAACCAGTTCCGGTGAGTTCGTATCGTCGATTAGAGTCAGGATAGGCATATAGTTTGTTATTTTTGAAGACCGGGTAATTTGGCGTTAAAAAGGGCATTGCGGTGCACGAAAAAAAACAGCCTACCGGGGAAACAGTCTCAGAATGCGACGAAACTGGTGCCGTTGGGTTCGTATTGAAAAATTATTTTAGGATATCGAGGTTTCAAGTTGATTGGATTTATCTAGTGATCGTGGAAAAATTTAACGCGTGTTTATTTCCGGTTTTATAAAGGAATTTTTTTCATACGACCTCGGATTTCGACGAAACTTGTCCCATTGGGTTCAGAATACCTTTTTACATTAAGATTAGCCTTTTTATCAGAAAATAGAGATTTTATATGGTGGTTTTTACCACGATTTCTCCACGACGAAGTTTTTGCATATTATTATATTATTAAATCCATCCCATTTTTTCTTTTTGGCTTGTCCCTTTTGATTACGTGACTTGCTCCCTGCACCTTGCGCCAAACATTTTAAACCTTGGCTATCATACAAACAAACCCATTTCTTTACTTGCGTGTCAACCCATTTCAGTGCCTTGGCCACCAAACAACTGATTTCCTTGCGTATCAAACATATACGATTACTTGCGTGCCACACAACAATTAAAATATCTTTTCCTTGTGCTCCAATCAAACTTATTCCTTGTCTGCCAAACAAATTACCCGTGCCGACCAAGCTTTTCATTGAAATCTCCACCCACATGCTACTTAGCAGACCTAAATATATATATATATATATTAATTAGACCGTGGCCACCACGTTTTCTCCCTTATAAATACAAGACGTCCATCTTCTGTTTTCTTCAAACCAAGGACATGGATGCCTTCCTCCTCCACTGTTTCTAACGGCAGCATCCTTCTTAAAAGAAAAATAAATAAATAAAAAAAAGGAGAAGAAGCAGGAGAGAAAGGGAAGATGAGCGGTCGGAAAAGGGAGTGAGGAGTTGCGTGTGAAGAGGGGTTGAAGTTTTGGTTTCGGTTATCATACCAGTAAGAGGAAAAATATGAACATTGTATTCATTGGCCTGGTGACGTGGCAAGCATGGTGGAGCCGATGTTTATGTTTGGGGACGTAACAGTATAGCATTAAGGAAGGGAAGATCAAAAGCTGGTAAGTACTATGAAGCTTTCTTTGCGCAAGAATGAAAAGTTTAAGCTGAGAAAAATTTACATATTCGGGTTGTGATTCAGTCAAGCTAATGGACTGTTTAAGCTGTAAAGTTGCAGAAATTGAATGGGCAGAAAGCAATGTATTCGGCTATAGTTTGAACGAAGCAGAACCAAACATAGGCCATGATCAGAAGGAAGGAAAAGTAATTAGTTTTATTTATATTATAATGATTAAAGATATAGAAATTTCAATTAAAAAGATTATATTTAAACCGTTAAATAACTTTAGATGTGTTGTCAGAATTGAACGAAGCTGGTGGCGATGGAACCATATCAGCGAAGGCTAACTATCGTGCTATTCTGGATGAATTTGGAACTACCAGGAATTTTATTTAATTTTAAACGATTGTTTAAAATTAAATGAAAACCACCTGAACCGTCAATCGAAATAAAATGGTGAGTTAATTCTCACACCTTCTGGAATTCTATAATGTGGTAAATTCATATTAAAATATAATTTACCTTTAAATTGATTGATTGATTGCTATTGACTGCTATGGTTGATTGGATGCAGTTAATTAGATTTAATTAATTATATGAAATTTATTTCATATATTATTATGAAATGTTTAACGAGCTGTGATGCAGGGCAGAACAGGTTGGAGGGATCCGACCGGATTCCTCAAAACATTATATCTGTTGTTTGTTTGTTTATATTATTGATATTTGAATTGATTGAACCCCATATGGTTGAAAAACCTGTTTGAGTGTGATGGTTGAACAAATAACCACCCGTGTTGTGTTTAGAATCAACCGCCAGTGTTGATTTGGTAATTGGCAGTGAATGGCCATAAATGTGTTGTTTTCACGTCGTTCGACCGTTCGGTGAAACGACGCAGTTTTAAAAGTTACAAATTATCTTATAATTGAATCGAAGTTTCTCAGTTGTTTTATATAATTTATTTAATTAGAAATTTATAATTAAATATTTAATTAAGTTATAAAGGAATTATTCAAATGGTTTAAGAAGTAATATCGTACGATGAAACAAGTATAAAACAAAAAGGGCAAAGGAATCACCTATGGATTGGTGAGATAGTATAATTGTTTTTAAAACAATTAAATAGTGTTTTTAAAATAATTAAGTCATTAAATTAATTTAAAAAGGGAATTGTATGAGTGGAAAGGGAAAAATACAAACAAGATTTAAAAATGGTTTTTAAACCAAATGACGACCTTAAAGGTTAAAGGATTGACGTGAGCACGAGAGCGAAATTGAAATAAGGATTTCGAACGTAAAGGAAAATATATGCGAATGTGGTTGTGTTAGTTCAAATGAATTCTTGGAAATAAAAGTCCAAGTTAAAAAGAGACTTATTTTTTTTAAATAAAGGGTAAATAGATTTTAGTTAAAAATCCAAGAGAGAGAGTTCACTACGTGTGCTCGAATAGATGGAAACAAATCATTTGATGAGGGATTTATATATTGTGATAAGCGAAATGATGTTTTTAAGTAAGAAGTTATTCGTTGGTGAATATTTACTTAATTAAGAAAATTAAGTATAAAGATTGTGTGGCAAGGATTTCAATTGTAAGAAAAAGGTTTTTTTTTAAAAAACTAGATTTGAAATCAAAAAGGGGAAATGACTAATGATAATCACTCAACGGATAAGTGAGGTTTACGGTCGACAGAAATCAACCGTCTTTATATGAAATTGGTAATCAAAGTAATTTGATGTAAATACTTTGAATATTCGTTAAAGTTTAACGAATGGTGTAAATGACTAATTAATCTTCGATTAGTTATGAATTAAGATGGCTAAGCATCGCTAAGTAAATCAAAACCAAATAAGAATTCTATTAAGAGTTTTATAAATCCAAGTTACCAACAAGTAGGGTTAATGGGTTTTTATCCAGGATTTAGTGGAGTGTTGTTCGAAGTTAAAAGTGAACACTTACTTAACTAAGGGAATTAAGTAAAGAGATTAGATTGAACGAGGATTTCAAGTGTAAGATATGGTTTATAAAAACCAAGTTGAAATCAAAGTGATAAAGAGATTTGAATATCAGTGGTTGAGTGATGAACTGATATTATTCTAAGATAAGGACATTGTCGATCAAGGTCTGAGAGGTAAATAGAATACCCCAACTTGAACGGCTTCGTTATTATCGAGGAATGATATTGGGTTGAAACAAGTGACAAGTGGTGTGATCGGCGTGATGTCCCATACGTGAAATATTGAAAATGAAAGCGAGGAAAAGGGAAAGGGTTTTAAAGAAATAAGAATATTGTTTTCAAATTATATTGAACATTTGCTATTCAACTAAAGTTGTTCAAATACAGTATTGGAAATAGAATTGATCAAAAGTATAGTTATTCAGGCAGAGTCGCCATTGCGTACGACTGCTAGCGTAATTCGCAGGGCTGCAGATAGCCTACGGCGGTCGGATGTTTCCTGAGGGAATCAGGTGTAACCATTTGTGATCGCTGCGATCTAGGTCAAGCGAATGGAGTTAATTCAAGTTAGGAAAATATAATCATGCTATAAAAGTATATAAAATGGTATTGGGAATTCTATTATGAAATAAAGGTAATTGTAAGGTCTAAATATATCGAAAAGGTTTTATCCATCCATTTGTTAAATATGTTTAAAAGAGGCCAAGTCATACCAAGTACTAAATCAGTAAAATCATTTCATTGACACATTTGTTATTTGATAGTTAAAACACCGACTATCAAAACCTGACCAATACGATTGTTGGTATGGAAAGACCGGGATCGAATTTATATTCGGAAACCATTCCGACCAACAAATACGTGAAGACGTCGATTGAAGACGGAGCAAGTGAAGACCGTGGACCTTCATAAGCGGAAGGACTACTGGTTGAATCTCTCTGGCTTGCAACCAGAGTTATTCGATTTGTGATTCTGTCGTGGTTGAGTCCACGGATTACAAGGACCACTCGCTACTGATCCTTGGGGTGATTCCTATAAGGATGCAGTAGGAAGGGCCTTCGGTACATCCTGTTCCTGGATGACTTGTATGGACGAGTGTCTGACAGAGTATTTCCAAAGGGGTCATGTACGTTGATTTCTTCAAACGTACGATAGTGGTTGGCGGGGAATGGCCGCTCTCTTAGCTTAACTGCTAGAGTATTTTTGTGGATGTCAATTAGTGATATCTGATGGATCTGACGATGTGGCATTCAAAGTGAATGATGGCCAGATGTTCTAGAGATGAAATTCTAGCCTCAAGCCTCATCAACCGAGGAATGACAAAAATCGGGCAGGCAGCATGGCTATGTGGGTCGCTCCCATTAGGGTGTATAATCACCTATCTAGAGAAATTCCTTTTTCTTCTTTAATCTATATTCGATGCTGTCCCTTTACGGGAGACGGTGGTTTGAGCCCAACCGTCGGTGATATACATTCGATACACTCAAGCGAAATGAGTGGTCGGTCATGTGTGGGCCGGGTTGCAAGACGTTCTTGTTGAACCCAGTGTATTCGCCTCTAGAGATACACGTGCGGAAGGTGGTCCCATACCTTGTCAAGTTGGAAAACCAATATCCAATAAGCGCCCGCGGCTTTGATTATATACTATATATGGGGAGCGTGAGATGCAAGCGTTCCTCTAGATTGTTATTTACCTGTATTTAGACATTATGATAATATCAGACCAAAGTATGATTTCAAAAATGGTTTGGGTCATAGTAAGGTAAAAACCGTCCATGTTTATGTGTGGACTGGTCTTACTATTATCCTTTTGTTTCGAAAAGGATTTCCAAAGTTAAACAAGTTGTGTGTGTGCTGTGAATTTATCACGGATAGTATTCCAGACTGACCCGGTGTATTTTGTTTTAAATCAAATGTGCTCGGGTCAGACCGAGTATGTTCCAGGTTAGGTTCGCTTGGAGTTTCAGGTGCTGGAAGCAGGCGGCTTCACCGTTAGTTATATACAGATATTACTCCGTTGTGACTGATATTTTGTACTCTGACGATTGGTATGTATACAAAGTTCTTTTATATAAAGAGATTTGATATTATATTTTTTTCGTTCCGCTGTGAGATTCTGATGTGTTCTTCTTCTTTCTCCTATTCTAATACTTCTTTCTTTCTATTCTCACCCTCTAAATTCTTTTTCATGACAATCTGGGGGTTCGATACTTGGGTTTTTGGCAAGTAATACGGGTTGAAGTATTGTTGTCGAAGACTCGAGCGTCGACTTTTTCCCCGGGTCGTTACAGTGGTATCAGAGCTATTGGTTTAGAGATAACCTTGGCTCTGTGGTGTGACTCAATAGATATGGGGTCAGCAGTACCCTAGATTGAGTTGAGTGTATATACGAAAGCGCGTATTTGTATTTTGGTATAAAATTATTTTTGAAACTATTTTTAGCCCAATTTATTTTATAAAAAAAAAAGTAAAGTTTATTATAGTATGGGAAAATTGTTTGGATTTGTTGATTGTGTGATATGCTGAATTGTGTTGATGGATGCTCGAATACAAATCTGAACCTGAATAGTGTTGGGTGAAACAAATCTGGAAATAATTAAGTTGACCAATCAATCCTGATTCAAATAATTTTGAACGGGTAATTAAATAAACCAATTCAGGGAAATAAATCCGAATGGATAATTATAGTAATAAAGGAAGTAATTATGAATAATAAACGCCGTGTGGATTGAACTGTGTGTGGAATGAGTTAATAGGAAATTATATAGATGTTTTAAACATAACTGACCTTGTGTGATAGCTGATGAATTTGTTTGAGTTGAGAACAGGTGCAAGTGTCAGTCAGCTTTAAAATCCATCCAAGGGAGAAATTTTGGAATCAATTGAATCCCGTTGAGTATAAAGCTGCATAATAACTAAGCAAGCTCAAATATAAACTATCGCTTATCGCGTAATAACGCTCGCAAAAAGGTACGCCTACGCCAATATGAAATATTTGGTTTTTGTTTGGATTTTTGGTTTGATTTTTGAATTTTTCCGACCATGAGAGTCGATGTATATATTTCTTGAACCTGCGATTTTGCAGATGTCCTCCGTATAGGGGAGACTCTGCCGAAATTTTTCTGAATTTAAGGTGTTAGAAAGTTCTTGAAAATTTTTGGAAAATTCTTTTAGTTGAAATAAATTGGTTTAAAACCAGTTTGGGTTAATTTTGAAAAAAAATCGAGTTTTAAATTACATATTTTTATAAAGTTAATGGGTTTATTACGTTTTTCTTACCTTAGCAATTTCGAGGACGAAATTATTTTAAGGGGGGAAGAATGTAACGTCCCGTATTTTTGGCCGTCAAATATTTAATTTAATTTATTATCTTAAGTATTATATTTGGGATTATAATGGATTTTTAATATTTAATTCGTTATTTAAATGAAGTTTGAACGTTATATATTTATATAATTATAAAATGAGCTCGAAATGGCGCTGCAGTTCGTAATATGAAGTTTTGAGCTTCAACTGATAATACAGGATCCGATATAAGTCGGATTTCTGTGAAACGAGAAACGTTGGAAACGTATTAATTATAATTTTCATACGAAAGAGAAAAATCCAGATTTTGTGTTACGGTTTGTTAGTTATGGCCAAATCAAATTTTGAAATAGTCGCTGTAAAAATCATTATTTAATTGTAGGCCATTAAAATGGCCATTTTGCAAACAGAGGTCGTTTTCGACGAAATCAGTTTCATTAGAACCGCATCGTTAAATTATTGTACGGTGTTAAATGGCGTGGCAAACCGATGTCGTATGTGACCACGACAGCCATAAACGCCCGCTCAATTTATGTATAGCGCGTAATTAACATAATAAAGGATTATTTGGGTATAACTTGAGTAGACGATCGAATTAGGCCACGAAACCAGTTCCGGTGAGTTCGTATCGTCGATTAGAGTCAGGATAGGCATATAATTTGTTATTTTTGAAGACCGGGTAATTTGGCGTTAAAAAGGGCATTGCGGTGCACGAAAAAAAACAGCCTACCGGGGAAACAGTCTCAGAATGCGACGAAACTGGTGTCGTTGGGTTCGTATTGAAAAATTATTTTAGGATATCGAGGTTTCAAGTTGATTGGATTTATCTAGTGATCGTGGAAAAATTTAACGCGTGTTTATTTCCGGTTTTATAAAGGAATTTTTTTCATACGACCTCGGATTTCGACGAAACTTGTCCCATTGGGTTCAGAATACCTTTTTACATTAAGATTAGCCTTTTTATCAGAAAATAGAGATTTTATATGGTGGTTTTTACCACGATTTCTCCACGATGAAGTTTTTGCATATTATTATATTATTAAATCCATCCCATTTTTTCTTTTTGGCTTGTTCCTTTTGATTACGTGACTTGCTCCCTGCACCTTGCGCCAAACATTTTAAACCTTGGCTATCATACAAACAAACCCATTTCTTTACTTGCGTGTCCACCCATTTCAGTGCCTTGGCCACCAAACAACTGATTTCCTTGCGTACCAAACATATACGATTACTTGCGTGCCACACAACAATTAAAATATCTTTTCCTTGTGCTCCAATCAAACTTATTCCTTGTCTGCCAAACAAATTACCCGTGCCGACCAAGCTTTTCATTGAAATCTCCACCCACATGCTACTTAGCAGACCTAAATATATATATATATATATTAATTAGACCGTGGCCACCACGTTTTCTCCCTTATAAATACAAGACGTCCATCTTCTGTTTTCTTCAAACCAAGGACATGGATGCCTTCCTCCTCCACTGTTTCTAACGGCAGCATCCTTCTTAAAAGAAAAAAAAAAGAAAAATAAAAAAGGAGAAGAAGCAGGAGAGAAAGGGAAGATGAGCGGTCGGAAAAGGGAGTGAGGAGTTGCGTGTGAAGAGGGGTTGAAGTTTTGGTTTCGGTTATCATACCAGTAAGAGGAAAAATATGAACATTGTATTCATTGGCCTGGTGACGTGGCAAGCATGGTGGAGCCGATGTTTATGTTTGGGGACGTAACAGTATAGCATTAAGGAAGGGAAGATCAAAAGCTGGTAAGTACTATGAAGCTTTCTTTGCGCAAGAATGAAAAGTTTAAGCTGAGAAAAAATTACATATTCGGGTTGTGATTCAGTCAAGCTAATGGACTGTTTAAGCTGTAAAGTTGCAGAAATTGAATGGGCAGAAAGCAATGTATTCGGCTATAGTTTGAACGAAGCAGAACCAAACATAGGCCATGATCAGAAGGAAGGAAAAGTAATTAGTTTTATTTATATTATAATGATTAAAGATATAGAAATTTCAATTAAAAAGATTATATTTAAACCGTTAAATAACTTTAGATGTGTTGTCAGAATTGAACGAAGCTGGTGGCGATGGAACCATATCAGCGAAGGCTAACTATCGTGCTATTCTGGATGAATTTGGAACTACCAGGAATTTTATTTAATTTTAAACGATTGTTTAAAATTAAATGAAAACCACCTGAACCGTCAATCGAAATAAAATGGTGAGTTAATTCTCACACCTTCTGGAATTCTATAATGTGGTAAATTCATATTAAAATATAATTTACCTTTAAATTGATTGATTGATTGCTATTGACTGCTATGGTTGATTGGATGCAGTTAATTAGATTTAATTAATTATATGAAATTTATTTCATATATTATTATGAAATGTTTAACGAGCTGTGATGCAGGGCAGAACAGGTTGGAGGGATCCGACCGGATTCCTCAAAACATTATATCTGTTGTTTGTTTGTTTATATTATTGATATTTGAATTGATTGAACCCCATATGGTTGAAAAACCTGTTTGAGTGTGATGGTTGAACAAATAACCACCCGTGTTGTGTTTAGAATCAACCGCCAGTGTTGATTTGGTAATTGGCAGTGAATGGCCATAAATGTGTTGTTTTCACGTCGTTCGACCGTTCGGTGAAACGACGCAGTTTTAAAAGTTACAAATTATCTTATAATTGAATCGAAGTTTCTCAGTTGTTTTATATAATTTATTTAATTAGAAATTTATAATTAAATATTTAATTAAGTTATAAAGGAATTATTCAAATGGTTTAAGAAGTAATATCGTACGATGAAACAAGTATAAAACAAAAAGGGCAAAGGAATCACCTATGGATTGGTGAGATAGTATAATTGTTTTTAAAACAATTAAATAGTGTTTTTAAAATAATTAAGTCATTAAATTAATTTAAAAAGGGAATTGTATGAGTGGAAAGGGAAAAATACAAACAAGATTTAAAAATGGTTTTTAAACCAAATGACGACCTTAAAGGTTAAAGGATTGACGTGAGCACGAGAGCGAAATTGAAATAAGGATTTCGAACGTAAAGGAAAATATATGCGAATGTGGTTGTGTTAGTTCAAATGAATTCTTGGAAATAAAAGTCCAAGTTAAAAAGAGACTTATTTTTTTTAAATAAAGGGTAAATAGATTTTAGTTAAAAATCCAAGAGAGAGAGTTCACTACGTGTGCTCGAATAGATGGAAACAAATCATTTGATGAGGGATTTATATATTGTGATAAGCGAAATGATGTTTTTAAGTAAGAAGTTATTCGTTGGTGAATATTTACTTAATTAAGAAAATTAAGTATAAAGATTGTGTGGCAAGGATTTCAATTGTAAGAAAAAGGTTTTTTTTTAAAAAACTAGATTTGAAATCAAAAAGGGGAAATGACTAATGATAATCACTCAACGGATAAGTGAGGTTTACGGTCGACAGAAATCAACCGTCTTTATATGAAATTGGTAATCAAAGTAATTTGATGTAAATACTTTGAATATTCGTTAAAGTTTAACGAATGGTGTAAATGACTAATTAATCTTCGATTAGTTATGAATTAAGATGGCTAAGCATCGCTAAGTAAATCAAAACCAAATAAGAATTCTATTAAGAGTTTTATAAATCCAAGTTACCAACAAGTAGGGTTAATGGGTTTTTATCCAGGATTTAGTGGAGTGTTGTTCGAAGTTAAAAGTGAACACTTACTTAACTAAGGGAATTAAGTAAAGAGATTAGATTGAACGAGGATTTCATGTGTAAGATATGGTTTATAAAAACCAAGTTGAAATCAAAGTGATAAAGAGATTTGAATATCAGTGGTTGAGTGATGAACTGATATTATTCTAAGATAAGGACATTGTCGATCAAGGTCTGAGAGGTAAATAGAATACCCCAACTTGAACGGCTTCGTTATTATCGAGGAATGATATTGGGTTGAAACAAGTGACAAGTGGTGTGATCGGCGTGATGTCCCATACGTGAAATATTGAAAATGAAAGCGAGGAAAAGGGAAAGGGTTTTAAAGAAATAAGAATATTGTTTTCAAATTATATTGAACATTTTCTATTCAACTAAAGTTGTTCAAATACAGTATTGGAAATAGAATTGATCAAAAGTATAGTTATTTAGGCAGAGTCGCCATTGTGTACGACTGCTAGCGTAATTCGCAGGGCTGCAGATAGCCTACGGCGGTCGGATGTTTCCTGAGGGAATCAGGTGTAACCATTTGTGATCGCTGCGATCTAGGTCAAGCGAATGGAGTTAATTCAAGTTAGGAAAATATAATCATGCTATAAAAGTATATAAAATGGTATTGGGAATTCTATTATGAAATAAAGGTAATTGTAAGGTCTAAATATATCGAAAAGGTTTTATCCATCCATTTGTTAAATATGTTTAAAAGAGGCCAAGTCATACCAAGTACTAAATCAGTAAAATCATTTCATTGACACATTTGTTATTTGATAGTTAAAACACCGACTATCAAAACCTGACCAATACGATTGTTGGTATGGAAAGACCGGAATCGAATTTATATTCGGAAACCATTCCGACCAACAAATACGTGAAGACGTCGATTGAAGACGGAGCAAGTGAAGACCGTGGACCTTCATAAGCGGAAGGACTACTGGTTGAATCTCTCTAGCTTGCAACCAGAGTTATTCGATTTGTGATTCTGTCGTGGTTGAGTCCACGGATTACAAGGACCACTCGCTACTGATCCTTGGGGTGATTCCTATAAGGATGCAGTAGGAAGGGCCTTCGGTACATCCTGTTCCTGGATGACTTGTATGGACGAGTGTCTGACAGAGTATTTCCAAAGGGGTCATGTACGTTGATTTCTTCAAACGTACGATAGTGGTTGGCGGGGAATGGCCGCTCTCTTAGCTTAACTGCTAGAGTATTTTTGTGGATGTCAATTAGTGATATCTGATGGATCTGACGATGTGGCATTCAAAGTGAATGATGGCCAGATGTTCTAGAGATGAAATTCTAGCCTCAAGCCTCATCAACCGAGGAATGACAAAAATCGGGCAGGCAGCATGGCTATGTGGGTCGCTCCCATTAGGGTGTATAATCACCTATCTAGAGAAATTCCTTTTGCTTCTTTAATCTATATTCGATGCTGTCCCTTTACGGGAGACGGTGGTTTGAGCCCAACCGTCGGTGATATACATTCGATACACTCAAGCGAAATGAGTGGTCGGTCATGTGTGGGCCGGGTTGCAAGACGTTCTTGTTGAACCCAGTGTATTCGCCTCTAGAGATACACGTGCGGAAGGTGGTCCCATACCTTGTCAAGTTGGAAAACCAATATCCAATAAGCGCCCGCGGTTTTGATTATATACTATATATGGGGAGCGTGAGATGCAAGCGTTCCTCTAGATTGTTATTTACCTGTATTTAGACATTATGATAATATCAGACCAAAGTATGATTTCAAAAATGGTTTGGGTCATAGTAAGGTAAAAACCGTCCATGTTTATGTGTGGACTGGTCTTACTATTATCCTTTTGTTTCGAAAAGGATTTCCAAAGTTAAACAAGTTGTGTGTGTGCTGTGAATTTATCACGGATAGTATTCCAGACTGACCCGGTGTATTTTGTTTTAAATCAAATGTGCTCGGGTCAGACCGAGTATGTTCCAGGTTAGGTTCGCTTGGAGTTTCAGGTGCTGGAAGCAGGCGGCTTCACCGTTAGTTATATACAGATATTATTCCG
Source organism: Allium sativum (assembly GCA_030737875.1). Classification (NCBI taxonomy): domain Eukaryota; kingdom Viridiplantae; phylum Streptophyta; class Magnoliopsida; order Asparagales; family Amaryllidaceae; genus Allium; species Allium sativum. Next base: position 559,665,967 of record CM060915.1, read on the forward strand.
CTGTGACTGATATTTTGTACTCTGACGATTGGTATGTATACAAAGTTCTTTTATATAAAGAGATTTGATATTATATTTTTTTCGTTCCGCTGTGAGATTCTGATGTGTTCTTCTTCTTTCTCCTATTCTAATACTTCTTTCTTTCTATTCTCACCCTCTAAATTCTTTCTCATGACAATCTGGGGGTTCGATACTTGGGTTTTTGGCAAGTAATACGGGTTGAAGTATTGTTGTCGAAGACTCGAGCGTCGACTTTTTCCCCGGGTCGTTACAGTAAAACTAGTGGCACTCAATATTTAACACCCAATGTGTTATGGTAAACTTAATTACCGTTTTATCGTTCAAATCTAATTAAACATTTAACTATCGCTTGGAGTAAAACCGGTGGTACTACATTATCGTTCGTTCCTTGAATTAAGTAATTTTGATTACTTTTATCCTCATTCAATCCAATTAAAGATTTATTAAAACTATATTTAGTTTTAATCTTCAAGAATCATTATTTAATGATTATTTAACTTTCAAGAAATAATCTTGCCTTTAACTGGGTTAAAGAACAAATGTCGCTTAAAATATCATTCACAATAAACCGAATATCATATTCCGATTTAATTCAAATTTAATATATTAAATTGAAAACTTATCTTTAGAATATTTCATTAAATATTAATTAAAAGATTAATAAACTACAAATCATCACTTCAACGTTAATTTGGGTTTTAAGAACTAATGCCATTTAAAACATTTTTCATGGTCAATCCAAATCAACTTCCAATTAATTTTAATATTGGAAAAAATTTTTTATTTAAAAATCATTCCTTTCTTAAATTCCAATCTAATTTATTCACTTGAAATACCTAGTTTTAAGAAAATCATTTTTCACTCTTTTATTTATTTATAGAAATAAATTACTTAACTTGACAAAAATATATTTCCTCTTAATAAATTTGGAATTCCACATCCAAAAGTCTTTTTAAAACATTTATTAAGATTTTACATAATTTTCCCTATTTTAATTATTTAGAAATAGGCCAATTTTATTAAACGACGTTTCAGATCTTTTAATGACACTGGCGATGTTTTTATTAAAATTTAAATTTATCATTTCTCAAAATCAGCCGTTGGATTTTAACGAATTAAATATCGATGAAAAGATCTTTACAAAACGAACCTAACGGTTTCAGTTTTGGAAAAATCCGACGATTGGATCTTTTATTATAATCGTTTAAATTTACGATTTCAAAACGCGAACTACCGCGCGTAATTCAATTAATTCAAATTTATATTATATATATTAATATAAATCGTTCAACGTATTCACTAACATATTCTTTCTAAATGTACACTAAAATTATTATTTAAATGTTTCAACAAATTTTTCCTTCATTAAATAAAAAGATGAATTTTCATTTTAAATCATTTTCATGTTCCTTCGTTACATTAAAAATATAAAATTGTAACATATATACAGCATTAAAAATTTGCAATTTTAATGTAAAACAAATTCCATGTTTTATATGACATTAAAAAGTTGCATTTTTAATTTAAAACAAATTTCATGATTCTATATTAAAATAAAGAATAACTTTTATTTTAAAACATTTTCATATTCTTACGTTACAATAAAAGAATAACTTTTTAGCGCTAACCATTTAATATAAACTCATATTCCTAAATAAAAGGATTAACTTTTTATATTGAAATATATTTCATGTTCTTACTTTTAATAAAAGATTAACTTTTATTTTATACATATTTCATATTCTTCCATTAATAAGAGATTAACTCTTATTTTTATACATATCTCATATTCTTTCATTAATAAAAGATTAACTTTTATTTTCAAAACATATTTCATCTTCTTATCTTATATTTACATTAAAATGTAAATTAAAAATACTACGTTAAGTTTCATTCTTTTATTTACATTCTAAAATGTAAATTAAATTGCAATGTCAAAATCTCTTCTTTTATTTACATTAAAAATGTAAATTTAATTACAAATCTTATTTTGACAATTTCTTTTCCAAATTTAAATGAGACCCAAACGATTTACCATATAATTATAATTATACGGTTTTCATACATCCCATGTTATTCTAGACTAATGATAAATCATTAAAAACATCCAATCATCCAAACTGTAAATTTGTACTGCATAGCATCAAATAAATAACGCTTATAACTAACCACAAGGGCGATGTGTAAATATCAACCCAAGACCCATGTGGGGTTTCAACCAACAAACATTCAAATAATATATATAATTATTTGTGCATTTGGGCGATGTGTGAAAATTATCAACCCAATCAACAAATACAAGTCAGGTAACTTGTACATTGCAGTGTTACATTAATTTTTAACAATTCTATATGAATCAATATTAATGACATATGTTGCATACTGCCAAAATTTACATAACATACCAAATCATATCATGACATAACATACTCTACAACACAACATACATGCATCAGATAATTTCAAACAATTATTTCATCACAGCCATTTAAATCACATTCATTTATAATAATAAATAAATACGTTAAAAGTTTTGAGTGAGAAAAGAGTTCTCACCTTGGTTTGTACTTTGCCGATGTTTAAATGTTCGGGCACAATTTTGGCCCAAAAATCAACTTGCTTCAAATTTGGAAAAATTAGTGTCTATGCGAAGGTCTCGACTCACTGATCGCAGCAAACCCTGTTTTACACAATTTCGAGTTCGTTACAACAAGTTATGAGTTTCTGAAGTTTGAATGAATTAAATAATTAATTAAAATTACCGAAAATACCCAAAAATTCAACTTCCTCCAAATTGGACGAATTTAGTGTCCACGCGAAGCTCTCGTCGCTACGATCGCGACGGATCTGAAATCATCAAATTTCAACTTAGTATGTAAGAGTTATTACGTTACAAACATTGAATATATTAATTTACATTTTACCACTTTTCTTTCCGGTCAAACCGCCGCTCGCCACCTTTGACCGCTGTTTCCCCCTGCCACGCCCACCCGATCGCCATGCCGCTTTGCCAGCACCTCCGCCTGACCCCGACGCCGCTTCGTCAGGAGCCCCGCTGCCCGCCGCTGCTCCGATCGCCGGAACCGGCCAGAAAAGCGAAATTCCGTTCGTATGTCCCATAGGCCGCCTCGTTTATCCAAACGAACCCAATTTTTTACAGCACCTAGATCTCACATAGGCGAAGAACTTTCCTGTTGGTGACTTCGCCTGATTCTTCTCTGATCGACGGAAAAAAAATCATTTTCGTTTGCTGTTCAGATTTGGCTGTTTTCATAGATTTTGATTTTCGTGCCAATTCCTTCGACTTTCAGTCGAAACGCTGTGAAGCAAAGTTGTTCGTATGACTCTTGTCTACATTTTCTCCAACTGGGCCATCGTCTAATTCTCTACGATTTGGCCGGAATTCACCAAAATCCGAAACTGACTTTTTGCAATCAAACTCAGATCTCGGCGAATCCGTGCGTCAATAGGTCTCGAATTTTTCTTGGTAGGAAGAGGATATAAATATCTTCAAAACCCAGAAAGGGTTTGGTCTAATTATGTTCTGATTTGGAGTTATAAATTGTTTAGTTTTAGGGTCTTTTGTGCAAAGAATATTTTTTGAGTGGAGACCATAGAATATGAAGAAAATGAAGATGGAGGAGGCTATGTTATGTTTAGGGTTCAGCTAATGGCTATTAAAAGATAATACATAGGTAGGTTATAAACTCAATTAGGCCCAATTACCCTTATGTACATATATTAATACATTTTTTGTCCGCTTTTTGTAGTTTAAAAATTCGTGTTAACACCTACGAATTCCATTTTAATTGAAAATTAAAACATAAATATTCCTTGACAATAAGGATTTAAAGAAACTGGTTTCTTTATTTTCCGAGTCCGTATGAATTAATAATGAATTTTTAAAGTTTGAAAATTAACCGCTTTCACTAAAAAAAATCAATTATAATTACATATTAATTCTAAAAATTCCAAAAAAATTATTTCTAGCTTTGTTTTGACGATACGAACCCAACAAAATTAATTTCATTGAATTTGCAGACCTTTTGCAAAATTTCACTTTTCGAGGCGTATATATATTATATTAAAAATATATATATTTAAATAAATAAATTCTGAATTTCGAAATATATCAGTGTTTATATTTTTTCAATGCAGAAACATCATTTTGAACCCAATGGAGGTGGTTTCGAGTCCAAATTCATTCGTATGTAAAAAGTAGTGTTTTGGGTCCTATATAATAATATATATAAATTCCATAGCGTTTTTCTGAGATTTTGAATTGACATAACTTTTGATTCCCACTCTAAAATTTCAATTTTTCGGATTCGTTGGAAAGATGTTTTAAATAGATTATAATATTTTTGGTTTAGCTAAAATCCGATTTATTTTGCATCCTGTACAGTCAGCCAAAGTTTAAAATTCAAATTTTAAAACTGTCGCGCTATTTCTAACTCCTTTTATAATTAAAATTTTTTTTATTCATTTTAGCTTCGATTAAAATAAATTTATAACCGTTATTATATAAAATAAATTATTTTAAATATTAAAAACCCATTAAAATAACTAAAATAAAAATTTTAAATTCAGCCCAAAATTTCGAGTCGTTACAATCTCCCCCACTTAAGAACTTTTCGTCCTCGAAAAGGAACGAGCTGAAAGTCGTTTAATTAACCAACTCAATTTTCAATCCTAATCGATTTCCAATTCAGTTCAATATTAAATTTGATTTAGCTAAATTTATCATTCTATTATATATTGGTTTTTATAGTTATCATTCCAATATTTTAATTAGTTAAACTAATTATCAAACATCTCAACTAACAATCAATTAGGTGATTAACTTTTCAAACATATATAATTTCTATATATAATAAAAAAATCATATTTTTAGTGCAAATCACAACAGTAGACTCTATCTAGTTTTGGTTCTCACACTAGTCAATGGAAATATATAGATATACCACTTTCGAAACTTGAACATAAATACTGATGATGGTCGATCAATCACCAGAATTATCCCCGGGCGACTAGAGTGTGATTCTATATCTACCCAGTATATTAAAACTTCGAATATCCGTTAATTACTCGCATATTCGAAATCTTTATATACTCGATTGTCCAAATTAAAATATAATAATACATCAAATTTGTATTTTAAGATAAGATTTTCAAAACTAAGCTTGTTTTCATTTTTATTTTAAAGAAAATAATACTTTTCACACTCGTTCCAGGATACTACTGATCCCATCTCTAATGAGTCATTCTTATTGGATATTACTAATCCAATCTCTGATGAATTCTTTCGTTCGGTTCTAATGTGTCTTATTCTCGAGCTCTGAAGACCAAAGCTCTGATACCAACTGAAACGACCTAAACTTCCCAGTAAAGAAAAGCTCGGATTGCTTTCAGAACAACACACATCAGATCATAAAACAGAAGAACATTTTATTGTTGTTACAATAATTACATCAGAGTACAAGAATATTCCAGAGTATGAATAAATAATGTACATTGGAAATACAATAATGTCAGAGTTTTAAATTACATTTAAATAGCAGTGGAAAAGTAATACAAAACGCAACTGAAAGAAATACAGGGATACAAAGCCTTCCGAATATCACTTCAGTTGTAGACCAGGATTCTGTGAATATAATATCTACAAAACCAAAACTACTAGCTGCCCATATGGAAAATATGGACACCCAGAGTTTAGGTTAAAGCAATAAACTCTAGGTTAGTCATGGGACTGGAATGAGAACTCAAAACAGTTATTAAATTGATTTTAAAGTTAGGTAAATCAAGGGACCACGCCGTATAACACGGAACGAGTTTACTCCCAAGAATACCAGCGCATAAAACGACGCAATGCTTTTTGAAAAAATGAAGCTATTATAAGACTCAGGTCCCATCACACATTGCAACACAAGCCGGAGGATAGAGTTTTACCGTATAATAGCCGAACATGCTTGATGCGTATAAAACAATATTATTCTAATATTACTATAAGTGTATAGTGTATAAAACAACTTCGAATATAAATGTATCAACCATAGACGGCATAGCTACCATATACTATATCTCCATACTAGTTCTACAATCAAAACCGAAATGTCCCGTATTGGAAAGTGGGTTTCCATCATGAGTCAAGGCTAGGGAGGATCTCCTTACCGATTCGAGACACTCTAGCAAATGCCTCAGGATTACACCAATGGGCAAACCTTGGATCCTGCAGGGCCGGTCCACACCTAACGTTAGTGGATTGGCAATTCCTGAACACACGTTTCTCGGTCCTTTTGGACCTCAGTATGACCACTTACGGCTTATAAACCCGAGGCGCCTCAATCCATCATCCACATATGTAAAAAAATGTCAGGGCTAGTAGGTCGCTGACACCACTTCTAGCTAGAAAGAAACGTGTGCACTCCCTGCGTTCCCATCTCCCGTTTCAGACTCCAGTCGGGGTGTGAAGCTCGCGAAGTAACGCTATACACAAAGCTACGCCTAAACAGGCTATGCTTTAATCATCAACTACAAGGCTTTGCTTTTCAACAAAAGCCTTGATCCCTGCAACTCAGCATGCCACGTTATCAATCCATACCATCGATTTCTGTCAATATATACCCTCTAAGGGTGTTAAACAAGAGAATAAATTCTCCACCACCAACGGATACGTATTAATAGAGATCAACGAATACAGCATAAAGGAATACAACGTCAAACATACCATCCATTTACAAGTCCGTTCTGGGTCTGAACAAAACAGGAGGCACCTTATTCCTCGCATTTCCGTCGATCTCCAAGTACGTTTGGATGATCACCACTTTTTTCATCGTCTTGGGTGTACGGTCCAATCAAGATAGCAATAACCATCCAAATGATGTGAAGAACTTTGGTCTTCAACCACCGTCTTTATCTTTGACTCTTAATCGACATATTAATTATTCAGAATGGGTTAAACCAGGTCTTTCTGAATAATTCACATATTTTATAATCAAGTGCTATAAAAACACCTCTAACGCCTCATTCCAATTCATAATATTCTTTGATTTTAATTTAAACCAATTTATGGTTTATTCAACTAGTCGGGATTAACACCTTACCGAAGTAATCATTTATTAATATCCCATTCCCAACATATACAACCCATGGAGTAAAACTGGTGGAACTGCATATTTAACACCCAATGTGTTATGGTAAACTTAATTACCGTTTTATCGTTCAAATCTAATTGAAGATTTAACTATCGCTTGGATTAAAACCGGTGGTACTCCATTATCGTTCATTCCTTGAATTAAGTAATTTTAATTAATTTTATCCTCATTTAATCCAATTAAAGCTTTATTAAAACTATATTTAGTTTTAATCTTCAAGAATCATTATTTAATGATTATTTAACTTTCATGAAATAATCTTGCCTTTAACTGGGTTGAAGAACAAATGTCGCTTAAAAAATCGTTCATAATAAACCCAAAATCATATTCCGATTTAACTCCAATTTAATATATTCAATTGAAAACTTATCTTTAGAATATTTCATTAAATATTAATTAAAAGATTAATAAATTACAAATCATCTCTTCATCGTTAATTTGGTTTTTAAGAACTAATGCAATTAAAAACATTTTTCATGGTCAACCCAAATCAACTTCCAATTAATTTTAATATTGGAATTTTTTTTTTAAAATGTCATTCCTTTCTTAAATTCCAATCTAATTTATTCACTTGAAATGCCTGGTTTTAATAAAACCATTTTTCACTCTTTTATTTATTTATAGAAATAAATAAATTACTTAACTTGATAAAAATATCTTTCCTCTTAATAAATTTGGAATTCCACATCCAAAACCTTTTTAAAACATTTATTAAGATTTTACATAATTTTCCCTATTTTAATTATTTAGAAATAGGCCTACTTAATTAAACAACGTTTTAGGTCTTTTAACGACATTGGTGCTGTTTTTATTAAAATTTAAATTTATCATTTCTCAAAATCTAACCGTTGGATTTTAACGAATTAAATGTCGATGGAAAGATCTTTCCAAAACGAATCTAACAGTTTCAGTTTTGGAAAAATCCGGTGATTGGATCTTTTATTATAATCGTTTAAAGTTTCGATTTCAAAACGCGAACTACCGCGCGTAATTCAATTGATTCGAATTTATATTATATATATTAATATAAATCGTTCAACGTATTCACTAACATATTCTTTCTAAATGTACATTAAAATTATTATTTAAATGTTTCAACAAAATTTTCCTTAATTAAATAAAAAGATGAATTTTCATTTTAAATCATTTTCATGTTCCTTCGTTACATTAAAAATATAAAATTGTAACGTAAATCAAATTCACGTTTTTATACGGCATTAAAAATTTGCAATTTTAATGTAAAACAAATTCCATGTTTTATATGACATTAAAAAGTTGCATTTTTAATTTAAAACAAATTTCATGATTATATATTAAATAAAGAATAACTTTTATTTTAAAACATTTTCATATTCTTACGTTACAATAAAAGAATAACTTTTTAGCGCTAACCATTTAATGTAAACTCATATTCCTAAATAAAAGGATTAACTTTTTATATTGAAATATATTTCATGTTCTTACTTTTAATAAAAGATTAACTTTTATTTTGTAAATATTTCATATTCTTCCATTAATAAGAGATTAACTCTTATGTTTAAACATATCTCATATTCTTTCATTAATAAAAGATTATGTTTTATTTTCAAAACATATTTCATCTTCTTTTCTTATATTTACATTAAAATGTAAATTAAAAATACTACGTTAAGTTTCATTCTTTTATTTACATTCTAAAATGTAAATTAAATTGCAATGTCAAAATCTCTTCTTTTATTTACATTAAAATGTAAATTTAATTACAAATATTATTTTGACAATTTCTTTTCAAATTGGAATGAGACCCAAACGATTTACCATATAATTATAATTATACGATTTTCATACATCCCATGTTATTCTAGACTAATGATAAATCATTAAAAACATCCAATCATCCAAAGTGTATATTTGTACTGCATAGCGTCAAATAAATAACGCTTATAACTAATCACAAGGGCGATGTGTAAATATCAACCCAAGACCCATGTGGGGTTTCAACCAACAAACATTCAAATAATATATATAAGTGAAAATTAGGCTCACATCCCTAAAATGGAGCTTAATTCACGCCACATCCAGTGAAAGTTTTAATGCATTTCCGGTCCCTATTTTAAGGTGCCGCCCAAAATTTTCATCCCTTCCGCCTTGTTACGCGTTTTCCCAATTCTGACCAAAAAAAAAGGCGCCACACACTAAAAAAAATTTCTAAAATCTGGAAATATTCCCAGGAGTCCACGCAAATAAAAAAAAAAGTTGCATACTTCTGTGCAACTATTGCTTATAGTAGCATACATGTATGCATATATTTATAAAGTGTATTTATGCTGAAAATCTGGACCAATATACGCATACATGTATGCAACTATTAGCAAATAACTGTGTGATGACCCCAAACCTCCACTAGGTGGAAGTAAGGAATAATCATATGGAATACAACATAAATATAATAATACACATCAGTGATACAACATAGCAGAGGAAAAACCATAGAATAATAACATTATAGCAGCGGAAATATAATGTCATAAACCACAGAATCCCAACAGTCACAGAATTTCAAATTATTACATCAAGTTTGCAGAAATGGAAATAAGTTCCAACTCTCAAAATAAGCAATACGAAAGAAACAAGTCTAATGACTGAACTTAAAGATAGAAAAATGCAATAGAAGTAAATGATAGCTGTCCTTAAAGCTCCAAGTCATCACCTCTCCGCAAAAGCAAATCCAAGCAAAGATAATGAGCAACTCCAAGACAAGACTCCAAGCAAAGAATGAACCTGTTTACTTGGCTGCCCGTGTAGAAAAGAGGGCACCCGAGTTTGCAAAAAGGTGAAACAAACTACGGGTCAGTCGTGGGACTGGTATGAGAATTCATAACTAGTTTAGTAATAATAATATGGCAAATCCAAAGACCACGCCGCTAATGCGGAACGGGTTTACTCAATGGATTGTCATGCATAATTTAAAGTGTCAGAACGTACAACATCGCAATGCTTTTTAGAAAAATGGAATCACCATAAGACTCAAGTACCATCACTCAATGCAACGCACACCAGAGGATAGAGTTTTCCATTATGGTGATTAAACATGCTAAATACGGCAAATACGAGTTTAATATTATTATTAGTGTATAATAAAACATTTCAAAATAAATGTATCAATCCTAGGAAACATAGTATCCCATCCTACTATATCTCCATACCAGTAATACAATCAAAACCACAGGGTCGTATTTGGAATTTGGATTTCCATCTGAGTCAAGGCTAGGGAGGAGCTCCTTACCGATTCGAGGCACTCTAGCAATGCCCCAGGATTGGTACTCTGTCCAACCCTTGGATCCTGCAGGGCCGGTCCATACGTTAACGCTTAATGGATTGGCAATTCCTGAACACACGCTTCCCAGTCCTTTTGGACCTATAATACGGCCAGTGGCGACTGCATAAAACCGAGGCCTCGAAAAATCCAACAACCACAATGAATAAATGCCAGCGCTGGCAGTTCCCTGGCACCACTCTAGCTAGAAAGAAACGTGTGCACTCCCTGCGTTCCCTTCTCCCGTTTTAGACTCCGCCGGTGTGTGAGGCTCGTGAAGTCACGTCATACACAAAGCTATGCCTAAACAGGCTATGCTTTGATCATCCCACAAGGCCTGCTTTTCAACAAAGCCTTGATCACATGCATCTTGGCATGCCACATTGTCAATCCATACCATATCATTGATTTCTGCCAACATATAACCTCTGAGCTCGTACGTCTCAGAGAAGGGTGTAAAACACCAAGCAGATATATGTTTAGCAGAGATTAATAAATACAGTGTAAAGGAATACCATGTCAGACATGCAATCCATTTATACGCTTATGCTCTGGGTCTGAACGAAAGCCAAATCCGTTCAATCAACATGTTCGTTCGAACGACGATCATGACCTCGAATTGGGAGCAAGTCAATTCAAAGCCTCAATCGCTGTCTTCCTGAGGGGAAGATTGACGGTCTTCATTAGTCGTCTTCTTCTTCAATCCTCATCGTCGTTTTGATTATTTGGAATGAGATTAACTCTGCCTTTCCAAATAATCTTCGTATATATATATATATATTGAAAACTCTTCCTTATCGTTATTTCTAATTTATAACGATTATTTCCTATTTTATTTAATTAAAAATAATTAAATCTTTAATCAACGACAATTCAGGTCAATGTCGATTTTGGTGCTATTTCAATCAATTTTGATTTTCACATATCTCAAAATCTAACCGTTTGTAATAACCCGCAAAATGCGAGCCAGTTTGAAATTTTTATTTTGGCAATTTTGACGAATTTTGAATATTTAAAATAGATTATTTTAAATAATATCGACGAGAAATTTATTTTGAATATAAATCGAACGTATATATTATATACGTCGTCGTTAGAATATAAATATTTATATATAATTATAAATAGAATTGAAAATGGCGCGGTAGTTCGATAATTCGATTTCAAACTTCAATTGAATGTACCGTGTGCAAAACAATCCGGATTTTAGTGAAACCAAAAACATTAGGATCTAATTGACGATATCTTTCCAACGAAGTTAACAAACTGAGATTTCACTTTATAAATGATAAGATATGTCCAGTTGAGAATTCTGAATAGTCGCTATGGAATTCAGGCCCTTAAAAATGGACATTTTGCAAACGACCTCGGATTTCGACGAAACCACTTTTATTGGGTCCGTGATGTCAAATTATTGCTAGGTTTCAAATTTCATAATTTTTCGAACCAATATGTGAGCGTGGCAAAGGAAAACGCGTTTGACCAGTTTCAGTTGATTTTAATCTACTGGAAATTGGCCATTTTTCATACGGTCTCAGAATTTGACGAAACTAGTTTTGTTAGGACCGTATCGTCAATACGAAGCTAGAAAATATTTTTCTGCCATTTTTAGAATTCGTATGTGACCCCGGTAATTTGAAATGTACGTTTAAAATTCAATATAGTGATTTAAATGTAAATTTAACGGAAACTGATTGAAACAGCCGATTTGGGTTGCGAAACATATCCCATTGTGTTCGGAATGGGGGTGAAACGCTAGGGACGTCAGGCGGTGGGTCTCGTTTCGAGGTCGAAAATAAAGGTTGCTTTTTAGTGATAAATAAAATAAATAAATAATAAAAAAAAATATAATCCCTTCCTCTCTTAACCCCTCCAGGCCCCCCCCCCCGATTCAAAACAGAAATCGACAGAAAAAAAAAAAACAACGTCGCGTCGCCCCCCTTACAGCAGCCGCCACCATCCACCGCGACCCCCCCTCCCTGCCAGCGCCACCGACGCCATCTTCCCCTCCCCCTCCGGCCGTCGTCCCCTCCAAAGCCTCCTCCAGCCCATTCGAGAAAACCCCAATCCCCTCAACCCTAAATCCCGACGCGCCCAGCCCCTGGCCCACCTGACGCGACCCGCCTCCTCCACCTCCACTGCATGCTCCAATCCCCGCCTCCCTCGACTTGTGCGCCCGCGTCAGACACCGCTGGTCCCTCCCACCGACCGTCAGACGCCCGCCTCCCTTTTCTTTAAGCGATAGTGAGTTTTTTTTATCTTGTTTATTTAGTTTAAATAATTTTTTTTATGAATAAATAAAACCAGTTTATTATATATGAAGTCATATATAAAGTTTATATTTTTATTCGTATGAAGTTCATATTTTTATTCGCATAAGGTCAAGATCTGAATTTTAATTAGATTACAGAGATAATAAGAATATAATTTTTATAATATAGGAAAGTAATAAAAATATGATTTTTATATTTTAAAGTAATAAAAATATGATTTTTATATTTTTAAAGTATTAAAAATATAGTCTTTACTATATAGCCATTATAAAAATATGATTTTTGCTTATGTAGAGAATTAGAAATATAATTTTTACATTTTAGGAATATTAAAAATAGCATCTTTATATGTGTAGAAAAATAAAAATGTGATTTTATAATGAGATTTTTATAAAGGCGAAATCTTTAAATTAGAAAAGGTGAAATCTTTAAATTTGAAAAAGCGAAATATTTATAGTTGAAAAGGCGAAATATTTGAAAAGACGAGATCTTTATATAGAAAACATCGTAGTAAAAATTCGATTTTTAGATATATGAAGTGATTATAAAAATATGACTTTTAAATTGAAAGTGAATAAATAAAAATGTGATTTTTATTTTAAAAAAAAAACATCGAAATATAAAAATGTGTGATTTTTATATATATAGTGACTGCGGGCAACGAAGATGACGAAGATGGGATAATGAAGAAGATTTCTGTCAATGAAGTGCCGTGGAGCTAGGATAGCTATCAGTGAGAACTTCTCCCCTTTCAATTTAATTTTTCTAGTTATATTTATATACTAGGATGCAGACGGTGCTTAGTAGCACCCGACACAATCGTCCACAGACCATGGACTTGTTTGTTTGGTTGCATAGATTAGTTAGATGATGTGATTTGAAATTGAATTGTTTGGTGAAATGAATGGATTGATGGATGTGTGAATGGCGTGGGCCTTCACTAGACCGGGGATAAGGCTAGGCCTCGTCCCGTTGCTAGTATCGTGCCGTTATGCCGCCGAAATTTTCTAAAATAAGTTAGAAAAATAAAAATATCATTTTATTAAATAATTGAATTGAATAGAAATTCATAGGTTGGAATAAAATGTTTTATCGTTAAAAATATAATTTTTAACGTGAAGTGAATAAAATAAAGTATTCATTTATAAACCGAACGGTTTGTTTATGTACACCTATTTGAATGACATTGATTGGGACGATAAATTTTACACATCGCCCAACTGCACAACTAAAAATCTGTGTTTGATTGTTTGAAACCCCACACGGGTTTGGGATGAAATTTGAAGTTCACTCATCCTGATTGATTAAATATGTCGATCGATTGATTGACAGGCTGTTATAAGCGTAAGATATCTATATTTGATGCTTATACAGTGTAGTGCACTTTGGTTGATGTTTGATTGTTTATTATTGCTATTATATACATGTGTTGTATGGAATCCATATAATTAACGTCATATGGTGATTGATTGGGCCTCATTCCAATCGGGAAAGTAATGAATATTATAAAAGAAAATTCATGTGTTGAATATAAAAATAGTGATGTGTTGACAGTACTCATGTGTTGAGATTAGTCGTGTGTTGAAATAAATATAGATTCATGTGTTGAATGGGATAATATTCATTTGTTGGATAGAATAAAGAAGTTTTGAAAATATAAAGCCGTGTTGATTAGATTGACGCCATTTTGACGTAAACGATATTTATATCGATTTTATCGATTTCGAAATGAATTGAAATGAAAACGATTTCGAAATGAATTGAATTGAAAACGATTTCGAAATGAATTGAATTGAAAACGATTTCGAAATGAATTGAAATGAAAACGATTTCGAAATGAATTGAATTGAAAACGATTTCGAAATGAATTGAATTGAAAACGATTTCGAAATGAATTGAATTGAAAACGATTTCGAAATGAATTGAATTGAAAACGATTTCGAAATGAATTGAATTGAAAACGATTTCGAAATGAATTGAATTGAAAACGATTTCGAAATGAATTGAATTGAAAACGATTTCGAAATGAATTGAATTGAAAACGATTTCGAAATGAATTGAATTGAAAGCGAATTCAAATGAATTCAAATTGAATTGAATAGAAATGAATTTTAAAACGAATTTATAAAGAAGAATTCAATTTTGATTTGAATTGAAATGGAAGTTGAAATTGTTTTGAAACGAATGTAAAACTATTTATAAAATTCGTTTTAAAAGAAAATCGATGAAATATATATAATATATATATATATTATATATATATAATGGCCTGAATAGAACGCGCCGCGCCGCGGCAGTTCGTGAATTTCGACCATTTATTTCAAACGGACATTGCGGGAGATCCGACCGTCGGATTCTCCTAAAACCGGAACCGTTGGGTTCGTATCGAAAATAGCTTTCCAATGAATATTAGAAATTTGAAATCTAACGGTTGGATTTGGAGTTATGTCCAAATCAAATTCGAAAAAGGTCGCTGTAAGTGCAGTTCGATGGCCGTTGTTGGAAATCGACTGTACGGGCCTTGGTAAAATTATTAAAAATATCTATAATTTGTGTAAAATCATAATATATGGATTGGAAAGAGTTGAGCTGGAAAATTCCACATTTGAAAACATAAAAATAGATTTTTATCGAAATAAACTAGTTTTGAACTAGAATTAAAATCAATTTATTTTTGAAATAAATAAATTGAATTTGAAAGTGATTTTAAAAATAATCAATACTCCCAATACGTGGGTTGGACTGGAGTTGAATCGAAATTATCTTCGGGATATTTCGATGTTGGATTTCGTGACTATACAAATATTGTTATGGGGATTTGAATGATATATTTTATATCGTTATTTCCAATACGATATATGTTGGTTTCAGAATTTGATATTGAATGTAAGCCGATATATTTTCTATTCAGAGCCTTGTATTTAATATCAAATGTGATTTGGGTTTATCGTGAATCGTGTTTTAGAAGACATTGGTTCTTTAACCCAGTTAAAGGCAAGATATCGATTTTTTGAGAAGATTAAAACTAAGTGGAGTTTTAATGAATCTTTAATTAGATTGAAAAATGAATTGATTATTTAAATTATCAAATCTGAAAGGTGATCGAGAATGGAGTATCACCAGTTTTGCTCCAAAGCGATAGTTAAATCTTTAATTAGATTTGAACGTGAAATGGTAATTAGTTTTACCGATAACACAGTGGTGTTAGATGTGGAGTATTACCAGTTTTCTCCATGGGATATATAGGTTGGGATTGGGAAATAAAATAATAATTACTTCGGTGTGGTTCGCTAATCCCGACTAGTTTGGAAAACCATAATATGGTTTGAAATGATATCCAAAGGAAGATTAAAGAATAAATTTAGAAGAATTTATCTTGGATAAAATTAATGGGAACCTTTCCCTAAAAATGTGATTTTGTGAATAAAAGAATATTCCGAATTGGAATGAGGCGTTTGATGTGTTTGTGTAACATTTGTTTATCATATACGTGGGTTATTCAAAAAGGCCGGGTTAACACCCATTCTGAATAACCGATTCGACGAGATGTCGAAGATGAAGACGGTGGTTGAAGACCAGAAGTCTTCACATCGTTTGGATAATTACTGACGATCCTGATTGGGCTGTACACCCAAGAGGATGGAAATAGTTGGCGGTCGTCCAGACGTACTTGGAGATGGATGGATATGCGAGGAAAGTGCCTCCGGTTTCGTTCAGACCTAGAACGGACTTGTAAATGGATGGTGTGTCTGACATTGTATTCCTTTATGTTGTATTTGTTGATCTCTGCTAAATATATATCTGTTTGGCGGCGGAGAATTTATTCTCTTGCTTAACGCCCTTCTCTGAGACATATGAGCTCAGAGGTTATATATTGGCAGAAATCAGTGGTACGATATGGATTGATAGTGTGGCATACTGAGATGCAGTGATCCAGACTTTTGTTGAAAAGCAAAGTTTGGTGGTTGATGATCAAAGCGCAGCTGATATAGCATGGCTTTGTGTATAGCGTTGATCCGCGAGCCTCACAGCCCGGGATGGTGGTAAACTGATGGTTTGATCAGTATACATTTTTAGTGTAGTGGATTCGGTCGACCGATATTGAGCTTCGTGCTCGGAGGGATAGAGTAAGCGGTGTTTTCTCTTGCTGGGACGTAAGCCGCGGTGATACTTGAGTCCCAAAAAGTGCGGATGTGCATAGCGGTGTTTTCTCTCGATGAGACGTAAGCCGCGGTGATTTGTACTACGCGATCGATCTTTCGAATCAGGAGCCACCATGATGGAAATCCAATTTCCAATACGTGTATTTCGGCTTTATTTGTAGAGCCTAGTATGGCGACATAGTGGGATGGGGCACTCATGCCGTCTATGATTTATATTTATGATTGAAATTGTTTTTGACACTATACACTTATTATAGTATCAAATGATTTGTTTTAAACGTATCAAGCATGTTTGGGTGTTATAAGGTAAAACCCTATCCTCCGGCTTGTGTTGCATTGTGTGATGGGACCTGGGTCTTATAACAGCTTCATTTTTCGAAAAAGCATTGCGCTGTTTATTCTATGCACTAGTATTCTTGGGAGGAAACCCGTTCCGTGTTATACGGCGTGGTCCCTTGAATTACTCTCTTTTAAAGTAAAGTTTTAAATAACTGTTTTAGTTCTCACACCAGTCACATGACTGACCTGGAGTTTATTGTTTTAACCTAAACTCTGGGTGCCCTTATTTTCGACACGGGCAGCTAGTAGTTTTGGTTTTGCAGATTTATATTCACAGGATCCTGGTTTACAGCTGGAACGATATCCGGAAAGCTTTGTATCCGTATATCTACTTCTAGTTGTGTATTGTATTATTTTCCGCTGCTATGTATTTAAATGTAATTTAAATCTCTGATATTTCTGTGTAATATTCATTTATACTCTGAATATCCTTGTATTCTGATGCATTGTTGTAATATGCAATGAAATGTTCTTTGTATGCGTTTTGATTTGTCTTGTCCTCACAGTAATTCGTTCTTTCTCATCTCTTCGGAGACCGGGGAAGTTTCGGGTCGCTTCATTTGGTATCAGAGCTTTGGTTTACAGAGCTCGAGAACAAGACACATTAGAACCATACGAAAGAATTCATCAGATATTGGATTAGTAATATCCAATTAGAATGACTCGTTAGAGATAGGATTAGTAGTATCCTAGAACGAGTGTGAAGAGTATATTTTTCAAATAAAAACAATTTTGTTTTGAAAATTTAAATCGGTTTAATCGTATTTGATTATTTATTTATTTTGAATATGGGCAATCCAGTATATAATGGTTTTGCATATACGCGTCATGAACGTATATTCGAAGTTTTAATATATTGGATAGATATAGAATCACACTCTAGTCGCCCGGAGATGGTACTGATGATAGCACGTGCATCATCAGTATTTATGTTCGTGTTTCGAAGGTGTGTTTTCTATATATATTTCCATTAGACTGTTGTGAGAACCAAAACTAATATAGTTAGAACACATTGTGGTGAATTGGCACCAAAAACATGATTTTCTGTATATGTATCAAATTTATGAATTTGAAACTCTAATTCACTAATTGATTGATGTTTGTGTTGTTTGTTCATTTGTTTGATAATTTTGAACTATTATGCCTAATTGAACCAAATATCGAACTGTATTGAAAATTTATCGCATTTGCTCGCATATACATATACTTACATTGAACAGGTCATAGCAAGGAGGCTAGAGCAGAGAATAAAATTTGTTTGCCCGACAAATAGGTACATGTTTATTACATAATTTCCTGTTTTGTTTGGGTGATGATGATTTTGTGAGCCTATTGGCTAGCCGCTTGGCTTTTTCTTTTTCTTTTTGAGATCTGAAGGACCGGGGAAGCTATTTGAAATTCCCCGATGCTCCCGGTGCAGGGGAGGTTATGGCGAAATTTTTCGAAAATTTAGGGTGTTAGCCAAATTTTTGAAATTTTGAAAATTCTCAGAAACTAAAGAGTCGGAGAATAGAAGCTAGATCGAACATAGTGTTGATTAACCAAACCACTTTCGACTTTGTTCCTTTTCGGGGACGAAAAGTTTTAAGTGGGGGAGATTGTAATAACCCGTAAAATGCGAGGCAGTTTGAAATTTTTATTTTGGCAATTTTGACGAATTTTGAATATTTAAAATAGATTATTTTAAATAATATCGACGAGAAATTTATTTTGAATATAAATCGAACGTATATATTATATACGTCGTCGTTATAATATAAATATTTATATATAATTATAAATAGAATTGAAAATGGCGCGGTAGTTCGATAATTCGATTTCAAACTTCAATTGAATGTACCGGGTGCAAAACAATCCGGATTTTAGTGAAACCAAAAACATTAGGATCTAATTGACGATATCTTTCCAACGAAGTTAACAAACTGAGATTTCACTTTATAAATGATAAGATATGTCCAGTTGAGAATTCTGAATAGTCGCTATGGAATTCAGGCCCTTAAAAATGGACATTTTGCAAACGACCTCGGATTTCGACGAAACCACTTTTATTGGGTCCGTGATGTCAAATTATTGCTAGGTTTCAAATTTCATAATTTTTCGAATCAATATGTGAGCGTGGCAAAGGAAAACGCGTTTGAACAGTTTCATTTGATTTTAATCGACTGGAAATTGGCCATTTTTCATACGGTCTCAGAATTTGACGAAACTAGTTTTGTTAGGACAGTATCGTCAATACGAAGCTAGAAAATATTTTTCTGCCATTTTTAGAATTCGTATGTGACCCCGGTAATTTGAAATGTACGTTTAAAATTCAATATAGTGATTTAAATGTAAATTTAACGGAAACTGATTGAAACAGCCGATTTGGGTTGCGAAACATATCCCATTGTGTTCGGAATGGGGGTGAAACGCTAGGGACGTCAGGCGGTGGGTCTCGTTTCGAGGTCGAAAATAAAGGTTGCTTTTTAGTGATAAATAAAATAAATAAATAATAATAAAAAAAAATATAATCCCTTCCTCTCTTAATCCCTCCAGGCCCCCCCCCCCCGATTCAAAACAGAAATCGACAGAAAAAAAAAAAAAACAACGTCGCGCCGCCCCCCTACAGCAGCCGCCACCATCCACCGCGACCCCCCCTCCCTGTCAGCGCCACTGACGCCATCTTCCCCTCCCCCTCCGGCCGTCGTCCCCTCCAGAGCCTCCTCCAGCCCATTCGAGAAAACCCCAATCCCCTCAACCCTAAATCCCGACGCGCCCAGCCCCTGGCCCACCTGACGCGACCCGCCTCCTCCACCTCCACTGCATGCTCCAATCCCCGCCTCCCTCGACTTGTGCGCCCGCGTCAGACACCGCTGGTCCCTCCCACCGACCGTCAGACGCCCGCCTCCCTTTTCTTTAAGCGATAGTGAGTTTTTTTAATCTTGTTTATTTAGTTTAAAAAAAAAATTTTATGAATAAATAAAACCAGTTTATTATATATGAAGTCATATATAAAGTTTATATTTTTATTCGTATGAAGTTCATATTTTTATTCGCATAAGGTCAAGATCTGAATTTTAATTAGATTACAGAGATAATAAGAATATAATTTTTATAATATAGGAAAGTAATAAAAATATGATTTTTATATTTTAAAGTAATAAAAATATGATTTTTATATTTTTAAAGTATTAAAAATATAGTCTTTACTATATAGCCATTATAAAAATATGATTTTTGCTTATGTAGAGAATTAGAAATATAATTTTTACATTTTAGGAATATTAAAAATAGCATCTTTATATGTGTAGAAAAATAAAAATGTGATTTTTATAATGAGATTTTTATAAAGGCGAAATCTTTAAATTAGAAAAGGCGAAATCTTTAAATTTGAAAAAGCAAAATATTTATAGTTGAAAAGGCGAAATATTTGAAAAGACGAGATCTTTATATAGAAAACATCGTAGTAAAAATTCGATTTTTAGATATATGAAGTGATTATAAAAATATGACTTTTAAATTGAAAGTGAATAAATAAAAATGTGATTTTTATTTTAAAAAAAAAACATCGAAATATAAAAATGTGTGATTTTTATATATATAGTGACTGCGGGCAACGAAGATGACGAAGATGGGATAATGAAGAAGATTTCTGTCAATGAAGTGCCGTGGAGCTAGGATAGCTATCAGTGAGAACTTCTCACCTTTCAATTTAATTTTTCTAGTTATATTTATATACTAGGATGCAGACGGTGCTTAGTAGCACCCGACACAATCGTCCACAGACCATGGACTTGTTTGTTTGGTTGCATAGATTAGTTAGATGATGTGATTTGAAATTGAATTGTTTGGTGAAATGAATGGATTGATGGATGTGTGAATGGCGTGGGCCTTCACTAGACCGGGGATAAGGCTAGGCCTCGTCCCGTTGCTAGTATCGTGCCGTTATGCCGCCGAAATTTTCTAAAATAAGTTAGAAAAATAAAAATATCATTTTATTAAATAATTGAATTGAATAGAAATTCATAGGTTGGAATAAAATGTTTTATCGTTAAAAATATAATTTTTAACGTGAAGTGAATAAAATAAAGTATTCATTTATAAACCGAACGGTTTGTTTATGTACACCTATTTGAATGACATTGATTGGGACGATAAATTTTACACATCGCCCAACTGCACAACTAAAAATCTGTGTTTGATTGTTTGAAACCCCACACGGGTTTGGGATGAAATTTGAAGTTCACTCATCCTGATTGATTAAATATGTCGATCGATTGATTGACAGGCTGTTATAAGCGTAAGATATCTATATTTGATGCTTATACAGTGTAGTGCACTTTGGTTGATGTTTGATTGTTTATTATTGCTATTATATACATGTGTTGTATGGAATCCATATAATTAACGTCATATGGTGATTGATTGGGCCTCATTCCAATCGGGAAAGTAATGAATATTATAAAAGAAAATTCATGTGTTGAATATAAAAATAGTGATGTGTTGACAGTACTCATGTGTTGAGATTAGTCGTGTGTTGAAATAAATATAGATTCATGTGTTGAATGGGATAATATTCATTTGTTGGATAGAATAAAGAAGTTTTGAAAATATAAAGCCGTGTTGATTAGATTGACGCCATTTTGACGTAAACGATATTTATATCGATTTTATCGATTTCGAAATGAATTGAAATGAAAACGATTTCGAAATGAATTGAATTGAAAACGATTTCGAAATGAATTGAATTGAAAACGATTTCGAAATGAATTGAAATGAAAACGATTTCGAAATGAATTGAATTGAAAACGATTTCGAAATGAATTGAATTGAAAACGATTTCGAAATGAATTGAATTGAAAACGATTTCGAAATGAATTGAATTGAAAACGATTTCGAAATGAATTGAATTGAAAACGATTTCGAAATGAATTGAATTGAAAACGATTTCGAAATGAATTGAATTGAAAACGATTTCGAAATGAATTGAATTGAAAACGATTTCGAAATGAATTGAATTGAAAGCGAATTCAAATGAATTCAAATTGAATTGAATAGAAATGAATTTTAAAACGAATTTATAAAGAAGAATTCAATTTTGATTTGAATTGAAATGGAAGTTGAAATTGTTTTGAAACGAATGTAAAACTATTTATAAAATTCGTTTTAAAAGAAAATCGACGAAATATATATAATATATATATATATTATATATATATAATGGCCTGAATAGAACGCGCCGCGCCGCGGCAGTTCGTGAATTTCGACCATTTATTTCAAACGGACATTGCGGGAGATCCGACCGTCGGATTCTCCTAAAACCGGAACCGTTGGGTTCGTATCGAAAAGAGCTTTCCAATGAATATTAGAAATTTGAAATCTAACGGTTGGATTTGGAGTTATGTCCAAATCAAATTCGAAAAAGGTCGCTGTAAGTGCAGTTCGATGGCCGTTGTTTGAAATCGACTGTACGGGCCTTGGTAAAATTATTAAAAATATCTATAATTTGTGTAAAATCATAATATATGGATTGGAAAGAGTTGAGCTGGAAAATTCCACATTTGAAAACATAAAAATAGATTTTTATCGAAATAAACTAGTTTTGAACTAGAATTAAAATCAATTTATTTTTGAAATAAATAAATTGAATTTGAAAGTGATTTTAAAAATAATCAATACTCCCAATACGTGGGTTGGACTGGAGTTGAATCGAAATTATCTTCGGGATATTTCGATGTTGGATTTCGTGACTATACAAATATTGTTATGGGGATTTGAATGATATATTTTATATCGTTATTTCCAATACGATATATGTTGGTTTCAGAATTTGATATTGAATGTAAGCCGATATATTTTCTATTCAGAGCCTTGTATTTAATATCAAATGTGATTTGGGTTTATCGTGAATCGTGTTTTAGAAGACATTGGTTCTTTAACCCAGTTAAAGGCAAGATATCGATTTTTTGAGAAGATTAAAACTAAGTGGAGTTTTAATGAATCTTTAATTAGATTGAAAAATGAATTGATTATTTAAATTATCAAATCTGAAAGGTGATCGAGAATGGAGTATCACCAGTTTTGCTCCAAAGCGATAGTTAAATCTTTAATTAGATTTGAACGTGAAATGGTAATTAGTTTTACCGATAACACAGTGGTGTTAGATGAGTAGTATTACCAGTTTTCTCCATGGGATATATAGGCTGGGATTGGGAAATAAAATAATAATTACTTCGGTGTGGTTCGCTAATCCCGACTAGTTTGGAAAACCATAATATGGTTTGAAATGATATCCAAAGGAAGATTAAAGAATAAATTTAGAAGAATTTATCTTGGATAAAATTAATGGGAACCTTTCCCTAAAAATGTGATTTTGTGAATAAAAGAATATTCCGAATTAGAATGAGGCGTTTGATGTGTTTGTGTAACATTTGTTTATCATATACGTGGGTTATTCAGAAAGGCCGGGTTTACACCCATTCTGAATAACCGATTCGACGAGATGTCGAAGATGAAGACGGTGGTTGAAGACCAGAAGTCTTCACATCGTTTGGATAATTACTGACGATCCTGATTGGGCTGTACACCCAAGAGGATGGAAATAGTTGGCGGTCGTCCAGACGTACTTGGAGACGGATGGATATGCGAGGAAAGTGCCTCCGGTTTCGTTCAGACCTAGAACGGACTTGTAAATGGATGGTGTGTCTGACATTGTATTCCTTTATGTTGTATTTGTTGATCTCTGCTAAATATATATCTGTTTGGCGGCGGAGAATTTATTCTCTTGCTTAATGCCCTTCTCTGAGACATATGAGCTCAGAGGTTATATATTGGCAGAAATCAGTGGTACGATATGGATTGATAGTGTGGCATACTGAGATGCAGTGATCCAGACTTTTGTTGAAAAGCAAAGTTTGGTGGTTGATGATCAAAGCGCAGCTGATATAGCATGGCTTTGTGTATAGCGTTGATCCGCGAGCCTCACAGCCCGGGATGGTGGTAAACTGATGGTTTGATCAGTATACATTTTTAGTGTAGTGGATTCGGTCGACAGATATTGAGCTTCGTGCTCGGAGGGATAGAGTAAGCGGTGTTTTCTCTTGCTGGGACGTAAGCCGCGGTGATACTTGAGTCCCAAAAAGTGCGGATGTGCATAGCGGTGTTTTCTCTCGCTGAGACGTAAGCCGCGGTGATTTGTACTACGCGATCGATCTTTCGAATCAGGAGCCACCATGATGGAAATCCAATTTCCAATACGTGTATTTCGGCTTTATTTGTAGAGCCTAGTATGGCGACATAGTGGGATGGGGCACTCATGCCGTCTATGATTTATATTTATGATTGAAATTGTTTTTGACACTATACACTTATTATAGTATCAAATGATTTGTTTTAAACGTATCAAGCATGTTTGGCTGTTATAAGGTAAAACCCTATCCTCCGGCTTGCGTTGCATTGTGTGATGGGACCTGGGTCTTATAACAGCTTCATTTTTCGAAAAAGCATTGCGCTGTTTATTCTATGCACTAGTATTCTTGGGAGGAAACCCGTTCCGTGTTATACGGCGTGGTCCCTTGAATTACTCTCTTTTAAAGTAAAGTTTTAAATAACGGTTTTAGTTCTCACACCAGTCACATGACTGACCTGGAGTTTATTGTTTTAACCTAAACTCTGGGTGCCCTTATTTTCGACACGGGCAGCTAGTAGTTTTGGTTTTGCAGATTTATATTCACAAGATCCTGGTTTACAGCTGGAACGATATCCGGAAAGCTTTGTATCCGTATATCTACTTCTAGTTGTGTATTGTATTATTTTCCGCTGCTATGTATTTAAATGTAATTTAAATCTCTGATATTTCTGTGTAATATTCATTTATACTCTGAATATCCTTGTATTCTGATGCATTGTTGTAATATGCAATGAAATGTTCTTTGTATGCGTTCTGATTTGTCTTGTCCTCACAGTAATTCGTTCTTTCTCATCTCTTCGGAGACCGGGGAAGTTTCGGGTCGCTTCACCGTTGGATTTTGACGTATTATATATCGTTGGAAAGATTTTTCCAAGACGGTCCTAGCGGTTTTAGTCTCAAGAAAATCCGACGGTCGGATCTTCTTGTATTGTCATTTTAAGATATAATTTTAAAACGCGAACTACCGCGCTCGATTCGTTTAATTTTAATTATATTTATATATATATACATATATATATATAAATGTAACCCGTTTAACTCTTTATTCTTAAGTATATTTTCCTTCTTTATCCTTTTATCCCTTCATTTACAGAGAAATGCAAATCATACTTGAATGATGAATTCTTCCTTTTTGATTCTTTTAATTACGGTAAAATGTAAATCAAATTTCATCGTCCAATTCCTTCTTACATGTAAAATGTAATTTATAATTCATCGTTCTTAAGTACATATAAAAATATAAATTTTATTTACAATGTGAAACCTACTTCTTGTTTACATTATATAAATGTAATCTTTATTTACAAAGTAAATCCATACATTCATTTCATAGAATAAAATGAAATTCATTCATGTGGGTTAAATTCATTCATAATTTACATAATAATATGTAATTTATGTCATACGATGAAAATTCATTCATAAATTACATATAAAAATGTAATTTACTTTATGCGGACTAATTTCATTCATAAATTATAAAACAAAATGTAATTTATTTCATGCGATCTTAACTCATTCATAAAATGCATATACAAATGTATTTTATTTCATGCGATGTTAATTCATTCATAAAATACATATAAAAATGTAATTTATTTTATGAGGTCTTAATTCATTCATAAAATACATATAAAAATGTATTTTATATTATGCGATGTTAATTCATTCATAAAATACACATAAAAATGTATTTTATATTATGAGGTCTTAATTCATTCATAAAATACATATAAAAATGTATTTTATATTATGCGGGCTTCATTCATTCATAAATTACATAAATAAATGTAATTTATGTCGTGTGGTCTAATTTCATTTATAAATTACATAAATAAATTTAATTCATGTCATGCGGTCTAATTTCATTTATAAAATACATAAATAAATGTAATTCAGGTCATGCGGTCTAATTTCATTTATAAAATGCATATAAAAATGTATTTTATCTCATGCAGTCTAAATTTCTTTAAATTACATTATAAAATAACGTAACTTATCCTACGGTCAATTCTCTTTTTATTAACATCATAAATAATGTCACTTATCCTACGGTAAATTTTCTTTTTATTAACATTATAAATAATGTCAATTCATCCTACGATATCATTCTTTTATCTTAACATTATAAATAATGTTAATATCCTACAGTGTAAATCCCCTTTTTATTTACATTATAAAATAATGCAAAATTATCCTACGTTGTGATTACTATATAATTTACATTAAAAATAATGTAAAATGGACATACGGTGAAATTCATGTATATTTACATTAAGAAAAATGTAAATTTTACATACGGTGAAATTTCTATATATTTACATTAAGAAAAATGTAAATTCTCATTCTTGTCACATTTTCTTGAATTTGCATTCAACAAAATGTAAACTTCTATTCCCAAGTTACAACATAAAATCCATTCTTCTTTACAATGTAAAATTTACTCTTTAAACACAATGTAAAGTCCATTCTTTTTATTACATTAAAATTAATGTAAATCTTCCTATGGTGAAATTATGCTGATATTAACATTAAAATAATGTTAATTAACATACGATGAACTTTCTTTTAAATTAACACTAAAAATAATGTTAATTAACACACGGTGTATTTTCTTATTTTTAACATTAACGAAAATGTTAAATTTGTCATACGATGAAATTTCTTATTTTTAACATTAACAAAAATGTTAAATTCTCATACGATGTAAATTCTAATTTTTAACATTAACAAAAATGTTAAATTCTCATACGATGTAAATTCTCTTATTATTATCATTAACAAAAATGTTAAATTCCTTTTAAATATTAACATTAAAAATGTTAATGACAACCCATAGTGTTATATTAACGTTAAAAATGTTAGTAACATCCTACGGTTAAATTTACTATTTAATTTATATTGAAAGTAATGTAAATTTATGCATACGGTGAAAATACTTTATTTACATAATAACATGAAAAATTTCATGTCATCACAAATTCTAATTTTAACTTACATAATAAAATGTACATCTTCATGACATTGCAAAATTCTAATTTTAAATTTACTAAACAAAATGTAATTTTAATGTCATCGCAAAGTCTAACTTTAAATTTACAAAATAAAATGTAAACTTTACGATATCGCCAAATTCTAACTTTAATTTACTTAATAAAATGTAAATTTTATATTAACGCAAAATTTTAGCCTTAATTTACATAATAAAATGTAAATTTGTGTATCAACGCAAAATTCTAACTATAATTTACAAATAAAAATGTAAATTCTATGTCAACGCACAATTCTAACTTTATTTACATAATAAAATGTAAAATTTGTGTCGTCACAAAGTTTTAATATTGAATTTACAAAATAAAATGTAAATTCATGTCATTGCCAAATTTTAATATTGAATTTACACAATAAAATGTAAATTCATGTCAACGCAAAATTCTAATATTAAATTTACAAAATAAACTGTCAATTCATGTCATCGCTAATTTTTAACTTTTAATTTGCATACTAAAATGTATATCATCGCAATTTCTAAAATTTTGATTTACATACTAAATTGTAAATCATCGTAAATTCCAAATACATAATAAAAATGTAAATCATCGCAAATTCTATAAAAAAAATTTACAACATAAGATGTAAATTTATATAATCCAATCAACAACCACATCCAAATATCCAAACAAGTATACATCTAACAATTCATATTAAGATAATATTCAGGTGGTGTATATTTTGGCATATGACAAATCGGCGAAGTATGATTCAATATCATTAACAAATAATCTCTATTAATTAGCCAATAGTTTCAGATCTAATATTTAGATTCGCGGATCTGACAACATACGGTCATAAACAACCTAGAACCGTATTTCAAATATCACTACATAGCATATCAATCAATCAATATTCTTTAATAATAAAGAATTAATAATAAAATAAATTAAAAATAAATTCTCACCTTTCTTGTTTCTGAAATGAATCAAGTTTGATCAGATTTGGTGTTCGAATTCAAGACGGTTGCGGATCTGAAACATTTTACATGCAAATTCATATGAAAAATAAAAAACAGCTTTTAACAACTAACTTTGCGACGCTTAAAAGCGTGACAAAATCTGAAGCTATTACCTTTAGGAAAATGTTCAAATCTTTGTTTTCAATTTGCCGGAGCTACGGTTGATGAAATGACGAACCGTTTGTTGGAGGTGGAAGAGCTTGGAGAGGGCTATCTTCACCGGGAATTGGAGGAGGTGCGGCTCAACATGGGTGGCGCGGTGGGGGCGCAAAGGCCGCGGCTTTGGAGGGGTATGGTGGCTTCGACAGGGCACGGTTTGAGGTGATTCTTGTCGGAGAAGAAAGAGCTCGGGAAGAGCTTCGAAATGAGTACTCACACGCTAAATTTCGTTGAGAAATGAGAGAGAAATCGAAGTTTGAAAATTCGGAGGCTATGGGTTCTTTGGTGAGAAATGTCGGCTAAAACATGAGGTAGGGGACGGATGAACAGTAAATTCGGGTTTAAATAATATTATATTAGGTTTTCCTAATCATTAGTTAATAATTTAATTAGCCCGTTAAGGCCCGTTTTGGTCCAAACTCCGATTTAGGTCTGCTTACTGTCGTTCTTAAGGTTTTGAGGTCTTCTGAACGCAATGGAACATGTTACAGGACCCAATTCCGAAATTTATTATGAGTTTTGGAATAATTATATTATTTTATTAATATTTTAATGTATACCGTACATGAAAATTCACCGAGGTCACAAATTAACTTCAAAAATTCTCGAAAATTATATTTAGCTATGTTTTGATACTGTGGACCTATGGAAATTAATTTTGCTCAATTCTGAGCCAGTATGAATTTTTAATGAATTTTTAAAGTCAAAAATTTGTCCGTTTACACTGAAAAATCAATTATAATTATATTTTAATTATAAAAATTACCAAAAAATCATTTTTAGCTTTGTTTTGATGATACGAATCCAACAAAATTTATTTCGTTGAATTCTGAGACATTTTGAAAAATGACTATTTTTCAGTCAATTAATTTTGACCGAAATTGACTAAATACTGTTTCTTTTGCTACGCTCACATATTAACTTGAAAAATTATGAAAAATTAAACTTAACAATATTTTGACATTCCAGATCCAACAAAAGTGGTTTCGTCGAAAACGGAGGTCGTTTGTAAAATGACTATTTTCCATGGCTATATATTTTATTTTAAAAATACATTTCTAAATAATTAATTTTCGAAACTCGAAATATATAAGTGTTTACTGTTTTTCAATGCAGAAACATCATTTCGAACTCAATGGAAGTGGTTTCGAGTCGAAATTCCTTCATATGCAAAAAGTAGCATTTTTGACCTATGCAAATTACCTAACGACCTTCTAAAAATTGAATTGGCCATAACTTTTGATTTCCGCTATGAAATTTCGAATTTTCGGATTCGTTGGAAAGATATTTTTAAATAGATTCCAATATTTTTGATTTCACTAAAATCCGTTAAATTTTGCGTCCTGTACGGTCAGTCAAAGTTCAAGTTTGACTTTTCAAACTACCGCGCTATTTCTAACTCTTTTTATAATTAAAAATTAATTTATTCATTCTAACTTCGATTTGAACCAAATTTGTGATCATTATTATTTAAAATAGATTATCCTAAATATCAAAACTCATTTAAAATCACTTAAAATAAATTTTAAATTGACCCCAAAATTCAGGGTTGTTACAAACTGCATACATTTATGCATACAAAGTTGAACTGAGATTCACGTGTAACGAAAAGTTGCATACATGAATGCAACTATTCTGTATATATGCATGCATGTGTGCAACAATTTTAAAAGGGGCGACGGCTAGCGGATATGCGCATGAATGCATGCATTTATTCTGTACAAGAGCATAAATGTGTGCAACAATGTCTGAAAACGGCGAGTGCTCTAAAAAACAGGCCAAATTTGAATATATGCATAAAAGGATGCATGTAATGCAGTTTAGCTGCATACATGTATGCATTTATACTGCAGTTTGGGCGCAACACTGAAATATAAGCATGAATGTATGCAACTATTTATAAATAGGTGCATCTTTTGATGCAAAAAGCTGTTGTTTCGCTGATTTTTTGTTATTTTGAGTTTTGACGTGGTTTTTTATTGTTTTTCCACCTGAATTTTTTGGCGTGAAGGTGTTTTATTTAATAATGAATTTTCGTGATTTTTTTATATTTTTTATATGTTTTTGAAAAATAGAGACCTAATTTACAATAAGTTTAGGACCAGATGTGAGCCTAATTTTGAAACTTAATAGGGACCTGTGACAAACGGATCCTATATATAATTATTTATGCATTTGGGCGATGTGTGAAAATTATCAACCCAATCAACAAATACAAGTCAGGTAACTTGCACATGGCAGTGTAACATTAATTTTTAACAATTCTATATGAGTCATATTAATGACGTATGTTATATACTGCCAAAATTTACATAACATACCAAGTCGTATCATGACATAACATACCGTACAACACAACATACATGCATCAGATAATTTCAAACAATTATTTCATAACAGGCATTTAAATCACATTCATTTATAATAATAAATAAATACGGTAAAAGTTTTGAGTAAGAAAAGAGTTCTCACCTTGGTTTGTACTTTGTCGGTGTTTAAATGTTCGGACCCAATTTTGGTCCAAAAATCAACTTGCTCCAAATTTGGCCAAATTAGTGTCTATGCGAAGTTCTCGACTCAGTGATCGCAGCAAACCCTGTTTTTCACGATTTCTAGTTCGTTACAACAAGTTATGAACTTCTGAAGTTTGAACGAATTAAATAACTAATTAAAATTACCGAAAATACCCAAAAATTCAACTTCCTCCAAATTGGACGAATTTAGTGTCCACACGAAGCTCTCGTCGCCACGATCGCAGCGGATCTGAAATCATCAAATTTCGACATCGTATGTAAGAGTTATTGCGTTACAAACATTGAATATATTAATTTACATTTTACCCCTTTTCTTTCCAGTAAAACCGCCGCTCGCCACCTTTGACCACTGTTTCCCACTGCCACTCTCACCCCATCGCCACGCCACTTTGCCAGCATCTCCGCCTGACCCCGACGCCGCTTCGCCGGGAGCCCCGCTGCCCGACGCCGCTCCGATCTCCGGAACCGGCCAAAAAAGCGAAATTCCGTTCGTATGTCCCACGGGCCGCCTCGATGATTCAAACGACCCCATTTATTTATGGCACCTAGATTTCACGTAGATGAAGAACTTTCCTGTTGGTGACTTCGCCTGATTCTTCTCCGATCGACGGGAAAAAATCATTTTCATTTGTTGTTCAGATTTGGCTGTTTTCATAGATTTCAATTTTCGTGCCAATTCCTTCGACTTTCAGTCGAAACGCTGTGAAGCAAAGTTGTTCTTATGACTGTTGTCCACATTTTCTCCAACTGGTCCATCATCTAATTCTCGACGGTTTGGCCGGAATTCACCAAAATCCGAAACTGACTTTTTGCAATCAAACTCAGATCCTGGCGAATCCGTGCGTCGGTAGGTCTTGAATTTTTGTAGTAGGAAGAGGATATAGATATCTTCAAAACCAAGAAAGGGTTTGGCCTAATTTTGTTCTGATTTGGAGTTATAAATTGTTTAGTTTTAGGGTCTTTTGTGCAAAGAATATTTTTAGAGTGGAGGCCATGGAATATGAAGAAAATGAAGATGGAGGAGGCTATGTTATGCTTAGGGTTCAGCTAATGGCTGTTAAAAGATAATATATAGGTAGGTTATAAACTCAATTAGGCCCAATTACCCTTATGTACATATATTAATACATTTTTTTGTCCGCTTTTCGTAGTTTAAAAATTCATGTTAACACCTAAGAATTCCATTTTAATTGAAAACTAAAACATAAATATTCCTTGACATTGCAGATTTAAAGAAACTGGTTTCTTTATTTTCCGAGTCCGTATGAATTAATAATGAATTTTTAAAGAAAATTGACCGTTTTCACTAAAAAAATCAATTATAATTACATATTAATTCTAAAAATTCCATAAAAATCATATCTAGCTTTGTTTTGACGATACGAACCCAACAAAATTAATTTCGTTGAATTTGGAGACCGTTTGCAAAATTTCACTTTTCAAGGCGTATATAATAAAAATATATATTTAAACAAATAAATTCCAAATATCGAAATATATCAGTGTTTATACTTTTTCAATGCAGAAACATCATTTTGAACCCAATGGAGGTGGTTTTGAGTCCAAATTCATTCGTATGTAAAAAGTAGCGTTTTGGGTCCTATATAATAATATATATAAATTCCATAGCGTTTTTCTGAGCTTTTGAATTGGACGTAACTTTTGAATACCACTATGAAATTTCAATTTTTCAGATTCGTTGGAAACATATGTTTAAATAGATTATAATATTTTTGGTTTCGCAAAAATCCATTTTATTTTGCATCCTGTACAGTCAGCTAAAATTTAGAATTCAAATTTTAAAACTGCCGCGCTATTTCTAACTCCTTTTATAATTTAAATAAAATTTATTCGTTTTAACTTCGATTAAAATAAATTTGTAGCCGTTATTATATAAATTAAATTATTTTAAATATTAAAAACCCATTAAAATAATTAAAATAAATTTTTTTAATTCGGCCCAAAATTCAAGGTCATTACACCCTACAACACATGTATATAATAGCAACGATAAATCATCAACCATCATCCAGAGTGCACCACACAACTGCATAAGCATTAAATATAAATAATTAATGCTTACACAGTCTACCAACCAATCGATCGACATACAGCTAAATAATTGGGATTAGTGTACGCCAAATATCATCCCAACACCCGTGTGGGGTTTCCAATCAACAAAACAGATTTTTATTTGTGCAGTTGGGCGATGTGTAAAATTTATCGTCCCAATCAATACCAGTCAAATGGGTGTACATAAACAAATCGTCCGATTTGTTAATAAATATTTATTTTATATACACGTTAAAAATTATATTTTTAACTATAAAATATTTTATTCCATTCCACTTCACACAATAAAATTTCAACACATCAACCAAACAAATAAGTCATCCATGGTCTGTGGACGACGGGTGTCGGGTGCTGCTAAGCATCGTCTGCATCCTAGTATATATTTCAAACTAGAAATTAAAATAAAAGTAAGGAGTTCTCACAGCTTTGCTAAACCAGGTCGCCACGACTCTTCATATGTAGAAAATCTTCGCCGTTCTCGCCTTTTGTCACTCTCATCGTCTGTATTCGCTACATATATAAAATCACATTTTTATATTCTCGTTATACATATAATAAAATCGTATTTTTATTATACTATGGTATAAATAAAAATCATACCCTTATTTCTACTTCATGTATATAAAAATCGAATTTTTATCGCTACATGAATATATAATAATTAAATTCTTATGACTCTACTTCATAGATAAAAATCTTATTTTTATGATGTTGTTCATACTATAAAAATCCTTTCTTCATTCGCTATATGCACATATGAAAATCAAACCTTTTCTTTAATAAAAATATAATCTTTTCTATTATGTAAAAATATAATCTTTACTCTATATAAAAATATAATCCTTATTCTATATAAAAATATAATCTTTATATGTTAAAAATCTGATCTTAACATTGCTAAAAAAAATCCAGTCTTTACTTTGCTAAAAATCCACATAAAAATCTAACTTTTCTAATAAAAATCATGCCTTTTCTAATCTAAAAATATAATCTTTTCATTTCATTTTTATATATAAAAATTGTATTCCTATAAGCAAAACAAAATTAGAAAGAAAATAAAAGAACTTACATCGATCAAGGAAGAAGGGGGAGGTTCACTGCCATCGACTGAAAAATGGGGGGAGCTGCTCGCTGGCGGGGTCGGAGGACTGGCACGCGAGGTGGGTGGGGTCCGTTCAGGGAGGCAGCGGCTGTATCGAGCAAAGGGCTAGGGTTCGTCGAGGGGTGCTTTGGGGGAACTCGAAACGGAAGATGGAGGGGGTCTCGCGATGCCGAGGGGGCGGACGTGTGAAGATCGGAGGAGGAGGCACGAAGAACGGAGGGAGGCACGAGCGTTTATCGCCAATGCGATTTGAGGGAGCCCGATTTTATTTTCTGGAGGCGGGATTTAGATTTAGGAATGAAAGGGAGGGGCCCATTATATATTTATATAATTTATTTTATTTTATTCTTTCACTTCATTTCAAAATTCAACATGGTGATGAACTCTAAATCAAACCCAACGACTGTCACCTGTAGCTAATTACCCCTATTCCAAATGCAATGGGATATGTCCCGTGAGCCAATTCCATCGTTTCGATAAATTTTCATTTAAACTAACATTTAATTCATTATATTGAATTTTAAACATACATTTCAATTTACTGGGGTTACATACAGACTCTAAAAATTCACGAAAATTATTTTCTAGCTTTGTACTGACGATACGGTCCTAACAAAACTAATTTTATCAAATTCTGAGATCGTTTGAAAAATGGCTATTTTCTAGTCGATCCAAATCGACTGAAACTATCAAAACACGTTTTCTTTTGCCACACTCACATATTGATTTCAAAAATTACGAATTTTGGAATATAGCAATAACTTGACATCTCGGATCCAACAAAAGTGATTTCGTCGAAAATAGAGGTCGTTTGCAAAATTTCCATTTTTAAGGGCCAAAATTCCATAGCGACTATTCTGAATTTTCAACTGGGCATAACTTTTTATCCCCGCAATGAAATTTAGATTTTTCAGATTTTTTGGAAATGTATTCTCAAATAGACACTTATATTTTTGGTTTTGCAAAAATCCGGTTTATTTTGAATCCTATACATTCATTTGAAATTTGAAATCGAATTTTCAAACTACCGCGCCATTTTCAATTCCTTTTATAATCAAAAATATATATTTATATTCTAACGTCGATTCAAATAAATATATACTTCTAATTCTGTTCAAAATATATTTCTCGTCATTATTATTCAAAATAATTCATTTTAAATACACAAAATTCACTAAAATTTCCAAAATAAAATTTTTATATTGGCTCGGATTTTCCGGGTTATTACATAAATTTAACATTTGTGCCAAAAAGATTAGAATAAAAAGATTAGATATAAAAGATTAGAATAAAAAGACTATTATAAAATATTTCATTTATGTTGTCATTTTGTTCAACAAAAAGAGTAAAATTAAAAATATGTTTTATTGTCATAAAAAGAATAGAATTTAAAGATTACAATTTTTATTAAAAAGAATAGAATTTAAAGATTACATTTTATGTAATATTGTTTACAATAAAAGAATTGAAATAAAAGATTAGATTTTTATTGTCGTTTGTTGTCAATAAAAAAGTATTGAAGTAAAAGATTAGATTTTCATTGTCATTTGTTTACAATTAAAAGAATAGATTTAAAAATAACATTTTTATTGTCAAGTTAGTTACAGTAAAAAGAATTAATACAAAAGAAACGTTTTTATTGTCATTTTAGTTGTAGTGAAAAGAATGGATTTTAAAGTATCATTTTTGTTGTCATTTTATATGCAATAAAAATAGAAGAGTTGAAAGTATCATTTTTGTTGTCATTTTATATAAAACAAAAATAGTCATTTTTGTCAAACATGTTAGTTAAAATAAAAATAGTCATTTTTGTTAAAACATGATTATTGAGATAAAAATATAGATTTTGTTAAATATGATTATTGAAAAATATAGATTTTGTTAAATATGATTATTGCCATAAAAATAACATTTTTGTCAAAATAGGTTTGTTGAAATAAGATTAACATTTGTGTTAAAACCTATTAGAAGGAATAAAAGATTTATTTTCATTGTCGTAAAAGAGTAGATTTAAAAGACTACATTTTTATGTAACATTGTTTACAATAAAAAGAATTGAAATAGGAGATTTGATTTTTATTGTCGATTTAGATGTAACAAAATAGTAGAAGTAAAAGTTACATTGTTAGTGTCATTTCAGATAAAATAAAAAGAATATATTTAAATGCCACATTTTTATTTTCATTTTAGATGCAATAAAAATAGTAAATTTGAAAATAACATTTTTATTGTCATTTTAGTTACAATAATAAAGGAGTAGAATTAAAAATCATGTTTTATTGTCATTTGGTTTCGATAAAAAGGGTGAACATTGAAATAATACATTTTCAATGCATTTTTGTTCATTTGAAAGAATGAATACATTTTTGTTCATTAAAATGGATTAAACAAAAATGCTCTTTTTTGTCAACATAGAATAGTTGAATAAAATACTCATCTTTGTCACTATAGAATAGTTAAAAACAAAAATATTCATTTTTGACAATATGGTGTACAACAACAACAACAACAACAACAACAACAACAACAAAGCCATATATCCCAAACAAATGACAATATGGTGTAATTAAACAAAAATATTCATTTTTGTCAATATAGAGCAGTTAAATAAAAACATTCATCTTGTAAATTTATATTAGTTGAAACACAATATGCACTTTTATCAAATTACAAAAGTAAAAACCAAATTGTCACTTTTGTCAAAATTTCGAAGTTAAAATCCAATTTGTCGCTTTTGTCAAATTATCATAGTTAAAACAAATTGGTCACTTTTGTCCAACTATAATGGTTAAAACTAACAAAACAAATATGTCACTTTCATTTGTTTTGTTGAATTAGAATTGTCGACAAACAAAGTTTTCATCCTTATTGTTTTGTTGAAATAAATTTGTCAACAAAACATAGTCATTATCTTTAATGTTTTGTCGAAAAAGATTAGTTAAATCAAAATATACATTTTGTCAAAATATTCATGTTTGTCAAAATAGATTAGTTAAAGCAAACCATATATTTTTGTCAAAATATATACTTTTGTCAAGATAGGTTAGTTGAAGCAAAATACACCTTTTTGGTCAAAATGAACATTTTTCGCCAAATACTTAGTTGGACCAAAATATTTATTTTTTTCAAAAATACAATAGTTGGAACAAAAATTACATTTTGTCAAATATGATTGTGGAAAATAAAATTTACATTTTTGTTAATTAGATTTGAAATAAAACAAAAATCACATTTTTGGGTTAAATTAAAGAGTTAAACACAAATAGTATTTTGTTAAATAGGTTTGTGTTATAAACAAAAATATTCATTTTGGGAAAATAGAATTGTCAACAAAATGGATGTATCACTTCTTATACATTTTGTTGAAATAGAATCTATATGCAAATATAAAAATCATTTTTATTTGCAAACTTACATCGGAATTTATATTCAAATATAATAATCATTTTTATTTGCATAACATACAATAGAATTTATATGCAAATATAAAAAACATTTTTATTTGCAAACTTACATTGGAATTTATATTCTAATATAAGAATCATATTCTTGGTCAAAACATACATTAGAATGTATATGTGAATTAAAGTGACATTTTTGTATGTTAATGCATACATTAGAATTTGTATGCACTTTAAAATAAACATTTTTATGTGTTGGGTTATACATTGAAAACATATATAAATGGGATTATTACTTTTATGTGTTAAAGTTAAGAATAATTACATCCAAATAAAGTATAAGGGAAATTATCTTTTATTTGGCATTAGCAATACAACAACAACAACAAAGCCATATATCCCAAACAAGTGGGTTTGGCTAGATATGGAACCCAAAATTAAAATAAAATAATGCCATATAAATAAATTACAGTTTATTAGACATTAGTAAGAAGTATAAGGAAATTATATGTGTAAAATATATTTTTATTTGGCATTAGGAACAAAATAACATGTTTTGTTCATCATCATCAATATGTTAGCAGAATTAGAAAGGGTTAAATTCATTAACCGATTATTTATTTATATGGAATGTTGTTTGCTGAAAACCCCATATGGGTATTGGGATGATAATTGATATACACTAGTCCCAATATTTATTTTATGTCAATCGATAGATTAACAGGCTGCGATGAGCGTTGTTATTTCATTTTAATGCTCACGCAGTTGTGAACTTCACTCTGGATGTTGAATGGATGGTTTGATGATTATTTATCATTTGTAGTCATTTACATACGATGTATGAAATCCATACAACCGAAGTTATACGGTAAATGATTGAGTCGCTTTCCGATTCAGAAATTATTTTATATGAATAATACTTTTAGAAGATATTGTAATATAAGGCATATTTTACATAAGGAACCTTTTTATATAAAGAATATTTTTAAATAATGAATATTTTAAAATATTATTCAACGTAGAATAAAATGATGATTTCTATGTCTGTTTCGAATGAACACAAAAGATTAAAAAAAATTTTTTTATCGAAATGAACTAGCTATTGACTAGAATAAATCTTTTAAATTAAGATTTAATGGTGTCTTCTAGTTAATTAATATTTCATTGAAAATTAATAAAGGAATTGGATTTTGGGTTGTCGTGGATGGTGTCTTCAATAACACTGTTCTTAAACCCCGTATGAAAGAATAAATCTTTTAACTAAGGTTATTAGAGTTTCGAATTATATTTAGTATTGAAATAAATTGATATGTGATTTTGGGTTTATGGTGAACTGCATTTTAAATGACACTGGTTTTAACTCAGTTATAGATAAGATTAATTTCTTAAAAATTAAATAATCATAAAGTTATGATTTTTGATATTAAAACCGAATTGGAGTTTTAATGAATCTTTAAAAGAAGATTAAAGATTATATTTAGAAGAATTTATCTTTAATAAAATTAATGGGAACCTTTCCTTAATAATATGAGTATTTTATTAAAAGAATATTCTGAATTGGAAAGAGGCATTGGATGTGTCTTTATAACACTTGATTTATAAAAATGCGCGAGTTATTCGGAAAGACCGGGTTTAACCCATTCTGAATAATTACTACAACGATTAAAAGTCAAAGATATTGAAGATGGTGATTGAAGACCGGTGATCTTCACATCGAATGGACGACTACTGATACCTGGCACTGGGTCGCTCCCAGTAAAGGGTTAAAGTGGTAGTTGTCCGGATGTACTTGTTGATTGTACGGATACGCGAGCACCTCACTTCCGTATTGGACATACGGGACGAAGAATAAGGTGACTCCAGTTTCGTTTAGACCCAGAACGGACTTGTAAATGGATATGTGCCTGACGTTGAATTTCATTTTGTGTAATTAAATTGATATCTATTAATGTACATCTATGGTGGCGGAGAATTTATTCTCTTGCTTAACACCCTTCTTTGAGACGCACGAGCTCGAAGGTTACATATTGGTAGTTATCGATCGCACGATATGAACTGTCAATGTAGCATGCTAAGATGCAATTGATCGAGGCTTTTGTTGAAATGCAGAGCCTTGTGGAAGATGATCAAAGCATAGCCTATTTAGGCATAGCTTTGTGTATTACGTTACCTCGCAAGCCTCACACCCCGGTAAAGTCAAAAACAGGACAAGGGAATGCAGGAAGTGCACACGTTTCTTTCTAGCTAGAAGTGGTATTTTGGTTTTTACAATCCCCGACATTTTTACTTATGTGGTTGATGGAATGAGGCACCTCGTATTTTTTTTATTGGTCGCCAATAGCCAATGTATAGGTCCAATAGGATCCAGAGGCGTGTGTTCAGGAATTGCCAATCCACTAGCGTTGTTTATGGATCGACCCTATTGTATCCAAGGGTTCACTGTAGGGGATTCTGAGACATTGTTAGAGTGTCTTGAATCGGTAAGGAGATCGTTCCCAGCCTTGGCTCATGATGGAAATCCAACTTCCAATACGACATCATACGGTTTTGATTGTATAACTAGTATGGCGACATAGTTGGATGGGGTACTATGCCGTCTATGATTGATACATTATGAGCGAAATTGTTTTAAAACATATATACACTAATAATAATATCAAATCCGTTTTTATCGTATCAAGCATTTTTGACCATTATAAGGTAAAACTTTATCCTCTGGTTTGCGTTGCATTGTGTAATTGGACTTGAGTCTTATAATGGTTTCAATTTTCTAAAAAGCATTGCGTTGTTTAATACGATTTACTTTATTTCATGAACTGGCAATCCAATGGAGTAAACCCGTTCCGCGTTAGCGGCATGGTCCTGTGATTAGCCTTATTATTAGATTAGTTAAGTTAGATTTCTCATACCAGTCCCATGACTGACCCGTAGTTTATTTCACTTTGCAAACTCGGGTGCCCTCTTTTCCACATAGGCAGTCGAGTAGCTTATTTGCAGATATATTTAGCAAGATTCTGGATCAAAGCTTAAAGCTGTGTCTAGAGCATTGATAGACTTCCGCTGTATTGGTTTAGTTGTTCCGCTGCATTGTATTACATTTATTGTAATTTATCTTCCGCTGTATTATATAGATGTACTCCGATATTCCGTACTCTTATGTAACATTATCATGATGTTTATAAAAGTCTGCTGTTATACATTCTAATGTGTTGTATTCCCAAAGTTGACATATGTGGGATTTGAACGGTCTTGGTCTATCTAGCAATCGATTAGGGCCGGGCAAAATCTATATCGTTACAGTTGGTATTAGAGCTCTGGTTAGCTCAAATCTTTGGGGTACAACTCATTATAACTGAACAAATGACTCATCAGAGATTGGATTAGTAAAATCCAATAAGAATACTCATTAGAGATAGGATCAGCAGTATCCTAGGATGAGAAAACTCATTGGAGATGGGGTTAGTAATGCCCTAGAATGAGTTCAGAGTGACAAACTTATAATTCATGTATTTGTGATTATATCTATAATCCAATATTAGAAATTATGATTGCTAAATATATAAAAGTTATATATTTGAAAAGTTAATCAATGAATAATGAGTCATTGAAACCAATAACAAAAATAAAATTGGTTAATTTAACGACCTTTAGCTTTGTTCCTTTTCGAGGACGAAAAGATTCTAAGTGGGGGAGATTGTAACAACCCGTAAATTCTGAACCAATTTAAATATTTTATTTTAGAAATTTTAATGGAATTTTAATGTTTAAAATAATTTATTTTAAATAATAACGACTAAAAAATTATTTTAATCGAAGTTAGAACAAATAATTTTAATTTAATTATAAAAGGAGTTAAAAATAGCGCGGTAGTTTGAAAATTTGAATTTGAACTTTGACTGACTGTATAGGATGCAAAATAAATCGGATTTTAGTGAAACCAAAAATATTAGAATCTATTTAAAAATATCTTTCCAACGAATCCGTAAAATTGAAATTTCATAGCGGGAATCAAAAGTTATGCCCAGTTTAAAATTCAGAATAGTCGTTGTAGAATTTAAATATATTTTTTAATATTAAAAATAGCCATTTTCAAACGACCTCCATTTCCGACAAAACCACTTTTGTTGGATCCGGAATGTCAAATTATTGCTAGGTTTCAATTTTCATAATTTTTCGAATTAATATGTGAGCGTGGCAAAAGAAAATGTGTTTTGTCAGTTACAGTCAAATTCGATCGACCAGAAAATGGCCATTTTTCAAACGGCCTCAGAATTTAATGAAATTAGTCTTGTTAGAACCGTATTGTTAAGCTATAACCATAAATAACTTGTTTGGAATTTTTAGAGTCCGTATGTGGCCCCTGTAAATTTAAATGT
Organism: Allium sativum; assembly: GCA_030737875.1. NCBI lineage: Eukaryota > Viridiplantae > Streptophyta > Magnoliopsida > Asparagales > Amaryllidaceae > Allium > Allium sativum. The sequence continues at coordinate 559,708,037 of CM060915.1, forward strand.
ACGATCAAATTAAATATATAAATGATTTATATATTAAATTAAAGAAAACAAGCCGTAGATGATCAAACATTATGACTGGACCTATCCCATTGCGTCCGGAATGTGGGTGTTTGCCTAGAGGCAAGTCTACTTGGGCTGGATTCGGAGTTAGTATTAACGAACAAATATTTTCTTGGATTAAATGATTAAATAATTAAATAATTAAATAATAAAAGAAATACACAGTATAAAATACGCTAACCCTAACCTAGAATACATCAGGTGCCATTTCTTCTAACCAATAGCCACCATCATTCTATTTTAAATCGATAATCTCTCCTCATACGTCTCGAATTAAATCATGTTTCTCAAACAAAAATCGAAGACCAAACTCTAATCTTCAATAGCCTACGGGTTTGATTGAATATCCTTCAGTGTACTACGAGAATTTCCATCCCAAATCACCTACGTTCGAAGCCGAAGTCCGGCGAAGATGGGTGATCGAGTTGACCGTGTCTACGGGGGGTGGTCGGCGCTGCGAAGGGCGATGGTGTGATGGTCTCTGATCGGCCGATGGTAGGCCCTAAGATGGTGCGACGGAGGAAGTAATGATGGAGCAAATGGGTTTGGGCCTGGAAATGAACGCGACGAAGAAGAAGGAGTTAATCAGGGGGATAAATGAGTTAAGCAATTAATTAATTAATTTAATTATTTATTTAATAGTTCAAAACTTTAAACGATTGTATCTTTCTCATACAGAATCGAAACTGAACGATTTTCGTTGCGATGGACTCGTGTTGACCAGACCTACACATTGAAACGGACCAGATCTGAAATAGAGCATTTGAAAATTCAAACAAATCGATGAGAGATATCTATTTTAAAATTAAAATTAATTATTTTTTGCAAATGTGAAATTTATATTTATTTCATGTTCATGATGTATATATAATTATTGCAATGTTGCTTTGTTCTGTGATTGCGATGCACCACTAAATTGAATTGTGTATTCATGATTGTCAGAATTTTGTGCATACATTAAAAACCATGTTTTTATTGTATATATGAAATATACTATATTTATGTGTGTCGAGTCTATTTATAAAATAAAAACCATAATTTTATTATATATATAAAAATAAAAGGTGTCCCTGTTTGATTTGATAAAAAGAATGACATAATAAAAATAACCTTTTTGTCAAAACATGTAAATTGAAATAAAAATTATTGTTTGTATCAAAACATGTTATTGAAACAAATTTAACATTTGTGCCGAAAAGATTCGAAATAAAAGATCCGAATAAAAAGACTATTATAAAAGATTTCATTTATGTTGTCATTTTGATCAACAAAATGAGTAAAATTAAAAATATGTTTTATGGTCATAAAAAGAATAGAATTTAAAGATTACAATTTTTATTAAAAGGAATAGAATTTAAAGATTACATTTTTTATGTAATATTGTTTACAATAAAAAGAATTGGAATAAAAGATTAGATTTTTATTGTCATTTGTTGTCAATAAAAAAGTATTGAAATAAAAAATTAGATTTTCATTGTCATTTGTTTACAATTAAAAGAATAGATTTAAAAATGACTTTTTTATTGTCAAGTTAGTTACAGTAAAAAGAATTGATACAAAAGAAACATTTTTATTGTCATTTTAGTTGTAGTGAAAAGAACGGATTTTAAAGTATCATTTTTGTTATCATTTTATATGCAATAAAAATAGAAGAGTTGAAAGTATCATTTTTGTTGTCATTTATATAAAACAAAAATAGTCATTTTTGTCAAACATGTTAGTTAAAATAAAAATAGTCATATTTGTTAAAACATGATTACTGAAATAAAAATATAGATTTTGTTAAATATGATTATTGAAAATATAGATTTTGTTAAACATGATTATTGTAATAAAAATAACATTTTGTTCAAAACAGGTTTGTTGAAATAAGATTAACATTTGTGTTAAAACTTGTTAGAGGGTATAAATGATTTATTTTCATTGTCATAAAAGAGTAGATTTAAAAGACTTCATTTTTATGTAACATTGTTTACAATAAAAAGAACTGAAATAGGAGATTTGATTTTTATTGTCAATTTAGATGTAACAAAATAGTAGAAGTTAAAGTTACATTGTTAGTGTCATTTCAGATAAAATAAAAAGAATATATTTAAATGCCACATTTATATTTTCATTTTAGATGCAATAAAAATAGTAAATTTGAAAATAACATTTTTATTGTCATTTTAGTTACAATAATAAAGGAGTAGAATTAAAAATCATGTTTTATTGTCATTTGGTTTCAATAAAAAATGTGAACATTGAGATAATACATTTTCAATGCATTTTTGTTCGTTAGAAAGAATGAATACATTTTTGTTCATAAAAAGGGATTAAAAGAAAAATACTCATTTTTGTCAACATAGAATAGTTAAACAAAATACTCATTTTTGTCACTATAGAATAGTTAAAAACAAAAATATTCACTATGACAATATGGTGTAGTTAAACAAAAATATTCAGTTTTGTCAATATAGTGCAATTAAATAAAAACATTCATCTTGTAAATTTATATTAGTTGAAACAAAATATACACTTTTATCAAATTACAAAAGTAGAAACCAAATTGTCACTTTTGTCAAAATTTCGAAGTTAAAATCCAATTTGTCACTTCTGTCAAATTATCATAGTTAAAACAAATTGGTCACTTTTGTCCAACTATAATGGTTAAAACAAACATTATCATTTTGTCGCATTAGATTTAACAAAACAAATATGTCACTTTCATTTGTTTTGTTGAATTAGAATTGTCGACAACAAAGTTATCATCCTTATTGTTTTGTTGAAATAAATTTGTCAACAAAACAAAGTCATTATATTGAATGTTTTATTGAAAAAGATTAGTTAAATCAAAATATACATTTTGTCAAAATATTCATGTTTGTAAAAAAAGATTAGTTAAAGCAAACCATATATTTTTGTCAAAATATATATTTTGTCAAGATAGGTTAGTTGAAGCAAAATACACCTTTTTGGTCAAAATGAACATTTTTGGCCATAGCTTAGTTGGACCAAAATATTTATTTTTATCAAAATTACAATAGTTGAAACAAAAATTACATTTTCCCAAATATGATTGCGGAAAACAAAAATTACATTTTTGTTAATTAGATTTGAAATAAAACAAAAATCACATTTTTGGGTTAAATAAAAGAGTTAAACACAAATAGTATTTTGTTAAATAGATTTGTGTTATAAACAAAAATATTCATTTTGGTAAAATAGAATTGTCAGTAAAATGGATGTATCACTTCTTATACATTTTGTTGAAATAGAATTTATATGCAAATATAAAAATCATTTTTATTTGCAAACTTAAATTGGAATTTATATTCAAATATAATAATCATTTTTATTTGCATAACATACAATAGAATTTATATGCAAATATAAAAATCATTTTTATTTGCAAACTTACATTGGAATTTATATTCTAATATAAGAATCGTATTCTTGGTCAAAACATACATTAGAATGTATAGGTGAGTTAACGTGACATTTTTATATGTTAATGCATACAATAGAATTTGTATGCACTTTAAAATAAACATTTTATGTGTTGGGTTATACGTTGTAAACATATACAAATGGGATTATTTCTTTTATGTGTTAAAGTTAAGAATAATAAAATCCAAATAAAGTATAAGCGAAATTATCTTTTATTTGACATTAGCAATAATGCCATATAAATAAATTACAGTTTATTAGACATTAGTAACAAGTATAAGGAAATTATATGAGTAAAATATATTTTTATTTGGTATTAGGAATTAAATAACATGTTTTGTTCATCATCATCAATATGTTAGCAGAATTAGAAATGGGTTAAATTCATTAACCAATTATTTATTTATATGGATTGTTGTTGGCTGAAAACTCCACACGAGTATTGGGATGATAATTTATATACACTAGTCCCAATATTTATTTGTATGTCAGTCGATAGATTGATAGGCTACGATGAGCGTTATTATTTCATTTTAATACTCACACAGTTGTGAAATTCACTCTGGATGTTGAATGGATGGTTTGATGATTATTTATCAATTGTTGTCATTTACATACGATGTATGAAATCCATATAACCAAAGTTATATGGTAAATGATAGAGTCGCTTTCCGATTCAGAAATTCTTTTATATGAAGAATACTTTTAGAAGATATTGTAATATAAGGAATATTTTACATAAGGAACCTTTTTATATAAAGAATATTTTTAAATAACGAATATCGTAAAATATTATTCAACGAAGAATAAAATGATGATTTCTATGTCCGTTTTGGATGAACACAAAAGATAAAAAAAATTATCGAAATGAACTAGCTATTGACTAGAATAAATCTTTTAAATTAAGATTTAATGGTGTCTTCTAATTAATTAATATTTCATTGAAATTTAATAAAAGAATTGGATTTTGGGTTGTCGTGGATGGTGTCTTAAATAACACTATTCTTAAACCCCGTATGAAAGAATAAATCTTTTAACTAGGATTATTAGAGTTTCAAATTATATTTAGTCTTGAAATAAATTGATATGTGATTTTGGGTTTATGGTGAACTGCGTTTTAAATGACATTGGTTCTTTAACCCAGTTATAGATGAGATTAATTTCTTAAAAATTATATAATCATAAAGTTGTGATTTTTGATATTAAAACCGAATTGGAGTTTTAATGAATCTTTAAAAGAAGATTAAAGATTATATTTAAAAGAATTTATCTTTGACAAAATTAATGGGAACCTTTCCCTAATAATATGAATATTTTATTAAAAGAATATTCTGAATTGGAAAGAGGCGTTGGATGTGTCTTTATAGCGCTTGATTTTTAATTATAAAAATAAGCGAGTTATTCGGAAAGACCGGGTTTAACCCATTCTGAATAATTACTACAATGATTAAAAGTCGAAGATATTGAAGACGGTGATTGAAGACCAGCGATCTTCACATCGAATGGACGATTACTGATGCCTGGCACTGGGTCGCTCCCAGTAAAGGGTTAAAGTGGTAGTTGTCCAGACGTACTTGTTGATTGTGTGGATACGCGAGCACCTCACTTCTGTATTGGACATACGGGACGAGGAATAAAGTGACTTCGGTTTCGTTCAGACCCAGAACGGACTTGTTAATGGATGTGTGTCCGACATTGAATTTCATTTTGTGTAATTAAATTGATATCTATTAATATATATATATATGTGTGTGTGTGTGTGTGTGGTGGTGGAGAATTTATTCTCTTGCTTAACACCCTTCTTTGAGACGCACGAGCTCGAAGGCTATATATTGGTAGTTATCGAAGCACGGTGTGAACTGTCAATGTGGTATGCTAAGATGCAACTGATTGAGGATTTTGTTGAAAAGCAGAGCTTTGTGGAAGATAATCAAAGCATAGCCTATTTTGGCATAGCTTTGTGTATTACATTACCTCGCGAGCCTCACACCCCGGTAGAGTCAAAAAGGGACAAGGGAACGCAGGGAGTTCGCACGTTTCTTTCTAGCTAGAAGTGGTGTTTGGGTTTTTACAAGGCCCGACATTTTTACTTATGTGGTTGATGGAATGAGGCGCCTCGGATTTTTTTTATTGGTCGCCAATGGCCAATTTATAGGTCCAATAGGATCGGGAGGCGTGTGTTCAGGAATTGTCAATCCACTAGCGTTATTTGTGGACCGGCCGTGCTATATCCAAGGGTTCAGTGTGGGGGATCCTGAGACATTGCTAGAGTGTCTCGAATCGGTAAGGAGATCGTTCCTAGCCTTGACACATGATGGAAATCCAACTTCCAATATGACATCATACGGTTTTGATTGTATAACTAGTATGTCGACATAGTAGGATGAGGTACTATGATGTCTATGATTGATACATTATGATTGAAATTGTTTTAAAATATATATACACTAGTAATAATATCAAATCCGTTTTTATCGTATCAAGCATTTTTGATCATTATAAGGTAAAACTTTATCCTCCGTTTTGCGTTGCATTGTGTGATGGGACTTGAGTCTTATAATGGTTTCATTTTTCTAAAAAGCATTGCGTTATTTAATACGATTTACTTTGTTTCATGCACTGGCAATCCAATGGAGTAGCAGCGTGGTCATGTGATTAGCCTTATTATTAGATTAGTTAAGTTAGATTTCTCATACTAGTCCCATGACTGACCCGTAGTTTGTTTCACTTTGCAAACTCGGGTGCCCTCTTTTACACACAGGGAGTCGAATAGCTTATGTGTAGATATATTTAGCAAGACTCTCGATCGAAGCTTAAAGCTGTGTCCAAAGCATTGATAGACTTCTGCTATATCGGTTTATTTGTTCTGCTGCATTGTATTACATTTATTGTAATTTATCTTCCGCTGTATTATATATATGTACTCTAATATTCTGTACTCTGATGTAACATTATCATGATGTTTATAAAAGTATGTTGTTATCTGTTCTAATGTGTTGTATTCCCAAAGTTGACGTATGCGGGATTTGAACGGTCTTGGTCGATTTAGCGGTCGATTAGGTCCGGGCAAAATCATATCGTTACAAATAACGACAAAGCCTTTTAAATTCCATATACATTAACAGTCTTCCTCCACAGAAGCTCACTTCGATTATTATCCAATCGAATTCCATTCCATTCCAATTAATTGTATTAAATTGGAAAACTTTACTTTGGAAAATTTCCTTTAAATCTCAATAAAAAGATTCATAAATTCCAAATCACACTTCACTGTAAATTGGGTTAAAGAAAGAATGTCGTTAAAAACACAGTTCACGATAAACTCGATTCACATTCCATTTCATTCCAATTACCAAATGTAACAGGAAACTCTAAAAATCTTAATTAAAAGATTTATTCCTTTCAAACGGGGTTTAAGAACAGTGTTATTGAAGACACCGTTCACGACAAACCCAAAATTCAATTCTTTTATTCAATTCCAATTACATATAAATAATTGGAAAAATTCACTACATCTTAAATAAAAGATTTATTCTTTCCTCAACTGGGTTTAAGAACAGTGTTATTTAAGAGACCGTTCACGACAAACCCAAAATCCCATTTGATATTAAATACAAGGCTCTGAATAGAAAATATATCGGCTGATATTCAATATCAGATTCTGAAGCCAACAAATATCGTATTGGAAATAACGATATAAGTATCCATAACAATATCAGCATAATCACGAAATCAACATCGAAATATTCCGAAAATGATTTCCATTCAAATCCCTTCCAATTCATATATTGGCAATTATGGTTATATTAAAACCCTTTCTCAATCCAATTTATTTATTTAAAAATAATTGGATTATAATACTAGTTGATGACTAGTTCATTTCGATAAAAATATATTTTTATCTTTTCGAATATGGAAATTTTCAATCCAACTCTTTCCAAATCATTTATTTTGATTTTACACAAATTATCAATACTTTTAATAATTTTATTAAGGCCCTTTCAGTCGATTTCCATAAACGATCATCGAACTGCACTTACAACGACCTTTTCCAAATTTAATTTGAACATAATTCCAAATCCAACTGTTAGATTTCAAATCTCTTTTATTCATTGGAAAGCACTTTTCGATGCGAACCCAATGGTTCTGGTTTTAGGAGAATCCGACGGTCGGATCTCCCATAATGTCCATTCGAAGTCAATGGTCGAAATTCGCGAACTGCCGTGGTGTAGCGCATTCTATTAAGGCCATTAAAAATATATAATATATATATTATACATATTTTGTTGATTTCCATTTAAAACGTATTTTATAAATCGTTTATGAATTCATTTTAAAACGATTCCAACTTCATTTTCAATTTTAAATTAAAATTGAATATTCCTTATCATTATAATATATAAATGATAATAATTTCAAAATATCAGTTTTTGAAATCATTTCCTTTTCGATATTCATTATAAAAATGAATAAAATCGATATAAATATCGTTCACGTCAAAATGGCGTTAATCTAATCAACACAGCTTCATATTTTTCAATATTTTCGTGTCCATCCCAAATCAGACATCAAAATCATATTTTGTTCCATTACTGATTATTATTTTAAAATATTAGTTATTTTAAAATATTCATTACTCATCATTTTAAAATATTCTTTAATTTAAAATATTCGTTCTTTCCGAATTGGAATTAGACACAGTCAATCACCATATAATTTTATTTATATGGATTTCATACACTCGTGTACACAACAATAATCAAACACATTTAACCATCATCCAGAGTGCATTACACAACTGCATAAGCGTTAAATATAAATAATTAACGCTTATAGCAGTCTGTCAACCCATCGATTGACATACAACTCAACGATTAGGATTAGTGTACGTCAAATATCATCTCAATACCCTTATGGGGTTTTAACCAACAAATATTGAATATTATTTGTGCAGTTGGGTGATGTGTAAAATATATCATCTCAATCAATCTCTGTCAAATGTGTGTACATAAACAAATCGTCCGATTTGTAAATGAATATTTATTTTCATTCATATACCCGTTAAAAATTATATTTTTAACAAAATTATATTTTTAACGATAATATTTATTTCTACACATTAAGATTTCATACAGTTCATTTATACTATAAAATGATATTTTTATTGTTCTAACATTTTTAGAAAATTTCAGCAGCATAACAGCGAGATACTAGAACCTGAATAAGGTCTAGCCTTACCCCTCGCCTAATAATGGCTCGCGCCATATACAAACCAAATTCTAGTCAATCATTTCACTTCCTAAACCAAATTCAAACAAATAAACCAAACAACCAAACAAACTTGGTTTCAAACAAAGGTGTCGGGTGCTATTAAGCACCATATGCATCCTAGTATTTATATATTTAACTAGAAAATAAATTAGAGTGAGAAGTTCTCACCTTTGGGATCCACTCCGCCAGTTTTATTTCTGAATTTCTGAACAGTTTGAATTTGCTCGAAATTCCAACGCAATCTTTTTCACGCTGTTCATAGTAAAAAGCACATTTTTAATATGATGTTTATACATTTTTATCTAACTAAAAATAATATTTTTACCTACTAAAAATCATATTTTTATAGAACTAAAAATCATATTTTTATCAACGCTGTATATATTTAAAAACAAAGCTATATATATTTAAAAAATCCCATTTTTAAAACAACTCTTTTTAAATTAAAAATCACATTTTTATTTTAATGTTATACAATGGAAAATCACGTTTCTATATCGCTAAAGATTATATAGTAAAAATCCTATTTTTACAACGCTATTATATATATATGAATCATATTTTTATCTCAATGTTTTCTTAATCAAAAATCATATTTTAATAAATTCTTTTATATATTAAAAATCATATTTTTATAGATTTTTTTCTATGCTAAAAATCATATTTTTATAAATTCTTTTCTATGCTAAAAACACATTTTTGTAAATTCTTTTCTATGCTAAAAAAATCATATTTTTATAACACTACTTTATATTTAAAGATCAAATTTTTACAACGCTATTATATATATAAAAATCATATTTTTATTTCATAACTATATATGTAAAAATAAAAAAAAAATTATACATCATGATATACATTAAAAATCAGATCTTTATACATCATTACACAAATTTTAAAACATAATTCATTTAAAGCTATTTATATAAGTAAAAAATCACATTTTTAATAATGGATATTTAATTTAAAAATTACATTTTTAACTTATGTTATTTATTTTATATAAAAACTGAAAATAAAATCACTGTTATTTATTTATAAAATCTGTAAATAAGAACAATGTTATTTAAATTTAAAACTGAAAACAAAAATAGTGTTATTTAAATTAAAATTAGTTAAACTAAAATAAATAAAAACTCATAGTATATCATTTTATACCTGGAACCGCCGTTCAACATCAATACCCTGCCGCCACCGTCAGCTGAAGCTACCAGGGGCCGATCGGCCACTGCCACCTTGAAACCCTGAAGCCCCTCCACCGTTGCCAGGCACAGCGCCCCACTCGCATGCCTCCTCTACCAGAAAATCGAACCCAAACCTGCTCCGTTTCCACCCTAAAATCAACCAAAATCCCTAATGATAATTGATGAAACAGGAATGCATTTAAAGAGCTCAAAGAGTACATCGATTTTGGCTTTGGAGTTGTTGAATATTATTGTGTGGATTTGGAGAAATCAAAGCTTGAAATTCTGAGTGATTTTAGCCCTCCGTTCGATATAAATGATAGCTTTGAAAAGTGAAAAGGAATTAAGGTTTCAAATTATTATATATATATATATAATTATTTTAATTTTGAAAATACCCGTTTATTGATACGAACCCCAAATCGAACCCAACGACTGTCTCCCTTGGCCAAATACCCCCATTCCGGACACAATGGGATATGTTTCGTAAGCCAATTCTATAGTTTTGATCAGTTTTCTTTTAAATTAATATATAAATCAATATATATTGAATTTAAACGTATATTTTAATTTATCGGGGCCACATACTGACTCCAAAAATAAATCTAGCTATGTTTTGATGATACGGTCCTAAAAAAACTAATTTTATCGAATTTGGAGGTCGTTTGAAAAATTTCCATTTTTTGGTCGATACAATTCAATTTAAATTGACAAAACATGTTATCTTTTGCAATGCTCACATATTAATTCCAAAAATCATGAAAATTGGAATCTAGCAATAATTTGACATTCCGGATCCAACAAAAATGGTCTGTTCGAAAATGGAGGTCGTTTGCAAAATCGCTATTTTTAAGGGTTATATATTTTATTAAATTCCATAACGACTATTTTGAATTTTCAACTGGGCATAACTTTTTTTTTCCGTTCTGAAATATGGATTTTTCACATTCGTTGGAAAGATATTTTCAAATAGATTCAAATATTTCTGGTTTTACTAAAATCCGATTTATTTTGTGTGACGGCCCGCCCCGCACCAGCCTGCATTTACTCCAAAAGTGCGCTGTACACATGCCCGACTAGCACAAGACGGTCGTCATAAGAAAGGAAAGAAGGGAATGAACTAATCAAAGAACCTGTAGAATGTCTCACAGCGCATGGAATAAAATATAATAATAATAATGTACTTGACATAAAACAGGCGAGACAGTGCATAAGCTGATAACTAAAACCAACATCAATCTCAAAGCAGCGGAAATCCAAATACAGCTTATTACAACTTTTCAAAATCTACTATCTCTGAACAACAGAAAGCCAAAATAGAAGATACACCACCAATGCCCAAGCAGTGATCTTCAACAACACAGGGAGAATACTATATATGTATATTACGTGGAAGCCTCCTGCTCGTCTCCGGATCATCTACCCGTGCATCACCAGCTAACCTGTCTCTAGTCTGCTCGTGTGAGCACCCAGAGTAATAAGAGGAGACATAAAACTCTGGGTCAGACATAAAGCCTGGTATGAGCGATAAACATCTAAACAGAATAATAACAGGTATACTAAACCATACCTGAACCTGGACCTGCAACCAAAGAGTTAGTACCACATACCGTACAATACTCCAAGGTGCCATAATAAATAGTGTAAGAATACGGGGGTGGGGTGTGCATGTCACAATGATAGCAAACAAATCATCCATAGCAACCACCCTCACATCTCTCACTCAGTGCGTAAAGCGTACGACATCTACCACTTTGGAACACTAGACAAACTGAGGTAACGACGAATCCCGACTTGTAGAAACCATGCTGTGACCAAGCCAAATACTTGGAGTCATGACCAAACATTTCAATGACCCACTTCATTGGTCGTAGCCCTTGGTTCTACCGATGCCATAATGGCCCTGAATCCGCCTTCGTACCTCCTACCATAGTGGTCCAAAGCTATAGACGTCGATAACTCCTTGGCACGCGTCCCGCAGCAAAGCCCAACCATGAAGTGAACCCGTTGATTCCCATCTGAATCTTAAGCTCTAACTTCTCATTTGGACTTCCTTTGCATCTCGGGTTTGGTCGAATTGGAGTGGGTCTTCAGAAGAGTTGTCGCGCATTAACAGTCTTAGAATTCGGTTCGGTTCGGTAGTCATCACCTTCATCGGTTCGGGTCGGGTACTCCACTTCGGGTCGGGTACTCCACTTCGGGTCGGGTCGGTATCTTCCTCCGGGTCGGGTCGGGTGTCCTTCCTTCCAGTGCTCCGATCCGCTCCCTCATTTCTTCACGTATTCCGATCCGATCCCTCCTTGCCATCTGATCCGCGTGGCCTTCCCTCTTGCTAGTTCTCCCAAATGTTTACTCCCGATCCGAGCCCTGCGTCTCCAAGTCGATCCGATCTGGCCCCCAATTATTCTTCCGATCCGATCCCCTTGTCCACTCCAACTCTAGGTAAACGGCCTTCCTTCTCGCCAAGCCTCCTCCAGTGACAAGTTCCAATCCAGTTCGAATTCACTTGGTCAGTTCACAAATCTGATCCGGCCCCTTACTCCGATCCGAACCGGTTCGGAACCTGCACACTTCTGCAACTTTCCAACGAGCTTTCTACGCCATTCGACGGCATTTTCGACCAATCTAACTATTCTAATCAATCATGAAACATACCCTAGAGTCATAGCAACATGTAAGAACAACCACAAACACCAAACAACAATTCGAATGAACCAAAATGGATCAAAAGTAGCTAAAACCTCACATTTTCCTATAATCCCTCTTAAACATGTTTAAGTACATACTTAGTAAGACTTAATCAAATCGCCTAAATTTTCTAACAAAGGCATGAAATATTATTTAAGAATTTCTAAACATTTTTCTAGAATTTATTAGTGTATAAATTCGCTAATCTTCACCAATTACCCTTAATTAACTGTAATTAGTGTCTAAACGATGATATCACTCACCTTGGCCACAAAATCTGAAATATTCTCTGTTTGGGTCGAATTCCTATGTATAGCAGCAGCTCCAACCTTGCTTTGTTGCTATTTGGCCTTGTTTTGATGTAGTTTAGGCTTAATCTTCACTAAAAATGTGTTTTGGAGTGGTGTTAGAGGATGGAAGCCATTACTAAGGTCTCAAGAAGGTTTGTGGCGGCTCAAAACTGAAATGAAAGTGATAACCTAACCCTAATCAGTCCTCCTATACCTCTAAACCCGAAATTCCCCTCCGGGCCTAGCTGCTAATCACCCGGTTAAGCCCAATTAAGCTGTTTTTCACCATCTGAAACTTGTTTCAGCCATATCTCCCAAACGGTAAGCCCGTTTGGCTAATGTGACCACTCTACGGAAAGAGAAACCATCATCCGAAGCCAATGGAAGTGGTTTCAGGTCAAAATTCATTTCCAGTCAAAAGTTATGGCCAAAACAGTGCCAACTAGGGGTAAAATGGTCATTTAAAAATCGGGAAAAATCATGAACATGGGAAATGACCACAATAGTCGTCTCCCAAAGTTACATGACCATACGACTTCGTATGTGAAAGAAATAAATATCCTACGATCCTATGACGCGTAGAATACGGGTCGTTACATTCTCCCCCCCTTAAGAAATTTCGTCCCCGAAATTCCTTAACCCAAAACATGCAAAGGATCCCGCATGCCTAACAACCACATACAACAATTAAACATGCAAAACAAGCAAACAATCCTATCCTAGCATGCGGAAAACTAAATCGAAGTCAAAATCTTACCAGGCAAAGAGTTCTGGGTGTGTCTTCCTAATGTCCTCCTCTGTCTCCCAAGTACAATCACTCTCGTCCTCGCTCCACTGTACCTTGACTAGCTTCACCGCCTTCCTTCAAAGTTGCTTCATGTCGTGCTCGACAATACGGGTCGGCTTGCGGTTCCCAACCGCCTCGGGTTCTACTTCGAAGTCCTCTAACTGATCAGGTGAAATAGTCATATTTGAGTCGTGAACGAACTTCCTTAGTTGGGAAACATGAAATACGTTGTGAACTCCCGCCATCTTCTCCGGTAAGTCAATTCTATATGCCAAATTCCCGAATAGCTCAAGAACAGGGAATGGGCCAACAAATCTTGGTGCCAACTTGCCTCTCCTGCCAAATCGTATTACGCTCTTCAACGGAGAAATCTTGACAAACACCAAGTCGCCAACGGAGAATTTTAAGTCTCTTCTCCTCTTATCAGCATAACTCTTCTGCCTATCTTGGGCAGCCTTCATTCGTTGTTGAATGATCTTGATCTTATCTGAAGTTTCCCTCACCACATCTGGTCCAAGCATAAACTTCTCGCCAGTCTCTATCCAACATGATGGTGAGTTACACGGTCTTCCGTACAAAGCTTCAAATGGAGCCATACCGATACTGGATTGGTAACTATTATTATATGCAAACTCTACTAGATGCAAATGGTCATCCCATGATCCACCAAAATCCAATATACATGCTCTCAAGAGATCTTCCAAAATACGATTCACCCTCTCCGTCTGACCGTCGGTCTGAGGATGATATGCGGTACTGAGATGTAACTCTGACCCTAGAGCCTCTTGTAAGCTCTTCCAAAACCCACTAGTGAACAACGGGTCTCGGTCGCTCACAATGCCTTTAGGTACTCCATGAAATCTCACTACCCACTTCATATACAATTCTGCTAACTTAGCTGCCGTTCTGGTCGATTTAACTGGTATAAATCTTGCACTTTTGGTCAATCGGTCCACAATCACCCAAATGCTATCACGTCCCGATCTAGTCCTTGATAAACCATCGATGAAATCCATCGAGACTTGCTCCCATTTCCATTCGGGAATTTCTAATGGCTGTAACAACCCACTAGGCTTCTTTTGTCCGGCTTTAACTAGCTGGCAATTCATGCATTTGGATATAAACTTCCCAACGTCTCTTTTCATCCCTTCCCAGTAGTAAGTCTGCTTCATATCTCGATACATCTTGTTACCACCGGGGTGTATAGTTAGCTTTGAGTGATGACATTCTCTAAGCACTTCATCCCTCAATCCATTAACATTGGGTACAACAAGCTTTCCATTCTTTCTAAGCCATCCATATCGATCAAGCCCATACTTGTTCACCTCCTCATCGATACCCATCTCTAACTTGGAGATGATTTCCAATAGGTTAGGATCGTCCCTCTGACTAGAGCCGATTCGCTCAATCAAAGTGGGTCTGATCGTCAAACTTGCTAACATTTCTGGATCCAATTCACACTTTGGTCTGAAATCAAAACCCGCGATATACTCCAGTTGCTTCCATTCAAGGAACATAGCCCCTAGGCTGGCATGTCTCCTACTCAATGCATCAGCCACCGCATTGCCCTTTCCCGGTGTGTATGCGACGTCAAAATCATAGGAAGCCAAGAACTCTAACCATCTCTGCTGACGGAGATTCAGATCTTTCTGAGAGAAGAGATATTTTAACGACTTATGGTCTGTAAACAGCTCAAATCTTTCTCCCAAGAGATAGTGTCTCCGCATCTTTAACGCGAACACGATCGCTGCCAATTCTAAATCATGGGTAGGGTATCTTCTCTCGTGCGGTTTCAATTGCCGACTTGCATAAGCTACAACCCTACCGCCTTGCATCAATACAGCACCCAGTCCGGTACCACAGGCGTCCGTATATACCGTCATCTCTTCATCCCCCTTAGGAATGACTAACACTGGCGCGCTTGTCAACTTATCCTTTAGACTTTTGAATGCATTCTCGCACCTTTCATCCCAAACAAAAGCTTGATTCTTCTTGGTCAACTGGGTCAATGGTACTGCTATCTTGGAGAAACCTTGGATAAACTTACGATAGTATCCAGCTAATCCCAAAAAACTTCTTACATCTGTTGCATTCTTGGGCGTAGGCCAATCCTGTACCGTAGCCACCTTTGCCGGGTCCACGGCAATACCATTCTCTGATACAACATGGCCCAAGAACCTCACTTCCCTCTTCCAGAAGTGACACTTAGAAAACTTTGCTTTCAATTGGTGTTTTCTCAACACCTCCATCACTATTCTTAAATGTCCCTTGTGTTCTTCCTCTGTCCTCGAGTAGACCAAAAGATCATCAACGAATACAAGGACAAACTTATTCAACTGATCTCTGAATACCCTATTCATAAGATCCACAAAATATGCTGGGGCATTGGTCAGCCCGAATGGCATGACCAACCACTCATAAAACCCAGACGGCGTCCGAAATGCCGTTTTAGCTATACTCTCAGCTTCTACTCTAAGCTGATGAAAACCTGTCGCGAGATCCAACTGAGAAAATACTCTCGCGCCACTCAACTGATCGAACAAATCATCTATCCGCGGTAGAGGATACTTGTTCTTCCTCGTCACTTTATTCAACTCGCGGTAGTCTACACACAAACGAAGGGAACCATCCGCCTTGGTAGCAAACACAACTGGTGCTCCCCATTCAGAAACACTCCCTCTGATAAATCCCTTCTTCAAAATATCGCTGACTTGCACCTCGAGCTCTCGCTGCTCCCTTGGTGCCATACGACGAAGTGGCATCACTATAGGTCTGGCATCTTTTACCAAATCAATACAAAACTCAATCTCTCGGTGTGGTGGAAGTCCGGTCACTTCTTCGAAAACATCCGGATACTGGCCAACCACGGGCAAACCTGACAACTCACTATGCGGAATGTCAAGGGAGTTTAGAAAACTAGCCAATACCCCCTTACTGGGTAGACCACCAAACACTATCCTCCGCCCATCATCCGCTCTAGCTGTCACCAAAAAGCCCTCACAGTCTACCACCACCCCGTATCTTTGGAGCCAATCTACTCCCAAAATAATGCCAAACCCAGTAAAGCCCAAAACAAAGCAATCACAAACAAATATGCATCCATGACTCGATAAGACCACCTTACGACAAATCATGCTAAGGCTAGTCGAACCACCAATCGGGTTCGTCACTACTAAAGGTCTATCGACAATCTCGGGCTCCAATCCCAACCTATCTACCAGGTCACTAGATATGAAAGAACTGGAAGCTCCGGTATCAAACAAAACTCTAACAGGAACATCATAAACAGAAAGCATACCTTGAATGACGACATTCTTTCCTTTCTCCGCCGCAGTTGGGGCATTCGACGAAGAAGGAATAGCATTAAGGGCATATGCTTTCACCATTTGCTTTTCTTTAGGGGGTTGCGGACACTTGTCCTTGTGATGTCCCAATTGGCCACAATTGAAGCACTTCCTATCCGCTGGCTTGGCCCGACAATTACTAGCATAATGGCCCTTCTTACCACAGCTGAAGCACTCAACATCTTGTTTATTCTTTTTCTTCTGGCCATCCTTAGTCTGATTCTGCTTTCTCTTATTCTGGGAACCACCCTTGCCTCCACCACTTGCTTGTGGCTTTGGCTCATCTGCGGATGCAACCTCAGTCTTCGGCTTAGGGTAGAGACTTTCCGATCTTAATGCTTTCCCCACAATCGATTCAAACGTCTCATCGATGTGGTTAATAAGTTTTTCCCCCAAGTACTGATCCAAACCAGTTATGAATTTCTCATTCTTTTTCTCGGCAGTATCAATAAGAGATAACCCATATTTTGACAAAGTGTCAAATTCAGCAATATACTCCGAGACAGCTCTGCCATTCTGCTTGAGCTCCAAGAACTTCTTAAACAGCATTGACTTCTGAGCAGCTGGAATGAACTTCTCACTAAAGCGAGCCTTAAACTGCTCCCAAGTAATCTGATCTTCGGGAGTAGCTGCCTTTATAGCATTCCACCAATTCATTGCCCGCCCTTGTAGCTGACGGGACGCTAGATTTCTTTTCATCGCATCCTCGATACCCAAATCCTCGAAGATACGTTCGCAACTATCCAACCAATCCTGAACATCCGTAGCCGACTCCGTTCCGTGGAACGACTTCCCACCAAGGCTAGTATAATCCTTATTCAGCTTGGCGAAGTCGACTCTTGGTGCCTGCACTATTGGGCCACCACCATTTCCACCATTGGGAGCTGCCCTCTGTACATCTCTAAGCATCTCTCTCATGAGGTCAGTAAACATCGTCCTCATGTCAGCAGCATTCCCATTATTGGCCCCTCTACCGGTCCCTCTAACATATCGGCTCATCGTCAATCTGAAAAAGGAAACGATTAACGACTCCATAGTGGTGCTAGTGAAGTACGTCTTCATCCTTATACTACTAATAGTATATATATATATAGCTTTTAAAAACCAAAATAATTACAAATACGCTCTCTCGTATACGTATACTATCTCTCCCTGATAACTTCCCTAGGTTAACTACGCAACCTAGAGCTCTGATACCAAGTGTGACGGCCCGCCCCGCACCAGCCTGCATTTACTCCAAAAGTGCGCTGTACACATGCCCGACTAGCACAAGACGGTCGTCATAAGAAAGGAAAGAAGGGAATGAACTAATCAAAGAACCTGTAGAATGTCTCACAGCGCATGGAATAAAATATAATAATAATAATGTACTTGACATAAAACAGGCGAGACAGTGCATAAGCTGATAACTAAAACCAACATCAATCTCAAAGCAGCGGAAATCCAATTACAGCTTATTACAACTTTTCAAAATCTACTGTCTCTGAACAACAGAAAGCCAAAATAGAAGATACACCACCAATGCCCAAGCAGTGATCTTCAACAACACAGGGAGAATACTATATATGTATATTACGTGGAAGCCTCCTGCTCGTCTCCGGATCATCTACCCGTGCATCACCAGCTAACCTGTCTCTAGTCTGCTCGTGTGAGCACCCAGAGTAATAAGAGGAGACATAAAACTCTGGGTCAGACATAAAGCCTGGTATGAGCGATAAACATCTAAACAGAATAATAACAGGTATACTAAACCATACCTGAACCTGGACCTGCAACCAAAGAGTTAGTACCACATACCGTACAATACTCCAAGGTGCCATAATAAATAGTGTAAGAATACGGGGGTGGGGTGTGCATGTCACAATGATAGCAAACAAATCATCCATAGCAACCACCCTCACATCTCTCACTCAGTGTGTAAAGCGTACGACATCTACCACTTTGGAACACTAGACAAACTGAGGTAACGACGAATCCCGACTTGTAGAAACCCTGCTGTGACCAAGCCAAACACTTGGAGTCATGACCAAACATTTCAATGACCCACTTCATTGGTCGTAGCCCTTGGTTCTACCGATGCCATAATGGCCCTGAATCCGCCTTCGTACCTCCTACCATAGTGGTCCAAAGCTATAGACGTCGATAACTCCTTGGCACGCGTCCCGCAGCAAAGCCCAACCATGAAGTGAACCCGTTGATTCCCATCTGAATCTTAAGCTCTAACTTCTCATTTGGACTTCCTTTGCATCTCGGGTTTGGTCGAATTGGAGTGGGTCTTCAGAAGAGTTGTCGCGCATTAACAGTCTTAGAATTCGGTTCGGTTCGGTAGTCATCACCTTCATCGGTTCGGGTCGGGTACTCCACTTCGGGTCGGGTCGGTATCTTCCTCCGGGTCGGGTCGGGTGTCCTTCCTTCCAGTGCTCCGATCCGCTCCCTCATTTCTTCACGTATTCCGATCCGATCCCTCCTTGCCATCTGATCCGCGTGGCCTTCCCTCTTGCTAGTTCTCCCAAATGTTTACTCCCGATCCGAGCCCTGCGTCTCCAAGTCGATCCGATCTGGCCCCCAATTATTCTTCTGATCCGATCCCCTTGTCCACTCCAACTCTAGGTAAACGGCCTTCCTTCTCGCCAAGCCTCCTCCAGTGACAAGTTCCAATCCAGTTCGAATTCCCTTGGTCAGTTCACAAATCCGATCCGGCCCCTTACTCAGGTTCCGAACCGGTTCGGAACCTGCACACTTCTGCAACTTTCCAGCGAGCTTTCTACGCCATTCGACGGCATTTTCGATCAATCTAACTATTCTAATCAATCATGAAACATACCCTAGAGTCATAGCAACATGTAAGAACAACCACAAACACCAAACAACTATTCGAAT
Source organism: Allium sativum (assembly GCA_030737875.1). Lineage (NCBI taxonomy): Eukaryota > Viridiplantae > Streptophyta > Magnoliopsida > Asparagales > Amaryllidaceae > Allium > Allium sativum. Next base: position 559,727,970 of record CM060915.1, read on the forward strand.
GAACCAAAATGGATCAAAAGTGGCTAAAACCTCACATTTTCCTATAATCCCTCTTAAACATGTTTAAGTGCATACTTAGTAAGACTTAATCAAATCGCCTAAATTTTCTAACAGAGGCATGAAATATTATTTAAGAATTTCTAAATATTTTTCTAGAATTTATTAGTGTATAAATTCGCTAATCTTCACCAATTACCCTTAATTAACTGTAATTAGTGTCTAAACGATGATATCACTCACCTTGGCCACAAAATAAATCACCAAATCTGAAATATTCTCTGTTTGGGTCGAATTCCTATGTATAGCAGCAGCTCCAACCTTGCTTTGTTGCTATTTGGCCTTGTTTTGATGTAGTTTAGGCTTAATCTTCACTAAAAATGTGTTTTGGAGTGGTTTTAGAGGATGGAAGCCATTACTAAGGTCTCAAGAAGGTTTGTGGCGGCTCAAAACTGAAATGAAAGTGATAACCTAACCCTAATCAGTCCTCCTATACCTCTAAACCCGAAATTCCCCTCCGGGCCTAGCTGCTAATCACCCGGTTAAGCCCAATTAAGCTGTTTTTCACCATCTGAAACTTGTTTCAGCCATATCTCCCAAACGGTAAGCCCGTTTGGCTAATGTGACCACTCTACGGAAAGAGAAACCATCATCCGAAGCCAATGGAAGTGGTTTCAGGTCAAAATTCATTTCCAGTCAAAAGTTATGGCCAAAACAGTGCCAACTAGGGGTAAAATGGTCATTTAAAAATCGGGAAAAATCATGAACATGGGAAATGACCACAATAGTCGTCTCCCAAAGTTACATGACCATACGACTTCGTATGTGAAAGAAATAAATATCCTACGATCCTATGACGCGTAGAATACGGGTCGTTACATTTTGAATCCTGTACATTTAATTGAAATTTGAAATCGAATTTTCAAACTACCGTGCCATTTCCAATTCCTTTTATAATTAAAATAAATATTCATATTCTAACTTCGATTTAAATAAATATATAATTCTAATTCTATTCAAAATAAATTTCTATTCGTTATTATTTAAAATAAATCATTTTAAATATTCAAAATTCAATAAATAGTGTAACAACCCGCATTCTACGCATCGGAGGATCGTAGAATATTTATTTCTTTCTTATACGAAGTCGAATGGTCATGTGCCTTTGGGAAACGACCATTGGGGTCATTTCCGATATTCATGATTTTTGCCGATTTTTAAATGACCGTTTTGCCCCTAGCTGATACTGTTTTGGCCATAACATTTGAATGGAAAAGAATTTTGACCTAAAACCACTTCCATTAGATTCATTTGATGGTTTACCTTTCCGTAGAGTGGTCATAATAGCTAAACGGACTTACCATTTGGGAGATATGGCTGAAATAAGGTTTGGAAGGTGAAAAACTGCTTAACCGGGCCAAATAGGGTGATTAGTTAATGGGCCCATAACCCATTTCGGGATTAGGGTTATGGGGAGGCTGAAAAGAGATAGGGTTTCATTCCATTTCAGTTTTCTAGCCTCCACTTACCTCTTAGAAACGCTAAAAAATGGCCTCCAACCTCTAAATCACCTCCAAATCACTTTCTAATCAAGGATTAGGCTTAGCAACATCGAATCAAGGGAGATCTTCACCAAATCAAGATTAGAGCTGTTGATTTGCGTTGTTATTCGCGCCCAAACGGAGATTTATTTCAGATCTAAGGTTTATTTGTGGCTAAGGTGAGTGATTTGCATAGTTCCTCACTAATTATGGCTAATTAAGGATAATTAGTGTTAATTAGTAAATTTAAACATGATAAAATTCTGGAAAAATATTTATAAATTCTTAAATGATGTTTTAGACCTCTGATATGAACTTAGGTTAATTTGGTTAAGTTTTGCTAATCCTATCATTAATTATGCTTGAACATGTTTAAGGGAAAATATGGGTTTTGGCCATATTTGATCCATTTTAACTTATCATATGGATGTTTTGGTGTTTGTGGTCACTTCTATTTATTGCTATGACTTTGTGGTATGCTTTGTGATTGATTAGAATAGTTAGAGTGCTCGAAAACGCCGTCGAATGGCGTAAATAGCTTGCTGGACAAACTGCAGGAGAGCACCCGAACCGATCGGATTGGATAGAGGCACGAACTGAACCGCTCACACTAGGAGCTTCCGACCTGATTCGCCGTTTGTGGCATGTACCACTCCGATCTGAACCGCATGGCCACCTTCGAACCGATGCATGGCGATTGGACTTGAAGAACCCGATCTAATCCGCTAGGAGGTGAAGACGACCGATCCGAATCGATGCACTATGAAGGAGCTCGAGGTACCCGATCCGATCTAGTGGAGAGTGTTAATTCACGAACCGTGTTGATGACTAGGAGCTGAAGGCCGAACCGAACTGATTGCTAAGGGGAGATCCGAACCGATCCAGTGATGACCAATAACCCGAGATGCAAAGGTAGTCCAAATAAGAAGTTGGAGCTCAGGATCCAGTTGGGAACCAACGAGTCGACTTCATGAGTTGGGCTTTGCTGCAGGACGTGTGCCAAGGGGTTGTCGGTATTCATAACTTTGGTTCACCGCTGATAGATGGATAGTGGGCTTGTAGCGATGGTTGTATGGGATTGGATTTCGTCATGGCCCAATGGATAGGTGACTAAGGTAGTGGATATCGTATGCTTTAAGCACCTAGTGAGAGATGTGAGGATGGTTGTTATGCTTGATTGTTTGCCGTCACTATGACATGCACAACCCCTACCCCCGTATGCTTGTACACCCTATGTTAGTGGCACTTTAGAGTGTTGTACAGTATGTAGTGCCAACTCTTTAGTTGCAGGTCCAGATTCAGGTATGGTTGGATTATACCTGTTATTTTTCTGTTTTGTTGCTAATCGCTCATACCAGACTTTTTGTCTGACCCAGAATTTTATGTCTCTTCTTATTACTCTGGGTGCTCTCACGAGCAGACTAGAGATATGTTAGCTGGTGATGCACGAGTTGCTGATTCGGAGGCGAGCAGGAGGCTTCCACGTATGATATATATAGATATTCTCACTGTGTCGTTGGTGGTCACTACTTGGGCCTTTGTAGTGTACCTCCTTTATCTTGCTTTTATCTTTAGAGACAGTTTGAAAAGTTGTAATAATGATGATGTGGAACATAAGCTGTATTTCGATTTTCCGCTGCTACGATAGTTTGTTTTTATCTTATGCACTGTCTCACCTGTTTTATGTCAAGTATGTTGTTATTATATTTTGTTCTATGCGCTGTGAGACATTCTACATGTTCCTTTATAATTCTTCGTCTTCTTTCCTTCTGATGACCGTTCCGTGCCAACTGGACATGTGTACATCGCACTTTTGGAGTAAATGTCGGTTGGTGTGGGGCGGGTTGTCACATTTGGTATCAGAGCTCTAGGTTGCGTAGTTAACCTAGGGAAAGACACTAGGGAGAGATATAGTACGTATATGAGAGTGCGTATTTGTGATTACTTTGGTTTCCAAAAGCTATATATATATACTATTAGTATAGTTAAGGATGAAGTCGCACTGCACTAGCACCACTATGGAGATGGTTAATCGTTTTCTCTTTACAGATTGAACGATGAGCCGATACGCAAGAGGTGCTGGCAGAGGAGCCAATAATGGGAATGCTGCTAACATGAGGACGATGTTTACTGACCTCATGAGAGAAATGCTTAGGGATGTGCAGGGGGTAGCTCCCAATGTCGGTAATGGTGGTGGTTCAATAATGCGGGCGCCTAGGGCCGATTTCGCCAAGCTGTGCAAGGATTATACTAGTCTTGGTGGGAAGCCGTTCCATGGAACGGAGTCGGCTACGGATGTTCAGGATTGGTTGGATAATTGTGATCGTATCTTCGACGACTTGGGTATCGAGGATGCGATGAAGATAAGGCTAGCGTCTCGTCAGCTGCAAGGGAGAGCGATGAATTGATGGAATGCTATTAAGACAGCCACTCCAGAGGATCAGGTTACTTGGGATTAGTTTAAGGCTCGCTTTAGCGGCAAGTTCATCCCAGCCGCTCAGAGGTCGGAATTGTTTAGGAAGTTCTTAGAGCTTAAACAGAATGGTAGGGCAGTCTCGGAGTATATTGGTGAGTTCGACACTTTGTCGAAATATGGGTTATCCCTAATAGATACTGCCGAGAAGAAGAATGAGAAATTTATAACAGGTTTGGATTAGTACTTGGGGGAAAAGCTTATTAACCATATCGATGAGACGTTTGAATCGATTGTGGGGAAAGCATTAAGGTCATAGAGTCTTTACCCTAAGTCGAAGACTGAGGTTGCATCTGCAGAGGAGCCAAAACCGCAAGCAAGCGGTGGAGGCAAGAATAATTCCCAGGATAAGAGGAAACAAGACCAAACCAAGGATGGTCAGAATAAGAGGAATAAGAAAGATGGCGAGTGCTTCAGCTGTGGCAAGAAGGGCCACTATGCCAGAGATTGCCGAGAAAAGCCTAGGGAAAGGAAGTGCTTTAATTGTGGCCAAGCCGGACATCACGAGAATGAATGTCCACAACCTCCTAGGGAGAAGCAGATCGTGAAAGCATATGCTATCAATGCTGTTCCTTCTTCGTTGAATGCCCCAACTATGGCGCAGAAGGAAAAAGGTGTTGCTGTTCGAGGTATGCTTTCTGTTTAAGATGTTTTTGATCGAGTTTTATTTGACAAACTTGAGTTAGTCGATAGACCTTTAGTAGTGACGGACCCGATTGGTGGTTTGACTAGCCTCAGTATGATTTGCCGTAACGTGGTCTTATCGAGTCATGGATGTATGTTGTTTGTAATTACTTTGTTTGGGCTTTACTGGGTTTAGCATTATTTTTGGGAGTCGATCTACTCTAAAGGAATAGGGTGGTATTAGGTACCTACCCACTGATGGCGATAGTAACTGGAGTCAAGGAAGCTGAGAGGTTATCGTTGTAATAAGTTCTAGTTGTCTCTGGGAGGCAAATGAGTGCTCCAGTGCTTAGTTGTTTCGCTAGTATCACTTCACATGGATTGTCTGAATTCGTAGGAGATGTTCCTTGGGTGCTTGTCTGATATTGGTTTAGGCCTTTGGGGCTTGTGCTTGGGGAATGTCGAGTTCGACTAGGATGGTTTGCGTGATAGATAAGTAGTTGTTGCAATTTTTCATTGGATGATATCTTGGTTTACTCGAGGAGTAATGGGCAGTTGTGATAGGATAAGACTATTCGATGATATGGACTGCCCGGAGTTAGACTCGATAGGGTTATGAGATGACTCGAGTGGGACTCGAGAAAGATGCAAAGTAATGGATTGTTTAGGACCTTATGTAGATGTTCTTTTTGAAGAAATAGGATGTATTCGTCGATCATGGAAGATGCAACGAAGATTAGGACGATTCAAGTTGGACTTGAACTCGTAAAAGAAAATGGGTGTTCGTTGATCTTGGAGATGCAACGAATAGGGAGACGACTCACGTTGGACTGGGGTCTGTAGGTAATGGGTACTCAAGACTGGGTCTGAGTTTATGGGTAATACATTGACTCGAGTTGGACTCGAGAAGGATGCAAGGAATTGGATTGGCTCGAGTTGGACTTGAGAGGGCGGCAAGATAATGGATAGACTTGGGTGGGACTCGAGTGTTTCAGGTGGACTAAAAGCAGGGGTATCTGGGGACGCCCACTTACCTTCGATCCGTTGGACGTGATCTAGTCATCCTTGGAGGATAAACGTATGTTGGACGTACAATAGTCCATTTGGAGGCAGAATTTAGATTAGTTATTGATGTTGGTTGGACAAGACATACAGGTATCGACATATTCATGGCTTTGGCAGGTGATTGATAGGATTTGTTTGATAGATGCTATGATTGTTGTGTTTTCTCCTACCTTTCTTCTCTTGAGTATCACCTGTAGGATCCTGTTGAATGGAAATAATATAAGTTCGTTGATCATGGTGATATGACGGGTGTAAGATGCTTTACGTTAGACTTGTAGTATGTTGGGCATTGTGGAGCGTCCGTTGACCTTAGAGATTCAGCGGATATAGGAGCATCAAGTTGGACTTGGACTCGAAGGTAGAGTACCTAGATTCATTGGATGAGTCTAGTTCACCTTTAGAAGGTGAATTACGTTGGATGTGCAGTACGAGTATAAGTGGAGTACCTGGGTTCAATGGATGGGTCTAGTTTGCCTCTAGGAGGTGAATGTACGTTGGATGTGCAGTAGGAATGTAGGAAGGACTCAAGTTGGACTTGAAAGGACATTTGGAATGTAGTTGAAAGTTTGGCGTATAGGGTTGGATTACCCAAGAAGATGACAATAGAGACGAATGCTATAGTACCGGACTAGGTGCGATAGCTGATGCATTGGGTAGGAGACATACCAGTTTAGAGGCTATTTTTCTGGAATGGAAGCAACTAGAGTATATCATGGGATATGACTTCAGACTTAAATGTGAATTGGATTCAGAAACGCTAATAAGCTTGACGATTAGATCGATCTAGATTAAGTGGATCGGTTCCAGTCAGAGGGATGATCCCAACCTATTAGAAATTACCTCTAGAGTAGAGATGGGAATTGATGGCGAGAGAGCGACTATACTTGGGAAGTAGAGAATGACATAAGGAAGTCGTATCCAAAACTCTTTGCCTCGTAAGATTTACTTTGCAATTTAGTTATTCCGCATGCTAGGATAGACTCGTTTTGCATGTTTGATTGTTTTTTATGGCTAAAAAGCATACGGAACCCTTTGTGTGTTTTAGTTAGGGAATTTCGGGGGCAAAATTTTTTAAGGAGGGGAGAATGTAACAAACCGCATTCTACGCAATGGAGGATAGCAGAATATTTATTTATTTCTTATACGAAGTCGAATGGTCATGGGGCTTTGGGAAACGACCACTGGGTCATTTCCCATGTTCATGATTTTTGCCGATTTTTAAATGACCGTTTTGCCCCTAGCTGATACTGTTTTGGCCATAACTTTTGAATGGAAAAGAATTTTGACCTAAAACCACTTCTATTAGATTCATTTGATGGTTTATCTTTCCGTAGAGTGGTCATAATAGCTAAACGGACTTACCATTTGGGAGATATGGCTGAAATAAGGTTTGGAAGGTGAAAAACTGCTTAACCGGGCCAAATAGGGTGATTAGTTAATGGGCCCATAACCCATTTCGGGATTAGGGTTATGGGGAGGCTGAAAAGAGATAGGGTTTCATTCCATTTCAGTTTTCTAGCCTCCACTTACCTCTTAGAAACGCTAAAAAATGGCCTCCAACCTCTAAATCACCTCCAAATCACTTTCTAATCAAGGATTAGGCTTAGCAACATCGAATCAAGGGAGATCTTCACCAAATCAAGATTAGAGCTGCTGATTTGCATTGTTATTCACGCCCAAATAGAGATTTATTTCAGATCTAAAGTTTATTTCTGGCTAAGGTGAGTGATTTGCATAGTTCCTCACTAATTATGGCTAATTAAGGGAAATTAGTGTTAATTAGCGAATTTAAACATGATAAATTCTGGAAAAATATTTATAAATTCTTAAATGATGTTTTAGACCTCTGATATGAACTTAGGTTAATTTGGTTAAGTTTTGCTAATCCTATCATTAATTATGCTTGAACATGTTTAAGGGAAAATATTGGCTTTGGCCATGTTTGATCCATTTTAACTTATCATATGGATGTTTTGGTATTTATGGTCACTTCTATTTGTTGCTATGACTTTGTGGTATGCTTTGTGATTGATTAGAATAGTTAGAGTGGTCGAAAACGCCGTCGAATGGCGTAAATAGCTTGCTGGACAAACTGCAGGAGAGCACCCGAACCAATCGGATCGGATAGAGGCACGAACCGAACCGCTCACACTAGGAGCTTCCAACCCGATTCTCCTTTTGTGGCATGTACCACTCCGATCTGAACCGCATGGCCACCTCCGAACCGATGCATGGCGATTGGATTTGAAGAATACGATCTGATCCGCTAGGAGGTGAAGACGACCGATCCGAATCGATGCACTATGGAGGAGCTCGAGGTACCCGATCCGATCCAGTGAAGAGTGTTAATTCACGAACCGTGTTGATGACTAGGAGCTGAAGGCCAAACCGAACCGATTGCTAAGAGGAGATCCGAACCGATCCAGTGATGACCAATAACCCGAGATGCAAAAATAGTCCAAATAAGAAGTTAGAGCTCAGGATCCAGTTGGGAACCAACGAGTTGACTTCATGAGTTGGGCTTTGCTGCAGGACTTGTGCCAAGGGGTTGTTGGTATTCATAACTTTGGTTCACCACTGATAGATGGATAGTGGGCTTGTAGCGATGGTTGTACGGGATTGGATTCTGTCATAGCCCAATGGATAGGTGACTAAGTAGTGGATATCGTATGCTTTACGAACCTAGTGAGAGATGTGAGGATGGTTGCTATGCTTGATTGTTTGCCGTCCCTATGACATGCACAACCCCCAGCCCCGTATGCTTGTACACCCTATGTTAGTGGCACTTTAGAGTGTTGTACAGTATGTAGTGCTAACTCTTTGGTTGCAGGTCCAGGTTCAGGTATGGTTGGATTATACCTGTTATTGTTCTATTTTGTTGCTTATCGCTCATTCCAGACTTTTTGTCTGACACAGAGTTTTATGTCTCTTCTTATTACTCTGGGTGCTCTCACGAGCAGACTAGAGACATGTTAGCTGGTGATGCATGAATACCTAATTCGGAGGCGAGCAGGAGGCTTCCACGTATGATATATATAGATATTCTCCCTATGTCGTTGGTGGTCACTACTTGGGCCTTAGTAGTGTACCTCCTTTATCTTGCTTTTATCTTTAGAGACAGTTTGAAAAGTTGTAACAATGATGATGTGGAACATAAGCTGTATTTGGATTTTCCGCTGCTATGATAGTTTGTTTTCAGCTTATGCACTGTCTCACCTGTTTTATGTCAAGTATGTTGTTATTATATTTTGTTCTATGCGCTGTGAGACATTCTACAGGTTCGTTGATAATTCTTCATCTTCTTTCTTTCCTTCTGACGACCGTTTCGTGCCAACTGGACATGTGTACAGCGCACTTTTGGAGTAAATGTCATTTGGTGTGGGGCGGGTTGTCACAAATAGCTAAAATAAATATTTAAGTTGGTTCCGATTTTCTGGGTTGTTACAAATGGCTTCTTTGAAATGTTAGAATTAGAACTCCAAGGTCATCAAAATATTTACTATGCCGAAGGTCTTATGGCATTTGAGTTAATAGAGAGAAAGTCTACTTATTCTATTGGGATGGTCTGCAAGCTCCTTACATGCAAGCTCATTACAACTGGTATTGATGTGCAAAATATCCCATAGTGAAGATAAGTCTGCATTTTTTTCCTTTTCTTTTCTTCTGAAGATGGTATCATTTATGTTTTTCTAACAAATTGTGTTACAAATATTGTCTAATTTGGAGTCCTGTATAGAATTTGTAATCTTTAATTTGATCCCAAATTTTGATATTATATTTATTTGTTACATTGTATAGCAACATTCGATGGTTTAAGTCATGGAACATAAATGCAATGTTTTTCCCCAACTTTGCAGTTGCATAACGTTGTAGTTTACATGCATTCGATTGTAAATTGTCTACAGTCGTGAACATACAAATGCATTTATAAAATCTTTGTTTCACCAGTATTGCAGTTACAAAAAATTTATAGATCAACTTCACATCCTTACTTCTAGTGTGTGTATGACTTTGAATGATTTGGTGTTAGATGAATGCTTAATCTTAAAAATACATATATAAAACTACTTTGCTTATTTAATACCTAGTTTTGAGTGAAGATAATCTCTCTAAGTATATATATACCAGCGTTGTATGTATATAAGTAACTTTAGTTTTTAAAAAATTATGGTTTCTCCATTTTCACTACCAAGTACAGTGGGTCATTACTAAATAAAATATGCATGAGCACCGAGACTTTAATGTCTAAGCGAATCTTAAAAGTCTTATGGTTTCAGTTCTACCTGCTGAAGATTACTTGAACCAATTTCAAAAGATGAAGGTGAATCTCATGGAAGAATTCAAAGCCATGCAGATAAATGAAGAAGCCACTATGCCAATTGAAAATGGAGAGATGGGAACCGTGGCTATTGAAGCTGATGTTGAACAAAAAGCTCAAAAGGAAGAAGCTGTTGAGGTAGAAGTGGACGACTCTACCAATGGCGACGTGCTTGTCAATGGAAACAATGGTGAAGAAGAGTATGTTCTTTCCCCCCATCACTAGGAACTTTTTTCCCACCATCAGACGAGAAGAAAAAAGAATTTGATCAATGGCTCCGTTAGCTTTTCCTTGATGCTGCTAGAAGCATAGATTTATCAGATGGATTTGAAATTAAATTAATATAATTGGAGTTAAATGTAATTTCCATATGTTATTTTATAGTTTGATAGCATGAAATTGAAGAATGAGAACTTTTGCATCTATGTATTTTATTTTTAAACTATGTTTTTTCGTATTTGTTGATCATGCTTTGCCCAAGCAGTTGTAGTACATACTTGATTGTTTTTGCTAAAAAAAGGTCACAAATAATTGTTATTACCTTTTACCTACACATAACCATTCAATTTGACCAAAATATGAATCATCAAGTAAAGTAATAAAATGATGCCATGTGTGCTGTTACAATAACGTTATATAATGTAGACCAACGACATGATGCCATGTGACAAATCAGATAATGCCAAATGGATCAATCAAATAATGTTATGTGGCCTAAAAAATGATGTCATATGCACTAAACAAATGATGACAATGGACAAATTATTGTTTGACACATGAAACAGCCATTAAATGCCAAGTGTCAGCATTAATATATGCAATGTGTATACTGCTACGATAACCATGTCAATGGCCACGTAGAATGACATATCATCATCCATGTCAGTAGCCATGTAGGATGACACATCATCAAACACATCAGCTGATGACTCATCATTTGAGTCATAACGTAGTGGAGTCCATTGATTCTTTTACCTACCAATATCAACAAATGTAGGTAAAAGCTCTTTCTCTACTAACCTTTACCAACCAATTTCTACCAATTTGATATTGGTAGTGTAATGACCCGCAAATCTATACCCTTTGAGTTGACTAGCACCACACGTCCAACCCAAATTGAACAGAAATACATATCATTATTAGAAAGAAGTTAGAGGATGAGAAATAGAAAGAAAGAAATATTAGAATAGAAGAAAACGAAGATCACAACTCATAGCGGAACGAATAAAAATATATTATATAACATAACTTTTGAAATACAAAATTTTCACTGCATAACATACAGTTATCAAAATACAACACAACGGAAATAAAATATTATATATCTAACATTGAAGCCTCCTGCTCCAAGCTCCTCCAAGTGAATCTGTAAAATCCCGACTACTTGACTGCCCGTACAAATTTGGACACCCAAGAGTTTAGGGACAACAAAAACAAAATAAACTCTGGGTCAGTCATGGGACTGGTGTGAGTAGACTCCAACCAATTGTTTAACTTTAAAAACCCTTTCGAAAGAAAAGATAATAGTAAGACAATCCCACACATAAACATGGACAGTTTTTACCTTACTATAACCCAGAATACTTTGATACGAAAATCCAGTGATATTATAATAGTGTCTAAATCAAATAAATAATAATCTAGCGGAACACTTGCATCTCATGCTCTACATACATAGTATAAAATCAAAAACCGCAGGGTGCTTATTGGAGATTGGATTTCCAACATGACAAGGTATGGAACCACCTTCCTATAGTATCTCTAGAGAGGAATACACTGGGTTCAACAAGAACATCTTGCAACCCGGCCCACACATGACCCACCACTCATTTCGCTTGAGTGTATCGAATGTATATCACCAACGGTTGGGATCAGCAACCGTTTCCCGAATGGGACAGCATCGAATAGAATAAGGAATTAAATGAATCTCTAGATAGGTGATTATATGCCCTAATGGGAGCGACCCACATAGCCATGCTGCCTGCCCGATTTTTGTCATTTCCCGGTTGTTGAGGCCTGAGGCTACGATTACTTTCCATTCATTGATAGCACAATTACTTTGAATGCCACATCGTCAGATCCGTTAATCACTCATTGATTTGCACAAAAATATTCTGGATATTATGCTAAGGGAATAAATTCGTTGCCACCATGTACATTTATACAGACCAATATATTCGATCATTGGAAATACTCTGTCAGACATTCGTCCATTTACGTTCGTTCTGGGATTGAACGAAACCGAAGGCATAATTTCTATTAATAGAAAAAGTCCTTGCACTTTACTCCATCTTCGATTATCTTCATATAATCTGATTCGCAACGTTACTGCCAATACAGAGTGGTCCTCGGATAATAATCCAACCAGTCTCTCCATATTGACAATGCTGTTGGCAAACACTTCGATAGTCGGTTATTTAACTATCGAAGAAAAACAAACATCCATTCAAAACTTCAAACAATCACTGGGCCCCTTGATTACTATTCATTAATTAAATCACCCTTTCCATTTCCTTATCAAATATTTATTAACCAAATATTTTCAGTGATCTTGTTGGACTCTTACACTATTTGGAAAAACATTTCCCTGTATCACCTCCTTTTATTTCCTACACTTAGAAAATATATACTATTTGAAATTGAAAACAATTTCAATCACTTATCTCTTTCCCGACTACTTTAATTATACTCGGGAAATACTTACTTTTATATTTCCGACATTCCATCACTTGGGTTAAAACGAATGCTGTGTAAAACAACCCAAAATATTTTATTCAACTAACTATTATTCCTCACTTCTCTTTGAGATTGGATCTTGCTATTTATCAATTAAAAATGAAATCAATCAAGTTGGGGTAAAATTACCTCTCAGACCTTGACTGAAAACATCCTCAACTTCAAAGCGGCAAAACCACTTACCTCGAATAAACACACTATAAAACCCAATTATTCATTTTTAAAACATGTATATGGTTCGCTTTCTATTTCTAATTTATAGATTTCTCTTTCTGTTTACAATATTCTATTTTTGATTTCGTTTCCTTATCGAATTCTATATATATTGATACACTGATTTCTAACTATCAAATTATCTTAAAAATATTCTAACTCCTTAAATTCGCGGAAAAATTTGCCATAACCTCCTTTGTACCGGGAGCATCGGGATATTTCAAATAGCCTCCCATGGACCTCACCAATCCAAAAGAAAAAGCCAAGCGGCTTACCGATACGGCGCATAAAAACTCATATGGAATTTAAACGTGTACCTTTTTGTCGGGCACATAAATTAGAATCTTCATATACTCCATCTCATGCCTGTCTAACACATGCTCACCTGTTTCCAATTCAATTCAACTCAATCCAAACGTTTGAATTCAGTTTCGCTCATTTATTCTTTAATTAGCTATTTTGCCTATTTCACTTCTCTGTTTGAACATAACATGTTCAAACAAAATATTTAACTTGCTCATAACCAAATTGAATTTCAATCTCAATGCTAGTTCCCTTTTCAATTTTGAATATAAATTTCAAATCGAATTCACTTATTCAAAGCCCAATACCAATTCAAAATCTCATTAACTAATTACTATTCAAATTGGTTAATTCTATTCAATAATCAAAAATCTGATTTCTGTTTCAAAAATCAATTCATTACTCCACTTGAGTTCACATATAATTTACAACTGAAATCTGAAATTTTCTAAAAAGAAATTCGGATTTTTTTCGCTTAAATAAACCGTTATTGTTTTAAATGGTTTTGGCACTGTTTTTCTGAAAATTTGATTTTGATATAACTCAAAATCTATTTGATGAAATCCATATTTTTCTCCTCCATTAGAAACCTATTATCAAATTGGTTCTGATGTTTCTTTTCTCAAAGAATTCTGACTTCAATTGAAGTTCGAATCGCCAATTTACGAACTTCCGCGCTACGGCGAGTTCATTTTAACTATATTTATAAATATAAACGTTTTAACGTCATTTATAATAAAATCAACTCCATTCTAATATATTTTTAATATATATCAAACCAAAATTTTCAATTCAACATAATATTTTCGATTATCTATAATTGTCAATTTCTCCATACTCGGTAATATATTTATTTATACTTCGATTTTCTATATTCAAATTCCATTTGAATTCTATATTCAAATTACATTTGAATTTCTATTTTCAAATTCTATTTCAAATCTCTTATTCAAATTCTATTTGAATTTCTCTTATTCAAATTCTATACTCACATTTCATTTAAATTTCTATATTCAATTTCTATTTGAAAATTCAACTTTTAAATTCCTACTTGAATCCTGTACTCAAATTCCAATTCAACTCTATTTGAATTTTGTATTTAAACTCCATTTCAATTCTATTTGAATTCCTATATTTGAACTCCATTTCACTTCTATTTTCAAATTCTATATTTCAAAATTCATTTGAACTTTCTTTATTCAAATCCATTTGAATTCCTTTGAATTCAAATTCTATTTAAATTCTTTTAAATTCAAATTCTATTTCAATTCATTTGAATTCAAATTCTATTTCAATTCCTTTGAATTCAAATTCTATTTCAATTCCATTGAATTCAAATTCTATTTCAATTCCTTTGAACTCAAATTCTATTTCAATTCCTTTGAATTCAAATTATATTATTCAAATTCTACTCAAATTCTATTTATTCAATTTGACTTTTATTTAAATAAAATTTGAATTAATCGAATTCAAATCATAAATCCTTATTGATTTATTTTCGTTCAATTTATATTCTGAACATCAGAATAAATTCCATCGTTTATTTCTTTAAAACGATTTTCCCCTTTCTATTTTTAAATTCACATTTGAATTTAAATATTCATATTATCAAAAGGTAATTTTTCCACTTTATTTATAAACACCGTTTATAAATTCATTTCACTTCTCTGCATTATTAATTTATAAACCACATTTATAAATTTATTTCAAATCTCGCATTATCGATTTATAAGAAACGTTTATTAATTTCCATACTTGTTTTATATTCAAAACAAGTTAATATTTTTATAGCCCATTCAAAATTCAAATTCTATTTTTGAAAAAATAGATTTCCCCTTTTAAATCTCAAATATCCTTTTCACGATATTTTATATATCAATATTTTGGCCCCAGAGATATTTAAACAATCAAACCACTCGATTATCAACCAACACATCATATATGATAATATATGTGAAAACAAACAAATAAAAATATTTTTGAGGGATCCAGTTGGATCCTTCTAACCTGTTTTTCCTGCATCCACAGACATTAGTCAAAAAAAAAATACCCATCCTGCTTCGTGGCAGGATATCGCAGTATAGAAGGTCATCCACTATCATAGCGTGAGGCGTATAGGGTAATCATCCGCTAATGGTACCGCGGGCATCCGCTAATGAGACTGCGGGAATCCAACCACCAAACCAATATATATACATATAATAGTCACCCTAAATAACTAATATATTTAAAACAACCAGAAAGCATTCAAACAAGCAACAAACAATTATTTTTAATGAATAAAAATAATTCTAAATAAAAGGTGAGTGAGATTTTACTCACTGTGATTTTATTTGCCGAATATCCAATGATAATTCCCATTTCACAGTGATTCCTCTGTATGTCTTAATCCTTACACAACATCTTCTGCCTAGTTCATAACTCAAACTTCTGCTCTTTGAAAACAATACGCACCACTTCCAGTAAACCACCTAAAGCACCGAACCCCTCCTCACATCACTTCTGCCACCAACCAATTCCTATTTGACCTTCCCTTGCCCCCTGACACGGTTTGAAAACTGCCAATAATCGAATCCCCCAAGCAGCTATGAGCCACTCGTCTCTCCTCCCTTATTTTACCATTTTCACGCTCCGATAGATCGAGACCTCTAGCCCCAACGCACTACAGTAAAGTTGCTAATTTCATCTTCTCCATTCCTTAAAAATATGAACTTCGACGTCCACTTTCCAATCGCAAATCCTAATCCATACTGTGCCTATCGCAAGACCATCGTACTTCATTTCCGCCCCTCCTTGACATGGCCAAAACCTATCGCGACTCATCTCAAACCCACCGTTGAACTTCAGCTCCAAACCAATGGCAACACCCCTTTCCATAGGATCGTCTTCATCCTCATGAACCCACAGAGCCAAAGCCCTAATTTGGAAGTGACCGCAACCCTGAACGCAGCTCGAACTGTCGAGCATATTACTTCGAACAATACCAGAATTTGAGCGTTGATTAATCCGAGTTTAACAAAACGATTTGAGGATTTGTTTTGATTTCAAAAATAGAAGAGGATAGCAGTCATTTATTGAGTTCGATTTGCGATAAAAGAAAAAATGCTTTGAGTCAAGTAAACGAGGAGGGTAAGAGGATTAGAGGAGAGCGACTTGAACTAGAAATCGAATTAGATAGCTTCCATTTAAATTTAAAGCTTTGGTTTCATTTTTATTGTTCTATGAACAATGAAATGGCCAAAATGAAGGGGACGCGATTTTATACTGATATATCCTTCAACATTACGGAATAGCATGTGTATAGTACAATATATTAATGTGATTAGATTTTGATTTAACCCGATTTGAAATAAAGAGATCTTTATTTCTTTTAAACAGATTCTGATTTGATCTTCGATTTAATCTCGTATTTAATACGATTCGATATAAAGCGATTTTTATTCTTTTTAGATGGATATCGATCTGATTTCGAACCTATCCACAATCAAATATCTCGGGGTCCAGTAATTTAAATCACGAACCGCTATTCTAGTGTACCGACCGACATTCCAATATTATAACGCTATTCTGAACTGAACAGAAGCATTATAAAATCTAATTCGAACGTAAATATAAAATAATTATATTAAATCAATATAATATAACTAAAATTCAGAACTAACCATTTTCTCGATAATAAATTATTATTATTATTATCGATTTATCCACATAGAGTTTATATTTATTATCTTCATTATTTTGACTCAGTTTAAATCTCAATTTCGATTATTTCAGTTCTCGTATTTCGATAAATATATATTCGAAATAAATCGTATATTGATTATAAATGGATAAATCAATATAAAAGTTGATTTATATTATCAGCTCAATATTTTAAAACTATATTAAATATTTAAAATAAATCAACCAAAAATACGGGTCGTTACATTCTTCCCCCTTAAAATAATTTCATCCCCAAAATTGCTAAGGTGGGAAAAATGGTACAAATCCATTACTTTTTAAAATCTCACTTATGTTAAAACTCAACTCTTCATATTTCCATGAGTTTAATTCCAACAAAAACTTTTGGTTTCCATTCATATGCATTCTAATTCATTCAAATTGATTCTGATTCAATTTATTCATTTTGATTCATTTAACTTGTTTAAGTTAACTTTATATTTCAGAATTTAAATTTCTAGGTTTTCATTTCAAATCCTTTTGAAATCATATAAATACATATATTTATATCCATTTCAAATTCAAAACATTTGAATTTTCAAACTACTAGTTTTCTTTCAAAACAAATTTTGACCAAGAACTTTTCTAAGGTAGCAATCCATCACTTAGAAACTCGAACATGAACACTGATGATGCTGCAGTCATCATCAGAATTATTTCCCAGTGACTGAAGTGAGTTCAGTGCTTTATCACTTTCAAAATCCCTTTCAAACAAAGCTATATTTTTAATATATTTCAAAAATATTTTTCAACTTCCCAGGATTTAAATTCTAAATTCTGGTTTGAATTCAATTCCAGCTCAACGTATTTATATATTTCATTTTTACACAAATTGCATTTGGTTATATATAACCATTTCGATTTTATAATATTATCTGATTTTATATTTTTTATTTTATTTTACTTTTTTTTATAATATCAACATCCAACACATCCATATAATATAATAGTTCTAGAGAATTATTCCTTTTCTATAAAAATAGAATTTTGGGCAAAATTATTTTCATATACCCACTTTAAAACAATATCGTGTTCAATCTTCTGTTCAAGTATTTACAAACTCTTATCGACGTCGTGGCGTCCCACGGTTCGACCAGAATTCATAAACTACTCAACAGACTAGCCAACACAGTATAAAACAACTTTTATATCCATTTACAAGTACGCTCCCTCGTATATATTCACTCAACTCATTCTAGAGTACTACTGACTCTATCTCTAATGAGAACATCCCCACAAAGCCTAGGTATTCGCTTAACCTAAGCTCTGATACCAACTGTAACGACCCGCAAATCTGTACCCTTTGAGTTGACTAACACCACACGTCCAACCCAAATTGCACAGAAATATGTATCATTATTAGAAAGAAGTTAAAGGATGAGAAATAGAAAGAAAGAAATATTAGAATAGATGAAACACCCTACCTCCGTTAGGGTCACTCTCAAAGGGAATGCCCTAATTTGGGTGGAGGCTTATAAGTATAAGTCACAGATATACAAGATAGATATAAGCACACATATTTTTGAACAGGGGAAAACAACAACAACTTTTATTTCATTAAAATACGTGTTACACAAACCATGCCATAATTGTCTTACAATCCTTCCAAAAACATAACATCTTCATAACTGTCTTGATTACATTATTTAAAGAAGCATAAAGAAAACATAAATCAACTGCAAAAGTCCCATAATTGTTGTCCAAAGCCATAGTCCAAAACGGAAAAGATCCAAGCAATACATTCTTTCTCTTCAAGCTGGATGTGAAAACTGGTCAAGCTGCGGTATTCCCTCCCTGTGGACCGGGGGGGACGAAAGAAAAGAAGGCGAAAGAAAAGTAAAGTCAGACATAAAGTCTGAGTAAGTCTAGGACTATTCAGTCTATGAATAAAGAACTGGGTATGATAAGCATAAACTGGAAATGAGAAAGCACCATAAACTAAGTTAAGTTGTCTAGGGTCGAATACTATCGTACCCCATATTAATCTCTGTACCCATATAAACTAGTTCCCAACAGGCACCCCATAATCCGGGTGAAGTGATCCATTTCTGATGATCGTCTCCTACTCGCATAGTTACATGTGTCTTACGGCCCCCGTTGTTGTAGTTACCTACGCTGGTCCCACCATGGGGTGTACCAAGTCCCATGGTGGCGGCTCGACACAATTCTAGAATGCACAGGTATGCTACTGGTGCCCAGTGCCTTATTTTTCTGCGCTGGAGTGTGTGCACGCCCGCACCCCGTTAGAACCTACACTGCTGCACCACCGCCGTCGATTTGACCCCTTATAGTCAGCCCAGTAATCGGGCCCCACCCTGCCTAGTTCAGGGTTTCCTGATACACCTTGTAGGGTTACTGCTGAAAAGGGTCCCCCGCTACTAGGTTTTCTATTTCTAGCCAACATGCTAAGTTGGTTAAGTGTTTTATAAACCTAACCCCAATCAGTCTGTTTAGTTTAGCATGTTCCATTTTGATTAAGTATTAATTTAATTTACTTAATCCTATCAATCCTGACTCAGCCTTAATTGTCTTATTAAAGCCTTGACCTCTCACATTAGACAGGTATTGTTGTGGCTGCCTGTTGTCGGTTGGGTCCGGGCAGTCTTACGCCACAACTCAGTCTAACCTCAGGTCTTTATTGGGCTCCATGTTTAACCACCCACATTGGATAGGTATTGTTGTGACTACTGGACAGTCGGGCGGTTTCGGGCAGGTTTACATCACAACTCAATCCAACCTCGGGTTAAACACATCGTATTTTCTACATTTACATATTTTGTCTCTTTTCTTTTTATATGTAAATATTTGCGGCCCATTATTCAAATTCATCTTTATTGGGTAAAATTTATTTATACCACTTAATTGTTTTTCAAGGTTTTTGGCATGCGTCAAACATGCCAACACATATGTTCTATCCTTTAACCCCCTCGTCATTATCCCCGCTTTATACGTTCAATAAAGTATAACATACGTTGGGTTTAACATTTAAACCCAACTTAGCCACATGAAAAAGGGGAGGCTTATAACATGGTGTTTATATATTCTAAGTGACATAAAAAGGGGAGTGTGAACGCATGAACTTGCAACATAACGATCTAATTAACATGTATTAGGCATATGTGAACTTGCATGGTAACAGCATATAATCATGGCATAAACATACTTAAACATGAATCATTCTATTCATATGATCATGGCATAAACATACCTAAACATGAATCATTCTATTGTAAACTTGCAATTGGAATGTAAATCTAACTTAATTGTGTCACATATATTACCATAAGATTTTTATAACAACATAGGCCTAAACATGGTTTCAACTAGGCATAACACCAAACATAGTTTAGTCTTGTTCATAAAAATGCTTACTTTTGTTTCTAATACAAAAGTATGATTTGCCAATTCCAACATAGATTCATATAAACCATAGTACTTAGTCGAATCCAATCACACACTAAAAGTGATCATAAAAGTATGTACATCATATTGGCATAATAGTGAATCATATACTTGCATGAATCCCAAATAAATTACTACAACATATGGTTGTTAACATGAATCATATACTTGTATGAATCCCTAAATGAAATACCACAACATATGGTTGTTAACATGAATCATATACTTGTATGAATCCCAAATAAAATACCACAACATATGGTTGTTAACTTCCAACATAAATCACATACTTGCAAATATCCAATCGTATACCATAACATTTCCAAATCGTTTAGAATCAGAATAACATACAAGTATAGATTATTATCGCCACAATTCCATTTCGTTGTTAATTTCCAACGTAAATCACATACTTGCAAATATCCAATCATATACCATAACATTCCCAAGTCGCTTAGAATCAAAATAACATACAAATATAGATTATTATCGCCACAATTCCATTTCGCATTTTAAACAAATCAAACGCAATTAATTATTCACATCGGAATAGCACTCTACTTACAACGTATGACGAATCTTCAATTCAGGAATCTGAATTTTGAATTTGGAGATGCTATCCTTTGTTGTAGGCGTTGTTTTGATTTGATTGACGTTGCTTTAAGCTTTCAAATTATCTCCTAATTGTCTCTCAATTTCTGACGGCTATTCTTAGTCTCTCCTCAGCAGCATGACGGTCTCATCTCCATTTTAGTTTGTGTGAATTAGGGTGAGTCTTAGGTCCTTTTTATAGAGTTTGTGAGTTGATTTAGACCGTCGATGGAGCTTGGTTTAATAATAGTCGTTCGTTTGAAGGAGAGACCAACCAGGAGCTGACACCTAGCCCTAGTGACAAGGCAAGGCTCAGAAAATCGACCAAACACAGACCAAGCCAGCCAGGGGGGCTGGGTTCGACCTGGCTCAGGGGCCAGGTCGACATGGCAGTCGACACGGGTGACCCAGGACAACTGCCCAGTCGACCTGGTGAGCCCCAGGTCGACTGCCAAGTCGACCTGGGTGCCTTGGGCGGGAATTTTCCCGCCCTGGCCAATTGGGCCCGATTTTGAACTCTGAATTGGTTTTTCTGAGCTGTTTTGGTCTGTTTGAATTTAAAACTGAATTCTGAAACTTCTGGAGGCCATATCTTCTTCATACGGAGTCCGTTTTACGCAAACTCGGACTCTATCTCAAGCAGAATTCCGAGACGAACGCAATGGCGTATCTTGTTTCCCTTAATTCTTTGATTTCAAATTAATTATACTTTAATTTGTGAATTTCACTGTTATAGAATACACGGGGTGTTACATTCTCCCCCACTTAAAAGGATTTCGTCCCCGAAATCTTCAAGTTCAGGAAGAATGTATATCCTAACATCCAAACGTCCATCTACTCATCCATCAAACACGAGCATCCATTGTCCTTACAAGACTTCTAATGCTTCATGATCATATGCGAAGTGTGTGTGTACATGTACTTATCTAATGCAAAATCAGGCGGTCTACTGATTCAGTTGACCTCCTTAATGCGAATTATGTAAGTGCCATGAATCCATTATTTATACAAATTTTCCTATTCATGATTCTACATGAGTGCACAATCATTCATACAAATTCAACATCCATATGACAACACATTAAAGTTCAACCATATACGAATGCAAACATATATGCATATGCAATATGAAGTGACTGAGCCGATTTAAAACCTAGATTGTGTGTGTATATGCAACCACGAGCAACCACTAGCAATCACTTGCAACCATCATCCATAACATGTTTCAATTTCATGTTTTCATCCAAAGGGTTTCTACCTAAAAGATAAGGTCGAGGAAATATACCTAAAAAGATAGATAAAAGCGCAACTTTAGGAAAAAGAAAGATCAAAGATGTACCCTCGAAAAGAAGAGGGTAGGCTGCGCGTATTCTAGCTTCAGTTTCCCAAGTTGCATCTTCTTCGGCGTCGCTCCACTGAACTTTGACGAGCTTGACTTCGCGGTTGCGTAGCTTCTTCACTTCCGTTCCTAATATGCGGGTTGGAACTTTCCTCACGGTTGCTTCGCGTTCCACTTCAGCTTCTTCTAGGATATTTGGCTCTACCACTTCAGCAGATTCATATAGACATTTTCAGAGATGTGAAACGTGAAAGACGTTGTGAACTCCGGCCAATTTTTCGGGTAGCTCTAATCTATAGGCCATTTTTCCAATTTTCTCGATGATAGGAAATGGCCCTACGAACCTTGGTGCTAGCTTTCCTGTGGTTCCAAAACGAACAACGTTCCTTAGCGGAGATACCTTAAGAAAAACTCTGTCCCCAACCTCAAATTCAAGGTCGGTCCTTCTCTTGTCGGCGTATGACTTTTGTCTGTCTTGGGCCGTCTTCATCCTTCTTTGTATTAAGCCTACTTTCTCTAAAGTCTCTCGGATCATATCTGGTCCAAGTATGAGCTTATCAGTAGACTCCCACCAACAAGTGGGCGATCGGCACGGTCTTCCATATAAAGCTTCGAAGGGCGCCATTCCGATTGTTTCTTGGTAGCTGTTGTTGTAGGCGAATTCCACCAAAGGAAGATGGTCTTCCCATGTCCCTCCGAAGTCAAGGACGCACAGTCTTAAAAGGTCCTCCAAAACTCTGTTCACTCTTTCTGTTTGGCCGTCGGTTTGGGGATGATAGGTTGTGCTCAAGCATAACTGTGTGCCTACCGCTTCTTGCAGACTTCGCCAAAACTCACTTGTGAAGATAGGGTCTCGGTCACTAACAATGCTGGATGGTTGTCCATGGAGTCGAACAATTTCCTTGAGGTAAAGAAATGCTAGGGATGAGGCAGTTCTTTTACTTTTGACAGGTAAAAACTGGGCGCTTTTAGTAAGCCTATCCACTATTACCCAAATGCCAGTGTTGCCTCTTCTAGATCTAGGTAGCCAATCAATGAAGTCCATTGAGATACTATCCCACTTCCACTGCGGGACCTCTAGAGGATGCAGCAGACCGCCAGGCATTTTGTAACAACCCGCAAAATCAGAACCAATTTAAAAATTTTATTTTAGAAAATTTTAATGAATTTTGACAATATAAAATAATCTATTTTAAATAATAATGATCACAAATTTGATTTAAATCGAAGTTAGAATGAATGATTTAATTGTTATTATAAAAAGAGTTAGGAATAACGCGGTAGTTTGAAAAGTCAAACTTGAACTTTGACTGGCCGTACAGGATGCAAAATTTAATGGATTTTAGTGAAACCAAAAATATTAGAATCTACTTAAAAATATCTTTCCAACGAATCCGAAAAATCGAAATTTCATAACGGAAATCAAAAGTTATGGCCAATTCAATATCTAGAAAGGTCGCTATGAAATTTATAAGGGCCAAAATGCTACTTTTTGCATATAATGGAATTTGAACTCGAAACCACTTCCATTGAGTTCAGAATGATGTTTCTACATTGAAAAACAGTAAACACTTATATATTTTGAGTTTCAGGATTTATTTGTTTAAAAATATATTT
The DNA here is from genome assembly GCA_030737875.1 of Allium sativum. Taxonomy (NCBI): domain Eukaryota; kingdom Viridiplantae; phylum Streptophyta; class Magnoliopsida; order Asparagales; family Amaryllidaceae; genus Allium; species Allium sativum. The sequence goes on from CM060915.1 coordinate 559,751,909, forward strand.
TTAATATTAAATATATTGGCCTTAAAAATAGTCATTTTTCAAAAAGTCTCAGAATTCGACGAAATAAATTTTGTTAGAACCGTATTGACATAAGAAAGCCAAAAATAATTTTTCTGGATTTTTCTGAGTTAATTTGTGTCCCCGGTAAAATTATTTGTACGGAAAAATTAGAAATAAAGGACTTAAATTTTAAAACTGTAAAACGGAGGCCTAGATGACAGTTTGGGCTGACGAGACATGTCTAGATGAGTTCGAAATGGGGGCTAAATGGTAGGAACAACAGTCGTTGGGCCTAAATCGGAGTTCGGACCAAAACGGGCTTAAACGGGCTAATTAAATAATAATTAGATTAACCTAATATAATAATATAAAATCAAAGTCGGGTCCTTCTTCTTCCTCAACGTGATTCAGCCGCACTCTTGAACCCATAATGGCCGAAACTTCTCTCCTCCCTATCTCCCAACCCACTAAGAATTAGACCATGCCGTAGTGAAACTTTTTGAAGCTCTTCTCTTCCTCTTTCTTCTCCAACAAATCTCACATCAAACTGTTGCCCGTAGCTCTCGATTCACCTCCCCGAACCCGCTGCCTTTATGCTGCCGCCGCCCCTTGTACAAGTAGCCGCACCCCTCCATCTTCCCGGTGAAGATAGCCCTCTCGTAGCTCTTCAATATCCCGCAAACCGTTCGTAAAACTGTCGACTATAGCTCCCGAAATCCGCATTCAAAGTTTTGAACATTTCTGAAAAATTGAGGTAAATAGCTTCAGATTTTGTCACGCTTTTAAGCGTCACTGTGTCAGTTGTTAAAGGCCGGAATTCTAATTTTTACATAAATTTCAATTTGAAATCTTTCAGATCCGTAACCACTGTGACTCCAAACACGAGATCTGATTTAAATCACTTCATTTCAGAAACAAGCAAGGTGAGATTCAATATTTTATTTTTATATATATATATATAATTAATTTAATTTAATTATATTATCATTATACAAAATGAATGTTGTATGGATTGAATGGTTGTATGGTGGAAATTGATGTTTGTGGCCTGTATTGTTATTGACGTATTATATGATTGGTGTTGGAATTGATTGTGGGAATTGTTATTCGATGTCTAGTAGAAAGATCATAATAAAAATTTTAATCTTTTGTTTTGATTTATAGATAAAATTTTAATCTTTTATCATGATTTACAAATCAAAGTTTGATTTTTATTTTGAAATGAATAACATTAATAAAGATTCGATCTTTAGAATGAATCTTTGTTTTTGTTTGTATAAAATGAATCTTTGTTTTATTTATAAAACATAAAATCTTTTATTTTTATTTATAAAGATTAAAACTTTATAAAAATTTAAACTTTGATTTTGGTAACAAAGATTACAACGTTGATTTTGTTTGCAAAGATTACAACTTTGATTTTGGTTACAAAAATTACAACTTTGTTTTTGATTATAATAAAATAAGCTAAATCTTTTTATGTTGAAAATAAGGAGACAATATTTTTATGTTTTAAAATAAAAAGACAATCGTTTTATATTGAAAACAAAAGATGTAATTTTGACGATGAAAATAAGAAGATGATCTTTTTATATTTAAAATAGAGAAGTTATCATTTTTACATTGTAAAATAGAAAAGGTCATTTTTTTTTTTTACATTACAAAATAGGTTAATCCTTTTTTTTACACCTTCCTTTGTAAATGATAAGACCAAAAATATGTTATTCACATTATTGATGCTTATATGGTGAAAGAAAAGAAATAAAGTTTTGTTAGTCATTTTGTTTACATTTCTTTTGTAAATAAATGAACAGAAATATAAAGAAAAACCATTTTTTCTATGTAAACCAAAAGAGAACATAATTTGTGAATTGTTTTTATTTACATTTATATGTAAAACAAAAGAGAACATAATATGTAAATCATTTTGTTTACATTTTCATTGTAATAGAAAAAGAGTAAAATATGTAAATCATTTTGTTTACATTTTCATTATAATAGAAAAAGAGTATAACATGTTAATCACTTTGTTTACATTTTCTTTGTAATAGAAAAAGAGTAAAATATGTAAATCATTTTGTTTACATTTTCTTTGTAATAGAAAAAGAGTAAAATATGTAAATCATTTTGTTTACATTTTCATTGTAATAGAAAAAGAGTAAAATATGTAAATCATTTTGTTTACATTTTCATTGTAATAGAAAAAGAGTAAAACATGTAAATCACTTTGTTTACATTTTCTTTGTAAAAGAAAAAGAGTAAAATATGTTAATCACTTTGTTTACATTTTCTTTGTAAAAGAAAAAGAGTAAAACATGTTAATCACTTTGTTTACATTTTCTTTGTAAAAGAGAAAGAGTAAAACATGTTAATCAGTTATGTAAATAAGAAGAATGGAATTTAGAAATATACATATTTACATTTTCTTTTGTAAATGAAAAAGAACTAAATGATGAGAATCCTTTTATTTACATTTTCTTTTGTAAATGAAAAATAACTAAATAATGTGAATCCTTTTATTTACACTTTCTATTGTAAAAGTAAAGAACAAAATTTGTGAATCATTTTTATTTTCATTTTCTATTGTAAATGAAAAGGATAAATGTGTGAATCATTATATTTACATTCTCAAATGTAAAATCAAAAGAACAAAATATATGAATCATTTTATTTACATTTTTTTTATTGTAAATGAGAAGGACAAAATATGTGAATTATTTATTTACCTTTTCAATTGTAAATAAAAAGATTAGAATTTAAAAATATATTTATTTACATTTTCTATAGTAGGTAAAAATAGAATTGTTAATGTTGAATATTTTATCGTCATTTTGAATGCGGTAAAAATAGAATTGTTAATGTTGAATATTTTTTTCGTCATTTTGAATGCGGTAAAAATAGAATTGTTAATGTTGAATATTTTTTTCGTCGTTTTGAATGCGGTAAAAATAGAATTGTTAATGTTGAATATTTTATCGTCATTTTGAACGCGGTGAAAATAGAATGGTTAATGTTGTCATTTTTATCGACATTCTTGGTGCGATAAAAATAGACAATGTTAGTGATTCATTTTTATCGACATTTTGGGTGCGATAAAAATAGACAATGTTAGTGATTCATTTTTATCGACATTTTGGGTGCGATAAAAATAGACAATGTTAGTGATTCATTTTTATCGACATTTTGGGTGCGATAAAAATAGACAATGTTAGTGATTCATTTTTATCGACATTTTGGGTGCGATAAAAATAGACAATGTTAGTGATTCATTTTTATCGACATTCTTGGTGCGATAAAAATAGACAATGTTAGTGATTCATTTTTATCGACATTTTGGGTGCGATAAAAATAGACAATGTTAGTGATTCATTTTTATCGACATTCTTGGTGCGATAAAAATAGACAATGTTAGTGATTCATTTTTATCGACATTTTTGGTGCAATAAAAATAGACAATGTTAGTGATTCACTTTTATCGACATTTTTGGTGCGATAGAAAATTAAAAGAACAGGAACATAAGAATCATTTATTTACAACTCCTATTGTAAGTGAAAAGAGTAAAAATATGAGGACCACTTTATTTACAACTTCTTTTGTAAATGAAAAGACCAAAATATGTTGATCATTTTATTGGTGTTTCTATGGTAAATAAAAGAACAAGACATGTGAATTCTTTTTATTTTCATTTTCTATTGTAAATGAAAAAGAACAACATTCTTGTCAAGACTTGATTAGTGAATTTAAATTGTCATTTTGAGTTAACATGTCAAAATTAGAAAATGAACCTTTCTATACATTAAAAGGATTAGTTAAAAATGAACATATTGTGTCATTAAAAAGGAATAATTAGAAATGAACACTGGGTGTCATTAATAAAAAAAGAATAAATTAAAAATAAACATTTTTTTATGCATAAGAAAAGAGATTAAAACAAAATACTCATTTTGTATATTAAAAGTGGATTAGACAAAATGGACATTTTTGGCACATTAAAATGAATGAAGTAAAAATAGACATCTTTATTCATTGAAAAAGATTAGACAAATTTCTCATTTTGTTGTATTAGAAGTTAAGAAACAAAATCATCATATTTGTTTATGTTGAGAAAAATAATGGATGTAAAATGTATGTTTTCATACATTAAAAAGAATAAATTAAGGATGTATATTTTTATACATTAAAAATAATGAAGTCAGATATTCATTTTGTCATTAAAATGAATGAGACCAAAAATATGCATTTTTGGTAAATAAATAAAAGTCACGATTTTTATTGTCATATGCTCATAATAAAGAGTATTGAAATATTTGCCTGTGATGTTGTATTTTGATGTGTTAAATGTGATGTTAGTATATTCAAAATTGAATATTACACTTCCATTTACAAGTCATCTGACTTGTTTATGTGATTGGGACGATAATTTTTACACATCGCCCAAGTGCACAAATAATTTATTATTTGTTTGTTGGATGAAAACCCCACACGGGTATTGGGACGATACTTGACTGACACAAATCCCAATGTTTAATTATATGTCTATCGATTGATCGACAGGCTGCGATGAGCGTTATTGTTTTATTTTAATGCTCACACAGTTGACATTGTCACTCTGGTTGTCAATGGATGGAGTGTGGATTATTTCCTGTTATTACCCTATACATGAAATGTATGAAACCCATATGACCCAAATTATATGGTACATGGTTGAGTCGCATTCCAATGCAGAATTTATTTTTAAATAAAGAATTTTTTTATAATAAAAGGATTTTTGTAAAATAAAAGATTTTGTATTATAAAGAATATTTTACATTCAGAATCTTTTATATATAGAATATTTTATTGATTATTTTAAAATATGTTTTTTTTATAGTAATGAATTAATATCTTTAGGATAAACCTTTTATTTAAGATCAATAGATCTTAACATTTATGTTTGGTGATTGATATGTGAATTGGATTTGCAGTGGACGATGTTTTAAATAACATTTATCCTTTAATCCAATTTACATTGAAATTACTATTTGAAATTTATAAATCTATTTTATAAATTAAATCAAAATTGGAATATTAATAAATCTTCATAGAAAGATTAAAATTTTAATTTATTTTATCTTTGATAAAATTAATGAGAATCTTTTAACATAAATAATAATTTTTATTTAAAAAGGATATTCAAAGTTGGAATGTGGCGTATGGTTGATTTTAATTAAGAATACGCGAGTTATTCAGAAAGGCCGGGTCTAACCCATTCTGAATAATCATCACGACGATCAAGAGTCGAAGATGAAGACGGTGACTGAAGACCGGAGAGCTTCACATCGTTTGGTTGATGGTGACCGATATCTTGAATTGGGACTGATCCCCCAAGGCAAGGTAAAAAGTGATGATCTTCCAGACGTACTGGAGATCGACGGATACGTTGTTTCGTTCAGACCCAGAACGGACTTGTAAATGGATAGCATGCCTGACATTGAAATTTATTTCATGTAATTAAATCGGTTTTTATTTAATATATAAATGCATGGTGGCGGAGGATTTATTCTCTTGCTTAACACCCTTTTGTATGTTAAATAATTACCGATCGCATGATATGAGTTGTTGATGTGGTATGCCAAGTTGCACTTGATCAAGGCTTATTGTTGCAAAGCAGAGCCTTGTGGGATGATCAAAGCATAGTCTATTTAGGCATAGCTTTGTGTTACATGACTTCGCGAGCCTCACAGCTCGGTAGAGTCTAAAACGGGAGAAGGGAACGCAGGGAGTGCACACGTTTCTTTCTAGCTAGAGTGATGCCAGGGACCTACCAGCGCTGGCATTTATTCATTGTGGTTGTTTGATTTTCGAGGCCTCGGGTTTATGCGGTCGCCACTGGCCGTAGTATAGGTCCAAAAGGACCGGGGAACGTGTGTTCAGGCATTTCTAATCCACAAAAGTAAGTGTGGACCGGCCCTGCAGGATCCAAGGGTTGGACAGAGTACCAATCCTGGGGCATTGCTAGAATGTCTCGAATCGGTAAGGATCTCCTCCCTAGCCTTGACTCAGATGGAAACCCAAATTTCCAATACGACATCATGCGATTTTGATTGTATACCTATATATGGCGACATAGTGGGATGGAGCACTCATGCCGTCTAGGATTAATACATTTACTTTGATGTATTTCAAATTGGTTGCACACTATTATTATATAATATCCGTTTTACGCGTATCAAGCATCTTTTGATCATTATAAGGTAAAACCCTATCCTCCGGTTTGCGTTGCATTGTGTGATGGGACTTGGGTATTATAATGGTTTCATTTTTCTAAAAAGCATTGCGTTATTTTGACGATTTACTTTAGTCATGCACTGGCAATCTATAGGAGAAAACCCGTTCCACGAAAGTGGCGTGGTCCTGTGATTAGCCTTATTACATTATATAGGTTAGGTAGAATTCTCACACCAGTCCCATGACTGACCTGTAGTTTGTTCACTGGCAAACTCGGGTGCCCATATTTTCCACACGGGCAGTCGAGTAGCTATTTTTGCAGATATATTAAGCAGGATTCTGGGTTGAAGCTTAAAGCTGTGTCCAGAGATAGAGAGTCTTTCGCTGTGTTCTTCCGTTGCAGTATATTACATTTTTTTTGTATTTATCTTCCGCTGTAATTATATTCCAAAGTACTCTGATATTCTGTACTCTGATGTAACATTATATGATATGTTATAAAAGTCTCCTGTTGTTGTTTTAATATGTTGTATGCCCAAAGTTAAAGTATTCGTAGATTTTCACTTTTTGGGTCAGACCTGTGTGGTTTATGGTCGATTCAAAGGGTGGGAATTTGCGGGTCTTTACAGTTGGTATCAGAGCCAGGTTAGCTCAAATCTTTGGGGTACAACTTGTTAGAACTGAACAAAAGACTCATCAGAGATTGGATTAGTAATGTCCAATAAGAATACTCATTAGAGATAGGATCAGTAGTATCCTAGAATGAGTAAACTCGTTAGAGATGGGGTTAGTAATGCCTTAGAACGAGTTCAGAGTTACGAATTTATAATTAACGTATTTTTGATATTTATAATATATTTTGTGAAATATGATTTATATATATATATATAAAGTTATGTATATTTTGAAAAGATAATCTACCATTAAAATTTAAAATTAAGATAGTTAATTTTACAATTTTTAGCTACGTTCCTTTTCGAGGACGAAAAGTTTTTAAGTGGGGGTGATTGTAACAACCCGCAAAATCAGAACCAATTTAAAATTTTTATTTTAGAAAATTTTAATGAATTTTGACAATATAAAATAATCTATTTTAAATAATAATGATCACAAATTTGATTTAAATCGAAGTTAGAATGAATGATTTAATTGTTATTATAAAAAGAGTTAGGAATAACGCGGTAGTTTGAAAAGTCAAACTTGAACTTTGACTGGCCGTACAAGATGCAAAATTTAACGGATTTTAGTGAAACCAAAAATATTAAAATCTACTTAAAAATATCTTTCCAACGAATCCGAAAAATCGAAATTTCATAACGGAAATCAAAAGTTATGGCCAATTCAATATCTAGAAAGGTCGCTATGAAATTTATAAGGGCCAAAATGCTACTTTTTGCATATAAAGGAATTTGAACTCGAAACCACTTCCATTGAGTTCAGAATGATGTTTCTACATTGAAAAACAGTAAACACTTATATATTTTGAGTTTCGGGATTTATTTGTTTAAAAATATATTTTTAATATTAAATATATTGGCCTTAAAAATAGTCATTTTTCAAAAAGTCTCAGAATTCGACGAAATAAATTTTGTTAGAACCGTATTGACATAAGAAAGCCAAAAATAATTTTTCTGGATTTTTCTGAGTTAATTTGTGTCCCCGGTAAAATTATTTGTACGGAAAAATTAGAAATAAAGGACTTAAATTTTAAAACTGCAAAACGGAGGCCTAGATGACAGTTTGGGCTGACGAGACATGTCTAGATGAGTTCGAAATGGGGGCTAAATTGTAGGAACAACAGTCGTTGGGCCTAAATCGGAGTTCGGACCAAAACGGGCTTAAACGGGCTAATTAAATAATAATTAGATTAACCTAATATAATAATATAAAATCAAAGTCGGGTCCTTCTTCTTCCTCAACGTGATTCAGCCGCACTCTTGAACCCATAATGGCCGAAACTTCTCTCCTCCCTATCTCCCAAACCACTAAGAATTAGACCATGCCGTAGTGAAACTTTTTGAAGCTCTTCTCTTCCTCTTTCTTCTCCAACAAATCTCACATCAAACCGTTGCCCGTAGCTCTCGATTCACCTCCCCGAACCCGCTGCCTTTATGCTGCCGCCGCCCCTTTGTAACAACCCGAAAATCTGGGCTAGTTTAAAATTTTTATTTTGGCAATTTTAGCGAATTTTGATTATTTAAAAGGAATTATTTTAAATAATATCGACCGGAAAATTTATTTTGAATATAATTCGACGTATATATTATATACGTCGTCGTTAGAATATAAATATTTATATATAATTATAAATAGAATTGAAAATGGCGCGGTAGTTCGATAATTCGATTTCAAACTTCAATTGAATGTACCGGGTGCAAAACAATCTGGATTTTAGTGAAACCAAAAATAATGGAATCTAATAGTGAATATCTTTCCAACGAATCCGACAAATCAAGATTTCATATCGGGAATCAAAAGATATGTCCAGTTGAAAATTCTGAATGGTCGCTACGGAATTCAGGCCCTTAAAAATGGACATTTTGCAAACGACCTCGGATTTCGACGAAACCAGTTTTGTTGGATCCGCAGTGTCAAGTTATTGCTAGGTTTCAAATTTCATAATTTTTCGAATCAATATGTGAGCGTGGCAAAGGAAAATGCGTTTGACCATTTTCAGTGGATTTTAATCGACTGGAAATTGGCCATTTCTCAAACGGTCTCAGAATTCGACGAAACTAGTTTTGTTAGGACCGTATCGTCAATACGAAGCTAGAAAATATTTTTCGAGAATTTTTAGAGTTAGTATGTGACCCCGGTAATTTGAAACCTACGTTTAAAATTCAATATGGTGATTTAAATGTAAATTCAACGGAAACTGATTCAAACGATCAATTCAGCTTGAGGTACATATCCCATTGTGTTCGAAATGGGGGTGAAACGCTAGGGACGACAGGCGGTGGGCCTCGTTTAGAGGTCGTATGTGAAAGTCAACTTTTTAATAATTAAATAATAATAATAAAAAAAAAATCTCTTCCTCCTTTATATTTCTGGCCCCCCCTTTCTCGTTTACATTCAGAAAGAAAAAAAAAAAGAAAAAAAAACAAACGAGATCGACGCCACCAACGTTCAGCCCCACCGCCGCTCAACCTGCCGTGACCCCCCCAGTTCCGTTCTTCTCCTCGTTCTCCAGCTCCCTCCCTCCTCCGCCTCGACCTAGCCCAGACGCAGTCAACCGACGCCCCCAAACCCATAACCGTCGCCACTAGATCGACGCCCTCCCACCGCCGCAGAGCTCCGGCTATCCCCATCTCGCACCGGCGCCCCTCTCATCCTTTCCCCCTTCCTATTTCAAACCCTAGCCCCACATGGAAGAAGACCCGCCCGCCTCAGACCACCATGACTGCAATTGCAGCACTCTACAGCCCTGGCGTGCCTCTGACCGCCACCAATGATCAACATGAACCCTCCTCCCCCTTCGAGCAGCGGATGTGAGTTTTCATTATATTTTCCTGTATAAAAATTCAATTTTTTATTCGTTTATCTCTAATATAAAAAGGCGATCTCTATTCGAATAAAATAAATAGTAAGGATTTGATTTTTAAATGGTGAAAGACGAAATTTTTATATGATAAGTATGGTTTTTATAGGATGATAGAATAGAATTAAAAATATGATTTTTATATTTTTAAAGTATTAAAAATATAATCTTTATTATATAGAAGATGTAGAAATATGATTTTTGCTTAAATAGGAAAGAGTATATTTTTAGAGGAAAAAAAATATGATTTTTGCTTTCGTGAAGTTCGAATTTTTAATATCTAAAAGTTTGGAAACTTTTTATTAGAAAAGTTTGGAAACTTTTTATTAGGAAAGTTTGGAAACTTTTTATTAGGAAAGGCGAAAACTTTTTATTAGGAAAGGCGAAAACTTTTTATTAGGAAAGGCGAAAACTTTTTATTAGGAAAGGCGAAAACTTTTCATTAGGAAAGGCGAAAACTTTATATTTGAAAAGGTGGAATCTTTGTTTTTATAAAGGCGAAGTCTATATTTTTAAAATGGAATTTTTATTTATACGGCATCGAAGTAAAAATATGATTTTTATACGTTGAACTTCGAAGTAAAAATATGATTTTTATATATTGAACTTCGATAGAAAAATAGAATTTTTATATATTGAACTTCGATAGAAAAATAAAATTTTTATATATTGAACTTCGATAGAAAAATAGAATTTTTATATATTGAACTCCGATAGAAAAATAGGATTTTTATATATTGAATAACGAAGTAAAAATTCGATTTTTGCATATGTAGTGAATACGGGCAACGAAGGTGACAAAAAGGCGAAACGACGAAGACTTCTGCAAATGAAGAGCCGTGGAGCTAGGATAGCTATTTGTGAGAACTTCTCACCTTTCAATTTCTTTTCTAGTTATATATATATACTAGGATGCAGACGGTGCTTAGTAGCACCCGACACAATCGTCCACAGACCATGGACTTGTTTGTTTGGTTGCATAGATTAGTTATATGATTTGATTTGAATTTGGTTGTTTGGTGATTTTGATTGATGTGTGAATGGCGTGGGCCTTCACTAGACCGGGGATAAGGCTAGGCCTCGTCCCGTTTCTAGTATCGTGCCGTTATGCTGCCGAAATTTTCTAAAATAAGTTAGAAAATAAAAATATCATTTTATTGTGTAAATGAATAATAGAAATTCATATGTTGGAAAAAAATGTTTTATCGTTAAAATATAATTTTTGACGTGAATGTGAATAAATAAATATTCATTTACAAACCGGACGGTTTGTTTATGTACACCTATTTGAAGGACATTGATTGGGTCGATAAATTTTACACATCGCCCAATTGCACAAATAAAATCTGTGTTTGATTGTTTGAAACCCCACACGGGTGTTGGGATGAAATTTGAAGTTCACTCATCCTGATTGATTAAATATGTCGATCGATTGATTGACAGGCTGTTATAAGCGTTGAATATCTATATTTGATGCTTATACAGTGTAGTGCACTTTGGTTGATGGTTGATTATTTTCAATGCTATTATATACATGTGTTGTATGAAAATCCATATAATTAATTTTATATGGTAATTGATTGGGCCTCATTCCAGTTTTGAAAAAGAAATATTTGAAAAAGAAATATTTGAAAAAGAAATATTTGAAATAGAATATTTGAAAATAAAGGAATATATGAAGCCGTGTTGATTAGATTGACGCCATTTTGACGTGAACGATATTTATATCGATTTGAAAACGATTTCGAAATGAATTGAATTAAAAACGATTTCGAAATGAATTGAATTGAAAACGATTTCGAAATGAATTGAATTGAAAACGATTTCGAAATGAATTGAATTGAAAACGATTTCGAAATGAATTGAATTGAAAACGATTTCGAAATGAATTGAATTGAAAACGAATTCAAATTGAATTGAAAGTGAATTGAAATGAATTCAAATTGAATTGAAATTTGAATTGAATAGAAATGAACTTTGAAACGAATTTATAAAGAAGAATTCAATTTTGATTTGGATTGAAAAGGAAGTTGAAATCGCTTTTGAAACGATTTTAAAACTATTTATATAATTCGTTTTAAATAGAAATCGACGAAGTATATATTATATATATATAATATAATGGCCTGAATAGAATGCGCCGCGCCGCGGCAGTTCGTGAATTTCGACCATTTATTTCAAATGGACATTACGGGAGATCCGACCGTCGGATTCTCCTAAAACCGGAACCGTTGGGTTCGTATCGAAAAGAGCTTTCTAACGAATGTTAGAAATTTGAAATCTAACGGTTGGATTTGGAGATACGTCCAAATCAAATTCGAAAAAGGTCGCTGTAAGTGCAGTTCGATGGCCGTTGATGGAAATCGACTGTACGGGCCTTGATAAAATTATTAAAAATAGTAATAATTTGTGTAAAATCATAAGAAATGATTTGGGAAAAATTGGGATTAAAGACTCCATATTTGAAAAGATAAAAATAGATTTTTATCGAATTGAACTAGTTTTGAACTAGAATTATAATTCTATTTATTTTTAAGTAAATAAATTGAATTTGAAAAGGGTTTTGAAAATAACCAAAATTTCCAATGATTGCATTGGAGTGGATTTGAATCGAAATTGTCTTCGGAATATTTCGATGTTGGAATTCGTGATTATACAGATGTTGTTATGGAAATTTGAAAGATATATATTTATATCGTTATTTCCAATACGACCTTTGTTAGTCGTAGAATTTGATATTGAATATAAGCCGATATATTTTCTATTCAGAGCCTTGTATTGAATATCAAATGTGATTTGGGTTTGTCGTGAATGGTGTCTTCACTAACACTGTTCTTGAACCCAGTTGAGAAAAGATTAAATCTTTTTATTTTAGATTTAATGAAGTGTACCAATTAAATAATATTTAATTGGAATTGAATTGATATTGATTTTTGGGTTTATCATGAACAGGGTTTTAAATAACACTCGTTCTTTAACCCGATAATTAAAGAATGTGATTTTGGGTTTATCGTGAACTGTGTTTTAAATGACACTGATTCTTTAACCTAGTGAAATATTAAAACTAAGTGGAGTTTTAATGAATCTTTAATTAGATTGAAAAGATCGAGAATGGAGTATCACCAGTTTTACTCCAGGCGATAGTTAAATCTTTAATTAGATTTGAACGTGAAATGGTAATTGAATTTACCGATAACACCGTGGTGTTATGTAACGACCCAGATTTTTCGCTGATTTATTTTAAATATTTAATATAGTTTTAAATATTGATTCAAAAATAAATGGATTTTTTTTTATTATGGAATTTTTCAGTTTAAAAATCATTATATGATTTAATATCGAACAGATTGATAATAATAAGTTGTTATCGATAAATTTATTTGTTTGAAATCAATTTATATTTCAAATCGAATTTAATTTAAGTTGTTAATTTGAATTATTATTTTTTTTCTTCTATACAGACGAATTAAATTCCATTATCTGTGCCGTTGTGTTTGGAATATCAGATAAGGCTAGAAACGTCAGTCGTTACGGTTAAATACCGATTTGGGGTTGCGAATTAAAGACACGAGATATTTGAAAATATTATATATAACAAAAATCAAATCAAATAAAATTAACATCCATCAGCCGACCTATGTTTAAGTAGCGCCACCCTAAAACTTAATCACGCAGCTCATTTCTTTTCTTCTTGAGCTGTAAAATTTGTCTGCCCCTTTGCAAAGCTAAGAAACACAGGATTAATGGAGTTGTACATTTTGTCTGCTCTCAAATCTATAAATTCACTCATCGCACTCGTTTAAGGGTCATTACCAAACCCACTCATTTCATTTCTGCCCATCGTTCTTCCTTCTGCAAACCGATTTCATCAAGCAAAGAAAAAAAAAAAAAGGAAAGGGAATCGAATTCGAATTCGAATTCATGTCTGAGGAAAGGATTCATGAGCGGTGAAGACACTCCCGCACGAGACCATAAGGCTCGACTTCAACATCGAGGGTGCTCGCGATTTACTGGAAGATGTGGGATGGATCGAAGGAAATGCGCAGGGAGAGGCGTCGCCTGTAGAGTGTGTGCGATGGTCAGTATGGAGGCGAAAGGGGGTGAATTGATGATATCGCACAGCTACAGGCTCGGAATTTCTAGGGGTCGATTGTTCGAACTCAAAACAGTTCGACTGGGATTTGGGGTTCTCGATTTCAAATCGGTGGTATTTGGGGGTTCGCGACGTTGTTTGGAGATGGAGGTTCGATAGTGGGAAGTTTCTGATTGTGATGAGGGAAATAAGGAGAAAGGAGTTTGCCTGCAAAGTGTTTGGGAAAATGTCTGAATGGATGATTGCTGTTTTGAGGCTGAGTTCAATCCATTTGGAGCTGTGGGGGTTTTACAGAGATGGATTAATGATGTAATAGCAGTTCAGGAGATGACAAGATTGAAGTTTGCATTTTGAAGAAGAGGACATGCAAATATAAACTAAGGTAAATTAATTCGTTCATTTAATTTCTACTTAACAAATTAATGACCAATTAAAATTAAATCAAGTTGATAATTGTGTATACTTATCTTGTAAGGTATTTATTAACTAAACTACTAAAGAATGGTTAGATTGATAAGGTAATTAGCGGTGATAATTGTCATGAAGTAATTTAAATTTATATAATCATGTTCAGTAAATTAGTTAATTAAAAGAAATATGTTCATAAAAATCAGATGAGAACGTCGTAAACCCCGTTGGGTTCATAACTGCAAAATTCACAAGCTGGAGTTGATTTGGATTGTTCCGAAGATAGATGGAATTTACAAATCAAGCATCTTCGATTTTTCCGTCAGATAAAGCACAAAGTGAGTAAATCTCACTCACCTTTAGAATTATTTTTATTTCAAATAATTGTCTGTTGCTTGTGTGCATGTTTTATGGTTGTTTTATATATATTAGTTATTTAGGCTATATATATATATATATATTGGGTTGATTGGTTGGTTGGATTCCCGCAGTCTCATTAGCGGATGCCCGCAGTTTCATAGCGGATGATTACCCTATACGCCCCACGCTATGATTAGTGGATGACCTTCTATACCGCGATATTCTGCCACGAAGCAGAATGGGTATTATTTATGTGCTAACATCTGTGGATGCAGGAAAAACAGGTTGGAGGAATCCAACTGGATTCCTCAAAAATATATTATCTGTTTGTTTATTTGTTGCATATATATTGTTATATATGATGTGTTAGAAAAATAAATAATTCGTTGCTTTGTGTGTTTAAATATCACTGGGCTTAAGTAATGATATTTAAAAATATCGTGGAAGGATATTTGAGATTTAAAAAGTAAAATTCTATTTTTAAATAGAATTTGAATTTTAAATGGAAATAAAAATATAAACTTGTTTTTGAAAAATAAAACAAGTAGTTTCTTTTTAAACGGAGTTTATAAATAGTTCTTTTATAACGAAGTTATAAATGAAGTAAAAAGAATTATCATTTGATAATTCAGAAATAGAAATACCAGTGTGAAATTGGAATTTGAAATGAAATTTCAAATAGGATGTGAAATGGAATTTTTAAATATATAACTCAAATGAAATTTGAGTATAAAAAAATTTGAATAGTAGAATTAGAAAAGGAGTTTAAATATTTGAATTTTAAATAAAAGGAAAAGGAGATTGAATATTAGAAATTCAAATCGAAGTTCAAATAGAATTTGAATGGACGAAATTAGAATGGAAAAATAGAATTTGAATTCAAGGAATTAAAATATAATTTGAATTCAAAGGAATTCGAATAAAGAAATTCAAATAGAGTTTTGAATGTAGAATTTCAAAATAGAATTTGAAATAAACTTTGGAAATAAGATTTTCAAAGTAGAATTTGAAATAGAAATTCAAATAGGATTTCAAAATAGAAAATCCAAATGGTTTGAAATGGAATTTGAATCCAAGGGTATTCAAATGGATTTGAGGGAAGAAATTCAAATGGTGGAGAAAAAAATATAATTTGAATATTAGAATTCAAATGGTGTTGAAATTGAATTTGAATATTAGAAATTCAAAGGGTGTTGAAAATGAATTTGAATATTAGAAATTTAAATGGAGTTTGGATATTTAAATTCAAGTATGAATTTCAAATATAGAAATTCAAAAAGGAGTTGAATTAAAGTGGGAATTCGAATAGAGGATTTGAAATGGAATTCGAATAGAGAATTTGAAATGGAATTCGAATAAAGGATTTCAAATGGGATTTGAATACAGGATTTAAAACTATGGAATTTGAAATATAAAGATTCAAATGGAATTTGAAATATATATGAATATATATATATTGGGCGAAGTTGAATTCATTTGAAGAAGTTTAAAAGGTTTATATATATAATTAAAACGAACTCGCCGCAGCGCTGCAGTTCGTAAAATAGCGATTCGAACTTCAATTGAATATACAGAACGCAATTGAAGTCGGAATTCTTCGAAACAAGAAACGTCAGGACTGGTTTGATAATAGTTTTCCAATGAAAGAGAAAAATCTGAATTTCGTCGTATAGATTTTGAGATAGGTCAAAAATCAAATTTTCAGAAAAGCAGCGCCATAATCGTTTTAAAACCATAATGGTTTATTTAATATTATAAAAGGATTTTTAAGCAAATAAAATCCGAAGTTCGATTTAGAAAATTTCAGAGTTGAGTTGTAAAATATATGCGAATTCAAGCTGTGTAAATAAATATGATTTTTGAAACAGAAATCAGATTTTTGATTTATTGAATAGAATTAACTAATTTGAATAATAATTAGTTAACGGGGGTTTGAATTTGATATAGGATCTTGAAGAAGGGAATTTGATTTGGAAATTTATATTGGAAGTCGGAAAGGGAAACAAAATGAAATTGAAATTTCAATTTGATTATGAACGAGTTAAACATTTTGTTTGAACATGTTATGTTCAACAAAGAAGTGAAATAGGCCAAATGGCCGATTTAAAGAATAAATGGGCGAAACTGAATTCAAACGATTAGATGTTATGGAATTGAATTGAAAACAGGTGAACGGGTGTTAAACAGATATGGGATGGAGTATATGAAGATTCTTAATTTATGTGCCCGACAAAAGGTACATGTTTAAATTCATATATGGGTTTTATGCGCCGTATCGGCAAGCCGCTTGGCTTTTCCTTTTTCTTTTTGAGATTAGAAGGACCGGGGAAGCTATTTGAAATTTCCCGATGCTCCCGATACAGGGGAGGTTATGGCGAATTTTTCCGGGAATTTAAGGAGTTAGAATATTTGTAAGAAATTTGACAATTAGAAATCTATATATCGATATATATATAGAATTCGACAAGGAAACGAAATCAAAAGTAGCGTAAAGGGCCAATATGGCTATTGAAAATATTTGGTTAACAAATATTGATAACAGAATATAGAAGAGATTTAATTAATGAAATATTAATTAAAGAGCCCAGTGATTTGTTTGATATGTTTGGATGAACACTTGTTTTATTCGATAGTTAAAACACAGACTATCGATGTTTTGACCATCGTTGTCAATATGGAGAGACCGGTTGGATTATTATCCGAAGAACCACTCCGTATCGGCATAAGCGTTGCGAACCAAGTATGCTGAATATATTGAAGACGGAGTAAAGTGCAAGGGCTTTTCTATTTATAGAAATAGTGCCTTCGGTGTCGTTCAATCCCAGAACGAACGTATATGGACGAATGTCTGACAAAGTATTTCCAATGATCAAATGGATTGGTCTGTATGAATATATATGGTTGCAACGGATTTATCCCTTAGCATAATATCCAGAATATTTGTGCAAACTCAACTAGTGATTAACGGATTTGACAATGTGGCATTCAAAGTGATTGTGTTATCAAGGAATGGTAAGTATTCGTAGCCTCAGACCTCAACAACCGGGAAAGGACAAAAATCGGGCAGGCAGCATGGCTATGTGGGTCGCACCCATTAGGGTGTATAATCACCGATCTAGAGAAATTCCTTTTGTTCTAAATCTATCGATTCTGCCCATTCGGGAAACGGTGGTTTGAGTCCAACCGTTGGTGATATACATTCGATACACTCAAGCGAAATGAGTGGTCGGTCATGTGTGGGCCGGGTTGCAAGACGTTCTTGTTGAACCCAGGTGTATTCGCCTCTAGAGATACATCATCGGAAGGTGGTTCCATACCTTGTCATGTTGGAAATCCAATCTCCAATAAGCGCCATGCGGGTTTTTGATTTATAATATATATGTGGAGCGTGAGATGCAAGCGTTCTGCTATTTGGTTATTTACTTGATGTAGACATTATTATAATATCACTGGATTTTCGTATCAAAGTGTTTTGGGTTATAGTAAGGTAAAAACCGTCCATGTTTATGTGTGGGCTGGTCTTACTATTATCTTTTCTTCCGAAAAGAGTTTTGAAGTTAAACAAGTGGTTGGAGTTTACTCACACCAGTCCCATGACTGACCCAGAGTTTATTTTGTTTGTTTTCCCTAAACTCTTGGGTGCCCAAATTTGTACGGGCAGTCAAGTGTTTCAGGCTTTTACAGATACACTTGGAGGAGCTTGAAGCAGGAGGCTTCAACGTTAGTTATGTAGAGTTACTTCCGCTGTACCAAATGCTGTATTGTACTCTGATGGTGATATCTATATATGGTGTAAGATTTTGTATTTCAAAGCTTATGTTATATAATATATTTTATTCGTTCCGCTGTGAGTTGTGATCTTCATTTTCTTCTATTCTAATATTTCTTTCTTTCCATTCCTCATCCTCTATTTTCTTTCATTAACAAATCTGGAATTTTCGACTCTTGAATGGTCGACATAGCGTTATATGTCGATGTTCAAAGTAGAAAATTTTCGGGTCGCTACACTGGTATCAGAGCTGGTTGCTTAATTGGTACGGATGATAGGGGGTTCTCGCTTCGCGTTTGGTGGCGAACGGGAGACTCTTACCCCTACATCTCCCGACAATGTGGGTTGGTCGAGTCGAGAGGCTGGCCGTAAAAGCAGTTCTGAGGTATCTCTGTAAGCCACGCTGGGAGGTTAGCCCAGTGCCGAGGGAGGAAAGGATGGTTGAAAAGCCTACTCGAATCCCGGGGTCGCTACAGTGGTATCAGAGCTTAGGTTGAGCGAACACCTAGGCTTGTGTGGTATGTACTCATTAGAGATAGGGTCAGTAGTGCCCTAGAATGAGTTGAGTGTATATACGAGAGCGCGTATTTGTATGTTGATATAAAAGTTGTTTTATATTGTGTTGGCTTGTCTGTTGAGTAGTTTATGAATTCTGGTCGAATCGTGGGACGCCACGAAGTCGATAGGAGTTTCTAAATACTTGAACAGAAGATTGAACATGATATTGTTTTAAAATGGGTAGATGAAATAATTTTACCCAAAATTCTATTTTGATATAGAAAGAATAATTTTCTGAAATTATTATATGGATGTGTTGATTGTTAAGATTATAATCAAACGAGATTATAAAATTGAAATGGTTATATATAACCAAATAGAACTTGTATATGAATTAAATATACAAATGGGATGAATTAGAATTGGATTCAGAATTAGAATTAAGAATTCAAAATCCTGGGGAGTTGAAAAATATTTTCTAAAGTATATTAAAATAATATAGCTTTGTTTTGCAAGGGTTTTGAATCAAAACCATATTTGAGTGGATTTTGAAAGTGATAAAGCACTGAACTCACTTCAGTGGCTGGGAAATAATTCTGATGATGATTGCAACATCATCAGTGTTCATTTTCGAGTTTCTAAGTGATGAATTGCTACCTTAGAAAAGTTCTTGGTCGAAATTGATTTGGAGGAAAACAAGCTGATTTGGAAAATTCAAATGTTTTGAATTTGAAATGGAAATAAATATATATATGTATATATTTATGTGATTTCGAAAGAATTTGAAAAGAAAAACTAGGGATTTGAATTCTGAAATTTAAAATTTAACTTAAGCAAGTTAAATGGATCGAGACAAATAAATTCATGAAATTCAACTTGAATAAGATTGAATATAATTTGAATTGGGTGAAGATCATTTAGATTGAATGTGTGAAAACCAAAAGTTTTGGTTGGAGCTAATTTGTTGAAATATGAGGAGTTGAGTTTCAACATAAGTGAGATGTTGAAAAGTAATAGATTTGTACCCTTTTTCCTACCTTAGCAATTTCGAGGACGAAATTATTTTAAGGGGGGAAGAATGTAACGACCCAGATTTTTCGCTGATTTATTTTAAATATTTAATATAGTTTTAAATATTGATTCAAAAATAAATGGATTTTTTTTTATTATGGAATTTTTCAGTTTAAAAATCATTATATGATTTAATATCGAACAGATTGATAATAATAAGTTGTTATCGATAAATTTATTTGTTTGAAATCAATTTATATTTCAAATCGAATTTAATTTAAGTTGTTAATTTGAATTATTATTTTTTTTCTTCTATACAGACGAATTAAATTCCATTATCTGTGCCGTTGTGTTTGGAATATCAGATAAGGCTAGAAACGTCAGTCGTTACGGTTAAATACCGATTTGGGGTTGCGAATTAAAGACACGAGATATTTGAAAATATTATATATAACAAAAATCAAATCAAATAAAATTAACATCCATCAGCCGACCTATGTTTAAGTAGCGCCACCCTAAAACTTAATCACGTAGCTCATTTCTTTTCTTCTTGAGCTGTAAAATTTGTCTGCCCCTTTGCAAAGCTAAGAAACACAGGATTAATGGAGTTGTACATTTTGTCTGCTCTCAAATCTATAAATTCACTCATCGCACTCGTTTAAGGGTCATTACCAAACCCACTCATTTCATTTCTGCCCATCGTTCTTCCTTCTGCAAACCGATTTCATCAAGCAAAGAAAAAAAAAAAAAGGAAAGGGAATCGAATTCGAATTCATGTCTGAGGAAAGGATTCATGAGCGGTGAAGACACTCCCGCACGAGACCATAAGGCTCGACTTCAACATCGAGGGTGCTCGCGATTTACTGGAAGATGTGGGATGGATCGAAGGAAATGCGCAGGGAGAGGCGTCGCCTGTAGAGTGTGTGCGATGGTCAGTATGGAGGCGAAAGGGGGTGAATTGATGATATCGCACAGCTACAGGCTCGGAATTTCTAGGGGTCGATTGTTCGAACTCAAAACAGTTCGACTGGGATTTGGGGTTCTCGATTTTAAATCGGTGGTATTTGGGGGTTCGCGACGTTGTTTGGAGATGGAGGTTCGATAGTGGGAAGTTTCTGATTGTGATGAGGGAAATAAGGAGAAAGGAGTTTGCCTGCAAAGTGTTTGGGAAAATGTCTGAATGGATGATTGCTGTTTTGAGGCTGAGTTCAATCCATTTGGAGCTGTGGGGGTTTTACAGAGATGGATTAATGATGTAATAGCAGTTCAGGAGATGACAAGATTGAAGTTTGCATTTTGAAGAAGAGGACATGCAAATATAAACTAAGGTAAATTAATTCGTTCATTTAATTTCTACTTAACAAATTAATGACCAATTAAAATTAAATCAAGTTGATAATTGTGTATACTTATCTTGTAAGGTATTTATTAACTAAACTACTAAAGAATGGTTAGATTGATAAGGTAATTAGCGGTGATAATTGTCATGAAGTAATTTAAATTTATATAATCATGTTCAGTAAATTAGTTAATTAAAAGAAATATGTTCATAAAAATCAGATGAGAACGTCGTAAACCCCGTTGGGTTCATAACTGCAAAATTCACAAGCTGGAGTTCATTTGGATTGTTTCGAAGATAGATGGAATTTACAAATCAAGCATCTTCGATTTTTCCGTCAGATAAAGCACAAAGTGAGTAAATCTCACTCACCTTTAGAATTATTTTTATTTCAAATAATTGTCTGTTGCTTGTGTGCATGTTTTATGGTTGTTTTATATATATTAGTTATTTAGGCTATATATATATATATTGGGTTGATTGGTTGGTTGGATTCCCGCAGTCTCATTAGCGGATGCCCGCAGTTTCATAGCGGATGATTACCCTATACGCCCCACGCTATGATTAGTGGATGACCTTCTATACCGCGATATTCTGCCACGAAGCAGAATGGGTATTATTTATGTGCTAACATCTGTGGATGCAGGAAAAACAGGTTGGAGGAATCCAACTGGATTCCTCAAAAATATATTATCTGTTTGTTTATTTGTTGCATATATATTGTTATATATGATGTGTTAGAAAAATAAATAATTCGTTGCTTTGTGTGTTTAAATATCACTGGGCTTAAGTAATGATATTTAAAAATATCGTGGAAGGATATTTGAGATTTAAAAAGTAAAATTCTATTTTTAAATAGAATTTGAATTTTAAATGGAAATAAAAATATAAACTTGTTTTTGAAAAATAAAACAAGTAGTTTCTTTTTAAACGGAGTTTATAAATAGTTCTTTTATAACGAAGTTATAAATGAAGTAAAAAGAATTATCATTTGATAATTCAGAAATAGAAATACCAGTGTGAAATTGGAATTTGAAATGAAATTTCAAATAGGATGTGAAATGGAATTTTTAAATATATAACTCAAATGAAATTTGAGTATAAAAAAATTTGAATAGTAGAATTAGAAAAGGAGTTTAAATATTTGAATTTTAAATAAAAGGAAAAGGAGATTGAATATTAGAAATTCAAATCGAAGTTCAAATAGAATTTGAATGGACGAAATTAGAATGGAAAAATAGAATTTGAATTCAAGGAATTAAAATATAATTTGAATTCAAAGGAATTCGAATAAAGAAATTCAAATAGAGTTTTGAATGTAGAATTTCAAAATAGAATTTGAAATAAACTTTGGAAATAAGATTTTCAAAGTAGAATTTGAAATAGAAATTCAAATAGGATTTCAAAATAGAAAATCCAAATGGTTTGAAATGGAATTTGAATCCAAGGGTATTCAAATGGATTTGAGGGAAGAAATTCAAATGGTGGAGAAAAAAATATAATTTGAATATTAGAATTCAAATGGTGTTGAAATTGAATTTGAATATTAGAAATTCAAAGGGTGTTGAAAATGAATTTGAATATTAGAAATTTAAATGGAGTTTGGATATTTAAATTCAAGTATGAATTTCAAATATAGAAATTCAAAAAGGAGTTGAATTAAAGTGGGAATTCGAATAGAGGATTTGAAATGGAATTCGAATAGAGAATTTGAAATGGAATTCGAATAAAGGATTTCAAATGGGATTTGAATACAGGATTTAAAACTATGGAATTTGAAATATAAAGATTCAAATGGAATTTGAAATATATATGAATATATATATATTGGGCGAAGTTGAATTCATTTGAAGAAGTTTAAAAGGTTTATATATATAATTAAAACGAACTCGCCGCAGCGCTGCAGTTCGTAAAATAGCGATTCGAACTTCAATTGAATATACAGAACGCAATTGAAGTCGGAATTCTTCGAAACAAGAAACGTCAGGACTGGTTTGATAATAGTTTTCCAATGAAAGAGAAAAATCTGAATTTCGTCGTATAGATTTTGAGATAGGTCAAAAATCAAATTTTCAGAAAAGCAGCGCCATAATCGTTTTAAAACCATAATGGTTTATTTAATATTATAAAAGGATTTTTAAGCAAATAAAATCCGAAGTTCGATTTAGAAAATTTCAGAGTTGAGTTGTAAAATATATGCGAATTCAAGCTGTGTAAATAAATATGATTTTTGAAACAGAAATCAGATTTTTGATTTATTGAATAGAATTAACTAATTTGAATAATAATTAGTTAACGGGGGTTTGAATTTGATATAGGATCTTGAAGAAGGGAATTTGATTTGGAAATTTATATTGGAAGTCGGAAAGGGAAACAAAATGAAATTGAAATTTCAATTTGATTATGAACGAGTTAAACATTTTATTTGAACATGTTATGTTCAACAAAGAAGTGAAATAGGCCAAATGGCCGATTTAAAGAATAAATGGGCGAAACTGAATTCAAACGATTAGATGTTATGGAATTGAATTGAAAACAGGTGAACGGGTGTTAAACAGATATGGGATGGAGTATATGAAGATTCTTAATTTATGTGCCCGACAAAAGGTACATGTTTAAATTCATATATGGGTTTTATGCGCCGTATCGGCAAGCCGCTTGGCTTTTCCTTTTTCTTTTTGAGATTAGAAGGACCGGGGAAGCTATTTGAAATTTCCCGATGCTCCCGATACAGGGGAGGTTATGGCGAATTTTTCCGGGAATTTAAGGAGTTAGAATATTTGTAAGAAATTTGACAATTAGAAATCTATATATCGATATATATATAGAATTCGACAAGGAAACGAAATCAAAAGTAGCGTAAAGGGCCAATATGGCTATTGAAAATATTTGGTTAACAAATATTGATAACAGAATATAGAAGAGATTTAATTAATGAAATATTAATTAAAGAGCCCAGTGATTTGTTTGATATGTTTGGATGAACACTTGTTTTATTCGATAGTTAAAACACAGACTATCGATGTTTTGACCATCGTTGTCAATATGGAGAGACCGGTTGGATTATTATCCGAAGAACCACTCCGTATCGGCATAAGCGTTGCGAACCAAGTATGCTGAATATATTGAAGACGGAGTAAAGTGCAAGGGCTTTTCTATTTATAGAAATAGTGCCTTCGGTGTCGTTCAATCCCAGAACGAACGTATATGGACGAATGTCTGACAAAGTATTTCCAATGATCAAATGGATTGGTCTGTATGAATATATATGGTTGCAACGGATTTATCCCTTAGCATAATATCCAGAATATTTGTGCAAACTCAACTAGTGATTAACGGATTTGACAATGTGGCATTCAAAGTGATTGTGTTATCAAGGAATGGTAAGTATTCGTAGCCTCAGACCTCAACAACCGGGAAAGGACAAAAATCGGGCAGGCAGCATGGCTATGTGGGTCGCACCCATTAGGGTGTATAATCACCGATCTAGAGAAATTCCTTTTGTTCTAAATCTATCGATTCTGCCCATTCGGGAAACGGTGGTTTGAGTCCAACCGTTGGTGATATACATTCGATACACTCAAGCGAAATGAGTGGTCGGTCATGTGTGGGCCGGGTTGCAAGACGTTCTTGTTGAACCCAGGTGTATTCGCCTCTAGAGATACATCATCGGAAGGTGGTTCCATACCTTGTCATGTTGGAAATCCAATCTCCAATAAGCGCCATGCGGGTTTTTGATTTATAATATATATGTGGAGCGTGAGATGCAAGCGTTCTGCTATTTGGTTATTTACTTGATGTAGACATTATTATAATATCACTGGATTTTCGTATCAAAGTGTTTTGGGTTATAGTAAGGTAAAAACCGTCCATGTTTATGTGTGGGCTGGTCTTACTATTATCTTTTCTTCCGAAAAGAGTTTTGAAGTTAAACAAGTGGTTGGAGTTTACTCACACCAGTCCCATGACTGACCCAGAGTTTATTTTGTTTGTTTTCCCTAAACTCTTGGGTGCCCAAATTTGTACGGGCAGTCAAGTGTTTCAGGCTTTTACAGATACACTTGGAGGAGCTTGAAGCAGGAGGCTTCAACGTTAGTTATGTAGAGTTACTTCCGCTGTACCAAATGCTGTATTGTACTCTGATGGTGATATCTATATATGGTGTAAGATTTTGTATTTCAAAGCTTATGTTATATAATATATTTTATTCGTTCCGCTGTGAGTTGTGATCTTCATTTTCTTCTATTCTAATATTTCTTTCTTTCCATTCCTCATCCTCTATTTTCTTTCATTAACAAATCTGGAATTTTCGACTCTTGAATGGTCGACATAGCGTTATATGTCGATGTTCAAAGTCGAAAATTTTCGGGTCGCTACATGTTAGATATGAAGTATAACCAGTTTTACTTCATGGGATGAATAGGTTGGGATTGGGAAATAAAATAAATGATTACTTCGGTGTGGTTCGCTAATCCCGACTAGTTTGAATTGATATTCAAAGGAGATTAAAGAATAAATTTAAAGAATTTATCTTGGATAAAATTAATGGGAACTTTTCCCAAAGTATAGGAATATTTGAATAAAAGAATATTCTGAATTGGAATGAGGCGTATGTTGTGTTTATGTAACACTTTTATAATATATACGCGAGTTATTCAGAAAGACCGGGTTTGTCCCATTCTGAATAACTGATTCGACGTGGTGTCGAAGATGAAGACGGTGGTCGAAGACCAGAAGTCTTCACGTCGTTTGGGTGATTACTGATGATCTTGATTGGGCTGTACACCCAAGAAGATGGAAACAGTTGGTGATCGTCCAGACGTACTTGGAGATCGATGGATATGCGGGGTACTAGGTGCCTCCGGTTTCGTTCAGACCCAGAACGGACTTGTAAATGGACTGTGTGTCTGACATTGGATTTTAGTCCGTGTGATTGATCTCTATTAAATATATATCTGTTTGGCGGCGGAGAATTTATTCTCTTGCTTAACGCCCTTCTCTGAGACGTACGAGCTCAGGGGTTATATATTGATGGATATCAAACGCATGGAGTGAATTGCCTGTGTGGCATGCCTAAGTGGCAATTGATCGAGGCTTCTGTTGAAAAGCAAAGCCTTGTGGTGATGATCAAAGCACAGCCTGTGTGGCACAGCTTTGTGTAACGTGAATTCGCGAGTTTCGCACCCCGGTTGTGAACCAAAAACGGGAGAGGACGTCAGGGAGGGCATGCGTTTCTTTCTAGCTAGGGTGGTGTCAGTGACCTACCAGCCCTGACATTTATATACTTTTCACCTGTGTGGTTGTTGCTGTTGCGAGGCGCCTCGGTTTGATCGGACGATCCGGGTCCGATGGAGTCATTCGTTGGCTCATTTACGCCCCAAAGGGCGGGGAAACGCATGTTCAGGCATTTTAATCCACATCGGTGGACCGGCCCTGAGGATCCAAGGCTTGACTGAGTACTTGCCTGAGACACGGGCTAGAGCGTCTCGAATCGGTTGAGGACTATCTTTTGCCTCGGTTCATAGACGGAAATCCAATTTCCAAATACGTGACATTTGCGGTTTTAATTGTAGAACTAATATGGCGACATGATATATGGTACCCATGCCGCCTATGATTGATACTTATTATTTGAAGTTGTTTTATACACTATGCACTTATAATAATATCAAATGATTTGTTTTAACCGTATCAAGCATTCTTTGGCTGTTATAAGGGAAAACCCTATCCCCCGGCTTGCGTTGCATTGTGTGATAGGACCTGGGTCTTATAACAGCTTCATCTTTCTTTATTTAGCATTGCGCTGTTTGTTTTATGCACTGGTATTCTTGGGAGGAAACCCGTTCCGCGTTAGCGGCGTGGTCCCTTGATTTACCTAACTTTTAAAATAAAGATTAATAACTGTTTTAGTTCTCACACCAGTCACATGACTGACCTGGAGTTTATTGTTTTAACCTAAACTCTGGGTGCCCTTATTTTGACACGGGCAACTAGTAGTTTTGGTTTTGCAGATTTATATTCACAGGATCCTGGTTTACAGCTGGAACGATATCCGGAAAGCTTTGTATCCGTATATCTACTTCTAGTTGTGTATTGTATTATTTTCCGCTGCTATGTATTTAAATGTAATTTAAATCTCTGATATTTCTGTGTAATATTCATTTATACTCTGTATATTCTTGTATTCTGATGCATTGTTGTAATATACAATGAAATGTTCTTCCGTCTGCGTTCTATTTTGTCGTGTTCTCAAACGATAGGGCGTTTTCGAACGGTCTGGGTCGGTTTAGCGACTGATTCGGATCGAGCGAAATTCCTTGCCGTCACAGTTGGTATCAGAGCTTTGGTTTACGAAGCTCAGAGAACAAAACATATTAGAACCATACGAAAGAATTCATCAGATATTGGATTAGTAAAATCCAATTAGAATGACTCGTTAGAGATAGGATCAGTCGTATCCTAGAACGAGTGTGAAGAGTATATTTTTGAAAGTGAAAACAAATTTTTGTTTTGAAAATTTAAATCAATTATTCGTATTTGGTTATTTATTTATATTGAAGTGGACAATCCAGTATATATAGATTTTGCGTATACGTCTGATCCGCGTGTATTCGAAATTTTAATATATTGGATAGATATAGCGTCACACTCCAGTCGCCCGAAGATGATATTGATGATAGCGATCGCATCATCAACATTTATGTTCGAGTTTCGAAGGTGTGATTTTCTATATATTTCCATTAGACTGGTGTGAGAACCAAATCTTATATAGCTAGAACACTTTAGTGTGAATTGGCATCAAAACCAAGATTTTCAGTATGTATATCAAAATTATGAATTTGAAACTCTAATTCACTAATTGATTGATGTTTGTGTTGTATGTTTATTTGTTTGATAATTTTTAGCCATTTAGCCTAATTATATCAAATATTGAACTGTATTGTAGATTGGTCGCATTTGCTTGCATATACTTGCACTTACATTGAACAGGTCATAGCAAGGAGGCTAGAGCAGAGAATAAAATTTGTTTGCCCGACAAATAGGTACATGTTTACTACATAATTTACTGTTTTGTTTGGGTGATGATGATTTTGTGAGCCTATTGGCTAGCCGCTTGGCTTTTTCTTTTTCTTTTTGAGATCTGAAGGACCGGGGAAGCTATTTGAAATTCCCCGATGCTCCCATTGCAGGGGAGGTTATGGCGAAATTTTTCAAAAATTTCGGGTGTTAGCCAAATTTTTTGAGATTTTGAAAATTCTCAGAAACTGAAAAGTTGGAGAATGGAAGCCAGATCGAACGTAGAGTTGATTAATCAAACCACTTTCGACTTTGTTCCTTTTCGGGGACGAAAAGTTTTAAGTGGGGGTGATTGTAACAACCCGAAAATCTGGGCCAGTTTAAAATTTTTATTTTGGCAATTTTAGCGAATTTTGATTATTTAAAAGGAATTATTTTAAATAATATCGACCGGAAAATTTATTTTGAATATAATTCGACGTATATATTATATACGTCGTCGTTAGAATATAAATATTTATATATAATTATAAATAGAATTGAAAATGGCGCGGTAGTTCGATAATTCGATTTCAAACTTCAATTGAATGTACCGGGTGCAAAACAATCCGGATTTTAGTGAAACCAAAAATAATGGAATCTAATAGTGAATATCTTTCCAACGAATCCGACAAATCAAGATTTCATATCGGGAATCAAAAGATATGTCCAGTTGAAAATTCTGAATGGTCGCTACGGAATTCAGGCCCTTAAAAATGGACATTTTGCAAACGACCTCGGATTTCGACGAAACCAGTTTTGTTGGATCCGCAGTGTCAAGTTATTGCTAGGTTTCAAATTTCATAATTTTTCGAATCAATATGTGAGCGTGGCAAAGGAAAATGCGTTTGACCATTTTCAGTGGATTTTAATCGACTGGAAATTGGCCATTTCTCAAACGGTCTCAGAATTCGACGAAACTAGTTTTGTTAGGACCGTATCGTCAATACGAAGCTAGAAAATATTTTTCGAGAATTTTTAGAGTTAGTATGTGACCCCGGTAATTTGAAACCTACGTTTAAAATTCAATATGGTGATTTAAATGTAAATTCAATGGAAACTGATTCAAACGATCAATTCAGCTTGAGGTACATATCCCATTGTGTTCGAAATGGGGGTGAAACGCTAGGGACGACAGGCGGTGGGCCTCGTTTAGAGGTCGTATGTGAAAGTCAACTTTTTAATAATTAAATAATAATAATAAAAAAAAATCTCTTCCTCCTTTATATTTCTGGCCCCCCCTTTCTCGTTTACATTCAGAAAGAAAAAAAAAAGAAAAAAAAACAAACGAGATCGACGCCACCAACGTTCAGCCCCACCGCCGCTCAACCTGCCGTGACCCCCCCAGTTCCGTTCTTCTCCTCGTTCTCCAGCTCCCTCCCTCCTCCGCCTCGACCTAGCCCAGACGCAGTCAACCGACGCCCCCAAACCCATAACCGTCGCCACCAGATCGACGCCCTCCCACCGCCGCAGAGCTCCGGCTATCCCCATCTCGCACCGGCGCCCCTCTCATCCTTTCCCCTTTCCTATTTCAAACCCTAGCCCCACATGGAAGAAGACCCGCCCGCCTCAGACCACCATGACTGCAATTGCAGCACTCTACAGCCCTGGCGTGCCTCTGACCGCCACCAATGATCAACATGAACCCTCCTCCCCCTTCGAGCAGCGGATGTGAGTTTTCATTATATTTTCCTGTATAAAAATTCAATTTTTTATTCGTTTATCTCTAATATAAAAAGGCGATCTCTATTCGAATAAAATAAATAGTAAGGATTTGATTTTTAAATGGTGAAAGACGAAATTTTTATGTGATAAGTATGGTTTTTATAGGATGATAGAATAGAATTAAAAATATGATTTTTATATTTTTAAAGTATTAAAAATATAATCTTTATTATATAGAAGATGTAGAAATATGATTTTTGCTTAAATAGGAAAGAGTATATTTTTAGAGGAAAAAAAATATGATTTTTGCTTTCGTGAAGTTCGAATTTTTAATATCTAAAAGTTTGGAAACTTTTTATTAGGAAAGTTTGGAAACTTTTTATTAGGAAAGGCGAAAACTTTTTATTAGGAAAGGCGAAAACTTTTTATTAGGAAAGGCGAAAACTTTTTATTAGGAAAGGCGAAAACTTTTCATTAGGAAAGGCGAAAACTTTATATTTGAAAAGGTGGAATCTTTGTTTTTATAAAGGCGAAGTCTATATTTTTAAAATGGAATTTTTATTTATACGGCATCGAAGTAAAAATATGATTTTTATACGTTGAACTTCGAAGTAAAAATATGATTTTTATATATTGAACTTCGATAGAAAAATAGAATTTTTATATATTGAACTTCGATAGAAAAATAAATTTTTTATATATTGAACTTCGATAGAAAAATAGAATTTTTATATATTGAACTCCGATAGAAAAATAGGATTTTTATATATTGAATAACGAAGTAAAAATTCGATTTTTGCATATGTAGTGAATACGGGCAACGAAGGTGACAAAAAGGCGAAACGACGAAGACTTCTGCAAATGAAGAGCCGTGGAGCTAGGATAGCTTACTTCTCACCTTTCAATTTCTTTTCTAGTTATATATATATACTAGGATGCAGACAGTGCTTAGTAGCACCCGACACAATCGTCCACAGACCATGGACTTGTTTGTTTGGTTGCATAGATTAGTTATATGATTTGATTTGAATTTGGTTGTTTGGTGATTTTGATTGATGTGTGAATGGCGTGGGCCTTCACTAGAACGGGGATAAGGCTCGGCCTCGTCCCGTTTCTAGTATCGTGCCGTTATGCTGCCGAAATTTTCTAAAATAAGTTAGAAAATAAAAATATCATTTTATTGTGTAAATGAGTAATAGAAATTCATATGTTGGAATAAAATGTTTTATCGTTAAAATATAATTTTTGACGTGAATGTGAATAAATAAATATTCATTTACAAACCGGACGGTTTGTTTATGTACACCTATTTGAAGGACATTGATTGGGTCGATAAATTTTACACATCGCCCAATTGCACAAATAAAATCTGTGTTTGATTGTTTGAAACCCCACACGGGTGTTGGGATGAAATTTGAAGTTCACTCATCCTGATTGATTAAATATGTCGATCGATTGATTGACAGGCTGTTATAAGCGTTGAATATCTATATTTGATGCTTACACAGTGTAGTGCACTTTGGTTGATGGTTGATTATTTTCAATGCTATTATATACATGTGTTGTATGAAAATCCATATAATTAATTTTATATGGTAATTGATTGGGCCTCATTCCAGTTTTGAAAAAGAAATATTTGAAAAAGAAATATTTGAAAAAGAAATATTTGAAATAGAATATTTGAAAATAAAGGAATATATGAAGCCGTGTTGATTAGATTGACGCCATTTTGACGTGAACGATATTTATATCGATTTGAAAACGATTTCGAAATGAATTGAATTAAAAACGATTTCGAAATGAATTGAATTGAAAACGATTTCGAAATGAATTGAATTGAAAACGATTTCGAAATGAATTGAATTGAAAACGAATTCAAATTGAATTGAAAGTGAATTGAAATGAATTCAAATTGAATTGAAATTTGAATTGAATAGAAATGAACTTTGAAACGAATTTATAAAGAAGAATTCAATTTTGATTTGGATTGAAAAGGAAGTTGAAATCGCTTTTGAAACGATTTTAAAACTATTTATATAATTCGTTTTAAATAGAAATCGACGAAGTATATATTATATATATAATATAATGGCCTGAATAGAACGCGCCGCGCCGCGGCAGTTCGTGAATTTCGACCATTTATTTCAAACGGACATTACGGGAGATCCGACCGTCGGATTCTCCTAAAACCGGAAATGTTGGGTTCGTATCGAAAAGAGCTTTCTAACGAATGTTAGAAATTTGAAATCTAACGGTTGGATTTGGAGATACGTCCAAATCAAATTCGAAAAAGGTCGCTGTAAGTGCAGTTCGATGGCCGTTGATGGAAATCGACTGTACGGGCCTTGATAAAATTATTAAAAATAGTAATAATTTGTGTAAAATCATAAGAAATGATTTGGGAAAAATTGGGATTAAAGACTCCATATTTGAAAAGATAAAAATAGATTTTTATCGAATTGAACTAGTTTTGAACTAGAATTATAATTCTATTTATTTTTAAGTAAATAAATTGAATTTGAAAAGGGTTTTGAAAATAACCAAAATTTCCAATGATTGCATTGGAGTGGATTTGAATCGAAATTGTCTTCGGAATATTTCGATGTTGGAATTCGTGATTATACAGATGTTGTTATGGAAATTTGAAAGATATATATTTATATCGTTATTTCCAATACGACCTTTGTTAGTCGTAGAATTTGATATTGAATATAAGCCGATATATTTTCTATTCAGAGCCTTGTATTGAATATCAAATGTGATTTGGGTTTGTCGTGAATGGTGTCTTCACTAACACTGTTCTTGAACCCAGTTGAGAAAAGATTAAATCTTTTTATTTTAGATTTAATGAAGTGTACCAATTAAATAATATTTAATTGGAATTGAATTGATATTGATTTTTGGGTTTATCATGAACAGGGTTTTAAATAACACTCGTTCTTTAACCCGATAATTAAAGAATGTGATTTTGGGTTTATCGTGAACTGTGTTTTAAATGACACTGATTCTTTAACCCAGTGAATTATTAAAACTAAGTGGAGTTTTAATGAATCTTTAATTAGATTGAAAAGATCGAGAATGGAGTATCACCAGTTTTACTCCAGGCGATAGTTAAATCTTTAATTAGATTTGAACGTGAAATGGTAATTGAATTTACCGATAACACCGTGGTGTTAGATATGAAGTATAACCAGTTTTACTTCATGGGATGAATAGGTTGGGATTGGGAAATAAAATAAATGATTACTTCGGTGTGGTTCGCTAATCCCGACTAGTTTGAATTGATATTCAAAGGAGATTAAAGAATAAATTTAAAGAATTTATCTTGGATAAAATTAATGGGAACTTTTCCCAAAGTATAGGAATATTTGAATAAAAGAATATTCTGAATTGGAATGAGGCGTATGTTGTGTTTGTGTAACACTTTTATAATATATACGCGAGTTATTCAGAAAGACCGGGTTTGTCCCATTCTGAATAACTGATTCGACGTGGTGTCGAAGATGAAGACGGTGGTCGAAGACCAGAAGTCTTCACGTCGTTTGGGTGATTACTGATGATCTTGATTGGGCTGTACACCCAAGAAGATGGAAACAGTTGGTGATCGTCCAGACGTACTTGGAGATCGATGGATATGCGGGGTACTAGGTGCCTCCGGTTTCGTTCAGACCCAGAACGGACTTGTAAATGGACTGTGTGTCTGACATTGGATTTTAGTCCGTGTGATTGATCTCTATTAAATATATATCTGTTTGGCGGCGGAGAATTTATTCTCTTGCTTAACGCCCTTCTCTGAGACGTACGAGCTCAGGGGTTATATATTGATGGATATCAAACGCATGGAGTGAATTGCCTGTGTGGCATGCCTAAGTGGCAATTGATCGAGGCTTCTGTTGAAAAGCAAAGCCTTGTGGTGATGATCAAAGCACAGCCTGTGTGGCACAGCTTTGTGTAACGTGAATTCGCGAGTTTCGCACCCCGGTTGTGAACCAAAAACGGGAGAGGACGTCAGGGAGGGCATGCGTTTCTTTCTAGCTAGGGTGGTGTCAGTGACCTACCAGCCCTGACATTTATATACTTTTCACCTGTGTGGTTGTTGCTGTTGCGAGGCGCCTCGGTTTGATCGGACGATCCGGGTCCGATGGAGTCATTCGTTGGCTCATTTACGCCCCAAAGGGCGGGGAAACGCATGTTCAGGCATTTTAATCCACATCGGTGGACCGGCCCTGAGGATCCAAGGCTTGACTGAGTACTTGCCTGAGACACGGGCTAGAGCGTCTCGAATCGGTTGAGGACTATCTTTTGCCTCGGTTCATAGACGGAAATCCAATTTCCAAATACGTGACATTTGCGGTTTTAATTGTAGAACTAATATGGCGACATGATATATGGTACCCATGCCGCCTATGATTGATACTTATTATTTGAAGTTGTTTTATACACTATGCACTTATAATAATATCAAATGATTTGTTTTAACCGTATCAAGCATTCTTTGGCTGTTATAAGGGAAAACCCTATCCCCCGGCTTGCGTTGCATTGTGTGATAGGACCTGGGTCTTATAACAGCTTCATCTTTCTTTATTTAGCATTGCGCTGTTTGTTTTATGCACTGGTATTCTTGGGAGGAAACCCGTTCCGCGTTAGCGGCGTGGTCCCTTGATTTACCTAACTTTTAAAATAAAGATTAATAACTGTTTTAGTTCTCACACCAGTCACATGACTGACCTGGAGTTTATTGTTTTAACCTAAACTCTGGGTGCCCTTATTTTGACACGGGCAACTAGTAGTTTTGGTTTTGCAGATTTATATTCACAGGATCCTGGTTTACAGCTGGAACGATATCCGGAAAGCTTTGTATCCGTATATCTACTTCTAGTTGTGTATTGTATTATTTTCCGCTGCTATGTATTTAAATGTAATTTAAATCTCTGATATTTCTGTGTAATATTCATTTATACTCTGTATATTCTTGTATTCTGATGCATTGTTGTAATATACAATGAAATGTTCTTCCGTCTGCGTTCTATTTTGTCGTGTTCTCAAACGATAGGGCGTTTTCGAACGGTCTGGGTCGGTTTAGCGACTGATTCGGATCGAGCGAAATTCCTTGCCGTCACAGTTGGTATCAGAGCTTTGGTTTACGAAGCTCAGAGAACAAAACATATTAGAACCATACGAAAGAATTCATCAGATATTGGATTAGTAAAATCCAATTAGAATGACTCGTTAGAGATAGGATCAGTCGTATCCTAGAACGAGTGTGAAGAGTATATTTTTGAAAGTGAAAACAAATTTTTGTTTTGAAAATTTAAATCAATTATTCGTATTTGGTTATTTATTTATATTGAAGTGGACAATCCAGTATATATAGATTTTGCGTATACGTCTGATCCGCGTGTATTCGAAATTTTAATATATTGGATAGATATAGCGTCACACTCCAGTCGCCCGAAGATGATATTGATGATAGCGATCGCATCATCAACATTTATGTTCGAGTTTCGAAGGTGTGATTTTCTATATATTTCCATTAGACTGGTGTGAGAACCAAATCTTATATAGCTAGAACACTTTAGTGTGAATTGGCATCAAAACCAAGATTTTCAGTATGTATATCAAAATTATGAATTTGAAACTCTAATTCACTAATTGATTGATGTTTGTGTTGTATGTTTATTTGTTTGATAATTTTTAGCCATTTAGCCTAATTATATCAAATATTGAACTGTATTGTAGATTGGTCGCATTTGCTTGCATATACTTGCACTTACATTGAACAGGTCATAGCAAGGAGGCTAGAGCAGAGAATAAAATTTGTTTGCCCGACAAATAGGTACATGTTTACTACATAATTTACTGTTTTGTTTGGGTGATGATGATTTTGTGAGCCTATTGGCTAGCCGCTTGGCTTTTTCTTTTTCTTTTTGAGATCTGAAGGACCGGGGAAGCTATTTGAAATTCCCCGATGCTCCCATTGCAGGGGAGGTTATGGCGAAATTTTTCAAAAATTTCGGGTGTTAGCTATTTGTATTATTTTCCGCTGCTATGTATTTAAATGTAATTTAAATCTCTGATATTTCTGTGTAATATTCATTTATACTCTGTATATTCTTGTATTCTGATGCATTGTTGTAATATACAATGAAATGTTCTTCCGTCTGCGTTCTATTTTGTCGTGTTCTCAAACGATAGGGCGTTTTCGAACGGTCTGGGTCGGTTAAGCGACTGATTCGGATCGAGCGAAATTCCTTGCCGTCACACCCTTGTACAGGTAGCCGCACCCCTCCATCTTCCTGGTGAAGATAGCCCTCTCGTAGCTCTTCAATCTCCCGCAAACCGTTCGTAAAACCGTCGACTATAGCTCCCGAAATCCGCATTCAAAGTTTTGAACATTTCTGAAAAATTGAGGTAAATAGCTTCAGATTTTGTCATGCTTTTAAGCGTCACTGTGTCAGTTGTTAAAGGCCGGAATTCTAATTTTTACATAAATTTCAATTTGAAATCTTTCAGATCCGTAACCGCTGTGACTCCAAACACGAGATCTGATTTAAATCACTTCATTTCAGAAACAAGCAAGGTGAGATTCTATATTTTATTTTTTTATATATATATATAATTAATTTAATTTAATTATATTATCATTATACAAAATGAATGTTGTATGGATTGAATGGTTGTATGGTGGAAATTGATGTTTGTGGCCTGTATTGTTATTGACGTATTATATGATTGGTGTTGGAATTGATTGTGGGAATTGTTATTCGATGTCTAGTAGAAAGATCATAATAAAAATTTTAATCTTTTGTTTTGATTTATAGATAAAATTTTAATCCTTTATCATGATTTACAAATCAAAGTTTGATTTTTATTTTGAAATGAATAACATTAATAAAGATTCGATCTTTAGAATGAATCTTTGTTTTTGTTTGTATAAAATGAATCTTTGTTTTATTTATAAAACATGAAATCTTTTATTTTTATTTATAAAGATTAAAACTTTATAAAAATTTAAACTTTGATTTTGGTAACAAAGATTACAACGTTGATTTTGTTTGCAAAGATTACAACTTTGATTTTGGTTACAAAAATTACAACTTTGTTTTTGATTATAATAAAATAAGCTAAATCTTTTTATGTTGAAAATAAGGAGACAATATTTTTATGTTTTAAAATAAAAAGACAATCTTTTTATATTGAAAACAAAAGATGTAATTTTGACGATGAAAATAATAAGATGATCTTTTTATATTTAAAATAGAGAAGTTATCATTTTTTACATTGTAAAATAGAAAAGGTCATTTTTTTTTACATTACAAAATAGGTTAATCCTTTTTTTTACACCTTCCTTTGTAAATGATAAGACCAAAAATATGTTATTCACGTTATTGATGCTTATATGGTGAAAGAAAAGAAATAAAGTTTTGTTAGTCATTTTGTTTACATTTCTTTTGTAAATAAATGAACAGAAATATAAAGAAAAATCATTTTTTCTATGTAAACCAAAAGAGAACATAATTTGTGAATTGTTTTTATTTACATTTATATGTAAAACAAAAGAGAACATAATATGTAAATCATTTTGTTTACATTTTCATTGTAATAGAAAAAGAGTAAAATATGTAAATCATTTTGTTTACATTTTCATTATAATAGAAAAAGAGTAAAACATGTTAATCACTTTGTTTACATTTTCTAAAAAGAGTAAAATATGTAAATCATTTTGTTTACATTTTCTTTGTAATAGAAAAAGAGTAAAATATGTAAATCATTTTGTTTACATTTTCATTGTAATAGAAAAAGAGTAAAATATGTAAATCATTTTGTTTACATTTTCATTGTAATAGAAAAAGAGTAAAACATGTAAATCACTTTGTTTACATTTTCTTTGTAAAAGAAAAAGAGTAAAACATGTTAATCACTTTGTTTACATTTTCTTTGTAAAAGAAAAAGAGTAAAACATGTTAATCACTTTGTTTACATTTTCTTTGTAAAAGAGAAAGAGTAAAACATGTTAATCAGTTATGTAAATAAGAAGAATGGAATTTAGAAATATACATATTTACATTTTCTTTTGTAAATGAAAAAGAACTAAATGATGAGAATCCTTTTATTTACATTTTCTTTTGTAAATGAAAAATAACTAAATAATGTGAATCCTTTTATTTACACTTTCTATTGTAAAAGAAAAGAACAAAATTTGTGAATCATTTTTATTTTCATTTTCTACTGTAAATGAAAAGGATAAATGTGTGAATCATTATATTTACATTCTCAAATGTAAAATCAAAAGAACAAAATATATGAATCATTTTATTTACATTTTTTTTTATTGTAAATGAGAAGGACAAAATATGTGAATTATTTATTTACCTTTTCAATTGTAAATGAAAAGATTAGAATTTAAAAATATATTTATTTACATTTTCTATAGTAGGTAAAAATAGAATTGTTAATGTTGAATATTTTATCGTCATTTTGAATGCGGTAAAAATAGAATTGTTAATGTTGAATATTTTTTTCGTCATTTTGAATGCGGTAAAATTAGAATTGTTAATGTTGAATATTTTTTTCGTCATTTTGAATGCGGTAAAAATAGAATTGTTAATGTTGAATATTTTATCGTCATTTTGAACGCGGTGAAAGTAGAATGGTTAATGTTGTCATTTTTATCGACATTCTTGGTGCGATAAAAATAGACAATGTTAGTGATTCATTTTTATCGACATTTTGGGTGCGATAAAAATAGACAATGTTAGTGATTCATTTTTATCGACATTTTGGGTGCGATAAAAATAGACAATGTTAGTGATTCATTTTTATCGACATTTTGGGTGCGATAAAAATAGACAATGTTAGTGATTCATTTTTATCGACATTCTTGGTGCGATAAAAATAGACAATGTTAGTGATTCATTTTTATCGACATTTTGGGTGCGATAAAAATAGACAATGTTAGTGATTCATTTTTATCGACATTCTTGGTGCGATAAAAATAGACAATATTAGTGATTCATTTTTATCGACATTTTTGGTGCAATAAAAATAGACAATGTTAGTGATTCATTTTTATCGACATTTTTGGTGCGATAGAAAATAAAAAGAACAGGAACATAAGAATCATTTATTTACAACTCCTATTGTAAGTGAAAAGAGTAAAAATATGAGGACCACTTTATTTACAACTTCTTTTGTAAATGAAAAGACCAAAATATGTTGATCATTTTATTGGTATTTCTATGGTAAATAAAAGAACAAGACATGTGAATTCTTTTTATTTTCATTTTCTATTGTAAATGAGAAAGAACAACATTCTTGTCAAGACTTGATTAGTGAATTAAATTGTCATTTTGAGTTAACATGTCAAAATTAAAAAATGAACCTTTCTATACATTAAAAGGATTAGTTAAAAGTGAACATTTTGTGTCATTAAAAAGGATTAATTAGAAATGAACACTGGGTGTCATTAATAAAAAAAGAATAAATTAAAAATAAACATTTTTATGCATAAGAAAAGAGATTAAAACAAAATACTCATTTTGTATATTAAAAGTGGATTAGACAAAATGGACATTTTTGGCGCATTAAAATGAATGAAGTAAAAATAGACATCTTTATTCATTGAAAAAGATTAGACAAATTTCTCATTTTGTTGCATTAGAAGTTAAGAAACAAAATCATCATATTTGTTTATGTTGAGAAAAAGAATGGATGTAAAATGTATGTTTTCATACATTAAAAAGAATAAATTAAGGATGTATATTTTTATACATTAAAAATAATGAAGTCAGATATTCATTTTGTCATTAAAATGAATGAGACCAAAAATATGCATTTTTGGTAAATAAATAAAAGTCACGATTTTTATTGTCATATGCTCATAATAAAGAATATTGAAATATTTGCCTGTGATGTTGTATTTTGATGTGTTAAATGTGATGTTAGAATATTCAAAATTGAATATTACACTTCCATTTACAAGTCATCCGACTTGTTTATGTGATTGGGACGATTATTTTTACACATCGCCCAAGTGCACAAATAATTTATTATTTGTTTGTTGGATGAAAACCCCACACGGGTATTGGGACGATACTTGACTGACACAAATCCCAATGTTTAATTATATGTCTATCGATTGATCGACAGGCTGCGATGAGCGTTATTGTTTTATTTCAATGCTCACACAGTTGACATTGTCACTCTGGTTGTTAATGGATGGAGTGTGGATTATTTCCTGTTATTACCCTATACATGAAATGTACGAAACCCATATGACCCAAATTATATGGTACATGGTTGAGTCGCATTCCAATGCAGAATTTCTTTTTAAATAAAGAATTTTTTTATAATAAAAGGATTTTTGTAAAATAAAAGATTTTGTATTATAAAGAATATTTTACATTCAGAATCTTTTATATATAGAATATTTTATTGATTATTTTAAAATATGTTTTTTTATAGTAATGAATTAATATCTTTAGGATAAACCTTTTATTTAAGATCAATAGATCTTAACATTTATGTTTGGTGATTGATATGTGAATTGGATTTGCAGTGGACGATGTTTTAAATAACATTTATCCTTTAATCCAATTTACATTGAAATTACTATTTGAAATTTATAAATCTATTTTATAAATTAAATCAAAATTGGAATATTAATAAATCTTCATAGAAAGATTAAAATTTTAATTTATTTTATCTTTGATAAAATTAATGAGAATCTTTTAACATAAATAATAATTTTTATTTAAAAAGGATATTCAAAGTTGGAATGTGGCGTATGGTTGATTTTAATTAAGAATACGCGAGTTATTCAGAAAGGCCGGGTCTAACCCATTCTGAATAATCATCACGACGATCAAGAGTCGAAGATGAAGACGGTGACTGAAGACCGGAGAGCTTCACATCGTTTGGTTGATGGTGACCGATATCTTGAATTGGGACTGATCCCCCAAGGCAAGGTAAAAAGTGATGATCTTCCAGACGTACTGGAGATCGACGGATACGTTGTTTCGTTCAGACCCAGAACGGACTTGTAAATGGATAGCATGCCTGACATTGAAATTTATTTCATGTAATTAAATCGGTTTTTATTTAATATATAAATGCATGGTGGCGGAGGATTTATTCTCTTGCTTAACACCCTTTTGTATGTTAAATAATTACCGATC
This sequence comes from Allium sativum, assembly GCA_030737875.1. NCBI lineage: Eukaryota > Viridiplantae > Streptophyta > Magnoliopsida > Asparagales > Amaryllidaceae > Allium > Allium sativum. Next base: position 559,793,031 of record CM060915.1, read on the forward strand.
GCATGATATGAGTTGTTGATGTGGTATGCCAAGTTGCACTTGATCAAGGCTTATTGTTGCAAAGCAGAGCCTTGTGGGATGATCAAAGCATAGTCTATTTAGGCATAGCTTTGTGTTACATGACTTCGCGAGCCTCACAGCTCGGTAGAGTCTAAAACGGGAGAAGGGAACGCAGGGAGTGCACACGTTTCTTTCTAGCTAGAGTGATGCCAGGGACCTACCAGCGCTGGCATTTATTCATTGTGGTTGTTTGATTTTCGAGGCCTCGGGTTTATGCGGTCGCCACTGGCCGTAGTATAGGTCCAAAAGGACCGGGGAACGTGTGTTCAGGCATTTCTAATCCACAAAAGTAAGTGTGGACCGGCCCTGCAGGATCCAAGGGTTGGACAGAGTACCAATCCTGGGGCATTGCTAGAATGTCTCGAATCGGTAAGGATCTCCTCCCTAGCCTTGACTCAGATGGAAACCCAAATTTCCAATACGACATTATGCGATTTTGATTGTATACCTATATATGGCGACATAGTGGGATGGAGCACTCATGCCGTCTAGGATTAATACATTTACTTTGATGTATTTCAAATTGGTTGCACACTATTATTATATAATATCCGTTTTACGCGTATCAAGCATCTTTTGATCATTATAAGGTAAAACCCTATCCTCCGGTTTGCGTTGCATTGTGTGATGGGACTTGGGTATTATAATGGTTTCATTTTTCTAAAAAGCATTGCGTTATTTTGACGATTTACTTTAGTCATGCACTGGCAATCTATAGGAGAAAACCCGTTCCACGAAAGTGGCGTGGTCCTGTGATTAGCCTTATTACATTATATAGGTTAGGTAGAATTCTCACACCAGTCCCATGACTGACCTGTAGTTTGTTCACTGGCAAACTCGGGTGCCCATATTTTCCACACGGGCAGTCGAGTAGCTATTTTTGCAGATATATTAAGCAGGATTCTGGGTTGAAGCTTAAAGCTGTGTCCAGAGATAGAGAGTCTTTCGCTGTGTTCTTCCGTTGCAGTATATTACATTTTTTTGTATTTATCTTCCGCTGTAATTATATTCCAAAGTACTCTGATATTCTGTACTCTGATGTAACATTATATGATATGTTATAAAAGTCTCCTGTTGTTGTTTTAATATGTTGTATGCCCAAAGTTAAAGTATTCGTAGATTTTCACTTTTTGGGTCAGACCTGTGTGGTTTATGGTCGATTCAAAGGGTGGGAATTTGTGGGTCTTTACACATTTTCTGTTCTGCCTTAACCTGTTGGCACACCATACACTTAGAAACGAAATCTGCCACGTCCTTCTTCATGCCGTTCCAAAAGAAAGTTCTCTTTATGTCCTTGTACATTTTATCTCCGCCTGGATGTATCGTCATCTTGGAGTGGTGTGCTTCCTCGAGAACCTTCTTTACTAAATCCCTTGTCTGTGGGACACATAGTCTTCTGTCTCTCCTTAGCCAACCCTTATCGTCGATGGAGTATCTGTTGAGGTGACTTGAAGTCTCACCCCTAATTAGCCTATCAATCGTCTCTACAAGCTGAGGGTCTTCGCGTTGTGCAGTCCCTATTGAGTCCACTAAAGTCGGGCGTATTTCGAGAGATGCTAGCAAGCCTGGTACAAAATCAGAGGAGGGCCTAAAGTCAAAGCTGGCTATAAACTCTAGGCTTTGTCTTTCAACAAATAACGGGCTTAGGGTTAGTTTCTTTCGGCTCAACGCGTCTGCCACTACGTTGCCTTTTCCCGGAGTGTAGGAGATGTCGAAATCATACGAGGCAAGAAACTCCATCCATCTCTGTTGCCTCAAGTTAAGATCTTTCTACGAGAAGAGATATTTCAATGATTTATGGTCAGTGTAAAGTTCGAACTTCTCACCTAGGAGATAGTGTAGCTAAGACTTGAGTGCAAAGACGATGGCAGCTAACTCAAGATCGTGGGTCGGGTAGTTCTTTTCATGCACTTTCAATTGTCTCCTGCCATAAGCTACTACCCTTCCTTCTTGCATTAAGACAGCGCCTAGCCCTATCCCACATGCATCTGTATAAACTGTGAACATCTTGCTTCCATCTGGCAATGTTAAAACTGGGGCTGTTGTAAGAACCCTTTTTAGTCGTTGGAAAGCAAACTCGCAATCGAAGTCCCAATTGAACACTAGATTCTTCTTGGTCAGCCTTGTGAGCGGAGCTGAGATTTTCGCAAAATCCCTTATGAACTTTCGATAGAAACGTGCTAGTCCTAGAAAACTTCGGACCTCAGTTGCATTCCTTGGTGTCTTCCAATCCTGTACCGCTACTACCTTAGCAGGGTCCACAGCTAACCCTTCTTTGGATACTATGTGCCCAAGGAACCTCACTTCTTCTCTCTAAAAGTGGCATTTGGAGAATTTGGCTTTTAGCTGATGGACTCGCAGAGTTTCCATGATTGCCCTTAAGTGCTGAGCATGTTCCTCTTCACTCTTTGAGAAGATAAGGATATCGTCTACGAACACCACTACGAACTTATTGAGGAAATCTCTGAATACCCAACTCATCAGGTCCACGAAGTAAGTAGGTGCGTTTGTCAAGCCGAAAGGCATGACAAGCCATTTAAAGAAGCCGTCTGGGGTTCTGAATGCCGTTTTATCGATACTATCTTCAGCCACCCTTAGCTGATGAAAACCGGTCGCTAAATCGAGTTGGGAGAAAAAAGACGCTCCTACAAGCTGATCAAACAGATCGTCAATTCTGGGGAGAGGGTGCCTATTCTTTTTCGTTAGCTTTTTGAGCTCCCTATAGTCAACACATAGACGGAGTGAACCATCCGCCTTTGTAGCGAACACAACTGGAGCGCCCCATTCTGAAATGCTCCTTCTTATGAACCCCTTCTCTAGAAGCTCTTTAATCTGTTTACTGAGCTCTTTCCTTTCCCGTGGAGCCATGTGTCTAACGGGCAATGCAACGGGCTTTGCATTATCTACAAGATATATGCGGAAGTTTATCTCCTACTTCGGAGGCAAGCCCTTCACCTCTTCGAAGACATCTGGATATTCCCGGACCACTCTAACCGATTGCAAACTTTCAACAGAGGCATCTAGCGATTCAAGATAACTAAGGATAACCGCATACGAGGGATTACAAGTAATTTCCAGAGTGTTACCGAGTTGGGTCAGGAGCCTAACCACCCTTCTCTCACAACCAAGGACGACACCATTACTGGATAGCCAATCCATTCCCAAAATCAAACCATATCCCGAGAAGCCCAAAACAAAGGCACTACATCTAAATTCTACGCTTAGAATAGAAATTTTCAATCCCACACAGATCATAGACAAATGAGCTGTGCCCCTAATTGGGTTTGAAACAATTAAGGGGTCCTCTACCATACTAGTTTCTAGTTGCAGAGATTATACTAAAGCAGACGAGATAAAGAAGTGTGATGCGCCAGAATCAAATAAAGTGCGAACGGGGTGATCATAAAGATAAACTACACTTTCTACAGAAGTATTTATACCTCGCTATTGCAGAGGTGGCGCCTCTAGCACATGAACCTGTGCCCCTGAGGTGGATCCAGCCCTCTGCCCTTGTCCTCGTTTCTTCTGGCAATCCTTAGCCAGGTGGCCTATCTCACCGCAAGAAAAGCACCCGCCATTCATCTTGGCCTTCTTTTTCCGGCAATCTTTCACTAAGTGCCCCACTTTGCCACAGAAATTACACTTCCTCTTCTCTTTGTTGTCTTTCCCGCCCTTCTTAAAGTCTGTCTTCTTAGGCTGCAAACCCTCTTTCTTCCCTTGAGAGCTTTCTGCCTTTGTCTCCTTCTTGCCCTTATCCTCTTCGTTCAGCAATGCCATCTGCACCAACCTTTCATACGTAGCTCCCATGGGTATACGGGTCATGGCCAAACTGTGTAATGGCTCATTCAACCCTTTGACAAAACGGAGAGACTTCTTGTGCGGGGTGTTGACTAGGTCCAGTCCGAACCTAGCCAGCTCATCGAACTGATTAACATACTTTTTGACTATCTTATTCACTTGCTTAAGAAATAAAAAATTTTCCAACTGCAAACTCCTTTCAGCGTCTGAGAGAAATTTAGCCTCAAACCTTGCCCTAAAGTCCTCCCATGTTTCCACTGGTCTTTCTGCATTAGTGACTTCCCACCAGTAGGAAGCCTCGCCCTTTAATAGCCACACTGCCAGTTGTACTTTCTGCCTATCTTCTACCTCAAAGATGATGAATAAGTCCTCGGTTTGCTTTAGCCAATTCCTAGCTGCCACGAAGGACTCAGTTCCATGGAAATCCTTTCCTCCCATAGCTTTAAAATCTTTACATATCTTAGCAAAAGTGTTTCCCCGCGGAGGAGGTGGAGGAAGAGGTGCCGCTGCAGCTGGATGATTTCCTGCAGCTGGGGGAGGAGGAACGGTAGGACCTGGCTGAGTGGCCCTTGCTTCTAAGAACCGTCTAAACCAACCAGGTATTGGTACACCCTCTGGCAAGTTAAGTTCTTCGGACATGCTGAAACAAAAAGGATAGATTCAAAACGAAGGATAAGAGATAGTACCTATGGCCTTGGGGGGACTTTGCCTTTTTAAAATAAAATAATATTTTATCTTTTAAAAATGCTTCTTTAAATTTTCTTTTTGAAAAATAAATTTTCAAAACTTTTTATCTTATTTGGTAAACCTATGCTCTGATACCAAGTGAAACACCCCACCTCCGTTAGGGTCACTCTCAAAGGGAATGCCCTAATTTTGGTGGAGGTTTATAAGTATAAGTCACAGATATACAAGACAGATATAAGCACACATATTTTTGAACAGCGGAAAACAACAACAACTTTTATTTCATTAAAATACGTGTTACACAAACCATGCCATAATTGCCTTATAATCCTTCCAAAAACATAACATTTTCATAACTGTCATGATTACATTATTTAAAGAAGCATAAAGAAAACATAAATCAACTGCAAAAGTCCCATAATTGCTGTCCAAAGCCATAGTCCAAAACGGAAAAGATCCAAGCAATACATTCTTTCTCTTCAAGCTGGATGTGAAAACTGGTCAAGCTGCGGTATTCCCTCCCTGTCGACCTGGGGGGGGGGGGGGGGGACGAAAGAAAAGAAGGCGAAAGAAAAGTAGAATCAGACATAAAGCCTGAGTAAGTCTAGGACTATTCGTTCTATGAATAAAGAACTGGGTATGATAAGCATAAACTGGAAATGAGAAAGCACCATAAACAAAGTTAAGTTGTCTAGGGTCGAATACTATCGTACCCCATATTAATCTCTGTACCCATATAAACTAGTTCCCAACAGGCACCCCATAATCCGGGTGAAGTGATCCATTTCTGATGATCGACTCCTACTCGCATAGTTACATGTATCTTACGGCCCCCATTGTTGTAGTTACCTATGCTAGTCCCACCATGGGGTGTATCAAGTCCCATGGTGTATCAAGTCTCGCCTATTAAGAGATTTCCTCTTCTCTTTGTTGTCTTTCCCGCCCTTCTTAAAGTCTGTCTTCTTAGGCTGCAAACCCTCTTTCTTCCCTTGAGAGCTTTCTGCCTTTATCTCCTTCTTTCCCTTATCCTCTTCGTTCAACAATGCCATCTGCACCAACCTTTCATACGTAGCTCCCATGGGTATATGGGTCATGGCCAAACCGTGTAATGGATCATTCAACCCTTTGACAAAATGGAGAGCCTTCTTGTGCGGGGTGTTGACTAGGTCCAGTCCGAACCTAGCCAGCTCATCGAACTGATTAACATACTCTTTGACTGTCTTATTCCCTTGCTTAAGAAATAAGAATTTTTCCAACTGCGAACTCCTTTCAGCGTCTGAGAGAAATTTAGCCTCAAACCTTGCCCTAAAGTCCTTCCATGTTTCCACTGGTCTTTCTGCATTAGTGACTTCCCACCAGTAGGAAGCCTCGCCCTTTAGTAGCCACACTGCCAGTTGTACTTTCTGCCTATCTTCTACCTCAAAGATGATGAATAAGTCCTCAGTTTCCTTTAGCCAATTCCTAGCTACCACGAAGGACTCAGTTCCTTGAAAGTCCTTTCCTCCCATAGCCTTAAAATCTTTACATGTCTTAGCAAAAGTGTTTCCCCACGGAGGAGGTGGAGGAAGAGGTGCTGCTGCAGCTGGATGATTTCCTGCAGCTGGGGTAGGAGGAACGGTAGGACCTGGCTGAGTGGCCCTTGCTTCTAAGAACCGTCTAAACCAACCAGGTATTGGTACACCCTCTGGCAAGTTAAGTTCTTCGGACATGCTGAAACAAAAAGGATAGATTCAAAATGAAGGATAAGAGATAGTACCAATGGCTTTGGGGGGGGGGGACTTTGCCTTTTTAAAATAAAATAATATTTTATCTTTTAAAAATGCTTCTTTAAATTTTCTTTTTGAAAAATAAATTTTCAAAACATTTTATCTTATTTGGTAAACCTAAGATCTGATACCAAGTGAAACACCCCACCTCCGTTAGGGTCACTCTCAAAGGGAATGCCCTAATTTTGGTGGAGGTTTATTAGTATAAGTCACAGATATACAAGACAGATATAAGCACACATATTTTTGAACAGCGGAAAACAACAACAACTTTTATTTCATTAAAATACGTGTTACACAAACCATGCCATAATTGTCTTACAATCCTTTCAAAAACATAACATCTTCATAACTGTCTTGATTACATTATTTGAAGAAGCATAAAGAAAACATAAATCAACCGCAAAAGTCCCATAATTGCTGTCCAAAGCCATAGTCCAAAACGGAAAAGATCCAAGCAATACATTATTTCTCTTCAAGCTGGATGTGAAAACTGGTCTAGCTGCGATATTCCCTCCCTATGGACCTGGGGGGGGGGGGGGAACGAAAGAAAAGAAGGCGAAAGAAAAGTAGAGTCAGACATAAAGCCTGAGTAAGTCTAGGACTATTCAGTCTATGAATAAGGAACTGGGTATGATAAGCATAAACTGGAAATGAGAAAGCACCATAAACTAAGTTAAGTTGTCTAGGGTCGAATACTATCGTACCCTATATTAATCTCTGTACCCATATAAACTAGTTCCCAACAGGCACCCCATAATCCGGGTGAAGTGATCCATTTCTGATGATCGACTCCTACTCGCATAGTTACATGTGTCTTACGGCCCCCGTTGTTGAAGTTACCTATGCTGGTCCCACCATGGGGTGTATCAAGTCCCATGGTGGCGGCCCGACACAATTCTAGAATGCACAGGTATGCTACTGGTGCCCAGTGCCTTATTTTTCTGTGCCGGAGTGTGTGCACGCCCGCACCCCGTTAGAACCTACACTGCTGCACCACCGCCGTCGATTTGACCTCTTACAGTTAGCCCAGTAATCGTGCCCCACCCTGCCTAGTTCAGGGTATCCTGATACACCTTGTAGGGTTACTGCTGAAAAGGGTCCCCCGCTACTAGGTTTTCTATTTCTAGCCAACATGCTAAGTTGGTAAAGTGTTTTATAAACCTAACCCCCAATCAGTCTGTTTAGTTTAGCATGTTCCATTTTGATTAAGTATTAATTTAATTTACTTAATCCTATCAATCCTGACTCAGCCTTAATTGTCTTATTAAAACCTTGACCTCCCACATTAGACAGGTATTGTTGTGGCTGGCGGTTGCCGGTTGGGTCCGGGAAGTCTTACGCCACAACTCAGTCTAACCTCGGGTCTTTATTGGGCTCCATGTTTAACCACCCACATTGGATAGGTATTGTTGTGACTACTGGACAGCCGGGCGGTTCCGGGAAGGTTTACATCACAACTCAATCCAACCTCGGGTTAAACACATCGTATTTTCTACATTTACATATTTTGTCTCTTTTCTTTTTATATGTAAATATTTGCGGCCCATTATTCAAATTCATCTTTATTGGGTAAAATTTATTTATACCACTTAATTGTTTTTCAAGGTTGTTGGCATGCGTCAAACATGCCAACACATATGTTCTATATTTTAACCCCATCGTCATTACCCCCGCTTTATACGTTCACTAAGGTATAACATTTGTTGGGTTTAACATTCAAACCCAACTTAGCCACATGAAAAAGGGGAGGCTTATAACATGGTGTTTATATATTCTAAGTGACATAAAAAGGGGAGTGTGAACGCATGAACTTGCAACATAACGATCTAATTAACATGTATTAGGCATATGTGAACTTGCATAGTAATAGCATACAATCATGGCATAAACATACTTAAACATGAATCATTCTATTCATATGATCATGGCATAAACATACCTAAACATGAATCATTCTATTGTAAACTTGCAATTGGAATGTAAATCTAACTTAATTGTGTCACATATATTACCATAAGATTTTTATAACAACATAGGCCTAAACATGGTTTCAACTAGGCATAACACCAAACATAGTTTAGTCATGTTCATAAAAATGCTTACTTTTGTTTCTAATACAAAAGTATGATTTGCCAATTCCAACATAGATTCATATAAACCATAGTACTTAGTCAAATCCAATTACACACTAAAAGTGATCATAAAAGTATGTACATCATATTGGCATAATAGTGAATCATATACTTGCATGAATCCCAAATAAATTACTACAACATATGGTTGTTAACATGAATCATATACTTGTATGAATCCCTAAATGAAATACCACAACATATGGTTGTTAACATGAATCATATACTTGTATGAATCCCAAATAAAATACCACAACATATGGTTGTTAACTTCCAACATAAATCACATACTTGCAAATATCCAATCGTATACCATAACATTTCCAAATCGTTTAGAATCTAAATAACGTACAAGTATAGATTATTATCGCCACAATTCCATTTCGTTGTTAATTTCCAACGTAAATCACATACTTGCAAATATCCAATCGTATACCATAACATTCCCAAGTCGTTTAGAATCAAAATAACATACAAATATAGATTATTATCGCCACAATTCCATTTCGCATTTTACACAAATCAAACGCAATTAATTATTCACATCGGAATAGCACTCTACTTACAATGTATGACGAATCTTCAATTCAGGAATCTGAATTCTGAATTTGGAGATGCTATCCTTTGTTGTGGGCGTTGTTTTGATTTGATTGACGTTGCTTTAAGCTTTCAAATTATCTCCTAATTGTCTCTCAATTTCTGATGGCTATTCTTAGTCTCTCCTCAGCAGCATGACGGTCTCATCTCCATTTTAGTTTGTGTGAAATAGGGTGAGTCTTAGGTCCTTTTTATAGAGTTTGTGAGTTGATTTAGACCGTCGATGGAGCTTGTTTAATAATAGCCGTTCGTTTGAAGGAGAGACCAACCAGGAGCTGACACCTAGCCCTAGTGACAAGGCAAGGTTTAGAAAATCGACCAAACATAGACCAGGCCAGCCAAGGGGGCTGGGTTCGACCTGGCTCAGGGGCCAGGTCGACATGCCAGTCGACACCGTGTCGACTTGGCAGTCGACACGGGTGACCCAGGTCAACTGCCCAGTCGACCTGGTTAGCCCCAAGTCGACTGCCAAGGCGACCTGGGTGCCTTGGGCGGGAATTTTCCCGCCCTGGCCAATTGGGCCCGATTTTGAATTTTTAATTGGTTTTTCTGAGCTGTTTTGGCCTGTTTGAATTTTAAACTGAATTCTGAAATTTCCGGAGGCCATATCTTCTTCATACGGAGTCCGTTTTACGTAAACTCGGACTCTATCTCAAGCAGAATTCCGAGACGAACGCAATGGCGCATCCCGTTTCCCTTAATTCTTTGATTTGAAATTAATTATACTTTAATTTGTGAATTTCACTGTTATAGAATACACGGGGTGTTACAATAGAAGAAAACGAAGATCACAACTCACAGAGGAACGAATAAAAATATATTATATAACATAACTTTTGAAATACAAAATTTTCACTGTATAACATACAGTTATCAGAGTACAACACTTACAACACAGCGGAAATAAAATATTATATATCTAACACTGAAGCCTCCTGCTCCGAGCTCCTCCAAGTGAATCTGTAAAATCCCGACTACTTGACTGCCCATACAAATTTGGATACCCAAGTGTTTAGGGACAACAAAAGAAAAATAAACTCAGGGTCAGTCATGGGACTGGTGTGAGTAAACTCCAACCAATTGTTTAACTTTCAAAACCCTTTCGAAAGAAAAGATAATAGTAAGACCAGCCCACACATAAACATGGACAGTTTTTACCTTACTATAACCCAGAATACTTTGACACGAAAATCCAGTGATATTATAATAGTGTCTAAATCAAAAAATAACAATATAGAGGAATGCTTACATCTCACGCTCCACATACATAGTATAAAATCAAAAACCGCAGGGCGCTTATTGAAGATTGGATTTCCAACATGACAAGGTATGGAACCACCTTCCGATAGCATCTCTAGAGAGGAATACACTGGGTTCAACAAGAACATCTTGCAATCCGGCCCACACATGACCAACCACTCATTTCGCTTGAGTGTATCGAATGTATATCACCAATAGTTAGGATCAGCAACCGTTTCCAGAATGGGACAACAACGAATAAAATAAGGAATTAAATGAATCTGTAGATAGGTGATTATACACCCTAATGGGAGCGACCCACATAGCCATGCTGCCTGCCCGATTTTTGTCATTTCCCGGTTGTTGAGGCCTGAGGCTACGATTACTTTCCATTCATTGATAGCACAATTACTTTGAATGCCACATCGTTAGATCTGTTAATCACTCATTGATTTGCACAAATATATTCTGGATATTATGCTAAGGGAATAAATCCGTTGCCACCATGTATATTTATACAGACCAATATACTCGATCATTGGAAATACTCTATCAAACATTCGTCCATTTACGTTCATTCTGGGATTGAACAAAACCGAAGGCACAATTTCTATTAATAGAAAAAGTCCTTGCACTTTACTCCATCTTCGATTATCTTCATATAATCTGATTCGCAACGCTACTGCCAATACACAGTGGTTCTCGGATAATAATCCAACCGATCTCTCCATATTGACAACGCTATTGGCAAACACTTCGATAGTCGGTTATTTAACTATCGAAGAAAAACAAACATCCATTCAAAACATCAAACAATCACTGGGCCGCTTGAACACTATTCATTAATTAAATCACCCTTTCCATTTCCTTATCAATATTTGTTAACCAAATATTTTCAGTGATCTTGTTGGACTCTTATGCTATTTGGAAAAACATTTCCCTATATCACCTCCTTTTATTTTCTACACTCAGAAAATATATTCTATTTGAAATCGAAAACAATTTCAATCACTTATCTCTTTCCCGACTACTTTAATTATACTCAGGAAATATTTACTTTTATATTTCCGACATTCCATCACTTGGGTTAAAACGAATGCTGTGTAAAACATCGTTACAACAACCCAAAATATTTTATTCAACTAACTATTATTCCACACTTCTCTTCGAGATTGGATCTTGCTAATTATCAATTAAAAATGAAACCAATCAAGTTGGGGTAAAATTACCTCTCAGACCTTGACTGAAAAGATCCTCAACTTCAAAGCGGCAAAACCACTTACCTCGAATAAACACACTATAAAACCCAATTATTCATTTTTAAAACATGTATATGGTTCGCTTTTTGTTTCTAATTTATAGATTTCCCTTTTTGTTTACAATATTCTATTTTTGATTTTGTTTCCTTATCGAATTCTATATATATCGATACATTGATTTCTAACTATCAAATTATCTTAAAGATATTCTAACTCCTTAAATTCTCGGAAAAATTCGCCATAACCTCCTTTGTACCGGGAGCATCGGGATATTTCAAATAGCCTCCCATGTCCCTCACCAATCCAAAAGAAAAAGAAAAAGCCAAGCGGCTTGCCGATACGGCGCATAAAACCTCATTGGAATTTAAACGTGTACCTTTCTGTCGGGCACATAAATTAAAATCTTTATATACTCCATCTCGTAGCTGTATAACACATGCTCACCTGTTTCCAATTCAATTCAACTCAATCCAATCGTTTGAATTCAGTTTCGCTCATTTATTCTTTAATTAGCTATTTTTCCTATTTCACTTCTTTGTTTGAACATTACATGTTGAAACAAAATATTTAACTTGCTCATAACTAAATTGAATTTCAATTTCAATTCTAGTTCCCTTTTCGATTTCGAATACAAATTTCAAATCGAATTCACTTATTCAAAGCCCAATACCAATTCAAAATATCAATAACTAATTACTATTCAATGTAGTTAATTCTATTCAATAATCAAAAATCTGATTTCTGTTCCAATAATCAATTCATTACTCCACCTTAGTTCACATATAATTTACAACTCAAATCTGAAATTTTCTAAATAGAAATTAAGATTTTTTCGCTTAAAATCCTTTTATAAAATTAAATAAACCGTTATGGTTTTAAATGGTTATGGCGCTGTTTTTCTGGAAATTTGTTTATGATATAACTCAAAATCTATTCGACGAAATCCAGACTTTTCTCCTCCATTAGAAAACTATTATCAAATCGGTCCTGACGTTTATTGTTTCAAAAAATTCCGACTTCAATTGAGTTCTGTATACTCAATTGAAGTTCGAATCGCGAATTTACGAACTGCCGCGCTAAGGCGAGTTTGTTTTAATTATATTTATAAATATAAACATTTTAACTTCGTTTATAATAAATTCAACTCCATTCTAATATATTTTTAATGCATATCAAATCAAAATTTTTAGTTCAACATAATATTTTCAATTATCTATAATTGTCAATTTCTCCTTACTCGGTAATATATTTATTTATACTTCGATTTTATATATTCATATTCCATTTGAATTCTATATTCAAATTACATTTGAACTTCTATATTCAAATTCTATTTCAAATCTCTTATTCAAATTCTATTTGAATTTCTCTTATTCTAATTCTATACTCACATTTCGTTTAAATTTCTATATTCAATTTATATTTGAAAATTCTATTTTTAAATTCCTACTTGAATCCTGTACTCAAATTCCAATTCAACTCTATTTGAATTCTGTATTTAAACTCCATTTCACTTCTATTTTCAAATTCTATATTTCAAATTTCATTTGAACTTTCTTTATTCAAATCCATTTGAATTCCTTTGAATTCAAATTCTATTTGAATTCTTTTAAATTCAAATTCTATTTCAATTCCTTTGAATTCAAATTCTATTTCAATTCCTTTGAATTCAAATTCTATTCCAATTCCTTTGAATTCAAATTCTATTTCAATTCCTTTGAATTTAAATTCTGTTATTCAAATTCTATTCAAATTCTATTTATTCAATTTGACTTCTATTTAAATGAAATTCAAATTAATCGAATTCAAATCATAAATCCTTATTGATTTATTTTCGTTTAATTTATATTCTGGACATCAAAATAAATTCCATCATTTATTTCTTTAAAACGATTTTCCCCTTTCTATTTTTAAATTCACATTTCAATTTAAATATTCAAATTATCAAAAGGTAATTTTTCCACTTTATTTATAAACACCATTTATAAATTCATTTCACTTCTCTGCATTATTAGTTTATAAACCACGTAAATTCATTTCAAATCCCGCATTATCGATTTATAAGCAACGTTTATAAATTTCCATACTTGTTTTATATTCAAAACAAGTTAATATTTTTATAGCCCATTCAAAATTCAAATTCTATTTTTGAAAAAATAGATTTCCCCTTTTAAATCTCAAATATCCTTTTCACGATATTTTTATACATCAACATTTTGGCCCCAGAGATATTTAAACAATCAAACCACTCAATTATCAACCAACACATCATATATGATAATATATGTGAAAACAAATAAATAAATATATTTTTGAGGGATCCAGTTGGATCCTTCTAACCTGTTTTTCCTGCATCCACAGACGTTAGTCAACAAAAATAATACCCATCCTGCTTCGTGGCAGGATATCACGGTATAGAAGGTCATCCACTATCATAGCGTGAGGCGTATAGGGTAATCATCCGCTAATGGTATCGCGGGCATCCGCTAATGAGACTGCGGGAATCCAACCACCAAACCAATATATATATATAAAATAGTCACCCTAAATAACTAATATATTTAAAACAACCAGAAAGCATTCAAACAAGCAACAAACAATTATTTTTAATGAATAAAAATAATTCTAAATAAAAGGTGAGTGAGATTTTACTCACCGTGATTTTATTTGCCGAATATCCAATGATAATTCCCATTTCACAGTGATTCCTCTATATGTCTTAATCCTTACACAACATCTTCTGCCTAGTTCATAACTCAAACTTCTGCTCTTTGAAAACAATACGCACCACTTCTAGTAAACCACCTAAAGCACCGAACCCCTCCTCACATCACTTCTGCCACCAACCAATTCCTATTTGACCTTCCCTCGCCCCCTGACACGGTTTGAAAACTGCCAATAATCGAATCCCCCAAACAGTCGTGAGCCACTCGTCTCTCCTCCCTTATTTTACCATTTTCACACTCTGACAGATCGAGACCTCTAGCCCCAATGCACTATAGTGAAGTTGCTAATTTCATCTTCTCCAATCCTTAAAAATATGAACTTCGACGTCCACTTTCTAATCGCGAATCCTAATCCATACTGCGCCCATCGCAAGACCATCGTACTTCATTTCCGCCCCTCCTTGACATGGCCAAAACCTATCGCGACTCATCCCAAACCCACCATGGAACTTCATCTCTAAACCAATCGCAACACCCCTTTCCATGGGATCGTCTTCATCCTCGTGAACCTACAGAGCCAAAGCCCTAATTTGGAAGTGACCGCAACCCTGAACGCAGCTCGAACTGTCGAGCATACTACTTCGAACAATACCAGAATTTGAGCGTTGATCAATCCGAGTTTAACAAAATGATTTGAGGATTTGTTTTGATTTTAAAAATTGAAGAGGACAACAGTCATTTATTGAGTTCGATTTGCGATAAAAGAAAAAAAATGCTTTGAGTCAAGTAAATGAGGAGGGTAAGGGGATTAGAGGGGAGCGACTTGAACTCGAAATCGAATTAGACAACTTCCATTTAAATTTAAAGCTTTGGTTTCATTTTTATTGTTCTGTGAAAAATGAAATGGCCAAAACGAAGGGGACGTGATTTTATACTGATATATCCTTCAGCATTAAGGAATAACATGTGTATAGTACAATATATTAATGTGATTAGATTTTGATTTAACCCGATTTGAAATAAGGAGATATTTATTTCTTTTAAACAGATTCTGATTTGATCTTCGATTTGATCTTGTATTTAATACGACTCGATATAAAGTGATTTTTATTCTTTTTAGATGGATATCAATTTGATTTCGAACCTATCCACAATCAAATATCTCGGGGTTCAGTAATTTAAATCACGAACCGCTATTCTAGTGTACCGACCGACATTCCAATATTATAACGCTATTCTGAACTGAAAAGAAGCGATTATAAAATCTAATTCAAACGTAAATATAAAATAATTATATTAAATTGATATAATATAATATAGCTAAAATTCAGAACTAACCATTTTCTCGATAATACATTATTATTATTATTATCGATTATATCCACATAGAATTTAAATTTATTATCTGAATTATTTTGACTCAGTTTAAATCTCGAATTGAAATATTTCAGTTCTCGTATTTCGATAAATATATATTCGAAATAAATCGTATACTTATTATAAATGGATAAATCAATATAAAAATTGATTTATATTATCAGCTCAATATTTTAAAACTATATTAAATATTTAAAATAAATCGACCAAAAATACGGGTCGTTACAGGTAGCTAAAATATATTACCCTCCATTATGTTAATTTTACCCACGCTTACAATTGGTAGGTAAAGACACTATTTTCTTATAGTGCACCCCGACCGTCCTGCCTCGTGTAACGACTGCTTTTTCTTACCATTTAAGTCGATAATTAAACCAAATCAAATAGTTCGAGAAAGCAGATTGTTTTAACTATAGGTTTTGATAAATCAAATCACAAACATAGAATAACAGAATATCTCGCAGCGGAATAAATAAAGTGCAAAAGTAGTTCATAAATCTACAAAATGAAATTCAAAACTTATACATAATATCAGAGTTACGGAATCGAATACAGCGGAGTTCTAATACAAAAATTTCTAATACAAAGACGAAATAACCAGAACCAATAGATATAAAGTCTCCAACTTTGAAAGGTGAAATCTCAATACTGTAATACTTGACCTAACCCGAGAAAAAATGCAAAACAAAACAACTCGGATCAAGACTAATATTCTAATGTAAGTAAATCAACTCAAGTGAAATACTTAATGAAATGCATCAATAAGTCAAAGGATGTTTGGGATTTCCATCCTCTAAAGATCCGTTAAGCTAGATGTAATAACCCGGAAAATCTGGGCCAGTTTAAAATTTTTATTTTGGCAATTTTAGCGAATTTTGATTATTTAAAATGAATTATTTTAAATAATATCGACGAGAAATTTGTTTTGAATAGAATTCGACGTATATATTTATATACGTCGTCGTTAGAATATAAATATTTATATATAATTATAAATAGAATTGAAAATGGCGCGGTAGTTCGATAATTCGATTTCAAACTTCAATTGAATGTACCGGGTGCAAAACAATCCGGATTTTAGTGAAACCAAAAATGATAGGATCTAATTGATAATATCTTTCCAACGAATCCGAATAATCGAACTTTCATAGCGGGAATCAAAAGATATGTCCAGTTGAAAATTCTGAATAGTCGCTATGGAATTCAGGCCCTTAAAAATGGACATTTTGCAAACAACCTCGGATTTCGACGAAACCAGTTTTGTTGGGTCCGTGGTGTCAAGTTATTGGTAGGTTTCAAATTTCATAATTTTTCGAATCAATATGTGAGCGTGGCAAAGGAAAACGCGTTTGACCAGTTTCAGTTGATTTTAATCGACTGGAAATTGGCCATTTTTCAAACGGTCTCTGGATTCAACGAAACTAGTTTTTTTAGGACCGTATCGTCAATACGAAGCTAGTAGTTTTGGTTTTTGCAGATTTATATTCACAGGATCCTGGTTTACAGCTGGAACGATATCCGGAAAGCTTTGTATCCGTATATCTACTTCTAGTTGTGTATTGTATTATTTTCCGCTGCGATGTATTTAAATGTACTTTAAATCTCTGATATTTCTGTGTAATATTTATTCATTTATACTCTGTATATTCTTGTAATCTGATGCATTGTTGTAATATACAGTGAAATGTTCTTCTGTATGCGCTCTGTTGTGGTTTGTTCTCGAACTATCCGACGCTTTCCTTTACGGGGAAGTTACTGGTTTTCACACTAGATATCATATAATATAATATGGTACTATAATAGTGTCTATGGTTAAATATACTATTGAAAATAGCGTAAGCAGAATTACATTTTTACCCTTACGCTGTTTACAAGCATTGTAGTACAAACAATACTGTAAACCCACCATAAAATAGTGGCATCAGGGATCACTCCATATGTACAATACAAATCAAAATCGTAGGGGGCTCGATCAGGATAATATGATAAGGCACACGATGAATACCAAGGGTAGGGTTCTACCAATTGCACGCCTAGACCGATGGTAACACATAGCCGCGACTACACCCTACCTCTAATAATACTCCCATAATCAAGGGTGGTACCACCAATCAAATCACAAAGCAATAGATATTTTTCGAAGAAGTACTTCCGATAAGAGATGCGACCTCACTTAATCACGATATAGCACCTATTTTGGTCATTGTAATTATGACCCGAAGGTCAAGGACGTACGTTATCGTACTCTTACTTCCATACTCCAGTAGCGTTCGCCACACCAACCTACTTCATTATGGATTCTCCACCATGTGGACAGTTGTCAAAGTGGTATCGGTATTCATAAAGAGTATGTTGATACCAACTCCAATCTCTTTTACAACTAAATGCTTATTTCACACCATGTTCATTTATATTTAAAATCAAATTTTAAAATATCATCAATCAATTAACTATAAATATTGGTTTTATCTTTAAACAATTATATTCAAATATTCAGACGTCGTAAATTGTATTTTGATTGATTCATTATTTGATTCCATTCAAGACTTCATATTTTCATATTTACAAATAGTTCGTAAACGAGAATTACATTTGATTTCGAATTTCTATAACAATTATCGTTATTCAAAATCCTTATACTAAACATATTAAATCTAATAGTGTAGATCGCAAATAGACTTTTATTTAAAATAGTTAATAAATATAAAATTGTTTAATATAAAATCAATATATTTATATAAAATAATTTGGTTAATTAATTATAAAATACATATAATAATTACATTTCTAAAAAATAGTTATAACATGTTTAATAGTTAAATTATATATATAGTTATAAAATAATAAAACAAAATAAATATGTTTTTGTATAAAATAATACTATTTTTAAAAATCTTGTTTTAAACAATGATCCAATCCGAAAAATATATCCATATATTCAATTTCAACTTATAATCAATTCAGTTATCAAAACTTCACTTCAAAATTGATAGTATATTCTAATCCCAATACATTACAGATATTATTCAAGTTAGGTTCAAAATTATTACTTCAGTCAAATTTTCAAAATTTCAAATTTACTTTATAACTCATTTCTTTCATTTCATGACTATTTAGTTTCAGATTTCAAATTTGATCAATTATAAATATTACATCAATTATATTTAGATTCATACCATTCATTTACTTAACAAATTTTTATCCACTTGATTTATTAAGTTTCATTATCCTAACTAATTTTCATATAAAACTCGTTTCATCATTTTCTAAATCACATTTTAAATCAATTTATCTTAATTTGGTAATTTGATTTCAATTAAGTCATTGAACAAATTAAGTTACAAATAAATTCCAATTTTCTCTTTTAAACCTTTCTTAATTTAAAGTATTAAGAAAATATTTGTTTATTTTATTAAAATCTATGCTTATATATTAAAATTTAAAATTTAAATAATATTAAAGTATAATAGAAGATTTATTAAATTAGTTGTAAAATAATTAAAATTGTTTAAATTTAGAATAATAATATTATAACTAAAATATATTTAAAATAGCTTCGTTAATCAAAATATATTTAAATTAAGAAAACTATTTTTCAAAATTGACGAAGGTGTCCATATATACTTTTCTACAAAGGCCAAGCGATATGTATTTATATCATTTCAATCCTAATTTAAAATTCGAAACTTGGGTATATATCATTTCAACTTGCATCCCAAATCGATTCAATTCATTTCTTAAATCTATACATTGATTTGGGTATGTATCAGAACTTGCATTGTGAGAAAAAATAAATATACAATATAAATAAATTCAACAAGTCAAACATATCAAACATGTACATGAAGTAAACTCAATAAATCAAACATATACAAGAGGTAACACATGTCACATGTGCACATTCATATCATATATAGCAGTCGTGTCATAAATATGTGTCATCAATGCACAACATATAATAAGATTTAGTAAAACAATCCTATACATTTCATAGTATTTCAAATGCGTTGAATTTCACTTCTTTAAAAATGGAAGTCAAGTGTGAGATAAACTTACCATTCCTGACACTGAATGGATATGACAAACAAATGGACACGCAATGGTATGATGACGTCCATTCACAACTCAGAATTGATTCAAGCTCGATAATCAATCAGTATTTTAATTTTAAAAGAGGAATGGGAAAATTCTTAGTGGATCAACGTGGAAATTGGATTTTTTTTTCTTTAAAATAAACTCAACACACAAAAACTATATATATTATAAATATAACACAAAACACCAACCAAAACACAACACAAGTAAAATCACATCCAAAACTCATGCAATACAAACCCATGCACACAGTAAAACAAATTCAAAGTATTTTTCTTTTTGAGAGGCAAATACAACTCTACAAGGAACTCAACGCAAAACAGACGCACACAAGAAACATTCTTTTACATTCTTTTTTATATTAAAGTAGGAATCCAACTCAGCAAAATTCACACCCACGCAAAACACTACCCACGCATGCAACTAGGGAGAGTTGCAGCTTCCTTGGTCAGAGAATCACGTCGAAGGCAACGCTGGTCGTAGGGTCGGCGTGGGTTGGGTTCGTTGTTCAGGTTTGAAATGGGTCTGTTGTAGATAGATTATTGGTTTTCAAGAAAGAGGGGTCGCAGGTTAGGGTGTTCGGATATGGGGCAAGGCGCCATGTGTAACCACCCATAGTTTTCCATATATTTAAAATTTACATTTGGTACAGGCAAATTGAACAATAAATGGTTAAAATGTAAATTTGTTGATTTCGATGGTAATAATTATTTGAATTGGACATATATAAAATTTAAATTTAGTTATATTAATAAAGAATTGAAATTTTGAATATAATATTAACAAATTTAATTAAAAGTTGGGTTGTTTAATGTATAAGTGAAATACAAATTTAAATTTATAAATAATCAAATTTAGGAACTTAAAATCTGTGAAATCGATTTGTGAAATTTATTTAAGTTGTAATTGGATTGAAATGGAATTTAATAAATATTTAAATTAAATTAAAATAATTAAATGATTAATTGAATATTTTATTAATAAACTAACTGTGAAAATTAACTATTTTGGGAAATGTCTCGGAATCTAATGAGACCAATTTCATCAGGTTCGGAACAGTGAATTATTGTAGAATTCCAAATTTTGTAACAGTCTGATTTGTCGTTTGATCGTACGGAATAAAATGTGAAAAGAGTCAATGTAATATGATAATTTTTTGCTTCTCATATTGGGCCTTTTGCATATATATACATATATATATATATATATATATAATCCATTTACCACTCCATCAGCCCACTTCATCATACACATACTTTCCTCCATCGATGGTTGAAACAATTTCCAAAACTCTATTGCAAATAAAAATACAAGCTTTGAAAATCAAATCTTCCCAAAACATAGCAAATTATATACCAAATCGAAGCTCTCGATCTTACGAAGCTACGAGTACAATTAGTTTTAACATGCAGTGCTCAGATTTGCCATAAATTCAAGGTCAAACCTTTAAATCGCGGAACCCTATCATGAAATTTAGGGGTTTTCGATTCTGAAGTTAATCGGAGAAATTAAGATATGGGTTTTGTAGAGGAAGGGAACACGAGTTCGGGGGTGGTGTTCGTTGGTCGTAACATGGTTGGAGGAGCCGATAATTTGCGTCTTAGGATTGAAAACCCTTTGTGTTCGTTGTCGTTTCTAGGGAGGAAGAGGCCACTGGAGGTGATGGCTCCGACACCGGTGGATGCGCATGACGATGGGGGTCCGGTTGCTAGTGGTTGAAGTTCTTGATTTGGTTGGAAGAGGGCGCAGTCATGGGTCAAAGATGGCGGTCAAATGGGTTCACCAATTCGATTTTGAGCGACGGGAAAGGCACGAGCGGGAATTGTTTTGAGTGATGCTGATGTGGTGCTTCCGGGTTGGGTGAGGAATTTGTTTATTTATTTTATATATATTTTGAATTCAAATGATAAAACGTGAATAACTTATGCATATGAACTCAGATTTGGACGCGGTTGGTTGTGTTGGAATCGTGGCGAAATTGTGGACGTTTCAATACTGGTTTGGCTGCATTCGGAGACAAAAAAATTTGGGCTTTGATTGGACGTTCGATCAACTAAAGAGCAAGTGTGTTAATGTGCAATTTATGTTGATAACTAGTTATTTAGTTCAATTAAATTTCTAGTTAGAAATCTCGACCCTTATCAACCAGTAAAACTATTTAATATTTACTGTCTGAATAAATTGGATGTGATGGATGCCTTGGTCTGATTTGATTAATGAATTAATATTGATATTGAATTACTATGCTATTCAATATATGGTTGTGGTATGCTTATTTCGACGATTAATCCCATTTCACTCTAGATGTTACGGGCATCAAATAAACCCGGGACTAATCGTTATAAAATAAATAAAGAACACGGGTTGAAATGATAGATATTTGTGACCCTGATTTCGATTAAAATGATATATATCCATCCCAGAAATATCAAAAAATTAAATCAAATATTACTTGACTATAGGATAGAAAATTATATACGGACATCGGTTGGTTAAATGATTTTAAGTATTTGAAAATTTGATTTGAGAGAAATTTTATTTAAAGGAAATGTGCTGGTACTCAGTAAATCTATTTCTTTAAAGATCCGAAACCTTGAATGTTTATTGAAAATGCTTAAGGAAATTATTCCAAAACAATTTGGAAATTCTTAAATTAGGATTTGAATATGATTTGGAATTATTCAAATAAATGGTGTAAATTCGAATTTATAAATTCTCTTTGAATTTATTTTTGGGAATAAAAGTATTCGATGATATTGGGAGTTGTGTTAACTCAACATGAATATGGATTTGAATCCTTTGAATCGAACGGTTGGTTTGACGATGTTTTTGATAAAAGTATTTGATGATATTTGAGTTGTGTTAACTCAATGTGAATATGGATTTGAATCCTTTGAATCAAACGGTTGGTTTGATGATGTTTTTGAAACGCGATGGGAAACCTAAATAAACTCTATTGAGACTGGGAATATGTATATATATATATATATTCAAGTTTTGAAATTAGGAAGAAAGAATTAATCATTGTTTTAAAATTTATTTTATAAATATATATATATATATACACCATTGTTTTACAAATAAATTATATTCTATTATTCAAAAATTATTTTAGTAAATTTTGTAACCAATATACTATTTTGTTATAAATAAGTTTTATCATATGCTGTTATTTAATTTTTTTTTGTAATGCTTTTATTATATGTATATACCTAGTGTTTTAAATTATTTTAATTACTTTATTATATAAAAAAAATTTGTAACACCCCTCTCGGAAAACTAGCACAAAGATCTTTTAGCACAGTGGTTAGTGTGTGGTCTTTCTTTCTGGGAGGTCGGGGGTTCGAATCTCATGGTTGTCATAGTTGGTATCATAGCCTTTACCCAGCCGGAATTGTGTGTGTAATGCTGCGGATGTCAGTCGGTGTGGTGCTGATGCGAGTTACATGCACAACGCCTGGGTGGTGAGTGATATGAGCCAATGAGGACATTGGGCTCTTTAAGGGGGGAAGTCTGTAACACCCCTCTCAAAAAGCTAACACAAAGATCTTTTAGCACAGTGGTTAGTGCGTGGTGTTGCTTTCCGGGAGGTCGGGGGTTCGAACCTCGTGGTTGTCATATTTTTATATAAAGGTTTTATTTTATAATTATCTATTTTTCCTAGTCATATTAAAAGATTTTAATTTCTTCCTGAATGGGAACTGTTTGATTTAAAACGTTGATTCAAATTGAGATTTGATATAAAGGTATATTCTACTTGAATATAAATCGATTTTGAAATATTTTATGATTGTAATATACTGATACGGAAAAATATTCTACTTTGGGATATAAATCGGTTTTGGAATGATTGTGCTATTTTGATGTGAAATCATATTCTATTTTGAATATAAATTGAGTTCGAAGCAAACATGATATTTTGATATGAAGGTAAGCCTTTGTGTAAAGTAAAAGATCCGACAGATGTGAAAATGTAAACGTTTGGTTGTTAAAGAGACCGAAGTCGGTATTGTCATACTTTGTGCCAATACCGATACCACTTTAAAAACTGTGCACGTGGTGGAGAATCCAGAATGAAGTCGGAGGGTATGAAGGCGATTACTGGATTTGAAGAAATAGAACGATAATGGATGGCCTTGACCTTCGGGTGATAATTAAAATGACTAAAACAAGAGCTATACCATGACTAAGTGAGATCGCATCTATGATCGGACATGCTCCTTTGATACCATCTATATTACACTTTGATGGATTTGGGGTGCCCTTTGATATGGGGTGCGTTCCGAGGTGGGCTGTATTTGCGGCTATGCGTTACCACCGGTCCGGGAGTGCAAATGGTAGAATCCTACCATGGGTATTGCCTCGAGTGCCTTGTCATATTTATCCTAATCGAGCCCCTACGATTTTGATTTGACGTTGTCGTATCGTGGCGCATCCCTACCTACCGATGTACTGGTGTTGTATATGTAATGTGTATGACAATGTATGTAAATGGCGTAAGGGTAAAACTGTAATCCTGCTTATGCTATTTTTATTATATTTACTTTACTGAGTAGACATTATAATAATAGCATATTATACTATGTATGTAAATAGTTTAACGGATCCTTAAGAGACGGAAAAATCCTGTAACATCCCTTGAGTTACTGCACCCATGACACTCTGTTATTTCGTATTTAATTTGACTAATTTGAGAGTGATTTAGTTCTGATCTGAGTGTTTGTTGTGTTTCTTTTTATGTAATACGCTCAGGTCAGATTCTAGTTGTAGTTCGCGAAGATTTCAATAACTTGGAGGATGAAGACAAAGATTTGGTATATATAGGTCTATTCAATTTATGTATTTCTCACTACACTTTATTGTATATACCTATGTATGTGCAACTCTGATAATCATTGTATGTTATAGTCAAATGTATATATATTTCAACAGTTTTTGAATTGTTAATCGTTTATTATATGTCATCCTTCCGTTGTGAGATTCTGTTATTGTTTTCTCTTCTTCCTTGCTTTTCTTTTATTTTCCCAAATAACTACCTGCATTTGCGATCTGTTTCGGTTGGCAAGTGTTGATCATTGTCGATTCGAATGGTCAAAAATCCAGTTTGTTACATTGTGGTATCGGAGCTTTGGTTAACAATAACCTTGGCTCTGTTTGGGAATAACTCATTGGAGATAGGGTTAGTAACGCCCTAGAATGAGTTTGAGTGTATATATGAGAGAGCGTACTTGTAATTTCGAAATAAAATGATTTTATATTGTGTTGATTTGTTCGATTGACTATTTATAGATTCTGGTCGAAATATGGGATGCCATGGCATTGGTAAGAATTTCTAAATAATCGAATAGAATGAATCGACATAATATTGTTTTGGGCTATATTTTAAATGTATCAAATATATTATGTGTAACGACCCGCATTCTACGCATCGAAGAATCGTAGAATATTTATTTCTTTCTCATATGAAGTCGTATAGTCATGTGGTTTTGGGAAACGACTATTGGGGTCATTTCCCATGTTCATGTTTTTTGCCGATTTTTAAATGGTCGTTTTGCCACTAGCTGATCTTGTTTCGGCCATAACTTTTGACTGGTAAGGACTTTTGACCTAAAACCACTTCCATTGGATTTGGATGATGGTTTACAATTTCGTAGAGTGGTCACATTAGCCAAACGGATTCACGTTTGGGAGATATGGCCGAAACAAGGTTTAGAAGGCAAAAACAGCTTAATCAGGCCTAATTAGGTTAATTAACAAGAGGGCCCATAACCCATCCCAGGATTAGGTTATGGGAAACGATTTTTATTTCATTTTTCAGCTGCCTAGAACATCTCCCTAACCCTAACAATGGCCTCCATCTTCTAGAATCACCTTTAATCACCATTTAATTAAGTTTTATCCTAATCTACATCTAATCAAGGAAAATTGACATCAAATTGGGAATAAAGCTGCTGTGTTGCATAGAGATTCAACCCAAATCTGAGATGTTTTCAGTCTAAGATTTATTTGTGGCTAAGGTGAGTGATTTTCTTTGTTTCACACTAATTACGGCTAATTAGGGGGTGATTAGTGTTAATTAACGAAATTATACATGTTAAAAATCTTGAAAAATGTTTAGAAATTCTGAAATATTATTTTAGGCCTCTGTTAGAAAATTTGGTTAATTTGGATATGTTATGCTAATCATATCATTAGTTATGCTTAAGCATGATTAAGAGTAAAATATGTGTTTTGGGTATGCTTGATCCATTTTAACATATCATATTGTTATTTTGGTGTTTATGGTTGATGTTATATGTTGCTATGACAGTTTGATGTGATTTATGATTGATTAGTAAAGTTAGAATGGTCGAAAACGCCGTCGTATGGCGTAAAACAGTCGCTGGAAAAGTTGCAGGAAATATACAGAGACCGGATCGAATCGGGTCCCCCGAACCCAACCCGCTCGTGGAGCACCCCATGACCACGACTCGCTGGCATCAGAGAACCCCGGGCCATGAAGCTTGCCTTCCCCAAACCGAGCCGCTTCTGCATGGTGACCACGAGTTGAAGCACACCTGAACTTAGCCGTGGTGCTACTCTGACCCGACCCAAAGAGCACAACCCGAACCATTTGGTGGGCCACGAACCTTGATTGCACACTTGAGCCGACCCGATGTTCTGGAGCTGGAATCACGAACCGACCTGACCTGGGGAGGAACTCATGACCCGACCCGAACGGGGTTGATGACCATTTACTGAACGAGGAGGAGAGGACTGATCGAAGTGGTAGCTTGTTTCCAAACCGATCCGATGATGATCAAACCCCGAGATGCAAAGGTAGTCCAAATAGGAAGTAGAACTCAGGATCCAGTCGGGAACCAACGAGTTAGCTTCAATAGTTGGGCTTTGCTGCGGGACGTGTGTTAAGGGGTTATCGACGTCCATAACTTTGATTTACCACCAAGACGGATGTTAGGCTATGGATTAGTGCAATGGGGTAGTTACTACTCCATGGAGCAGAGTGATTGTATCATAGCTATGAGCCAGTGCAGTAGAGTCGTCATGACTTCATGGGGCAGAGTGGACATAGCAAGGGATTAGTGGCTATGGATCAGTGCAGTGGAGCCGTTATGACTCCATGGGGCAGAGTGATCATAGCAAAGGAATTGGGTGGTCAAAGCGGTGGATATCGTATGCATTACGCACTGAGGGAGAGATGTGAGGATGGTTTCTATGCTTGATTATTTGCCATCACTATGACATGCACACCCCCACCCCCGTATCTTTACACCATATGCTAGTGTTACCTTAGAGTATTGTACATCCTGTTGTGCTAACTCTTTGGTTGCAGGTCCAGGTTCAGGTATGGTTTAGTATACCTATTATTGTTCTGTTTTGCTGCTTATCGCTCATACCAGACTTTTGTCTGACCTAGGTCTTTATATCTCTTCTTATTACTCTGTGTGCTCTTAAACGGGCAGACTAGAGACAGATCAGGTGATTATGCAACAGTAGCTGTACCAATACAAGCAGGAGGCTTCCACGTATGACATATATAGATATTCTCCCTGTGTCGCCGTTGGTCACTACTTTGAGCATTAGTAGTGTACCTTTATCTTTGCTTTAGAGATAGTATGTTGGAGTTGTAATAAGCTGTATTTTGAATTTTCGCTGTTATGATGATTATGGTTTAGTTTTCAGCTTACACACTTTCATGCCTGTTTTATGTCAAGTATGTTACTATTATATTTTATTCCATGCGTTGTGAGACATTCTACAGGTTCTTTGTTAGTTCGCTGTATTCTTTCCTTTCTTTGGCGACCGTCCCGTGCTAGTCGGGCATTGACACAACACACCTTCACTAGAAATGTCGGCTGGTGCGGGGCGGGCCATCACATTATGGGTTTTAAATGTATGTGCATTGGTCGTTAGTAGGTAATAATATTAAGTTATTATAAATTTGGGTTGATCAAATGATAAGCCTAATAAGGGATGATTAAAAGGATTTGAAAATGAAAACGAAACCTATTAAATATAATTGGTTGTAGAATATATTTTTTCAAATAAAAGGAAATGAACTTAAAAACTCGATTCTGGTGCTTTGAAAATAGATTTGCCAAGATTTTGAAAAAAATATTATTATAAGTAAGTATTTTCGAGAAGGAAGTGGTTTTAAAGGATTTTAAATGGAATAAGTGCGTAATCCTTTCTTAGACTTTAAGAATAATGTAACGACCCGCATTCTGCGCATCATAGGATCGTAGAATATTTATTTCTTTCACATACGAAGTCGTATGGTCATGTAACTTTGGGAGACGACTATTGGGGTCATTTCCCATGTTCATGATTTTTCCCGATTTTTAAATGACCATTTTACCCCTGGTTAGCACTGTTTTGGCCATAACTTTTGACTGGAAAGGAATTTTGACCTGAAACCACTTCCATTGGCTTCGAATGATGGTTTCTCTTTCCGTAGAGTGGTCACATTAGCCAAACGGACTCACCGTTTGGGAGATATGGCTGAAACAAGTTTCAGATGGTGAAAGACAGCTTAATTGGGCTTAAGCGGGTGATTAGCAGCTAGGCCCAAGGGGAAATTTCGGGTTTAGAGGTATAGGAGGACTGATTAGGGTTAGGTTATCATTTTCATTTCAGTTTTGAGCCGCCACAAACCTCCTAGAGATCCTAGTAATGGCTTCCTACATCTAAAACACCCCAAATCACTCTCTAATTGAAGATTAGGCTTAGCAACACCAAATTAAGGAGAAAAAGCACCAAAGCAAGGTTGGAACTGCTGTTAGACATCAGTATTCGCCCCAAATCAGAGGAGTTTCAGTTCTGAGAATTTCATTTGTGGCCAAGGTGAGTGATTTGCATAGTTTTTGCACTAATTACGGTGATTAAGGGTAATTAGTGAAGATTAGCGAATTTATACGTAAATAAATTCTGGGAAAATTCTTAAAATTCTAAAATAATGTTTTAAGGCTCTGTTAGAAATTTGGGTTAATTTCGATGTGTTTTGCTAATTGTATGCTTAAACATGATTAAGAAGGATTATAGGAAAATGTGAGGTTTTAACCACTTTTGATCCATTTTGGTTCATTTGAATTGTTGTTATGGTGTTTGCAATTGATGTTATATGTTGCTATGACAGTTTGACATGAATTATGATTGATTAGAATAGTTAGATTTGTCAAAAACGTCGTCGAATGGCGTAAACAAGTTGCTGGAAAAAGTTGCAGAAAGCTGTGCAGAGCTTCGGATCGGATCGGATGGGGGGGCTCGGATCGGATATGTGAACTGGGCAAGGAAGTCCAACCCGAACCGGAGTTCAGCACATAGAAGACGTGGCAAGAAGGAAGGCCATTTCCTTAGGGTTGGAGTGGATAAGGGGATCGGATCGGAAGGGTAATAGAAGCCAAATCGGATCGGCTCAAGATGAAGGCTACTACTAGAGTAAGGCGAGGCGGTCGGATCGGATCGGATCGGATTAGATAGGAACGAGGGAGCTGATTGGAAAAGGAGCATGGGCTGGAGGAGGACAGCGCCCCGACCCGACCCGGAGGAGGAGGATCCCGACCCGACCCGGAGTGAAGCAACCGACCCGAACCAGAGGAAAGATGGCAAGGAGGGAGGACCGACCCGAACCGGCGCTACCGAACCGAACCGAATTCTAGAGCTGCTACTACACGACAACTTTTCTGAAGACCCACTCCAATTCAACCAAACCCGAGATGCAAAGGAAGTCCAAATGAGAAGTTAGAGCTTAAGGTTCAGATGGGAATCAACGAGTTCACTTCATGGTTGGGCTTTGCTGCGGAACGCGTGCTAAGGAGTTATCGACGTCTATAGTTTTGGACCACTATGGTAGGAGGTACGGAGGCGGATTCAGGGCCATTATGGCATCGGTAGAACCAAGGGCTACGACCAATGAAGTGGGTCATTGAAATGTTTGGTCATGACTCCAAGTGTTGTCTTGGTCACAGCAGGGTTTCTACAAGTCGGGATTCGTCGTTGCCTCAGTTTGTCTAGTGTTCCGAAGTGGTAGATGTCGTACGCTTTACGCACTGAGTGAGAGATGTGAGGATGGTTGCTATGGATGATTTGTTGCTATCATTTTGACATGCACACCCCACCCCCGTATTCTTACACTATTTATTATGGCACCTTGGAGTATTGTACGGTATGTGGTACTAACTCTTTGGTTGCAGGTCCAGGTTCAGGTATGGTTTAGTATACCTGTTATTATTCCGTTTAGATGCTTATCGCTCATACCAGGCTTTATGTCTGACCCAGAGTTTTATGTCTCCTCTTATTACTCTGGGTGCTCACACGAGCAGACTAGAGACAGGTTAGCTGGTGATGCACGGGTAGATGATCCGGAGACGAGCAGGAGGCTTCCACGTAATATATATAGTATTCTCCCTGTGTTGTTGAAGATCACTGCTTGGGCATTGTTGGTGTATCTTCTATTTTAGCTTTCTTTTGTTTAGAGACAGTAAATTTGGAAAGTTGTAATAAGCTGTATTTGGATTTCCGCTGCTTTGAGATTGATGTTGGTTTTAGTTATCAGCTTATGCACTGTCTCGCCTGTTTTGTGTCAAGTATATTATTATTATATTTTATTCCATGCGCTGTGAGACATTCTACCGGTTTCTTGATTAGTTCATTCCCTTCTTTTCTTCCTTATGGCGACCGTCTTGTGCTAGTCGGGCATGTGTACAGCGCACTTTTGGAGGAAATGCAGGCTGGTGCGAGGCGGGCCGTCACAGTTGGTATCAGAGCTCTAGGTTGCGTAGTTAACCTAGGGAAATTATCAGGGAGAGATAGTATACGTATACGAGAGAGCGTATTTGTGATTATTTTGGTTTTCAAAAGCTATATATATATACTATTAGTAGTATAAGGATGAAGTCGTACTGCACTAGCACCACTATGGAATCGTTAATCATTTCCTTTTTCAGATTGACGATGAGCCGAGATACTAGAGGTGCTGGTAGGGGAGCTAATAATGGGATTGCTGCTGACATGAGGACGATGTTTACTGACCTCATGAGAGAGATGCTTAGAGATGTGCAGAGGGCAGCTCCCAATGGTGGAAATGGTGGTGGTCCAATAGTGCAGGCACCAAGAGTCGACTTCGCCAAGCTGAATAAGGATTATACTAGTCTTGGTGGGAAGTCATTCCATGGAACGGAGTCGGCTACGGACGTTCAGGATTGGTTGGATAGTTGCGAACGTATCTTCGAGGATTTGGGCATCGAGGATGCGATGAAGAGAAAGCTAGCGTCCCGTCAGTTGCAAGGGCGGGCAATGAATTGGTGGAATGCTATAAAGGCAGCTACTCCCGAAGATCAGATTACTTGGGAGCAGTTTAAGGCTCGCTTTAGTGAGAAGTTCATCCCAGCTGCTCAGAAGTCAATGTTGTTTAAGAAATTCTTGGAGCTCAAGCAGAATGGCAGGGCTGTCTCGGAGTATATTGCTGAATTTGACACTTTGTCAAAATATGGGTTATCTCTTATAGATACTGCCGAGAAAAAGAATGAGAAATTTATAACTGGTTTGGATCAGTACTTGGGGGAAAAACTTATTAACCACATCGATGAGACGTTTGAATCGATTGTGGGGAAAGCGTTAAGGTCAGAAAGTCTCTACCCTAAGCCGAAGGCTGAAGTTGCATCTGCAGAAGAGCCAAAGCCACAAGCTAGTGGTGGAGGCAAAGGTGGTTCTCAGAATAAGAGAAAGCAGAATCAGGCTAAGGATGGCCAAAAGAAAAAGAATAAGCAAGATGTGGAGTGCTTCAGCTGTGGTAAGAAGGGCCATTATGCTAGTAATTGTCGGGCCAAGCCAGCAGATAGGAAGTGCTTCAACTGTGGCCAAATGGGGCATCACAAGGACAAGTGTCCACAGCCCCCTAAAGAAAAGCAAATGGTGAAAGCATATGCTCTTAATGCTATTCCTTCTTCGTCGAATGCCCCAACTGCGGCGGAGAAGGGAAAGAGTGTCGTCATTCAAGGTATGCTTTCTGTTTATGATGTTCCTATTAGAGTTTTGTTTGATACCGGAGCTTCCAGTTCTTTCATATCTAGTGACCTGGTAGATAGGTTGGGATTGGAACC
Organism: Allium sativum; assembly: GCA_030737875.1. Classification (NCBI taxonomy): domain Eukaryota; kingdom Viridiplantae; phylum Streptophyta; class Magnoliopsida; order Asparagales; family Amaryllidaceae; genus Allium; species Allium sativum. Next base: position 559,824,811 of record CM060915.1, read on the forward strand.
CGAGATTGTCGATAGACCTTTAGTAGTGACGAACCCGATTGGTGGTTCTACTAGCCTTAGCATGATTTGTCGTAATGTGGTCTTATCGAGTCATGGATGCATGTTTGTTTGTGATTGCTTTGTTTTGGGCTTTACTGGGTTCGGCATTATTTTGGGAGTAGATTGGCTCCAAAGATACGGGGTGGTGGTAGACTGTGAGGGCTTGTTGGTGACAGCTAGAGCGGATGATGGGCGGAGGATAGTGTTTGGTGGTCTACCCAGTAAGGGGGTATTGGCTAGTTTTCTAAACTCCCTCGACATTCCGCATAGTGAGTTGTCAGGTTTGCCCGTGGTTGGCCAGTATCCGGATGTTTTCCAAGAAGTGACCGGACTTCCACCACACCGAGAGATTGAGTTTCGTATTGATTTGGTAAAAGATGCCAGACCTATAGTGATGCCACTTCGTCGTATGGCACCAAGGGAGCAGCGAGAGCTCGAGGTGCAAGTCAGCGATCTTTTGAAGAAGGGATTTATCAGAAGGAGTGTTTCTGAATGGGGAGCACCAGTCGTGTTTGCTACCAAGGCGGATGGTTCCCTTCGTTTGTGTGTAGACTACCGCGAGTTGAATAAAGTGACGAGGAAGAACAAGTACCCTCTACCGCGGATAGATGATTTGTTTGATCAGTTGAGTGGCGCGAGAGTATTTTCTCAGTTGGATCTCGCGACAGGTTTTCATCAGCTTAGAGTGGAAGCTGAGAGTATAGCTAAAACGGCATTTCGAACGCCGTCTGGATTTTATGAATGGTTGGTTATGCCATTTGGGCTGACTAATGCCCCGGCATATTTTGTGGACCTTATGAATAGGGTATTCAGAGATCAGCTGAATAAGTCTGTCCTTGTGTTCGTTGATGATATTTTGGTCTATTCGAGGACAGAGGAAGAACACAAGGAACATTTAAGAGTAGCGATGGAGGTGTTGAGAAAACACCAATTGAAAGCAAAGTTTTCTAAGTGTCACTTCTGGAAGAGGGAAGTGAGGTTCTTGGGCCATGTTGTATCAGAGAGTGGTATTGCCGTGGACCCAGCAAAGGTGGCTACGGTACAAGATTGGCCTACGCCCAAGAATGCAACAGATGTAAGAAGTTTCTTGGGATTAGCGGGATATTATCGTAAGTTTATCCAAGGTTTCTCCAAGATAGCAGCACCATTGACCCAGTTGACCAAGAAAAATCAAGCTTTTGTCTGGGATGAGAGGTGCGAGAATGCATTTAAAAGTCTAAAGGACAAGTTGACAAGCGCACCAGTGTTAGTCATTCCTAAGGGGGATGAAGAGATGACGGTATACACGGATGCCTGTGGTACCGGGCTGGGTGCTGTATTGATGCAAGGCGGTAGGGTTGTAGCTTATGCAAGTCGGCAATTGAAACCGCACGAGAGAAGATACCCTACCCATGATTTAGAATTGGCAGCGATCGTGTTCGCGTTAAAGATGTGGAGACACTATCTCTTGGGAGAAAGATTTGAGCTATTTACAGATCATAAGTCGTTAAAGTATCTGTTCTCCCAGAAGGATTTAAACCTCCGTCAACAGAGATGGTTAGAGTTCTTAGCTTCCTATGATTTTGACATCGCATACACACCAGGAAAGGGCAATGCGGTGGCTGATGCATTGAGTAGAAGACATGCCAGCTTAGGGGCTATGTTCCTTGAATGGAAGCAACTGGAGTTTATCGCGGGGTTTGATTTCAGACCAAAGTGCGAATTGGATCCAGAAATGTTAGCAAGTTTGACGGTCAGACCCACTTTGATTGAGCGGATCGGCTCTAGTCAGAGGGACGATCCTAACCTATTGGAAATCATCTCCAAGTTAGAGATGGGTATCGATGAGGGGGTGAACAAGTATGGGCTTGATCGAGAAAGGTGGCTTAGAAAGAATGGAAAGCTTGTTGTACCCAATGTCAATGGATTGAGAGATGAAGTGCTTAGAGAATGTCATCACTCAAAGCTGACTATACACCCCGGTGGTAATAAGATGTATCGAGATATGAAGCAGGCCTACTACTGGGAAGGGATGAAACGAGACGTTGGGAAGTTTATATCCAAGTGCATGAATTGCCAGCTAGTTAAAGCCGAGCAAAAGAAGCCTAGTGGGTTGTTACAGCCCTTAGAAATTCCCGAATGGAAATGGGAGCAAGTCTCGATGGATTTCATCGATGGGTTACCAAGGACTAGATCGGGATATGACAGCATTTGGGTAATTTTAGATCGACTGACCAAAAGTGCAAGGTTTATACCAGTTAAATCGACTAGAACGGCAGCTAAGTTAGCAGAATTGTATATGAAGTGGGTAGTGAGATTTCATGGAGTACCTAAAAGCATTGTGAGCGACCGAGACCCGTTGTTCACTAGTGGGTTTTGGAGGAGCTTGCAAGAGGCGCTAGGGTCAGAGTTACATCTCAGTACCGCATATCATCCTCAGACCGACGGTCAGACGGAAAGGGTGAATCGTATTTTGGAAGATCTCTTGATAGCATGTATATTGGATTTTGGTGGATCATGGGATGACCATTTGCATCTAGTAGAGTTTGCATATAATAATAGCTACCAATCCAGTATCGGTATGGCTCCATTTGAAGCTTTGTATGGAAGACCGTGCAACTCACCATCATGTTGGATAGAAACTGGCGAGAAGTTTATGCTTGGACCAGATGTGGTGAGGGAAACTTCAGATAAGATCAAGATCATTCAGCAACGAATGAAGGCAGCCCAAGATAGGCAGAAGAGTTACGCTGATAAGAGAAGAAGAGACTTAAAATTCTCCGTTGGTGACTTGGTGTTTGTCAAGATTTCTCCGTTGAAGAGCGTAATACGATTTGGCAGGAGAGGTAAATTAGCACCAAGATTTGTTGGCCCATTCCCTGTTCTTGAACTAGTCGGGAATTTGGCATATAGGGTTGACTTACCAGAGAAGATGGCGGGAGTTCATAACGTATTTCATGTTTCCCAACTAAGGAAGTTCGTTCACGACTCAGATATGACTATTCCACCTGATCAGTTAGAGGACTTCGAAGTAGAACCCGAGGCGGTTGGGAACCGCAAGCCGGCCCATATTGTCGAGCACGACATGAAGCAACTTCGAAGGAAGTCGGTGAAGCTAGTCAAGGTACAGTGGAGCGAAAACGAGAATGATTGTACTTGGGAAACAGAGGAGGACATAAGGAAGAAGTATCCAGAACTCTTTGTCTGGTAAGATTTTGACTTCGATTTAGTTTTTCCGCATGCTAGGATAGACTTGTTTGCTTGTTTTGCATGTTTGATTGTTATATGTGGTTGTTAGGCATGCGGGATCCTTTGTATGTTTTGGGTTAAGTAATTTCGGGGACGAAATTTCTTAAGGGGGGGAGAGTGTAACGACCCGCATTCTGCGCATCATAGGATCGTAGAATATTTATTTCTTTCACATACGAAGTCGTATGGTCATGTAACTTTGGGAGACGACTATTGGGGTCATTTCCCATGTTCATGATTTTTCCCGATTTTTAAATGACCATTTTACCCCTGGTTAGCACTGTTTTGGCCATAACTTTTGACTGGAAAGGAATTTTGACCTGAAACCACTTCCATTGGCTTCGAATGATGGTTTCTCTTTCCGTAGAGTGGTCACATTAGCCAAACGGACTCACCGTTTGGGAGATATGGCTGAAACAAGTTTCAGATGGTGAAAGACAGCTTAATTGGGCTTAAGCGGGTGATTAGCAGCTAGGCCCAAGGGGAAATTTCGGGTTTAGAGGTATAGGAGGACTGATTAGGGTTAGGTTATCATTTTCATTTCAGTTTTGAGCCGCCACAAACCTCCTAGAGATCCTAGTAATGGCTTCCTACATCTAAAACACCCAAAATCACTCTCTAATTGAAGATTAGGCTTAGCAACACCAAATTAAGGAGAAAAAGCACCAAAGCAAGGTTGGAACTGCTGTTAGACATCAGTATTCGCCCCAAATCAGAGGAGTTTCAGTTCTGAGAATTTCATTTGTGGCCAAGGTGAGTGATTTGCATAGTTTTTGCACTAATTACGGTGATTAAGGGTAATTAGTGAAGATTAGCGAATTTATACGTAAATAAATTCTGGGAAAATTCTTAAAATTCTAAAATAATGTTTTAAGGCTCTGTTAGAAATTTGGGTTAATTTCGATGTGTTTTGCTAATTGTATGCTTAAACATGATTAAGAAGGATTATAGGAAAATGTGAGGTTTTAACCACTTTTGATCCATTTTGGTTCATTTGAATTGTTGTTATGGTGTTTGCAATTGATGTTATATGTTGCTATGACAGTTTGACATGAATTATGATTGATTAGAATAGTTAGATTTGTCAAAAACGTCGTCGAATGGCGTAAACAAGTTGCTGGAAAAAGTTGCAGAAAGCTGTGCAGAGCTTCGGATCGGATCGGATGGGGGGGCTCGGATCGGATATGTGAACTGGGCAAGGAAGTCCAACCCGAACCGGAGTTCAGCACATAGAAGACGTGGCAAGAAGGAAGGCCATTTCCTTAGGGTTGGAGTGGATAAGGGGATCGGATCGGAAGGGTAATAGAAGCCAAATCGGATCGGCTCAAGATGAAGGCTACTACTAGAGTAAGGCGAGGCGGTCGGATCGGATCGGATCGGATTAGATAGGAACGAGGGAGCTGATTGGAAAAGGAGCATGGGCTGGAGGAGGACAGCGCCCCGACCCGACCCGGAGGAGGAGGATCCCGACCCGACCCGGAGTGAAGCAACCGACCCGAACCAGAGGAAAGATGGCAAGGAGGGAGGACCGACCCGAACCGGCGCTACCGAACCGAACCGAATTCTAGAGCTGCTACTACACGACAACTTTTCTGAAGACCCACTCCAATTCAACCAAACCCGAGATGCAAAGGAAGTCCAAATGAGAAGTTAGAGCTTAAGGTTCAGATGGGAATCAACGAGTTCACTTCATGGTTGGGCTTTGCTGCGGAACGCGTGCTAAGGAGTTATCGACGTCTATAGTTTTGGACCACTATGGTAGGAGGTACGGAGGCGGATTCAGGGCCATTATGGCATCGGTAGAACCAAGGGCTACGACCAATGAAGTGGGTCATTGAAATGTTTGGTCATGACTCCAAGTGTTGTCTTGGTCACAACAGGGTTTCTACAAGTCGGGATTCGTCGTTGCCTCAGTTTGTCTAGTGTTCCGAAGTGGTAGATGTCGTACGCTTTACGCACTGAGTGAGAGATGTGAGGATGGTTGCTATGGATGATTTGTTGCTATCATTTTGACATGCACACCCCACCCCCGTATTCTTACACTATTTATTATGGCACCTTGGAGTATTGTACGGTATGTGGTACTAACTCTTTGGTTGCAGGTCCAGGTTCAGGTATGGTTTAGTATACCTGTTATTATTCCGTTTAGATGCTTATCGCTCATACCAGGCTTTATGTCTGACCCAGAGTTTTATGTCTCCTCTTATTACTCTGGGTGCTCACACGAGCAGACTAGAGACAGGTTAGTTGGTGATGCACGGGTAGATGATCCGGAGACGAGCAGGAGGCTTCCACGTAATATATATAGTATTCTCCCTGTGTTGTTGAAGATCACTGCTTGGGCATTGTTGGTGTATCTTCTATTTTAGCTTTCTTTTGTTTAGAGACAGTAAATTTGGAAAGTTGTAATAAGCTGTATTTGGATTTCCGCTGCTTTGAGATTGATGTTGGTTTTAGTTATCAGCTTATGCACTGTCTCGCCTGTTTTGTGTCAAGTATATTATTATTATATTTTATTCCATGCGCTGTGAGACATTCTACCGGTTTCTTGATTAGTTCATTCCCTTCTTTTCTTCCTTATGGCGACCGTCTTGTGCTAGTCGGGCATGTGTACAGCGCACTTTTGGAGGAAATGCAGGCTGGTGCGAGGCGGGCCGTCACAAATAATCTCAGTAATGAGTGCACGCATTATCGATGTTTATTTTGAGGAGTCTGAGCAGGGAGACCACTCAGTGATTATTATTACTTGTTTGACAAAGGGTTTTGGATTTAATTTTCTATAGTATAATCTTCTATATAATGATATTAGTATATGTTATTCAAAGTTTGAATTTAAAATTAAACCAGAATCGAAATTTTATGTTCTTTATAAACTAAGGATTTCAACTTTAAACTAAGGTAATTCGATCCATTAACTTAAAAATTTGAAACCTAATAATAATGTAAAACCATTTGAAACTTGAGTAATAGGAAGTTACCTTGTTTGGAACAGGATAATAGGTTCAATCTGGGTTGGGTTAAATAAATTAAAACGGGGGCAACATTTGAAAATAAATTATGAATGGAAGTTTCAAATGGATAACAAGTAAGAATATCTAAATTCCAAATTTGCCAAATAAGGAATAATAGATGGCATTGGAAATAAGATATGAAAATTTGGTAAATGAAAACCTAGAATAAAAATTTTGGTCGGACAATTGAATCAAATAGAGTTCACTTAGGAATATAGATTGAAGTGTGACTTAATTTAAGTTAATTAACCAAGCTGAATGAAAGGGAAACTTAAGGAAGAAATAAGTCTTGAGATTTGGCTTATCGATCCATGTTAATGAATTAAGGATTTAATATAATCATGTTAGTTGGAAAAGTTAAAATGAATTTAAGTTTTAATCGTAATTAATGCTTGGAATGAAACAGGAAAATGGATAGAAAGTATACCGGAATGGAGTAAGCAATTGAATGCGAATCCATCTCTCAAATAATGAAGTGAATGTAAATAATTGAATGGAAAAGCGAGAACAAATGAAATGGGTGAGTTTAACTTGAATTTAAATAAGACGGACAATAATGGAATATAGATAAGTGGAAATGAAATTTATTTAATATAACTAAAACAAATATGAATATAATTAAGAAATTAAAGGGTAAATCATATTATGAGCATAATGGAGCAATAATCAATTTTGATAGTTAAGCTTTGCTTAGATCTTAGAATCCGAAGGTTTGAAACTGCAAATAAAACAAATCGATGTTTATGCGGAAACCTGAAATATTCGATAAGATGAAGCAAGTAACTATAACTTTTGAATGGATGGTCGGAATTCGATGATTCCGAACTTTCTGGAAACCTTAGAAACTGAACTAAAACTTTTGTTAATAGAGCCTTATCGAGTTTTTGAGTTTATTAGGTTGAAATCCTAGAATTAGTCGTAGTTCTATGCATAAAAATGGAAATCTGAAGTGTATATCAATACTATTTTGGCCATAACTTCCTGACGAGTCATCGGATTTTGATATGCTTGTACAATTCGGAAAGCTCAGGCCTGAACTAAAACTTTTTTTAGTACACTTAGTAAAATTTTAACATTTGAAAGGTCAAAAACTGGGTTGAACAGTTCAGGCCTGCATTTTTATTAGTTTGGGCTGAAGCGTTCGCTTTTACTAAAATAGTCATAACTTTTGAACGGATTATCCGAATTCGACGAATCTGGGCAATTCGGAAAGCCTGAAATGAATGCAGCAACTTTTGCCTGTGTGTTTTGGGCAAATTCCGTCATTTGAATGGTGATAAGCCTCGATTTGTTCATTGGCCTGTCCCTAATGTGTTGGTTTTATAGTTGAAATGATTAATATATGTTGTGCAAGTTGTGTACATTCACTATTTATTGTATATATGTTTGATTCTTATGCATATTTGAGTATTTAGCAGGTGTATGAAGCTCGTTTGCGCTATGCTATGGAGCTCACTTGCACTAAATAATAAAGTTCTAAGATAAATAAAATTGCAAATAACGCTAAAGAAGGTACATATTTGTATTATATGATTTTGTGGTTATATATATATATGTTTGTTTGTTTTCCCTATTTTGGGATGCCCATCGTGTGATGGGACGTATATTTGGATTTTTATATATATTGTGATTTTTCCGGACTTCTCCGTACAAAGGAGATGTTGCCAAATTTTTTTGTGATTTCGGGAGTTAAGAAATTTATAATATATTTTGACTACATAACTTATTTTAAAATGCTATTTTATAAGTACGGATTTGAAAGTATGTATGTGCTCGATACTTTATTTCGTTTTCTTTTCGAGGACGAAAAGATTTGAGTGGGGGAGAATGTAACAACCCATAATTTTCCATATATTTAAAATTTACATTTGGTATAGGTAAATTGAACAATAAATGGTTAAAATGTAAATTTTGTTGATTTTGATGGTAATAATTATTTGAATTGGACATATATAAAATTTTAATTTAGTTATATTGATAAAGAATTGAAATTTTGAGTATAATATTAAAAAATTTAATTAAAAGTTGAGTTGTTTAATGTATAATTGAAATACAAATTTAAAGCTATAAATAATCAACTTCAGGAACTTAAAATCTATGAAATCGATTTATGAAATTTATTTAAGTTGTAATTGGACTGAAATGGAATTTAATAAATATTTAAATTGAATTAAAACAGTTAATTGAATAATTAAATATTTTATTAATAAATTAACTGTGAAATTTAAATGTATTGGCAACTGTCTCAGAATCCGACGAAACCAGTATCATCGGATACGAAACGGTGAATTATTGTAGAATTCCAAATTTCGTAACAATTTGATTTGTCATTTGATCGTACGGAATAAAATGTGAAAGGAATTAATGTAATATGATAATTGTTTGTTTCTCATATTGGGCCTTCCACACACACACACACACACACACACACATATATATATAATCCATTTACCACTCCATCAGCCCACTTCATCATACATATACTTTCCTCCATCGAATATTTTTCTTTAATGGCTGAAACAATTTCCAAAACCCTATTGCAAATAAAAATATAAACTTTGAAAACCATATTTTCCCAAAACATAGCAAATTATATATCAAATCGAAGCTCTCGATACGATACGAAGCTACGGGTACCATTAGTTTCAACATGCAGTGCTTAGATTTTCCAGAAATCCAAGGTCAAACTGTGACGATCCCAAAACCCCGTGACACGGTGTTAAGGATAATCATTGGAATATAACACATTAATCATCATTAGCAGATCACAGATAATAGCATAAACAGAAAATAGAATAATTTACACACATATGACAGCGGAATCATATAGATAACATCACATCAGAGAAGCACAGTACAGGATACAACTTAGTGCATAATGATACATAATCAGTCACCATCGCCTGAGGCGGAATCATACATAAAGAGTACACAAAAGGAATATCAGTCTACATCGCCAGTGGCGGAATCTTAATATAGATACAATAATGGCAGAGAAAATCCAAGTCAGCACGGTGTAGTCAAGCCTCGCCATGAGCCAAAAGGTGCGTCAGAAACCTGTAACTAGGCTGCCCGTGTGAAAATAAGGGCACCCGAGTTTGCAAGGTGAAACAAACTACGAGTCAGTCATGGGACTGGTATGAGAAATCTATTCAACTTATTAACAACAATAATAAGGCAAATCAAAGGACCACGCCACTTTCGCGGAACGGGTTTACTCCAATGAGTGCTAGTGCATGAAGTAAAGTAAATGATTAAATCAACGCAATGCTTTTTCTAAAATGAAGCCATTATAAGACTCAGGTCCCATCACACAATGCAACGCAAGCCGGAGGATAGAGTTTTTACCTTATAATGGCCAAAGATGCTTCATACGAATAAACAAAGGTGTTTGATATTATTACTAGTGCATATATGTTTCAAAAGCAGATTCAATCATAAATATCAATCCTAGGCGGCATAGCTACCATCTACTATGTCGCCGTACTAGTAATACAATCACAACCGCACATATCGTATTGGAAATTGGATTCCTTCATGAGTCGAGGCAAGGGGCAAGCTCCTCTCCGATTCGAGACACTCTAGCAAATGTCCCAGGACCCCACTATGATCCTTGGATCTTCAGGGCCGGTCCTCTCTTACTTTTGAGGATTAGTTATTCCTGAACACACGTTTCCCGGTCCTTACAGACCTATATCGAGGCGCCTCGCATTCCAACAACCACACAGGTGAAAAGTATATATAATGTCAGGGCTGGTAGGTCACTGACACCACCTTAGCTAGAAAGAAACGTCGTGCTCTCCCTGCAGTCACTCTCCCGTTTTTGACTCATACCGAGGTGTGAGGCTCGCGAATTCACGTTACACACAAAGCTACGTCACACAGACCATGCTTAGATCATCAACCACAAGACTTTGCTTTGCAACAGAAGCCTTGATCATATGCCACTTAGGCGTGCCACACAGGCAATCCACTCCATGCGACTGATTTCTGTCAATACATAACCTCTAAGCTCGTACGTCTCATAGAAGGGCGTTAAGCAAGAGAATAAATTCTCCGCCGCCAAACAGATATATATTTAACAGAGATCAATCAACACAGGACAAAATCCAATGTCAGACACACAGTCCATTTACAAGTCCGTTCTGGGTCTGAACGAAACCGGAGGCACCAATTCCTCGCATATCCGTACAATCAACACTATGTTTGGACGGCTACTACTTCAATTCCTTCATGGTAGCTACTCCAATCACGAGCATCAGTAGCGCCCATCCATCCAACGTGGAGATCGTCGGTCTTCAGTCGTCTTCGACTCTTCGACTTCTCAACGTCGATCGATTATTTGAAATGAGATAAACTCGGCCTTTTCAAATAACCCACGTATATTTAGATTTTCAAACCAATTAATCACAGGGTTGAACTATTCAACATTCACATTTCAGTTGTTTAGTTATAATTTTCACGTCAAATACATTCAACCATCACATATCAAGCAAACACAACAAAATTGGTTCATTTTCACTCTATATCGTCTATAGCACTTAATAACGATATATCGCCATTTTTATTTAATTTAAAACGGCCATATTTAATTAAACGACGTTTCAGGTCGTGTCGATGCACTGGCGCTGCTTTCCACTAATTTTGTTTTACACATATCTAAAAATCTAACCGTTGGATCTTCACAAATTTTACATCATTAGGAAGGTCTTTTCAAAACGAACCCAACGGTTCCAGTTTTAGGAAATTCCGACGGTCGGATCTTCCACACTAACCATTTGAAGTTACGATTTCAATTTACGAACTGCAGCGTCGTTATTCGATTTAATTTAATTATATTTATATATATATATATATAAATATAATCGTTTCTGGCGCTGTTTTTCCTTAATTTTGAATTAAACATTCCAGACAATCCAACCGTCGGATCTTCACAAAGTTGGTGCCGTTGGAAAGATATTTCCAAGGCGAACCCAACGATTGAGGTTTCGGGAAAATCCAATGGTCGGATCTTCCGCACTAGTCATTTGAAATCACGGTTTCAAAATACGAACTGCACGGCCACGTTTCGTTTTAATTCTATTTATATTTATATATTTATATAAATATAGTCCATTCAATAATTTCTATATCGTTTTCACTTCAAATATTTTTCTAACACCTTAAAATTTTGGAAAATTTCGCCATAACCTCCCCTGTACCGGGGGCATCGGGAAATCGCAAATAGCGTTCCCGGTCCTTCTAATCTCAAAAAGAAAAAGAAAAAGCCAAGCGGCTAGCCAATAGGCTCATAAAATCATCACCCAAACAAATCAGTAAATGTGTACCTATTTGTCGGGCACAAAATTTTATTCCTCTTCTCTAGCCCCTTTTTGCTTTAACCTGTTCAATAGATATGCATGCACATATATACAATTTCTAACATTTATCATTTTTTATTCAACTTCATATTTGACTTGCTTTGGTCTAAAAATACCATTCATTCTAATGTCGCATGCATAGGCTAAAATCATATCATTAGCTAGTTAATGTATATTTCAACTCATGCACGCTTATTTGAACAAGTGGATATTTTTAACACTTCATATTTCAAAGATGATAATTTTGGCGAACTAAAATAGATTTCAACACATGACTATTTTTTTTTAGTTCCTATGCATGTTAGAAATAATATTCCTATCACAAATATTTATTTCATCGTCTGCATATCTTTAGCATATCACACATATGATAAAAAGGATATTTTTATCATTTAAAATATTTATTCAACCAACGTATGGTTTCAACACTTCATAGTTTCAATAAAAATGTAATTTTTATCGTTCAATCTTTTTATTCAACACATGCACCTTTCCACTACACACATTTCTCAACAAATGAGTATTTCCACACATGGACAATTTATTTATGTTGTTCATATTAGAAAGATGGAATTTTTATGATTGAAATTATTTATATAAGGCGAATATTTTTCATACTTCATATATATATAAAAATGAGATTTTTATTGTTTATACACTTCATTCATTCACAAATGAATTTTATTTTCACACAACACTTTTCAACACATGAATATTTCCACACATGGACATAGTTTCAATATATGGCTTTAATTTCTATGCATGTAAATAATTTCAACATATGAAAATAATTCTAACACACAAAGATTATTCAAAATTTCGGCAGCATAACGGCAGGGTAGTTAAACCGGCACCGTCCCTAGTACGGCTCCTCGCTCTACCTTGAAACCTCGCGGTTTTTGACAATGGGGATCATGCATCTAATTCGCACGCAGGCGGCATGTTTATATTTATTTCATTTCCACAAACTAATCCTATGTGGTTTCAACCAAATATTCTCCAATCACAAACGGGTATTTTTCAACCACAATCAATTCAATACCAACCACAAAACTATCCCAAACAACAATTTGCCGTCAACCAATTTTCACAACAATTTCAACCAATAAATATCGTCCATGGTTTGTGGACGAGGGGGCGTATATATATATATATATATAAATATTAATATTTATATATAGCAATTCACTTTTATTTCCACACATGTATATATATATAAAAAGAAATTGAAGAGTGAGAATTTCTCACCAGTAGCTATCCAATAACACGACTCTTCCTTTATGGAAATCTTCGCCTATTTCGTCTTCTTGTCGCTTTCGTTGCCCGTATTCTCTACATAGGTAAAAATCGAATTTTTACTATGTTATTCAATATATAAAGATCATATTTTAAAAACAAAGATTATATTTTTAATATTCTTATGATGTAAAAATTATATTTTTATTGCTTTAAAAAAATATAAGAATCATATCTTACTCCTTCTACTTAACAAAAATTCCGTCTTCTCTCTTTTTAAAAATATGATCTTTATTTTTGCAAGTTCAAATCTTTTTCTACTAAAAGATTAAACCTTTTTCTATTTCAAAGTTTAAAATAAAATCGGTTTTTACTTTCTTTAAAAATTCTGTTTTTAAAAATCCCTAAAAAAAACCAGTTTTAAAAATTCATAAAAATCAGTTTATAAATCTTCAACAAATCAGTTTTTACAATTCCTAAAAAAACAGTTTTTATATATCTTTAAAAATATTCAGTTTTTAAATCTTAAACAAATCAGTTTTTATTTTCTTTAAAAATATTCAGTTTTTATTTTCTTTAAAAATATTCAGTTTTTATTTTCTTTAAAAATATTCAGTTTTTATTTTCTTTAAAAATATTCAGTTTTTATTTTCTTTAAAAATATTCAGTTTTTATAATTTAAAAGAAATCAGTTTTTATTATTTAAAAGAAATCAGTTTTATTATTTAAAAGAAATCAGCTTTATAACACTAAAAAAAAATACAGTTTTATAAATCTAAAAAAAAATACAGTTTACAAATCTTAAAAAAAAATACAGTAATTAGTTTTTAAATCGTTCTATAAATCAGAAATAAAAATAACTTAACTTAAATTGCTTACCGATCTATGCGAAGGGGAGGAGGCGTCGTCGGCGGCTCAGCTGGCGTTCGGAGGTTCAGGGAGGTGTCGCGGCAGGGTTCCAGGCTTCGACGGGGGCTGCTTCGGGGTGTCGAGGGTTGCGTCCCTTCGCTGGAAGGAGGAGGTCGGGCGGTGGGTGGCTTCTTCGATTCGATGGTCGGCGGTTCGAGGGTCAGGCGGCGGCTCGTATTTGATTAGGGTTTTTTTTTTCCTGTGAATAACTGAATCGGGGGGGGGGGGGGGGCAATGAAGAAGAAAAAGGGGGAAAGTATGTTTTTTTTATTATTTTATTTTATTATTTAATTACTTAATTTTGCCCAAGGGTTGACTTTTACATATGACCTCGAAACGAGGCCCACCGCCTGTCGTCCATAGCGTTTTACCCCCATTCCGAACACAATGTGATATGTATCGTAAGCTGGTTTGATCGTTTCAATCAGTTTCTGTTGAATTTACATTTAAATCCTTATATTGAATTTTAAACGTACATTTCAAATTACCGGGGTCACATACTAACTAGAAAAATTCCAGAAAAATATTTTCTTGTTTCGTATTGACGATACGGTCCTAACAAAACTAGTTTCGTCGAATTCTATGACCGTTTGAAAAATGGCCAATTTCCTGTCGATTAAATTCAACAGAAACTGGTCAAACGCGTTTTCGTTTGCCACGCTCACATATTGATTCGAAAAATTTTGAAATTTGAAACCTAGCAATAGTTTGACATCCCGGACCCGACAAAAGTGGTTTCGTCGAATTCCGAGGCCATATGCAAAATATCAATTTTCAAACTGACTTACTATTTCTTAACTCACTAATTTATTGAAATATTCTATTTCAATGGTTCAAATTGCTTTGAAATAATCAATTTTAAAATTTTAAATTGGCTCGTATTTTCTGGGTTATTACAATCTCCCCTACTTAAAACTTTTCGTCCTCGAAAAGGAAACAACAGTAAAGTAGGAAATAAAATGTAAATGCAAAGTATGATGAAGGTACCTTGCACCGGAGTTAGTCAGAGATATCCACTCTGCATTTGGGGTAAGCTTGTTTAATGCTTTCCTAAGTTTCCCAAGTACAGTCTCTAGGATCACTGCTCCACTGCACTTTAACTAAATGAACCTTTTTGCTTCTGAGTTCTCTAGTTTCTTTGCCAACAATTTTTAATGGCTCTCTTCTGAGTGCTAATTTTGGAGTTATCTCCACATCCTGTTGCGCTGCTTCTTCTACAACAAGATCCGGATCATGCACATGTCTCCTAAGTTGAGATACGTGAAATACATTGTGCACTCCAGGCAACCAATCTGGCAATTGAACCCTATAAGCAAGAGTTCCAATTCGCTCAAGTATAGGAAAGGGACCAATAAATCTCGGTGCCAACTTCCCAGTCTTACCAAATCTGATTACCCCTCTCATCGGAGAAACCTTTAAATAAACGTGTTCACCAACAGCAAATGTCAAATCTCTCCTTCTAGAGTCTGCATAACTTTTCTGTCGGCTTTGGGCGGTTTTCAATCGCTTCTTGATGAAGTCCACTTTATCAGATGCTTCCCTAATCATATCGGGTCCTAGTACAAGTCTGTTGCCAGGTTCTACCCAACATGCTGGAGATCTGCAGGGTCTGCCATATAATGCTTCAAATGGTGACATCTTCAAACTTGCTTGATAGCTATTGTTATATGAGAATTCTGCCAAATGCAAATGATCTTCCCATGACCCACCAAAATCGATTATACAAGCCCGCAATAAATCTTCCAGAATTCTATTCACCCGCTCAGTTTGGCCATCTGTTTGGGGGTGATAAGCGGTGCTCATATTCAGTTTTGTCCCCAATTCTGTCTGGAAAGCCTCCCAGAATTTGCTAGTAAATAGGGGATCTCTATCACTGACTATGCTGATGGGAATTCCATGCATCTTAACAATTTCTTTGAAATATATCTGTGCTAGACTTTGGGCAGTTCGATTGGACCTGACAGGTATAAAATGGGCAGTCTTCGTGAAGCGATCTACGATTACCCAAATACTGTCATTACCTTTCTAGGTTCGCGGCAAACCATCTATGAAATCCATGGAAATCTGTTCCCATTTCCAACCTGGGACTTCCAACGGTTGCAACAGTCCAGCTAGCTTCTGTTGGTCACTCTTGACCAATTGACAAGTAGGGCATCTGCTAACATACAAAGAAATATCTCTTTTCATTGCCTTCCACCAGAAAGTGCGTTTGATATCGTTGTACATTTTACTCACCCCAGGGTGGATGCAAAATTTGGATTTATGGCATTCATCTAGCACTTCTCTTCTAAGGCCTGGAATATTTGGGATGCAAATTCTGTTATTTAACCTGAGAACCCCCTTATTGTCAATACGGAAGCTCGTGTTTTCACCTTCCTGGATTCTCTTGCTGATTCTCTGAATGAATTCATCTTCTTTCTGAAGGGCTGAAATCCTATCAATCAATCCAGGTGTAATTATAAGATGGGCAACAATTGCGGTTTTCCTACTAAGCGCATCCGCTACTACGTTAGCTTTCCCCGGCGTATACAGGATATCAAGATCATACGCTGCAAGAAATTCTAGCCAACGCTGCTGTCTCAGATTCAGATCTTTCTGGGTATATAAATACTTCAACGATTGGTGATCTGTGTACAATATAAATTTCTCGCCCAATAAGTAATGCCTCCAGATTTTCAAGGCAAATACGATGGCTAGCAACTCAAGATCATGAGTCACATAATTCTTCTCATGCGGTTTCAATTGGCGGCTTGCATAAGCGACTACCTGGCCTTTCTGCATTAACACTGCACCAAGACCTCTAATAGAAGCATCTGTCCAAACCGTTAAATCCTGATTGCCATCAATAATAGTTAACACTGGAGCGGTGGTCAGCTTCGATTTCAATTCCTGGAAAGCTTCTTCACAGTCGGAAGTCCACTTAAACTTCTCATGTTTCTTTGTGAGCTTCGTTAACGGACCGGATATCTTCGAAAAATCCTTAACGAACTTTCGATAATAACTAGCCAATCCCATAAAACTTCTAACTTCTGTGGAAGTAGTGGGTTGTTTCCAGTCTTGAATCGCTGTTATCTTGCTTGGGTCAACAGAAATTCCTTTCCCTGACACGACATGGCCAAGTAATTTAACTTCTTCTTGCAGAAGACACATTTAGAGAATTTGGCTTTGAAGACGTTCTTCCTTAGAATCTCCAATACTTGTTCTAAGTGTTTTTCATGCTCGGGTTTTGATTTGGAGTAGATTAAAATATCATCGATGAATACGAGGACAAATTTATTCAGAACTCCCCTGAACACTCTATTCATTAGATCGACAAAGTATGCTGGAGCGTTACATAGGCCAAACGGCATTACTAACCATTCATAAAATATGTCTGGGCCTCTGAAAGCGGTTAAAGGAACACACTCTTCTGCTATTCTCAATTGATGAAAACCTGTAGCTAGGTCCATTCGGGAAAATACTTTCGCCCCATTCAATTGGTCTAGCAAATCATCAATGCGGGGTAATGGATATTTGTTTTTAAGCGTTTGTTTGTTGAGGTCTCGGTAATCAACACATAATCTAAGAGTACCGTCTGACTTCGGGACAAACACAACAGCTGCACCCCAATTAGAAAAACTCGGTCTGATTAGACCCTTCCACAACAGTTGACGAGTTTGATCGCCTAATTCTTCTTTTTCTTTCGGAGTCATTCTACGAATTGGATGTACCACTGGTCTAGCATTGGGAATTAGATCGATTCGGAATTCTATTTCTCTTTGCGGAGGTAAGTTTTCAACTTCTTCAAACACATCCGCATAGTTGCTAACAATCGGAATCTTTTCTATGGAGGTGGGAATAAGTTCTAATGTTGACCAAAATTCTTCTCTATTCGGATTCGAACCATGACAGGGAACCGTAATATATCCTAGCTTCGTTCGAATTTTAACAATTCTTTCCGCACACTTCACTTCAGCTTCAAATTTCGTTAACCAATCCAGCCCGAGAATAATATCGAATTCGGGAAAATCCATAACGATTAAATTGAAAGGAAACTTGTAGGAAGAATAAGAGATTGGCACTTTACAACAGGAATTGAGAGTAATAGGACCCCCTATCGGGTTATGAACTTCAACCGATTCTTTAAGTTTTCGCTGTTTTAACTTTAATTTGTGCACTGTGTTTTTAGCAATAAAACTACGCGATGCACCTGTGTCAAATAATACAGAAACAGGAATATTTTTAATTGTAAGGGTACCTCCCAAAACATCGGGTTTACCTGCTCCATCGGAAGCAGCTGGCGGGCTAGACCCGTCATAGACATGAGCTACAGTAGCTTTCTTTAGCAAAGGACAGTCTCTGACCAGATGGTCGGTCTTGCGACAGTTGAAGCACGAGCGGGGGTTCTGAGAGCCTTGGCTCGAGCCTTGAGAGTTTGTTCTCTGCCTCTTCGGAGCTGTGCAGACGTTTGAGTAGTGCCCCGGCTTACCACAATTAAAGCAATTTCCTCTTGGCGGCTTGACAGTCTGAGGCTTGGAAGATGCTGCTTGGCTTGACTCGCCTTGATTTACAGTAGGCTTGCGCTTGTTTCCTGCTTGACTTCTAGCGCGATCCTGATCCAGATGCCTTTGATCTAGGTCTTCATAGTTACATGTCATTTCCACTAGCTCGTTGAAATCCAGCTTGACATGGGCCATGGCTCTATCATGATATTGACGTTTTAGTCCAAAGATAAACCTCTTATTTTTGGATTTCGCGGTAGCAACAAGTTCTGGAGCATAGGGCGACAGCATTGTGAATTTGTTCAGATAATCTTGCACGGAAAGATCCCCTTGCTGGAGATTAGCGAAGTCATCGTGCATTCTTTCTAAAGCTTGTTCTGGGACATATTTCTCCTTGAAGAGTTCTTTGAATCCATCCCATGTTCTTCCAGCTTCTCTGTTCCCGGCGGTAAGAGATTCCCACCATAATTCGGCTTGTTCCTGCATAAGCCAGGCGCCCATAATAGCTTTGTCTTCGTTTCCTAGCTTTAGGCCTTCAAGAATTTTCTCGCATGTTTTGAGCCATGCAAGGGCCTCTATTACGGTGCCAGTCCCCGAGAAGGTCTTGCCTCCTAAGTTCTTATATCTCTTAGCTACACGGTCGAGCTCGAAGTATTGAGCTGCCGGAGGTTGTATCAAAGGTCCTTCTTGAGCTGGGATTTCTCCCCTTCCTCGGCCTCGGCCGGCACGGCCTCCTCTAGCGGCGGCTGCTCTGGTAGCCATTTGTCAAATTCTGTATAAGCAACGAAAAAGTCAGTTAACAGAAATGATAGTCTATTGCATAGTTAAGCAGAAATTCCTACGGAAAGATAACGATGGACTGATCAATTGTTTTTGCTATTCTGCTCAGCTCATTCTAGGACTTTGCTAGTCCTATCTCTAATGAGCGACTCGCCTTAGAATACTACTGATTCTATTTTGACGAAGTGTTTAATGTGTTAGACTCCAGAACTAAGGTTAACCAAAGCTCTGATACCAGCTGTGACGATCCCAAAACCCCGTGACACGGTGTTAAGGATAATCATTGGAATATAACACATTAATCATCATTAGCAGATCACAGATAATAGCATAAACAGAAAATAGAATAATTTACACACATATGACAGCGGAATCATATAGATAACATCACATCAGAGAAGCACAGTACAGGATACAACTTAGTGCATAATGATACATAATCAGTCACCATCGCCTGAGGCGGAATCATACATAAAGAGTACACAAAAGGAATATCAGTCTACATCGCCAGTGGCGGAATCATAATATAGATACAATAATGGCGGAGAAAATCCAAGTCAGCACGGTGTAGTCAAGCCTCGCCATGAGCCAAAAGGTGCGTCAGAAACCTGTAACTAGGCTGCCCATGTGAAAATAAGGGCACCCGAGTTTGCAAGGTGAAACAAACTACGAGTCAGTCATGAGACTGGTATGAGAAATCTATTCAACTTATTAACAACAATAATAAGGCAAATCAAAGGACCACGCCACTTTCGCGGAACGGGTTTACTCCAATGAGTGCTAGTGCATGAAGTAAAGTAAATGATTAAATCAACGCAATGCTTTTTCTAAAATGAAGCCATTATAAGACTCAGGTCCCATCACACAATGCAACGCAAGCCGGAGGATAGAGTTTTTACCTTATAATGGCCAAAGATGCTTCATACGAATAAACAAAGGTGTTTGATATTATTACTAGTGCATATATGTTTCAAAAGCAGATTCAATCATAAATATCAATCCTAGGCGGCATAGCTACCATCTACTATGTCGCCGTACTAGTAATACAATCACAACCGCACATATCGTATTGGAAATTGGATTCCTTCATGAGTCGAGGCAAGGGGCAAGCTCCTCTCCGATTCGAGACACTCTAGCAAATGTCCCAGGACCCCACTATGATCCTTGGATCTTCAGGGTCGGTCCTCTCTTACTTTTGAGGATTAGTTATTCCTGAACATACGTTTCCCGGTCCTTACAGACCTATATCGAGGCGCCTCGCATTCCAACAACCACACAGGTGAAAAGTATATATAATGTCAGGGCTGGTAGGTCACTGACACCACCTTAGCTAGAAAGAAACGTCGTGCTCTCCCTGCAGTCACTCTCCCGTTTTTGACTCATACAGAGGTGTGAGGCTCGCGAATTCACGTTACACACAAAGCTACGTCACACAGACCATGCTTTGATCATCAACCACAAGACTTTGCTTTGCAACAGAAGCCTTGATCATATGCCACTTAGGCGTGCCACACAGGCAATCCACTCCATGCGACTGATTTCTGTCAATACATAACCTCTAAGCTCGTACGTCTCAGAGAAGGGCGTTAAGCAAGAGAATAAATTCTCCGCCGCCAAACAGATATATATTTAACAGAGATCAATCAACACAGAACAAAATCCAATGTCAGACACACAGTCCATTTACAAGTCCGTTCTGGGTCTGAACGAAACCGGAGGCACCAATTCCTCGCATATCCGTACAATCAACACTATGTTTGGACGGCTACTACTTCAATTCCTTCATGGTAGCTACTCCAATCACGAGCATCAGTAGCGCCCATCCATCCAACGTGGAGATCGTCGGTCTTCAGTCGTCTTCGACTCTTCGACTTCTCAACGTCGATCGATTATTTGAAATGAGATAAACTCGGCCTTTTCAAATAACCCACGTATATTTAGATTTTCAAACCAATTAATCACAGGGTTGAACTATTCAACATTCACATTTCAGTTGTTTAGTTATAATTTTCACGTCAAATACATTCAACCATCACATATCAAGCAAACACAACAAAATTGGTTCATTTTCACTCTATATCGTCTATAGCACTTAATAACGATATATCGCCATTTTTATTTAATTTAAAACGGCCATATTTAATTAAACGACGTTTCAGGTCGTGTCGATGCACTGGCGCTGCTTTCCACTAATTTTGTTTTACACATATCTAAAAATCTAACCGTTGGATCTTCACAAATTTTACATCATTAAGAAGGTCTTTTCAAAACGAACCCAACGGTTCCAGTTTTAGGAAAATCCGACGGTCGGATCTACCACACTAACCATTTGAAGTTACGATTTCAATTTACGAACTGCAGCGTCGTTATTCGATTTAATTTAATTATATTTATATATATATATAAATATAATCGTTTCTGGCGCTGTTTTTCCTTAATTTTGAATTAAACATTCCAGACAATCCAACCGTCGGATCTTCACAAAGTTGGTGCCGTTGGAAAGATATTTCCAAGGCGAACCCAACGGTTGAGGTTTCGGGAAAATCCAATGGTCGGATCTTCCGCACTAGTCGTTTGAAATCACGGTTTCAAAATACGAACTGCACGGCCACGTTTCGTTTTAATTCTATTTATATTTATATATTTATATAAATATAGTCCATTCAATAATTTCTATATCGTTTTCACTTCAAATATTTTTCTAACACCTTAAAATTTTGGAAAATTTCGCCATAACCTCCCCTGTACCGGGGGCATCGGGAAATCGCAAATAGCGTTCCCGGTCCTTCTAATCTCAAAAAGAAAAAGAAAAAGCCAAGCGGCTAGCCAATAGGCTCATAAAATCATCACCCAAACAAATCAGTAAATGTGTACCTATTAGTCGGGCACAAAATTTTATTCCTCTTCTCTAGCCCCTTTTTGCTTTAACCTGTTCAATAGATATGCATGCACATATATACAATTTCTAACATTTATCATTTTTTATTCAACTTCATATTTGACTTGCTTTGGTCTAAAAATACCATTCATTCTAATGTCGCATGCATAGGCTAAAATCATATCATTAGCTAGTTAATGTATATTTCAACTCATGCACGCTTATTTGAACAAGTGGATATTTTTAACACTTCATATTTCAAAGATGATAATTTTGGCGAACTAAAATAGATTTCAACACATGACTATTTTTTTTTAGTTCCTATGCATGTTAGAAATAATATTCCTATCACAAATATTTATTTCATCGTCTGCATATCTTTAGTATATCACGCATATGATAAAAAGGATATTTTTATCATTTAAAATATTTATTCAACCAACGTATGGTTTCAACACTTCATAGTTTCAATAAAAATGTAATTTTTATCGTTCAATCTTTTTATTAAACACATGCACCTTTCCACTACACACATTTCTCAACAAATGAGTATTTCCACACGTGGACAATTTATTTATGTTGTTCGTATTAGAAAGATGGAATTTTTATGATTGAAATTATTTATATAAGGCGAATATTTTTCATACTTCATATATATATAAAAATGAGATTTTTATTGTTTATACACTTCATTCATTCACAAATGAATTTTATTTTCACACAACACTTTTCAACACATGAATATTTCCACACATGGACATAGTTTCAATATATGGCTTTAATTTCTATGCATGTAAATAATTTCAACATATGAAAATAATTCTAACACACAAAGATATTCAAAATTTCGGCAGCATAACGGCAGGGTAGTTAAACCGGCACCGTCCCTAGTACGGCTCCTCGCTCTACCTTAAAACCTCGCGGTTTTTGACAATGGGGATCATGCATCTAATTCGCACGCAGGCGGCATGTTTATATTTATTTCATTTCCACAAACTAATCCTATGTGGTTTCAACCAAATATTCTCCAATCACAAACGGGTATTTTTCAACCACAATCAATTCAATACCAACCACAAAACTATCCCAAACAACAATTTGCCGTCAACCAATTTTCACAACAATTTCAACCAATAAATATCGTCCATGGTTTGTGGACGAGGGGGCGTATATATATATATAAATATTAATATTTATATATAGCAATTCACTTTTATTTCCACACATGTATATATATATATAAAAAGAAATTGAAGAGTGAGAATTTCTCACCAGTAGCTATCCAATAACACGACTCTTCCTTTATGGAAATCTTCGCCTATTTCGTCTTCTTGTCGCTTTCGTTGCCCGTATTCTCTACATAGGTAAAAATCGAATTTTTACTATGTTATTCAATATATAAAGATCATATTTTAAAAACAAAGATTATATTTTTAATATTCTTATGATGTAAAAATTATATTTTTATTGCTTTAAAAAAATATAAGAATCATATCTTACTCCTTCTACTTAACAAAAATTCCGTCTTCTCTCTTTTTAAAAATATGATCTTTATTTTTGCAAGTTCAAATCTTTTTCTACTAAAAGATTAAACCTTTTTCTATTTCAAAGTTTAAAATAAAATCAGTTTTTACTTTCTTTAAAAATTCTGTTTTTAAAAATCCCTAAAAAAAATCAGTTTTAAAAATTCATAAAAATCAGTTTATAAATCTTCAACAAATCAGTTTTTACAATTCCTAAAAAAACAGTTTTTATATATCTTTAAAAATATTCAATTTTTAAATCTTAAACAAATCAGTTTTTATTTTCTTTAAAAATATTCAGTTTTTATTTTCTTTAAAAATATTCAGTTTTTATTTTCTTTAAAAATATTCAGTTTTTATTTTCTTTAAAAATATTCAGTTTTTATAATTTAAAAGAAATCAGTTTTTATTATTTAAAAGAAATCAGTTTTATTATTTGAAAGAAATCAGCTTTATAACACTAAAAAAAATACAGTTTTATAAATCTAAAAAAAAATACAGTTTACAAATCTTAAAAAAAAATACAGTAATTAGTTTTTAAATCGTTCTATAAATCAGAAATAAAAATAACTTAACTTAAATTGCTTACCGATCTATGCGAAGGGGAGGAGGCGTCGTCGGCGGCTCAGGTGGCGTTCGGAGGTTCAGGGAGGTGTCGCGGCAGGGTTCCAGGCTTCGACGGGGGCTGCTTCGGGGTGTCGAGGGTTGCGTCCCTTCGCTGGAAGGAGGAGGTCGGGCGGTGGGTGGCTTCTTCGATTCGATGGTCGGCGGTTCGAGGGTCAGGCGGCGGCTCGTATTTGATTAGGGTTTTTTTTTCCTGTGAATAACTGAATCGGGGGGGGGGGGGGCAATGAAGAAGAAAAAGGGGGAAAGTATGTTTTTTTTATTATTTTATTTTATTATTTAATTACTTAATTTTGCCCAAGGGTTGACTTTTACATATGACCTCGAAATGAGGCCCACCGCCTGTCGTCCATAGCGTTTTACCCCCATTCCGAACACAATGGGATATGTATCGTAAGCTGGTTTGATCGTTACAATCAGTTTCCGTTGAATTTACATTTAAATCCTTATATTGAATTTTAAACGTACATTTCAAATTACCGGGGTCACATACTAACTAGAAAAATTCCAGAAAAATATTTTCTAGTTTCGTATTGACGATACGGTCCTAACAAAACTAGTTTCGTCGAATTCTAAGACCGTTTGAAAAATGGCCAATTTCCTGTCGATTAAATTCAACAGAAACTGGTCAAACGCGTTTTCGTTTGCCACGCTCACATATTGATTCGAAAAATTATGAAATTTGAAACCTAGCAATAGTTTGACATCCCGGACCCGACAAAAGTGGTTTCGTCGAATTCCGAGGCCATATGCAAAATATCAATTTTCAAACTGACTTACTATTTCTTAACTCACTAATTTATTGAAATATTCTATTTCAATGGTTCAAATTGCTTTGAAATAATCAATTTAAAAATTTTAAATTGGCTCGTATTTTCCGGGTTATTACACAAACTTTAAATCGCGGAACCCTATCATGAAATTTAAGGGTTTTCGATTCTGAAGTTAATCGGAGAAATTAAGATATGGGTTTTGTAGAGGAGGGGAATACGAGTTCGAGGGTGGTGTTGGCTGGTCGTAACATGGTCGGAGGAGCCGGCTTTTTTCGTGTTAGGGTTGAAAACTCTTTGAGTTCGCTGTCGTCGCCAGGGAGGAGGAGGCCACCGGAGGTGATGGCTCCGACACCGGTGGATGCGTAGAACGATGGGGTCTGGTTGCTGGTGGTTGGAGCTCTTGATTCGGTTGGAGGAGGGCACAATCGTGGGTCAAAGATGACGGTCAAATAGATTCACCGGTTCATTTGTGAGCGACAGGAAAGGCACGGGCGGGATTTGTTTTGAGTGATGTTGATGTGGCGCTTCCGGGTTGGGTAAGGAATTTGTTTATTTATTTTATATATATATTGAATTCAAATGGTAAAACGTGAAAAACTTATGCATATGAACTCGGATTTGGATGCGGTTGGTTGTGTTGGAATTGTGGAGAAATTACGGACGTTTCGGTACTGGTTTGGCTGCATTCGGAGACTGAAAAGTTTTGGGATTTGGTTGGATGTTCAATCAACTAAAGAGCCAAAGGTGAGTGATTTTCTCGCTCACGATTAACTGAATTATTCCCATATTTACTAAATTAAATTATGAAATAAATTTTGTTGTCTAGTTGTGATTCATTGTTGATTTTTTGCTTAAAACTGACATGCAATTGTGCTAATATGCAATTTAAGTTGATAACTTGTAATTTATTTCAGTTAAATTTCTAGTTAGAAATCGCGACCCTTATTAACCAGTGAAATGATTTAATATTTGTCGTTTGAATAAATTGAATGTGATGGATGCCTTGGTTTGATTTGACTATGAATTGATATTGACATTGAAATGTTATGCTATTCAATATATGGTTGTGGTATGCTTATTTCGACGATTAATCCCATCTCACCCTAGATGTTACGGGCATCAAATAAACCCAGGACTAATCATTTTAAAATAAATAAAGAACACGGGTTGAAATGATAGATATCTGTGACCCTGATTTCGATTAAAATGATATATATCCATCCCTGAAATATCGAAAAATTAAATTAAATATCATTTGACCATAGGATAGAAAATTATATACGGACATTGGTTGGTTAAATGATTTTAAGTACTTGAAAATTTGATTTGAGTGAAATTTTATTTAAAGGAAATGTGTCGATACTCGGTAAATCTATTTCTTTAAAGATCTGAAACCTTGAATGTTTATTGAAAATGATTAAGGAAATTATTCCAAAACAATTTGGAAATTATTAAACTGGGATTTGAATATGATTTGGAATTATTCAAACAAATGGTTTAAATTCGAACTTTATAAATTCTCTTTGAATTTATTTTTGGGAATAAAAGTAGTCGATGATATTTGGAGTTGTGTTAACTCAATGTGAATATGGATTAGAATCCTTTGAATCGAACGGTTGGTTTGACGATGTTTTTTATAAAAGTATTCAATGATATTTGGAGTTGTGTTAACTCAATGTGAATATGGATTTGAATCCTTTGAATCGAACCGTTGGTTTGACGATGTTTTTGAAACGCGATGGGAAACATTAATAAACTCTATTGAGACTGGGATATATATATATATATTCAAGTTTTGAAATTTGGAAGAAAGAAATAATCATTGTATTAAAATTTATTTTATAAATATACATATATATACCATTGTTTAACAAATAAATTATATTCTATTATTCAAAAGTTATTTTAGTAAATTTTGTAACCAATGTACTATTTTGTTATAAAAAAGTTTTATTATATTTTGTTATTTAAATTTTTTTATAATGCTTTTATTGTATGTATATACCTAGTGTTTTAAATTATTTTAATTACTTTATTATATATAAAATTTTTATATAAAGGTTTAATTTAATAGTTATCTATTTTTCCTAGTCATATTAAAAAGATAGTAATTTCTTCCTGAATGGGAATTGTTTGATTTGAAACGTTGATTCAAATTGAGATTTGATATAAAGGTATATTCCGTTTGAATATAAATCGATTTTGAAATATTTTATGATTATAATATAATGATATGGAAAATTATTCTACTTTGGGATATAAATCGGTTTTGGAACGATTGCGATATTTTGATGTGAAATCATACTCTATTTTGAATATAAACTATGTTCGAAGAAAACATGATGTTTTGATATGAAGGTGTACCTTTGTGTAAAGTAAAAGAACCGACCGATGTGAAAGATGTAAATGTTTGGTTGTTAAAGAGACCGAAGTCGTATTTGTCATACTCTCTGGCAAAACCGATACCACTTTAACAACTGTGCACGTGGTGGAGAATCCAGAATGAAGTAGGAAGGTATAAAGGCGATTAATGGATTTGAAGAAAGAGAACGATAATGGATGGCCTTGACCTTTTAGTCATAATTAAAATGACTAAAATAGGAGCTATATCGTGACTAAGTGAGATCGTATCTCTGATCGGACATGCTCCTTCGATACCATTTATATTACACTGTGATCGATTTGGGGTGCCCTTTGATATGGGATGTTTTCCGAGGTGGGCTGTAGTTGTGGCTATGCATTACCACCGATCCAATAGTGCAAATGATAGAATCCTACCCTGGGTATTGCCTCGAGTGCCTTGTCAAATTTTTCCTGATCGAGCCCCTACGATTTTGATTTGATGTTGTCATATCGTGGTGCATCCCTACCTACCGATGTACTGGTGTTGTATATGCAATGTGTACGACAATGTCTGTAAACGGCGTAAGGGTAAAAATGTAATCTCGCTTACTCTATTTTTATTATATTTACTTTACTGAGTAGACATTATAATAATAGCGTATTATACTATGTATGTAAATAGTTTAACGGATCCTTAAGAGATGGAAAAATCTCGTAACAACCCTTGAGTTACTACACCTACGACACTCATGTTATTTTGAATTTAATTTGACTAATGTGAGAATGATTTAGTTCTTATCCGAGTGTTTGTTGTGTTTCTTTTTAAGAAATACGCTCAGGTCAGATTCTAGTTGTAGCTCGCGAAGACTTCAATAGCTTGGAGGATGAAGAGGAAGATTTGGTATATATAGGTCTATTCTATTTATGTATTTCTCACTACACTTTATTCCGCTGCCTTATTGTATATACCTGTGCATGTGCAACTGTGATAATCATTGTATGTTATAGTCAAATGTATATATTTTTCAACTGTTTTTGAATTGTTAATCGTTTATTATATGTCATCCTTCCGCTGTGAGATTCCATTATCGTTTTCTCTTCTTCCTTGCTTTTCTTTTAATTTCCCAAATAACTACCTGCATTTGCGACCTGTTTGGGTTGGCATGTGTTGATCATTGTCGATACGAAAGGTCAAAAATCCAAGTTGTTACAGTGTGCAAGGTGAGGTTGGCCAAAGTAAGGTCGGTGTTGCAGTGAACAATGGGGCTGAGGTGCGGCAACTTGGGGAAGAGGGAGAGGTGATGTTGAAGTCGGGTGGGGAATGTGGAAATGGGAAATGAACGAGATGTAAGTTGTTTTGCTTTTTTTTTCTTTTCTTCATGATGAAGAGGATGACAAATGTGGAATGGAGGAAGTAATAGGATTTGGGAATTTAAAACTTGAAGTAACTAAAAGGGGAACGATGGGTTCAACTCAACAATTTGCAAAAGGGAATGAAGGATTTCAGAAAAGAACAGAAAACGAACAGATTTGAAATCATAGAATACATATTTAGATTTTGAAATTAGAATTTAGAGTTTGGTTTTAGAAAGGAAAAAAAATTAAATAAAAAAATAATTTAATACATTGAAAATTTTAGATTTTCCATGATTTGTTTGCGGAGAAATTCTAAGAGGAAGAGGAAGAAAGAAATCTGACATATGAGAAGGAATGAGAAAAGAAGAAGAAGACTACGTGATTTATTCACTATAAGAGGAACCCTTCAGATACTAAACATAAATAACCCCTTTAACCAATAATATTCAACAAAGCCCAATAAACACAACCCAAATCTTATGAACAGTATGCTATATACCGACCCACAAATCAAAGAAAAATTAGATGTTGAAATACACACAAATACGTTGTCAATAACACATGCTTCTAAAATGTAAATTGCTGATTTGGAGCGAAGGAAATCATATTTCAACTCAATGAAAATTGTTGAACAACTGGAATTCAACATAGATTAAAAATAAAAATACAATTTTGAATTTTTTTTTAAACTTTTAAGTTTCAGCTCAAATTCAAGTTATTAACCAAATTGATCGGCATTGACTTGTACAAAAGAATTTAATTTTAATATTTTTGAGAAACAAATTATAATAATAAAAGTTAAATACTCAGATTAAAATTTTAAGAATGAATTCAAATTCAAATAATAATCTGAATTTAATTTGTTCATCAAAATAAGATTTGAATAGACAAATGTTGATTTCTGTTATTAAATTTATACTTATATTGAAACGACCCGCAAATCCGTACCCTTTGAGTCGACTAATAACACCACACGTCCAACTCAAATTGCACAGAAATACGAACCATTATTAGAAAGAAGTTAGAGGATGAGAAATAGGAAGAAAGAATTTATTAGAATAGAAGATAACGGAGATCACAAACTCACAGCGGAACGAATAAAATATATTAGATAACATACTTTTGGAATATAAACAGTAACTGTATATATATACATACCATCATCAGAGCTCAACGATTATCCCTAGAACAGTTATAAACACCTGTTTCCAGATACAACATAGTACACAGCGGAAAATATGATAGTCTATAGCTAACTGGTGAAGCCTCCTGCTTCAATCTCCTCCAGGTAAATCTGTAAAATCCTAACTACTTGACTGCCCATACAAATTTGGGCACCCAAGAGTTTAGGGAAAACAACAAAATAAACTCTGGGTCAGTCATGGGACTGGTGTGAGTAAACTCCAACCATTTGTTTAACTTTCAAAAATCCTTTTCAAAAGAAAAGATAATCGTAAGACCAATCCACACATAAATACGGATGGCTTTTACCTTACGATAACCCAAAACACTTTGGAAATCATATATTATCTGATATTATAATTATGTCTAATCACAAGTAATTAAAATCTAGTAGAACGCTTGCATCTCACGCCCTACATATATAATATACAATCAAACTCGCAGGCACTTATTGGAGATTGGATTCCAACTTGACAAGGTATGGGACCACCTTCCGAACGTGTATCTCTAGAGGCAAATACACTGGGTTCAACAAGAACGTCTTGCAACCCGGCCCACACATGACCGACCACTCATTTCGCTTGAGTGTATCGAATGTATACCACCGACGGTTGGGATCAGCAACCGCCTCCCGAATAGGGACAGCATCGATATATTTAAGAACAAAGGAATTTCTCTAGATAGGTGATCATACATCCTAATGGGTGCGACCCACATAGCCATGCTGCCTGCCCGATTTTTGTCCACTTCCGGGTTGTGAGGCTTGAGGTTTGAATTATCTTCCAGAACATCTGGCCATCATTCACTTTGAATGCCACATCGTCAGATCCATCGGAAATCACTAATTGATTTCCACAAAAATACTCAGATTGTTAGGCTAAAGAAGTTTCCCTTCTATGCCACCAACTTCGTACGTTTGAAGAAATCAACGTACGTAATCCCCTTTGGAAATACTCTGTCAGACACTCGTCCATACAAGTTGTCCTGGGTCTGGACAACCGAAGGCACTATCCCGTAAACAGAATAGCCCTTGCATAACTCCGTCTTCAATTTTCTTCAGCATAAGTTGCTTCATAACGCTTACGCCAATACGGAGTGGTTTTCAGATATCAAATCTGATCCCGGTCTCTCCATGTTGACAACGGAGGTATAAAATAAATCAAAACTTTGATAGTCGGTGATTTAACTATCAAAGAACATCCATACAATCAACGGTCCTATTTCCAAATGGAAATTCTATCAATCAAGCATCAAACAACACTGGGCCCTTTTTATATTAATTCTTTATTTCATTATCATTCCCAATTTTCCATTTCCCATCTTTCATGTTCTTTTAAAGCACTACTTTCTCTCACGATTATTGGAAAAACATCTCCAATATATATAATTCCTTTATTGAGAAAATACCCCTTTTACTCCATTTAGAAAACATTTCTAAATCCTTTGAGTTAACTGATGTTATGAACATCGTTATTATAACTCAAATCATAAATCATTCGTTAACTAACGATATCACTAACCCCCCTTGCTATCGAGCCTTAACCATTCCTCCGTCAATAATGCAGTCAGTCAAGTTGGGGTATAATTACCTCTCAGACCTTAACTGAACGACATTCTTAACTTTGAAATAGTCAGAACTCACGACTTTAAACCAAATATTGCTTTCAACAACAGCGTTAAACCGCTATCTAGCATTTTAGAACACTTGTCATAACCATAGCATTAAAATTGCTATTAAACAGTTATTATAACGGCAGCGTTAAAATTGCTGTTTTGAATAAAATACCGTGTGCGGCGCACACGCTTCCGTTGTTCATTTATAAACTCTGTTTATTTTAAACAATTCAAGTTCTCCTTTAAACATATTTATAAACTATACATTCTTCTAACCACTTAATTCGATTTCTATAAATTCCCTTTTTTATATACATTTTATTTGCAAAATATTTCCTTGTTTAAACTATTATTCTTTTACTTTAAAGCATTTGGAAATCTTTCTTTAAACTTCCCTCTGTACTTTGCCAAATTCAAATCCATTTCCAAATATTGGTTTCAAAACCGATACTCACTTTCAAATATACATTCATATTTGAACTCACCTCTTAATTTATCCAATGGTTAATGATCCACTTGATTTATATCTTTATTCATAACATTTTTCTTGGTTTACCCAATGGAATAGGTTTCCATTTGCAATTCAATGAAAAAGAAATTATTTCTAATTTGGAAATAAACTCCGCTTTTAAATTCTAATTTCCTTTTTCACATTCGATGATATTTTACGGTATCTAAAATACCAGGTTCCTAAGGCCAGGGTAAATCAAACACACACATTCAACTATGGATAATGTAGCATAACATATATCACCATCAAATAAAACAGTAAATAAAATGTTGAGGGATCCAGTTGGATCCCTCCAACCTGTTTCCCTGCATCCACAGATGTTAGTAACATCAAAAATATCGCATTAAAAATCAATCAACGATGTGATTATATCAACCAATTTATCAACTATTCAACCAAGCAACCATTTCACATTATAAAATAATTTAAAACGCGTTTATATATAAAAATATAAACGAGAGGGAGTTAGTGAGTTTACTCACCTCGGTTCCCAGTCGATGATTCCGCTTTTGTTTCCGATAAAATCAATTAGCATTTGATTTTATCATAAAAGTCCAGTTACTCGGTTCTCAGCAAAATTTGTTCCACAAGGTATATTTCGCCGCCATGATCCCAACGTGACTCGTCCGATTGTTTGTTTTACTTTAAACATGCCGATAGGAATTTTATGGAAGATTGCTGCAATTTCGTCAGTCTCCAAGTGAAAATGTCGAAGAGATATGAGTTTTGATTAAAGCTTTCCATTTGTAAATCCAGTGTCTACAACCCAGATGAATATCATTTGCTATTTTCCCACTCTGTTCACGCTGCTGCAACAGCTCAACCACAATAGGCGACCTTCATATCATTGCCGACTTTACTACAGATCACTCGAGTCCATTGTCAACAGCCCAACTCATAACTTAACCATCTTCTCCCTAATTCATCCCATCGTTCCTTGCCTGCTATCCACGTAACCCACCACTGTCACCCATTCTATCCCTTTATCCTTAATTGAGTGGAATACCAGAATGTCACTTTGATAATTCCCATGCATACAACCACCTCTTGTGCTTACGTCCTCCCTTTTTCCACTATGATGCGAAACATAACAGCACCTCCCACCATGAAACAACCAATCCGCACCTCCATTTATACCGCACCCAACGAAAATCCCACCAACGTGAAAAGCCAGACCCCTCCATCATCCTTACAACAACCTCAAACCCTTCCTCCCTTGTTCCCACTTCAATTCCCTTATTCTCACAGTAAGTCATCCCAAGACAAATTCCAGAAAAACTTGCACCTGGGTACCAGCGAGACCATTATACCCCACGTCTAATCCTCACTGTACCCAACTCCCCAAAGTTCAACCCGCCCCTTCCCTTAATCCTCGTTGAAAACATATGCTCACCACCTAAGGAGGTCACCGAAGAACTTGTGCTCTTGGCCAGAGATCGCCTAGGAGAACGGAATTCCCGGTACCCTCGCTCTGGCTTGCGTCATTCTTTTTTTTTCTTTTTTTTTTCTTTTTTTTTTCTTCGTTTTAGAAACTGTTGATGCTTTTTGTAAAGAGAATGGGAAGCAGTGAAGCACGGTGGTATATATATATAGGCTAGACGGCTTGATTGCCAAGTAATTAGGACTATAGGGTAGGTCTGTAGTCATGTGCGTGCATTCATTTGCTTTGTACGTTGAGCTCAGACATGCATGTGCCGTTGTATTGCCAAGTACGGGCAGCGACTTCTATTTCAAAGTTGGCATGTACAACTTTATATATGCAGAAGGTTTCCTATTGTTGTAATATTTGAAAAGGACATGTGTATCCTTTTTGGTGATGTCAGATAAGATTTTGACAGGTGTTTGTGGAGATTCGAACGTATATTGTTGGATTTTGTTTTACTTCTTGCCAACGAATGGACGGACAGTTTTCTTTACTCGATTAAAATAAGGTGATATGCAAAAGATTTGTTCAGTCGGAAAAGTTTGACTCGTCCAGCGTGATCTTAGTCAAGATATGATCTCAATTTTTCAAAGAGATATGCACAGGGATTTGTATAGTTTTAGCCAACAGTTACAATAAGATTTTGGTACGATAAACATTTGATTATTCATTTAAATATTAGCGTATCCCGCTACATAGAATTCCATTCACTCACAGACTGCTATAGACAAAAATAAAAATACTATCGTGTCAAGCGATGTGCCATGATCCCAAAAATATAATAATATTGGTAGTTTAACTTATTTTATGAAACCCCAAAATGTTGATATAGGGTGCAAAATACTCCAAGTAAAAAGTTGCATATTTAATTAATTAAAAATTACAGAAAAATTCTAAAAATTAAATTATAACTACGCCTCAAAAGAACCTTGTCCAAATTCGTAACCAATCTCTAGTTATATTAACTAACCCGTTATGGTCCATAAACGATTCTACAGCGACTATTTGAAAATTTGATTTGACCATAACTTACAAATTATAACACGAAATCTGGATTTTTCTCTTTCATATGAGAATTATAATCAATACGGTTCCAACGTGTCTTGTTTCACAGAAATCCGACTTATATCGGATCCTGTATCCTCAGTTGAAGCTCAAAACTCTATATTACGAACTGCCGCGCGATTTCGAGCTCGTTTTATAATTATATTATAAATTTACGTTCAAACTTCGTTTTTAATCAATAAATTCCTATATGTAATTCAATTAAAAATTTTAAAACAAATTTAAATATTCAGAATTCAACGGCCAAAAATCCGGGTCGTTACATTCCTTCCCCCTTAAAATAATTTCGTCCTCGAAATTGCTAAGGTAGGAAAAGATGCTACGTACCTTGTTAACTAGGTCCAATAATCCTTTTTGTTCACTTCTTAATTTCAGCTTAACTGAACCAATTTATTTAAATTAAAATATTAATTTATTCTTACTAACGAAAATTTTCAAAAATTCTGAAAATTTTCTAACGCTTTAAATTCTGAAAAATTTCGGCAGCATCTCCTCTGCACGGCTCAATCGGTACAACCACAACTCGCCTTTCTAGGCCTCTCTAATCCAAAAGAAAATCAAAAAGCCAAGTGGCTTGCCCCCATAAGCTCATAAAATCACCAACCCAAACAATATTGTAAACATGTACCTTTTGTCGGGCATAATTCTATCTCTTGCACTTCCTTCCATTCTATATCTGCTCAGCATACATATATCATTTCCACTTGGTCTCAAATCAAATCAACTTCTGATCAGTTCACATCCATTCTATCGATTCTACTTGATCTCCATTTTAGAATCAATCCACTTATTCGGTTTGAGTTTCAATTTCCATTTAACTTAAGTTAAATTTCCATCCATTTGATACATTTTTACCATTTCAACTTATTTAACTTAGACAAGTTAAATTTTTAATTTCAGAATTCAAATTCCCGGGTTTTATTTCAAATTAGTTTGAAATCATATATATATTTATACACATATTTATAATCAACTCAATTCAAAACATTTGAATTTCTAAAATAACTTTATATTTCTCAAACAAATTTCCATTAACAAACCTATTATGGTAGCAATCCATCACTTAGAAACTCGAAAATGAATACCGATAATGTCGCGACACCTTATCAGTACTATTTTCTCGCCACTGAAGTGATTTCAATGCTTAATCACTTTCAAATCCGTTTAAACCTTTCTAATTTAAAAATCTCTTCAAACTAATGCCATATTACCTTTAAAATACTTCAAGGAGTATTTCAAAACTTCCGGGATTTAAATTCAAATTATGGTTTGAATTAAATTTCAGTTCAGCTTAATTGTATATCCTATTCTTATACAAATTCAATTTGGTTTTATACAACCATTCCAATATTTTATAATTTCCTTTGATTGTAATAACAATCAACACATTCGATAATTTCAGAAAATTATCCCTTTATATCAACATAACTTTTGGGCAAATTATATCACTTACCCACTTTAAAACAATACTGAGTCGATTTGTTCTGTTCGAGAGTTTAGAAACACCTATCGATACGGTTGTACTTCCTGTATCGACCAGAATTCATAAACCACTCAACAAACCAGCCAACACAATATAAAACAATTTATATCAAATTTACAAATACGCGCTCATATATATGCACTCAAACTCAATCTAGGGTATTACTAACCCCATCTCTATTGAGTCACGCCACAGAGCCAAGGTAATCACTTAACCTTCAGCTCTGATACCAAATGAAACGACCCGCAAATCCGTACCCTTTGAGTCGACTAATAACACCACACGTCCAACTCAAATTGCACAGAAATACGAACCATTATTAGAAAGAAGTTAGAGGATGAGAAATAGGAAGAAAGAATTTATTAGAATAGAAGATAACGGAGATCACAAACTCACAGCGGAACGAATAAAATATATTAGATAACATACTTTTGGAATATAAACAGTAACTGTATATATATACATACCATCATCAGAGCTCAACGATTATCCCTGGAACAGTTATAAACACCTGTTTCCAGATACAACATAGTACACAGCGGAAAATATGATAGTCTATAGCTAACTGGTGAAGC
Organism: Allium sativum; assembly: GCA_030737875.1. Taxonomy (NCBI): domain Eukaryota; kingdom Viridiplantae; phylum Streptophyta; class Magnoliopsida; order Asparagales; family Amaryllidaceae; genus Allium; species Allium sativum. The sequence continues at coordinate 559,861,205 of CM060915.1, forward strand.
CTTCTGCTTCAATCTCCTCCAGGTAAATCTGTAAAATCCTAACTACTTGACTGCCCGTACAAATTTGGGCACCCAAGAGTTTAGGGAAAACAACAAAATAAACTCTGGGTCAGTCATGGGACTGGTGTGAGTAAACTCCAACCATTTGTTTAACTTTCAAAAATCCTTTTCAAAAGAAAAGATAATCGTAAGACCAATCCACACATAAATACGGATGGCTTTTACCTTACGATAACCCAAAACACTTTGGAAATCATATATTATCTGATATTATAATTATGTCTAATCACAAGTAATTAAAATCTAGTAGAACGCTTGCATCTCACGCCCTACATATATAATATACAATCAAACTCGCAGGCACTTATTGGAGATTGGATTCCAACTTGACAAGGTATGGGACCACCTTCCGAACGTGTATCTCTAGAGGCAAATACACTGGGTTCAACAAGAACGTCTTGCAACCCGGCCCACACATGACCGACCACTCATTTCGCTTGAGTGTATCGAATGTTTACCACCGACGGTTGGGATCAGCAACCGCCTCCCGAATAGGGACAGCATCGATATATTTAAGAACAAAGGAATTTCTCTAGATAGGTGATCATACATCCTAATGGGTGCGACCCACATAGCCATGCTGCCTGCCCGATTTTTGTCCACTTCCGGGTTGTGAGGCTTGAGGTTTGAATTATCTTCCAGAACATCTGGCCATCATTCACTTTGAATGCCACATCGTCAGATCCATCGGAAATCACTAATTGATTTCCACAAAAATACTCAGATTGTTAGGCTAAAGAAGTTTCCCTTCTATGCCACCAACTTCGTACGTTTGAAGAAATCAACGTACGTAATCCCCTTTGGAAATACTCTGTCAGACACTCGTCCATACAAGTTGTCCTGGGTCTGGACAACCGAAGGCACTATCCCGTAAACAGAATAGCCCTTGCATAACTCCGTCTTCAATTTTCTTCAGCATAAGTTGCTTCATAACGCTTACGCCAATACGGAGTGGTTTTCAGATATCAAATCTGATCCCGGTCTCTCCATGTTGACAACGGAGGTATAAAATAAATCAAAACTTTGATAGTCGGTGATTTAACTATCAAAGAACATCCATACAATCAACGGTCCTATTTCCAAATGGAAATTCTATCAATCAAGCATCAAACAACACTGGGCCCTTTTTATATTAATTCTTTATTTCATTATCATTCCCAATTTTCCATTTCCCATCTTTCGTGTTCTTTTAAAGCACTACTTTCTCTCACGATTATTGGAAAAACATCTCCAATATATATAATTCCTTTATTGAGAAAATACCCCTTTTACTCCATTTAGAAAACATTTCTAAATCCTTTGAGTTAACTGATGTTATGAACATCGTTATTATAACTCAAATCATAAATCATTCGTTAACTAACGATATCACTAACCCCCCTTGCTATCGAGCCTTAACCATTCCTCCGTCAATAATGCAGTCAGTCAAGTTGGGGTATAATTACCTCTCAGACCTTAACTGAACGACATTCTTAACTTTGAAATAGTCAGAACTCACGACTTTAAACCAAATATTGCTTTCAACAACAGCGTTAAACCGCTATCTAGCATTTTAGAACACTTGTCATAACCATAGCATTAAAATTGCTATTAAACAGTTATTATAACGGCAGCGTTAAAATTGCTGTTTTGAATAAAATACCGTGTGCGGCGCACACGCTTCCGTTGTTCATTTATAAACTCTGTTTATTTTAAACAATTCAAGTTCTCCTTTAAACATATTTATAAACTATACATTCTTCTAACCACTTAATTCGATTTCTATAAATTCCCTTTTTTATATACATTTTATTTGCAAAATATTTCCTTGTTTAAACTATTATTCTTTTACTTTAAAGCATTTGGAAATCTTTCTTTAAACTTCCCTCTGTACTTTGCCAAATTCAAATCCATTTCCAAATATTGGTTTCAAAACCGATACTCACTTTCAAATATACATTCATATTTGAACTCACCTCTTAATTTATCCAATGGTTAATGATCCACTTGATTTATATCTTTATTCATAACATTTTTCTTGGTTTACCCAATGGAATAGGTTTCCATTTGCAATTCAATGAAAAAGAAATTATTTCTAATTTGGAAATAAACTCCGCTTTTAAATTCTAATTTCCTTTTTCACATTCGATGATATTTTACGGTATCTAAAATACCAGGTTCCTAAGGCCAGGGTAAATCAAACACACACATTCAACTATGGATAATGTAGCATAACATATATCACCATCAAATAAAACAGTAAATAAAATGTTGAGGGATCCAGTTGGATCCCTCCAACCTGTTTCCCTGCATCCACAGATGTTAGTAACATCAAAAATATCGCATTAAAAATCAATCAACGATGTGATTATATCAACCAATTTATCAACTATTCAACCAAGCAACCATTTCACATTATAAAATAATTTAAAACGCGTTTATATATAAAAATATAAACGAGAGGGAGTTAGTGAGTTTACTCACCTCGGTTCCCAGTCGATGATTCCGCTTTTGTTTCCGATAAAATCAATTAGCATTTGATTTTATCATAAAAGTCCAGTTACTCGGTTCTCAGCAAAATTTGTTCCACAAGGTATATTTCGCCGCCATGATCCCAACGTGACTCGTCCGATTGTTTGTTTTACTTTAAACATGCCGATAGGAATTTTATGGAAGATTGCTGCAATTTCGTCAGTCTCCAAGTGAAAATGTCGAAGAGATATGAGTTTTGATTAAAGCTTTCCATTTGTAAATCCAGTGTCTACAACCCAGATGAATATCATTTGCTATTTTCCCACTCTGTTCACGCTGCTGCAACAGCTCAACCACAATAGGCGACCTTCATATCATTGCCGACTTTACTACAGATCACTCGAGTCCATTGTCAACAGCCCAACTCATAACTTAACCATCTTCTCCCTAATTCATCCCATCGTTCCTTGCCTGCTATCCACGTAACCCACCACTGTCACCCATTCTATCCCTTTATCCTTAATTGAGTGGAATACCAGAATGTCACTTTGATAATTCCCATGCATACAACCACCTCTTGTGCTTACGTCCTCCCTTTTTCCACTATGATGCGAAACATAACAGCACCTCCCACCATGAAACAACCAATCCGCACCTCCATTTATACCGCACCCAACGAAAATCCCACCAACGTGAAAAGCCAGACCCCTCCATCATCCTTACAACAACCTCAAACCCTTCCTCCCTTGTTCCCACTTCAATTCCCTTATTCTCACAGTAAGTCATCCCAAGACAAATTCCAGAAAAACTTGCACCTGGGTACCAGCGAGACCATTATACCCCACGTCTAATCCTCACTGTACCCAACTCCCCAAAGTTCAACCCGCCCCTTCCCTTAATCCTCGTTGAAAACATATGCTCACCACCTAAGGAGGTCACCGAAGAACTTGTGCTCTTGGCCAGAGATCGCCTAGGAGAACGGAATTCCCGGTACCCTCGCTCTGGCTTGCGTCATTCTTTTTTTTTTTTTTTTTTTTTTTTTCTTCGTTTTAGAAACTGTTGATGCTTTTTGTAAAGAGAATGGGAAGCAGTGAAGCACGGTGGTATATATATATAGGCTAGACGGCTTGATTGCCAAGTAATTAGGACTATAGGGTAGGTCTGTAGTCATGTGCGTGCATTCATTTGCTTTGTACGTTGAGCTCAGACATGCATGTGCCGTTGTATTGCCAAGTACGGGCAGCGACTTCTATTTCAAAGTTGGCATGTACAACTTTATATATGCAGAAGGTTTCCTATTGTTGTAATATTTGAAAAGGACATGTGTATCCTTTTTGGTGATGTCAGATAAGATTTTGACAGGTGTTTGTGGAGATTCGAACGTATATTGTTGGATTTTGTTTTACTTCTTGCCAACGAATGGACGGACAGTTTTCTTTACTCGATTAAAATAAGGTGATATGCAAAAGATTTGTTCAGTCGGAAAAGTTTGACTCGTCCAGCGTGATCTTAGTCAAGATATGATCTCAATTTTTCAAAGAGATATGCACAGGGATTTGTATAGTTTTAGCCAACAGTTACAATAAGATTTTGGTACGATAAACATTTGATTATTCATTTAAATATTAGCGTATCCCGCTACATAGAATTCCATTCACTCACAGACTGCTATAGACAAAAATAAAAATACTATCGTGTCAAGCGATGTGCCATGATCCCAAAAATATAATAATATTGGTTGTTTAACTTATTTTATGAAACCCCAAAATGTTGATATAGGGTGCAAAATACTCCAAGTAAAAAGTTGCATATTTAATTAATTAAAAATTACAGAAAAATTCTAAAAATTAAATTATAACTACGCCTCAAAAGAACCTTGTCCAAATTCGTAACCAATCTCTAGTTATATTAACTAACCCGTTATGGTCCATAAACGATTCTACAGCGACTATTTGAAAATTTGATTTGACCATAACTTACAAATTATAACACGAAATCTGGATTTTTCTCTTTCATATGAGAATTATAATCAATACGGTTCCAACGTGTCTTGTTTCACAGAAATCCGACATATATCGGATCCTGTATCCTCAGTTGAAGCTCAAAACTCTATATTACGAACTGCCGCGCGATTTCGAGCTCGTTTTATAATTATATTATAAATTTACGTTCAAACTTCGTTTTTAATCAATAAATTCCTATATGTAATTCAATTAAAAATTTTAAAACAAATTTAAATATTCAGAATTCAACGGCCAAAAATCCGGGTCGTTACATATATCAAAATCAAGTTCATTAATTTCATAAAATCCAAAATATATTTTATTTTTTAATATAAAAATAAAAATTTAGATTAAATCCTTAAATAAAATTCACTTAAAATTCAGGTTGTTACAAGCTCCCCTACTCAGACTTTTTCGTCCTCGAAAAGGAACGAGACAGAGAAATTGTAATTATATAATTTAATATATTTGAATCAAATTGTTCACATTTACCATATTACTTATGCATATTTGAAATATATAAATAAATTAAAAGTTAAGACACTTTCACGTATTTTAGGTCATTTATTTATTAAAAATTTCAAGTAGGGAAGTCATATTTCTCCCCCACTAACTTATTTATTAAAATTTAGCTTCTATCCATTTATAAATATTATCAACCCAAAGTTTGCAAATATAAATCATCTAATATTTCAACATATTTCAAAATAATAAATTTATATTAACATAAATTCACCTTATGTTAAAATTAATTTTAATACACCAATTCATTTTTATCAAATTCAATCTTATTTCCATATTCAAGATTTCAACTTACTTTAGTTTTAAATTTCGTCATTATTTAAAACACAAATTAATTAAAATCTATGTCATAAACAAATTCGATTATATCTTGTCATAAACTTAGAAGAAATGAAAATGAAAGAAAAAATAAACTTTTTCTCATTACTCTACATGTCAGCCCTACACCTCTATTTATAGAGGAAATGAGACGGGTTACAATATTACAACTATGCCATTTACATTTTTTTTCTTTAGTACGGTATCATTATTATTGGCTTCAGTGTCCGTATCGGCTTCATTAATCAGTATTTTCTTTGGTGTCTGTTTCAACTTCATTCATCAATATCGCTTTTGGTGTCAGTATAGGTTTCGGTTTCGTCTTTAGGTTCAGTATCTCCTTTAGGGGTTCCGTATTGCTTCTTGGTATTGGTTTTTCTTTCGGTCTCGGTGTTTCCTCTCTTGGCTTCGCTATTGCTTTCGACTTCGATATCGTCTTCTTGGTTTCGGTGTTTCCTTCTTGGCACTGGCTTCGGTTTCGATGTTGCCCTTTTGGCTTCGATGTCAACATCAAGCAGTTTGTTGCAACAACTTGATATCGATAGCATATTTATATAAACCATAATATTAAATACATATTTACATATATATAACATCTACTCACAACACTTCTCCTCAAGTTGGTGCATAGATACTCATTGTGCCCAACTTGTTACACAAATACTTGATTCTAGCACTACTCAATGCTTTTGTAAATATATCAGCCACACGCTCTCAGTCTTGACATGCTCTGTCAAAACCAGGCCCTGTTGAACCTTCTCTCTAATGAAGTGACAATCCACTTCAATATGCCTTGTTCTTTCATGAAACATAGGATTAGATGGGATGTGCATTGATGCTTAGTTGTCATAATATAGAGTTACTAGTTTAACAATATTTATTCCAACTTCATGCATAATGTGATCCACCCACATCACTTCATAAATGGCCTAGCCATAGCTCTATATTCATATTCAGCACTTGATCTAGAAACAACATTTTGTTTCTTGCTTTTTGATGAAATAAAATTTCCTTTAGAAATACACTAAACCCAAATATAGAATTCTTATCCAGCTTTGTTCCTGCCTAATCAACATCACAGAAATATTCAACTCTTACATGTCCATGATTCTTGTACTCAATTTCTTGCTTGTAACAACCCAGAATTTTGGAACCAATTTAAATTTTTTATTTTATAAATTTTAATGGATTTTAAATATTTTAAATGGTTTATTTTAAATAATAACAACTAAAAATTTATTTAAATCGAAGTTAGAACGAATATATTTATTTTAATTATAAAAGGAGTTAGAAATAGCGCGGTAGTTTGAAAATTTGAATTCGAACTTTGACTGAATGTACAGGATGCAAAATAAATTGGATTTTAGTGAAACTAAAAATATTTAAATCAGTTTAAGAATATCTTTCCAACGAATCTAAAAAATTGAAATTTCACAATGAGGATCAAAAGTTATGGCTAGTTAAATATTCAGAATAGTCGCTATGGAATATATATATTTTTTAATATTAAAAATAGCCATTTTGCAAACGACCTTCGTTTTCGATGAAACCACTTTGGTTGGATACGGAATGTCAAATTATTGCAAGATTCCAATTTTCATAATTTTTGGAATTAATATGCGAGCGTGGAAGAAGAAAACGTGTTTTGTCAATTTAAGTCAAATTGGATCAACCAGAAAATGGCCATTTTTCAAACAGTCTCCAAATTCGACGAAATTAATTTTGTTAGGACCGTATCATCAAAATAAAGTTAGATATAATTTTTCTGTAACTTTTTGAGTCCGTAAGTGGCCCCGGTAAATTTAAATGTGCAATCTAATTAATTAAATAAATGTTTTATATTTTAAATTAAAGAAAACAGGTTGAAAACGATCGTTTGGGCTGACGGGACCTTGCCCATTGGTTTTGGAACGAGGTAATTGGGTAGGAACAACTTTTTTTGGGCTGAAATTGGAGTTGTTAAGGATTAATGGGCTAAACCAGTAATTTGAACATTTAGTATTATTATATTAAAAATAATAGAAAAACCAAACCCTAATTCTCTTGTACACAGCAGCCGCCACCAATTCGAAGGGATGAAAATGTTTGAAACAAATCCAAAAATCGCACCCAATCCTTAAAGTAATTCCATCAGCCCCTAAAGTGATTATTGTAGAGATTTCTAAGAGCTTCATCTTCGTACGGTTAAGATCGAATTTCATGTGTTGATTTGGGAGGAAACTATGCCCAAAGGAGCCACGTTCTGACGCGAATCCCGAGCCCTAGGGGACTTCAAGCTCCACCGCACTCAAGGCGCTGGTAGGCGGCTCCAAGGCCGTCAAAGTGGAGCAAACCGATCGTGGTTTGATCAACTGTGGAGGCGAAAATTTCAAAACCTAGAGGTCAACTATAGGTTTCAGGCGTACAGTTTTTCCATGAAGAAGATAAAGAGGAGGAGTGAGTAGTAAAGAGGATTCCTTAAGTTAATTATATTTTAATTAAATTAAATATGTAATTAAAGTTTCAAAACTCATATCTTTGTCATAAAACGACAGAAATCAGCAAACCCGGATCCGTTGGAATCACAGAAACGAGATCTACAACATGGAACTGACTAGATTTGAAACGGAGTGCATTGAAAATCCAGACAAAAATCAAAGTGAGAATTCTATTTTATCTCTTCTTCTTAAATAGATTGAAATTAATTATGATTGTATTATCACCAATCCGTTGTAAATTTTTATTTGTTATACTACGTGATTTGATCTTTGATTGATGTATTATGTAGATCTGTTAATTTGGTGATATTGTATTGTGAAAAAATGGTTAAAACATATAGATCATTTTTGTTGTGATAAAATGAATGAAACAAAAAGATATATAATTTTTGTTTAAAATGAGTTATATGATTTTTGTTTAAAAATGAAATATCCATTTTTACCATTTTGTTGAACTAGAGTTTTCAACAAAAATGAAATATCAATTTTTATCATTTGGTTGAACTAGAGTTTTCAACAAAAATGAAATATCCATTTTTATACATTTTGTTGAACTAGAGTTTTCAACAAACACGAAATATCAATTTCTATCATTTTGTTGAATTAGAATAAAAAATAGAAAAATGTTCATGTTTTAAAATAAAAACATGTTTACATTAAAAATTCACATTTTTAATGTAATGTAAGAAACTAGGAAAGAAAAGAGTAGAATTAAAAGATATGTTTTTTTTATTGTCATTTTAGTTACAATAAAAAGAGTAAAATAGAAAGATATGTTTTTATTGTCATTTTGGTCGCAATAAAAGATTGGTTATTAAAGAACATATTTTGACCATAATTTTGTTGCAATAAAAAGATTAGTTATTAAAGATCATGTTTTTATTTTCACTCTGTTTAACTAAAAAGAAGTAACATGTAAGATTATATTTTTATTGTTCATAGTTTTCAATAAAAATGTTGAACATAATTAAAATTACATTTTTGTTAAATAAGATTAGAGTTGAACAAAAATTACATTTTGTTAAATAGATTTGAGTTATAATAAAAATGACACTTTTGGTTAAATAGGCTTGGGTTTGAGCAAAAATATCAATTTTGTAAAACTAGAATTATCAACATAAATGCCACTATAACTTGTAATCATTTTGTTAAACTAGATTTGTTAACAAAATGAAATTATCACTTTTAATCATTTTTGTTGAAATAGAATTGTCAACAAAATGAATGTATCACTTTTTATGCATTTTGTTGAATTAGAATTTATATGCAAATATAAGAATCATTTTTATTTGCAAAATATACATTAGAATTTATATGCAAGTATAAGAATCATTTTTATTTGCAAAACATACATTAGAATTTATATGCAAATATAAGAATCATTTTTATTTGCAAAACATACATTAGAATTTGTATGCAAATAAAAGAATCATTTTTATTTGCAAAACATACATTAGAATTTATATGCAAATATAAGAATCAATTTTATTTGCAAAACATACATTAGAATTTGTATGTAAATTAAAGAATCGTTTTCATGATCAAAACATACATTAAAATTTGTATGTAAACTAAAGAATCATTTTCATTGTCAAAACATACATTATAATTTATACGTAAATTAAAGTGATATTTTATTGTTAAATTATACAATAGAATTTGTATGTAAATCAAAGTGACATTTGTATTGTCAAATTTGACATTAGAATTTGTGTATAGAGTAAAGAGGCATTTCATATGTTATGATTTGAAGCTATACATACAAATAAAACAATTTCTTTTTATTTGTTAAAATAAAAAATAGAAATTGCATACAAATAAAGGAAAAAAGAAAATTATCTTTTTATTTGTCATCAACAACAATGTCATGTAAATAAATTACATTTTATTAGACATTAGATACATGTAGGGAATTATGCGAGTAAAATACATTTTTATTTGGCATTATGGTATAATAACATGTTTGTTATTTATCGTCAACATGTTAGCGGAATTAAAATTGGTTAGATTCATTTACCAATGATTTATTTAGATGAATTATTGTTGTTTGGAAACCCCACACGGGTAGTGGGATGATATTCAATATACACTAGTCCCAATATTTAGTTATATGTCAATTGGTGGATTGACAGGCTACGATGAGCGATATTTATTCATTTTAATGCTCACACAGTTGTAAATTTCACTCTGAATGTGAATGGGTTGTTTAATGATTATTTATCATTATTTCCGTATACATGCGATGTATGAAATCCATATAACCGAAGTTATATGGTAAATGATTGAGTCGCATTCCGATTCAGAATATCTTTTAAATAAAGAATATTTTAAATAAAGAACATTGTAATATACAGAATACTTTAAAATAAAAAAACATTGTAATATAAAGAATACTTTAAAATAAAGAATATCTTTTAAATAAAGAATACTTTAAAATAAAGAACATTGTAATATAAAGAACATTTTAAAATAAAGAACGTTTTAATATAAAGAATACTTTTATAAAGAACATTGTAATATAAAGAATATTTTAACATATAGAATATTTTTATATAAAGAATATTTTTAAATAACAAATATTTTAAAATAATATTCAACGAAGAATAAAATGATGATTTCTATGTCCATTTTTGGATGGACAAAAGATATTTTTTTTCTGAAATGAACTAGTTATTAACTAGAATAAATCATTTAAATTAAGATTTAATGAAGTCTTCCAATTAATTAATATTTAATTCTAACTAAATAAAAGAATTGGATTTTGGGTTGTCGTGGATGTTGTCTTAAATAACACTCTTCTTAAACCCCGTATGAAAAGTGTAAATCTTTTAATTAAGATTATTTGAGTTCCCAATTATATTTTTTGATTGGAATAAAATGAAATGTGAATTGGGTTTATTGTGAACTGTGTTTTAAATGACATTTGTTCTTTAACCCAATTAACAATGAAAATATAATTTGGAATTTAAAAACCTCTTATTAAGATTTAAAAAGAAATTTTCCAAAGTCAGAATTTTCCAATTTAATATTTAAATTGGAATTGAGTGGAAATTCGATTTGATAATAATCGAGATATGCTTTCGTAAAAGAAGACCATTACTATATATGGAATTTAAAAGGCTTTGTTGTTATTCCATTTATATTATTAGTCTTATATGGAAATTTATGTCGATTATATATTGATTTGATTTCTATGATAATTCCATATTTAATGAAAGTTGATTTTGGGTTTATCGTGAACTGTGTTTTAAATGACATTGGTTCTTTAACCCAGTTAAAGACAAGATTAATTTCTTAAAAGTTGAATAATCATAAAGCAATGATTTTTGATATTAAAATCAAATTTGAGTTTTAATGAATCTTTAAAGAAAAAAAGAAGATTAAAGAATAAATTTAAAAGAATTTATCTTTGATAAAATTAATGAGAACCTTTCCCTAATAATATGAATATTTTAAGAATATTCTGAATTCGAGTGAGGCGTATGATGTGTATTTATAGCATTTTATTTTTGATTATAAAATACGCGAGTTATTCGGAAAGACCGGGTTTAACCCATTCTAAATAATTACTACGACGATTAAAGTCAAAGACATAGAAGACGGTGATTGAAGATCGGCGATTTTCACATCGAATGGATGACTACTGATGCCCGACAGTCGCTCCTAGGAAAGCGATAAAGTGGCAGTTGTCCGGACGTACTTGTTGATTGTCCGGATAAGCGAGCACCTCTCTTCCATATTGGACATACGGGACAAGGAATAAGGTGTCTCCGGTTTCGTTCAGACCCAGAACAGACTTGTAAACGGATGTGTATCTGACATTGGATTTCATTCCATGTAAATTGATTTCTATTTAATATATATCTTGTGACGACCCAAACTTCCCCGTAAAGGAAAGCCTAGATTGCCTTGAGAACAACACACATCAGAATACAAACCGAAGAACATTTTATTGCTGATTCCAACATTTACATCAGAGTACAAGAATATAACTGAGTATGAATTTATTACACAATAGAAATACAATGATATCAGAGATTTAAATTACATTTAAGTAGCATCGGTAAAATAATACAAATATACAACCGAAAGGAATACATGGATACAGAGCTTTCCGAATACCGCTTCAGCTGTAAACCAGGATCCTGTAAATATATCTGCAAAAGCTACTCGACTGCCCATGTGGAAAATATGGGCACCCGAGTTTGCCAGTGAAACAAACTACAGGTCAGTCATGGGACTGGTGTGAGAAATCTTAACTAGACTTATCTAATAATAAGGCGAATCACAGGACCACGCCGCTAACGCGGGACGGGTTTACTCCATTGGATTGCCAGTGCATAAAATAAAGTAAATTGTTAAACAACACAATGCCTTTTTAGAAAAATGAAACCATTATAAGACCCAAGTCCCATCACACAATGCAACGCAAACCGGAGGATAGGGTTTTACCTTATAATGGTCAAAAGATGCTTGATACGATAAAACGGATTTAATATTAGTGTGTATATATATGGGTATGTATATATTTCAAAAACAATTTCAATCATAATGTATCAATCATAGACGACATCGGTACCATATATCATGTCGCCATACTAGTTCTACAATCAAAACCGCAAGGTCGTATTGGAAATTGGATTTTCCATCATGAGTCGAGGCTAGGGGCAAGCTCCTCTCCGATTCGAGACACTCTAGCAAATGCCTCAGGATCCCCCGCAGTGAACCCTTGGAACGGTAGGGCCGGTCCTCGCCTACCGGCAGTGGATTGGTTATGCCTGAACACACGTTTCACGGTTCCTTTGAACCTATAATATGACAACTATCGGCCTATAAAAATCCGAGGCGCCTCAAAATCCATCATCCACATAAGTAAAATGTCAGGGCTGGTAGGTCGCTGACATCACTCTAGCTAGAAAGAAACGTGTGCACTCCCTACGGTCCGTATCCCTTTTTAACTCATACCGGGGTGTGAGGCTCGCGAAGTCACGATATACACAAAGCTATTCCATGGTAGGCTATACTTTGATCATCCCACAAGGCCCTGCTTTTCAACAAAAGCCTTGATCAATTGCATCTTGGCGTGCCACATTGACAATTCACGCCATGCGATCAATCACTATTAATATATACCAGGGTGTTAAGCAGAGAATAAATTCTCCACCACCAATCATATATACATTAATAAAGATCAATTTAATTCACATGGAACGAAATCCAATGTCAGACACGCATCCATTTATTAGCTTATGCTCTGGGTCTGAGCAAAAACCAAATCCGAACAATCAACAATAGTCCGGACGGCCACCACTGAAAGCCCCTTCAAGGTAGCTACTCCCATCAAGGGTCTCTGTGGCAACACATCCATTTGATGTGAAGATCGTCGGTCTTCAACCACCGTCTTCATCTTTGACTCTTCATCGGCGTAGTAATTATTCGGAATGGGTTAAACCCGGTCTTCCCGAATAACTAGCGTATTCTATAATAAAAATCAAGTACTATAAAACATCCAACGCCTCATTCCAATTCAGAATATTCTTTTAAATAGAATATCCATATTATTAGGGAAAGGTCCCCATTAATTTTATCAAAGATAAATTCTCCTAAAATTATTCTTTTAAACATTCATCAAAACTCCGATTGGGTTTTAATATCGAAATCATTATTAAATGATTATTCAAATTTTAAAGGAATTAACCTTGTCTTTAATCGGGTTAAAGAATCAATGTCATTTAAAAACATTGTTCACGATAAACCCAAAATCCTATTCCATTAATTATGGAATTTTCACAGAAATCAAGTCAATATATAATCGATATAAATTTATGTATCAGACCAATACTATAAATGGAATAACGGCAAAGCCTTTTAAATTCCATACATAGTATCAGCCTTCCTTTGCAGAAAACTATCTCGACTATTATCGAAACCGATTCCCACTCAATCCCAATTTAATGTATATATTAAATTGGAAAACTAGACTTTAGAAAATTTCTCTTTAAATCTTAATAAAAAGATTTATTAATTATAAATCACCTTTAAATGTTAATTTGAGTTAAAGAACAAATGTCGTTTAGGAAACATAGTTCACAAAATCAATTTATTTAAGCAATTCCAAATAAATATTTTTCAAATGGAAAATTTTATTAAATCTTAATTTAATAAATCCATTCTAGTTACTAACCAGTTTATTACAAAAGGAATATCTTTTTATCTTTTGTCCGTCCAAGAACGGCCATAGAAATCATCATTTCAACTTTTGTTAAATATTATTTAAAATATTCATTATAAAATATTCTTTGTATGAAAAGATTTTCTATATAAAATATTCTTTATAAAACAGTGTTCTTTATTTTAAAAGGTATTTGTACTATAATGTTCTTTATTCCAAATATTCTTTATTTAAAAGATATTCTTTATGTAAAAGAAATCTTTATTGGAATGCGACTCAATCAGTCACCATATAACTTTAGTTATATGGATTTCATACATTGAATGTATATAACAAGGAAAATAAATGATTATCAAACATCCTTCCACATCCAGAGTGCAAAATACAACTGTGTGAGCATTAAAATGAAATAATAACGCTCATCGCAGCCTGTCGATCTATCGATAGACATACAATTAAATATTGGGATTAGTGTATGTCAATTTCCATCCCAACACCCGTGTGGGGTTTTCAACCAATCAAACAAATCATAAATTATTTGTGCACTTGGGCAACGTGTGAAAATTATCGTCCCAATCACATAAACAAGTCAGGTAACTTGTAAATGGAAGTGCAACATTTCAGTAACATAAAAAGCGAATCAGTTCATGTACAAAGGTAATGTAATTTATCAAAAACAATGAATCTTTCTACTGATTCATTTATATCAAAAAGGTGAATTCTAATGTTAATTCACTTAAAATCAAACGTTGTAAACAAAATGCTTCTTTTTACTACGGTGTTTATTTGCCTATAATTATGCAAATAAAATATAGTATTTTAACCTCTATGTTTCTTTGCAATAAAACATGCAAACAAAATATTATCTTTTATTAAAGGTTTTTGTTTGCAACTAAATTTACAAATAAAAATGTAAATTTCTATTTCTAATTAAAATACAAAATAAAAGTGTAATATTTGCTTACATCTGAAATTGTGAATAAAAAAAGATATTTCTTAATTTAAAAGTAAATGAAAGATTGAATTCATGTTTTATTCACATTGAAAGATGCAACCAAAATTTAATTATTCATATCAAAATGCAAATCAAAAATGCAACTTTCATTTTGATGTTATGTTTGTATTTAGAGTTGCAAACCAAAAATATAAACTTTAATTCAATGTCTTATTTGCACAAGGAAAGCAAATAAATAAATAAATATAACTTTTTATTTTTGATGTTATATTTGCATTGTGAAACGCAAATAAAAGAACAAATTTATTTTCAATATATGTTTGTATCTGTAAATACAAGTAAAAGAACAAGTTTTATTTTTAATGTAAATTTGCATTGGTAAATGCAAATAAAAGAATAAATTTTATTTTCAATGTATGTTTGCATTAATGAATGCAAATGAAAGAATAAATTTCATTTTTAAGGCATATTTGTGAATACAAATAAAAGGATAAACTTCAATTTCAAAATATATTTGCATTTGAAAATGCAAATAAAAGAATAAGCTTCATTTGCAAAATACTTTGCATAAGAAATTGCAAATAAAAGAATAAGTTTTATTTTAACATATATTTGCATTGGTAAAAACAAATAAAAGAATAAAATTGGTTTTCCAATATATTTTTGCATTGGTGGATACAAACAAAGGATAGAATTTATTTTCAATGTATGATTGCATTGGTGTATACAAATAAAAGGACAAAATTTTATTTTCAATGTATATTTGCATTTGTTAAATAAAAGAACAACTTTAGTTTTCAAATTATATCTTCATTAGTGAGTGTAAATAAAATATCAAAACTTTATTTTCAATATGGGTTTGCACTTGTGAATACAAAAAAAAAAAAAATTGTTTTTCACTAATTATGTTTTAACCAAAATATGATTTTTGACCCAAAATAAATAAGATTTTAATGTTAACATATTTCGCTCTATCAAAATATGAACATTTCTCTAATTCATGCTTCTTTAATTATTTATTTAAAACTAATCTAACAGAATAACACAAAAATATGTATTCATGTTTTATTGCAAAATTGCTGGTTTAGCAAATTATCAAAATTCTGTGTTACGTGTATGTTGAAAATTTCTAAATCAACATATTTGCAAAATCTATTGCTTTATACATGTAATCCTTTTATATAAACAAAAATTATATATATATATATATATATTTAAATCAAATTCTAATTAACAGAATTGTTTCAATTCCAACAGTACAATAAACAAATGATAATTTTGATTTAGTCTAATTCAAATTTACAGAAATGTTAATTTAAATCATTCTATCGCCACATCACAAAATCAAACAAACAGATGTATAATCTATATTTAACACGGAATAACAACAGCTTAAATCAACTGTAGATTAACAACAATAATTTCAGAAATTATTTTTAAATTATAAAAGAAATAAATAAATAGATTTCTCACCTTGATTTGTGTTTAGGTTCAAATTTTAGCCAAAATTTTTCTTGCTCTATTTCAGTTAAGATCTGTTCCATCGCGTAGAGTTTTCTGATACGAATCCAACGCAATTCGTTTCGCGAATTTCTGATAAAATTTGATCGATTTATGGCCACTCAAACATTTAATAATTTAAATTAATTAAATAATTAATTAAAGGAAATATACTGTTAACCAATGCGGGCCGCTCCCTCCTTTTTCCTTCTTCGTTGCTTCAGCGTTCAGAAAACCCATAGCTCGTTTTCTAGGGTTCCACTTCTCCGCGCCTACAGATGATCGGATCGCCATCCAATTGGCCCATGTCGACCGCCGACGAAGCCTCCACCTCCACCAGCGAGCACGACCAACTCGGTGGCCCCCCTCCTCTCTCACAAACCCCATGAACGGCGGTAGTTCCTGCTACAAATTCAAGCCCAATATTGAACGAAAAACAATCTTGACCGTATGGATTCGAAGACCATTGAAAGTTCTTTGATTATCTTTTTAGGGATTTCAATTTTTATTGTTTGGATTGGAAATTTTTAAGGATTGAAATCCTGTAAATTTCGGCCATTGAATTGTTAAATGGCGGCTGGCCATTTTCTAGGGTTTAGTTTTTTTTCCATTTATTTATATTATTTTAATGTAATGTTTGCAAATAAATCCGTATGTTCTAAACCAGCCGAATTTCAGTCCAACAAAAAGTGTCCCTAGGCAAATAGCCCCCTTCGGGACCCAATGGAACAGGTCTCGAGGCCCAATTCCAAGGTCTATAGCCTGTTTTATTTAATTTTGTATTTAAATCATTTATTTATTAAATTTAACCGTACATTTTAATTTACCCGGGCCACATACGACCTCTAAAAATTCCAGAAAAATTATTTCTAGTTATGTTTTGACGATACGGTTCTAACAAGACTAATTTCGTCGAATTCTGAGACTGTTTGAAAAATGGCCCCTTTTAAGTCGTTTAAATTTAAATGAAATAATCAAAACACATTTTCTTTCGCCACGCTCACATATTAATTCGAAAAATTCTAAAAATTGAAATCTAGCAATAAAATGACATTCCGGTTCCAACAAAAGTGGTTTCGTCGAAAACGGAAGTCGTTTGAAAATTGACTATTTTCAAGGGTTATATATTTAATATTAAAAATACATTTTAAACAAATAATTTCCGAAACTCAAAATATATAAGTGTTTATACTTTTTAAATGCAGAAACATCATTCTGGACTCAATGGAAGTGGTTTCGATTCCAAATTCCTTCGTATGTGAAAACCAGCCTTTTGGGCCATATATATTATATATAAATTATACAGCGACTTTTCTGAAAATTGAACTGGACATAACTTTTGATTTTCGCTATGAAATTTCAATTTTCCAGATTCGTTAGAAAGATATGATTAAACAGATTTAAATATTTCTGGTTTCGCTCAATTCTGATTTAAAATGAATCCTGTATATTCAGTCAAAGTTCAAATTCAAATTTTCAAACTGCAGCGCTGTTTTAAACTCCTTTTATAAATAAATTGAATTTATTCATTTTGAAATAAATTTTTAGTCGTTCCTATTTAAAATAAATTATTTTAAATATTAAAATCCATTAAAATTTCTAAAATAAGAAGTTTAAATTGGCCCCAAAATTCTGGGTTGTTACAGTCGCCCCCACTTAAAATCTTTTCATCCTCGAAAAGGAACGTAGCTGAAAGATGTTTAATTAACACACTTAATTAATTTCTTATTCATTGGTTTAATTAATTACCATTCTAATAATTTAAATTAGTGAATCTAATTATCAATTATCACAGTCAGCAATCAATCAGGTGGTTAATTTTTCAAATATACTTAACTTTTATATATAGTCAAAAATCATATTTTTGGTGCAAATCACAGCAATGTGTACTAAGTGTTGGTTCTCATACCAGTCGATGGAAATATATAGATATCTTACTTTCGAAACTCGAAAATAAATACTGATAATGCTGCAGCATTATCAGAATTATCCCCGGGCGACTAAAGTGTGATTCTATATCTATCCAGTATATTAAAACTTCGAATATCCGTTAATTACTCGTATATTCAAAATCTTTATATACTCGATTGTCCACATTAAAATATAATATATCCAAATACGTATTTTAAGATAAAAAATTTCAAAACTATATTTTGTTTTCATTTTTATTTTAAAGAAAATAATACTCTTTAAACTCGTTCTAGGATACTACTGATCCTATCTATAACGAGTCATTCTCATTGGATATTACTAATCCAATCTCTGATGAATTCTTTCGTTCGGTTCTAATGTGCCATGTTCCAAGCTCTGTAAACCAAAGCTCTGATACCAACTGTGACGACCCAAACTTCCCCGTAAAGGAAAGCCTAGATTGCCTTGAGAACAACATACATGAGAATACAAACTGAAGAACATTTTATTGCTGATTCCAACATTTACATCAGAGTACAAGAATATAACTGAGTATGAATTTATTACACAATAGAAATACAATGATATCAGAGATTTAAATTACATTTAAATAGCAGCGGTAAAATAATACAAATATACAACCGAAAGGAATACACAGATACAGAGCTTTCCGAATACCGCTTCAGCTGTAAACCCGGATCCTGTAAATATATCTGCAAAAGCTACTCGACTGCCCGTGTGGAAAATATGGGCACCCGAGTTTGCCAGTGAAACAAACTACAGGTCAGTCATGGGACTGGTGTGAGAAATCTTAACTAGACTTATCTAATAATAAGGCGAATCACAGGACCACGCCGCTAATGCGGAACGGGTTTACTCCATTGGATTGCCAGTGGATAAAATAAAGTAAATCATTAAACAACGCAATGCCTTTTTAGAAAAATGAAACCATTATAAGACCCAAGTCCCATCACACAATGCAACGCAAACCAGAGGATAGGGTTTTATATTATAATGGCCAAAAGATGCTTGATACGATAAAACAGATTTAATATTAGTGTGTATATATATGGGTATGTATATATTTCAAAAACAATTTCAATCATAATGTATCAATCATAGACGACATCGGTACCATATATCATGTCGCCATACTAGTTCTACAATCAAAACCGCAAGGTCGTATTGGAAATTGGATTTTCCATCATGAGTCGAGGCTAGGGCAAGCTCCTCTCCGATTCGAGACACTCTAGCAAATGCCTCAGGATCCCCCGCAGTGAACCCTTGGAACGGTAGGGCCGGTCCCCGCCTACCGGCAATGGATTGGTTATTCCTGAACACACGTTTCCCGGTTCCTTTGAACCTATAATATGACCACTATCGACCTATAAAAATCCGAGGCACCTCAAAATCCATCATCCACATAAGTAAAATGTCAGGGCTGGTAGGTCGCTGACATCACTCTAGCTAGAAAGAAACGTGTGCACTCCCTACGGTCCGTATCCCGTTTTTAACTCATACCGGGGTGTGAGGCTCGCGAAGTCACGATATACACAAAGCTATGTCGTGATAGGCTATACTTTGATCATCCCACAAGGCCCTGCTTTTCAACAAAAGCCTTGATCAATTGCATCTTGGCGTGCCACATTGACAATTCACGCCATGCGATCAATCACTATTAATATATACCAGGGTGTTAAGCAGAGAATAAATTCTCCACCACCAATCAGATATACATTAATAAAGATCAATTTAATTCACATGGAACGAAATCCAATGTCAGACACGCATCCATTTATTAGCTTATGCTCTGGGTCTGAGCGAAAACCAAATCCGAACAATCAACAATAGTCCGGACGGCCACCACTGAAAGCCCCTTCAAGGTAGCTACTCCCATCAAGGGTCTCTGTGGCAGCGCATCCATTCGATGTGAAGATCGTCGGTCTTCAACTACCGTCTTCATCTTTGACTCTTCGTCGGCGTAGTAATTATTCGGAATGGGTTAAACCCGGTCTTCGCGAATAACTAGCGTATTCTATAATAAAAATCAAGTACTATAAAACATCCAATGCCTCATTCCAATTCAGAATATTATTTTAAATAGAATATCCATATTATTAGGGAAAGGTCCCCATTAATTTTATCAAAGATAAATTCTCCTAAAATTATTCTTTTAAACATTCATCAAAACTCCGATTGGGTTTTAATATCGAAATCATTATTAAATGATTATTCAAATTATAAAGGAATTAACCTTGTCTTTAATCGGGTTAAAGAATCAATGTCATTTAAAAACATTGATCACGATAAACCCAAAATCCTATTCCATTAATTATGGAATTTTCACAGAAATCAAGTCAATATATAATCGATATAAATTTATGTATCAGACCAATACTATAAATGGAATAACGTCAAAGCCTTTTAAATTCCATACATAGTATCAGCCTTCCTTTGCAGAAAACTATCTCGACTATTATCGAATCCGATTCCCACTCAATCCAATTTAATGTATATATTAAATTGGAAAACTAGACTTTAGAAAATTTCTCTTTAAATCTTAATAAAAAGATTTATTAATTCTAAATCACCTTTAAATGTTAATTTGAGTTAAAGAACAAATGTCGTTTAGGAAACATAGTTCACAAAATCAATTTATTTAAGCAATTCCAAATAAATATTTTTCAAATGGAAAATTTTATTAAATCTTAATTTAATAAATCCATTCTATTTACTAACCAGTTTATTACAAAAGGAATATCTTTTGTCCGTCCAAGAACGGCCATAGAAATCATCATTTCAACTTTTGTTAAATATTATTTAAAATATTCATTATAAAATATTCTTTGTATGAAAAGATTTTCTATATAAAATATTCTTTATAAAACAGTATTCTTTATTTTAAAAGGTATTTGTACTATAATGTTCTTTATTCCAAATATTCTTTATTTAAAAGATGTTCTTTATATAAAAGAAATCTTTATTGGAATGCGACTCAATCAGTCACCATATAACTTTAGTTATATGGATTTCATACATTGAATGTATATAACAAGGAAAATAAATGATTATCAAACATCCACCCACATCCAGAGTGCAAAATACAACTGTGTGAGCATTAAAATGAAATAATAACGCTCATCGCAGCCTGTCGATCTATCGATAGACATACAATTAAATATTGGGAGTAGAGTATGTCAATTTCCTTCCCAACACCCGTGTGGGGTTTTCAACCAATCAAACAAATCATAAATTATTTGTGCACTTGGGCGACGTGTGAAAATTATCGTCCCAATCACATAAACAAGTCAGGTAACTTGTAAATGGAAGTGTAACATTTCAGTAACATAAAAAGCGAATCATTTCATGTACAAAGATAATGTAATTTATCAAAAACAATGAATCTTTCTACTGATTCATTTATATCAAAAAGGTGAATTCTAATGTTAATTCACTTAAAATCAAACATTGTAAACAAAATGCTTCTTTTTACTATGGTGTTTATTTGCCTATAATTATGCAAATAAAACATAGTATTTTAACCTCTATGTTTCTTTGCAATAAAATATGCAAACAAAATATTATCTTTTATTAAAGGTTTTTGTTTGCAACTAAATTTACAAATAAAAATGTAAATTTCTATTTCTAATTAAAATACAAAATAAAAGTGTAATATTTGCTTACATCTGAAATTGTGAATAAAAAAAAAAGATAATTCTTAATTTAAAAATAAAATGAAAGATTGAATTCATGTTTTATTCACATTGAAAGATGCAACCAAAATTTAATTATTCATATCAAAATGCAAATCAAAAATGCAACTTTCATTTTGATGTTCTGTTTGTATTTAGAGTTGCAAACCAAAAATATAAACTTTAATTCAATGTCTTATTTGCACAAGGAAAGCAAATAAATAAATAAATAAAACTTTTTATTTTTGATGTTATATTTGCATTGTGAAATGCAAATAAAAGAACAAATTTATTTTCAATATATGTTTGTATCTGTAAATACAAGTAAAAGAACAAGTTTTATTTTTAATGTAAATTTGCATTGGTAAATGCAAATAAAAGAATAAATTTTATTTTCAATGTATGTTTGCATTAATGAATGCAAATGAAAGAATAAATTTCATTTTTAAGGCATATTTGTGAATACAAATAAAAGGATAAACTTCAATTTCAAAATATATTTGCATTTGAAAATGCAAATAAAAGAATAAGCTTCATTTGCAAAATATATTTGCATAAGAAATTGCAAATAAAAGAATAAGTTTTATTTTAACATATATTTGCATTGGTAAAAACAAATAAAAGAATAAAATTGGTTTTCCAATATATTTTTGCATTGGTGGATACAAATAAAGGATAGAATTTATTTTCAATGTATGATTGCATTGGTGTATACAAATAAAAGGACAAAATTTTATTTGCAATGTATATTTGCATTTGTTAAATAAAAGAACAACTTTAGTTTTCAAATTATATCTTCATTAGTGAGTGTAAATAAAATATCAAAACTTTATTTTCAATATGGGTTTGCACTTGTGAATACAAAAAAAAAAAAAATTGTTTTTCACTAATTATATTTTAACCAAAATATGATTTTTGACCCAAAATAAATAAGATTTTAATGTTAACATATTTTTCTCTATCAAAATATGAACATTTCTCTAATTCATGCTTCTTTAATTATTTATTTAAAACTAATCTAAAGAATAACACAAAAATATGTATTCATGTTTTATTGCAAAATTGCTGGTTTAGCAAATTATCAAAATTCTGTGTTACGTGTATGTTGAAAATTTCTAAATCAACATATTTGCAAAATATATTGCTTTATACATGTAATCCTTTTATATAAACAAAAATTATATATATATATATATTTAAATCAAATTCTAATTAACAGAATTGTTTCAATTCCAACAGTACAATAAACAAATGATAATTTTGTTTTAGTCTAATTCAAATTTACAGAAATGTTAATTTCAATCATTCTATCGCCACATCACAAAATCAAACAAACAGATGTATAATCTATATTTAACACAGAATAACAACAGCTTAAATCAACTGTAGATTAACAACAATAATTTCAGAAATTATTTTTAAATTATAAAAGAAATAAATAAATAGATTTCTCACCTTGATTTGTGTTTAGATTCAAATTTTAGCCAAAATTTTGCTTGCTCTGTTTCAGTTCAGATCTGTTCCATCGCGTAGAGTTTTCTGATACGAATCCAATGCAATTCGTTTTGCGAATTTCTGATAAAATTTGATCGAGTTATGGCCATTCAAACATTTAATAATTTAAATTAATTAAATAATTAATTAAAGGAAATATACTATTAACCAATGCGGGCCGCTCCCTCCTTTCTCCTTCTTCGTTGCTTCAGCGTTCAGAAAACTCATAGCTCGTTTTCTAGGGTTCCAATTCTCCGCGCCTACAGATGATCGGATCGCCATCCAATTGGCCCATGTCGACCGCCGACGAAGCCTCCACCTCCACCAGCGAGCACGACCAACTCGGTGGCCCCCTCCTCTCTCACAAACCCCACGAACGGCAGTAGTTCCTGCTGCAAATTCAAGCCCAATCTTGAACGAAAAACAATCGTGACCGTATGGATTCGAAGACCATTGAAAGCTCTTTGATTATCTTTTTAGGGATTTCGAATTTTATTGTTTGGATTGGAAGTTTTTAAGGATTGGAATCCTGTAAATTTCGGCCATTGAATTGTTAAATGGCGGCTGGCCATTTTCTAGGGTTTAGTTTTTTTTTCCATTTATTTATATTATTTTAATGTAATGTTTGCAAATAAATCCGTATGTTCTAAACCAGCCCAATTTCAGTCCAACAAAAAGTGTCCCTAGGCAAATAGCCCCCTTCGGACCCAATGGAACAGGTCTCGAGGCCAAATTCCAAAGTCTACAGCCTGTTTTATTTAATTTTGTATTTAAATCATTTATTTATTAAATTTAACCGTACATTTTAATTTACCGGGGCCACATACGACCTCTAAAAATTCCAGAAAAATTATTTCTAGTTATGTTTTGACGATACGGTTCTAACAAGACTAGTTTCGTCGAATTCTGAGACTGTTTGAAAAATGGCCCCTTTTAAGTCATTTAAATTTAAATGAAATAATCAAAACACATTTTCTTTCGCCACACTCACATATTAATTCGAAAAATTCTAAAAATTGAAACCTAGCAATAAAATGATATTCCGGTTCCAAAAAAAGTGGTTTCGTCGAAAACGGAAGTCGTTTGAAAATTGACTATTTTCAAGGGTTATATGTTTAATATTAAAAATACATTTTAAACAAATAATTTCCGAAACTCAAAATATATAAGTGTTTATACTTTTTAAATGCAGAAACATCATTCCGGACTCAATGGAAGTGGTTTCGAGTCCAAATTCCTTCGTATGTGAAAACCAGCCTTTTGGGCCATATATATTATATATATAAATTATACAACGACTTTTCTGAAAATTGAACTGGACATAACTTTTGATTTTCGCTATGAAATTTCAATTTTCCAGATTTGTTAGAAAGATATGATTAAACAGATTTAAATATTTCTGGTTTCGCTCAATTCTGATTTAAAATGAATCCTGTACATTCAGTGAAAGTTCAAATTCAAATTTTCAAACTGCATCGCTGTTTTAAACTCCTTTTATAATTAAATTGAATTTATTCATTTTAAAATAAATTTTTAGTCGTTCCTATTTAAAATAAATTATTTTAAATATTAAAATCCATTAAAATTTCTAAAATAAAAAGTTTAAATTGGCCCCAAAATTCTGGGTTGTTACATATGTGTTTGGTGGCAGAGAATTTATTCTCTTACTTAACACCCTTCTTTGAGACGCACGAGCTCAGAGGGTATATATTGGTAGTTATCGATCACATGGCATGGATTGTCAGTGTGGCATGCCAAGATGCAAAGATCAAGGATTTTGTTGAAAAGCAGAGCCTTGTGGTTGATGATCAAAGCACAGCTTATTTCGGCATAGCTTTGTGTATAGCGTTACTTCGCGAGCCTCACACCCCGATAAGGGTTAGAAACGGGACAAGGGACCCAAGGAATGCGTTGTTTTTCTTTCTAGCTAAAAGTGGTGTCAGCGTTTACAAGCCCTGACATTTTTACTTATGTGGATAATGGATTATGAGGCGCCTCGGTTATATTAGTCGACAGTGACCAATTTATTGGTTTGGTTGGACCAGGAAACGTGTGTTCAGGCATAACTAATCCACTAAAGTATTTGTGGACTGGCCTTGGAGGATCCAAGGGCTCGCCAGCGTCCGAGTCCTGGGACATTTCTAGAGTGTCTCGAATCGGTAAGGAGATCGTCCCTAACCTTGACTCTTGATGGAAACCCAATTTCCAATACGACATTACGGTTTTGATTGTAAACCTATATATGGCGACATAATAGGATGGGGAACTATGCCGTGTAGGATTAATACATTTACTTTGGAGTATTTTAAAACTTATTAGACACTAATAATAATATTAAAATATTATTTTCTATGTATCAAGCATGTTTGATCATTATAAGGTAAAACTCTATCCTTCGGTTTGCATTGCATTGTGTGATGGGACTTGAGTCTTATAATGATTTCATTTTTCTAAAAAGCATTGCGTAGTTTTGAATAAAATTTATTTGGATTATGCACTGGTAATCCAATGGAGTAAACACGTTCCGCGTTAGCAGCATGGTCCTTTGATTAGCCATATTGTTAGATAAGTTAGGAAAGATTTCTTATACCAGTCCCATAACTGACTCGTAGTTTGTTTCACCTTGCAAATTCGGATGCCCTTTTTTCCACACGGGTAGTCGAGTAGCTTATTTTGCAGATATATTGAGCAAGATTCTAGATCGAAGATTAAAGTTGTGTCTACAGCAATGATAAGACATCCGTTGTATCAGTTGATTGGTTCCACTAGTCTGTATTTAATTTATTGAAAATTATCTTCCGCTGCTGTTTTATTCGATGTACTCTGATATTCTGTACTCTGATGTAATGTTAATGTTTATATAAGTCTTCTATTATTTGTTTTGATGTGTTGTATGCCCAAAGTTAGCGTATTCGGGTTTTTGAACGATCTTAGTCGATTTTGCGATCGATTAGGTTCGAGCAAAATACAAATCGTTACTGTAACAACCCAGAAAATCCAAACCAATTTAAAAAATTTATTTTGGCTATTTCAGTGAATTTTGAATAGTTAAAATAATTTATTTTGAATAATAACAATTAAAAACTTATTTTAATCGAAGTTAGAGCGAATATATTTATTTTAATTTCAAAAGGAATTAGAAATAGCATGGTAGTTTGAAAAGTCAAATCTGAACTTTGACTGAATGTACATGATTCAAAATTAAACGGATTTTAGTGAACCAAAAATATCTAAATCTGTTTGAAAATATCTTTCCAACGAATCTGAAGAATTGAAATTTCATAGCGTGAATCAAAAGTTATGGCCAGTTGAATATTCAGAATAGTCGCTATGGAATATAGTATAATTTATAGCCCGTATAAAACGCCATTTTACAAATGATCTCATTTTTGAAAAAACCACTTTTGTCGGATCCGGAATGTCAAATTATTGCTAAGTTTAATTTTCCAGAATTTTTGGAATAAATTTATGAGCATAGTAAATTAAACTCTGATTTGATAATTTCTGTTGAATTTTGATCGACCGTTAAAAAGGCCATTTTTCAAACAGTCTCCAAATTCGATGAAATTAATTTTGTTAGGACCGTATCGTTAAAACATAGCTAGATTTATCTTTCGGGAATTTTCGGAGTCCGTATTTAGCCCCGATGAATTTAAATATACGATCGAATTAATTAAATAAAGGATTTAAATTTTAAATTAAAGAAATCAGGCAAAAATCGTCGTTTGGGCTAACGGGACCTAGCCCATTAGTTCCGAAACAGGGACAATTAGGTTGAAACAACTCATGTTGGACTGAAATTGGAGTTGATAAGAATTTATGGGTTTATTTGTCAAAATTAGGAATAAAATATTATAAAATCCTTTTTGTCTTCTTCTTCCAAACCCTATCCCTATAGCCACCGCCTACCCCGATTCCATGGCCAGAATGCTCCCATTCTAAATCCTCTCAAAAAAATTAGCCTATCCTTTTGACATTATCGAAGATATTTTCAACCTCTTCCTATCCATACGGATAACCCACACCATTGACAGACAACCGCCGAGTTTTCACGCCCTAAACCCACGTTGTTCGAAATGTCGTCGCCCCCTATACCTGCGATCGCGCCTACTACGGGTGGGACCCCCTTGCGCGCCACCTGCTCCTCTCCGGCATGGTTGTCTTCGATCGTCACCCTGTGCCCTAGAGTGATTTCAAAACTCAACCCTAGAATCGAACAACCTTGAATAGTGTCGGCCTGTGTTATATAAGGGGAAGAAGGTTTATTTTAAACTATATTATTTAATTAATTTGTTTTAAATGTTATTAATATAAAAACAAATCATATCTCACTCATATGAACTCGAAACGGAACGATTTCAGATCCTGTACGATCGTGTAACAGATATCTACGCTGCTGTCCTGACTAGAACCAATTCTGAGCTTACTGCATTTTGGCAAAAAAAATTGCAGGTCTGTACCACTTAGATTCAAACGACTGTGAGATTTCTTATATTTTTTATAATTAAAAATTTAATTAATTATCATCAGTTGAATCCATATAGTTATGATAATTAAAACAGATCTGTGATTTGAATCTTTTGAATGATTGATTGTTGATCCTGATTCTCATGTTTGTTGGATCTTGTTCAAATCTATGGCTTATTATCTGATTTTGATTTGAAATAAAAAATATTTTTTTTATTTTCGATCTATGTATAGCGGTTTGATGTTACAATATAAATTTCATGTTCTATTTAGGGACATGAGACGCTGTCTTGTCAAATATAGATCTACAATAAAATGTTCAATTTTATTTTTAAAATAAAAATGTCACTTTTGTTTATTTTTTTGATTGAATTAGAATTTTCAATCAAAATAAAATGTCACTTTTGTTATTGTTTGATTGAATTGGAATTTTCAATCAAAATAAAAATGTCACTTTTGTTTATTGTTTGATTGAATTAGAATTTTTAATCAAAATAAAAATATCACTTTTGTTTATTGTTTGATTGAATTATAATTTTCAATCAAAATAAAAATGTCACTTTTGTTTATTGTTTGATTGAATTAGAATTTTCAATCAAAATAAAAATATCACTTTTGTTTATTGTTTGATTGAATTAGAATTTTCAATCAAAATAAAATGTCACTTTTGTTTATTTTTTGATTGAATTAGAATTTTCAATCAAAATAAAAATATTATTGTTTGATTGAATTAGAATTTCAATCAAAATTGAAATATCACTTTTGTTGTTATTGATTGAATTAGAATTTTCAATCAAATTGAAATATCACTTTTGTTGTTATTGATTGAATTAGAATTCTCACTCGACATTAAAGTATGACTTTTGTTGTCATTTTGATTGAATTAGAATTTTCAATCAAAATTGAAATATTACTTTTGTTGTTATTGATTGAATTAGGATTTTCAATCAAATTGAAATATCACTTTTGTTGTTATTGATTGAATTTGTAATAACCCGGAAAATCCGAGCCAATTTAAAAAATTTATTTTGGCAATTTAGCGAATTTTGAGTATTTAAAATGAATTATTTTAAATAATGGCAACGAGAAATTTATTTTGAACAGAATTAGAATGCATATATTATTTGAATCGTCGTTAGAATATAAATATTTATTTTTAATTATAAAAGGTATTGAAAATGGCGCGATAGTTTGAAAATTCGATTTCAAATTTCAAATGAGTGTACAGGATTCAAGATAAACCGGATTTTAGAGAAAACAAAAATATTTGAATCTATTTGGAAATATCTTTCCAACGAATCCGAAAAATTGAAATTTTATAGCGGGAATAAAAAGTTATGCCCAGTTGAAAATTCAGAATAGTCGCTATGGAATTTTAGCCCTTAAAAATGGAAATTTTGCAAACGACCTTGGTTTTCGACGAAACCAATTTTGTTGGATCCGGGAAGTCAAATTATTGCTGGATTCCAAAATTCGTAATTTTTGAAATCAATATGTGAGCATGCCAAAAGAAAACATGTTTTAATTGTTTTAGTCAATTTTGATCGACCAGAAAATGGCCATTTTTTAAACGATCTCATAATTTTACGAAATTAGTTTTGTTAGGCCCATATCGTCAATATGAAGCTAGAAATATTTTTTCTGGAATTTTTGGGGCCCGCATGTGGCCTCATTATATTGAAATGCGCGTTTAAATTTGAATTTATAGATTTAAATTTTAATTTAAACAGAAACTGATCGAAACAGCCAAAATTGGCTTACGATACATATCCCATTGTGTTCGGAATGAGGGTAATTAGCTAGGAACGATAGGCGGTGGGTCTCATTTGGAGATCGAAATTTAAACTTACTTTTTGGAATTTTAAAATAATTAAATTTTATATAATACCCTCACCTAACCCTCCCTCTCTCTCTTCTTTATCGCTCAGAACAAATAAAGAAAAAAAACGCGCCTCTCGATCACGTTGTCCCCAGGCCCGCTGCCAACGCCCCCTTCACCTCCGGCCGCCTCCGGCCTACCCTCACCGCCCCCCTTCACCTTCGCCTGGCGCCTCCCTCCCCACATCGCCCATCCCTAGCCGCCCTCAACTCCTCCCCTTTGCCTTCCCTAATTGAAAAACCACACCTACCCCCTCCTCTTGAGCAACCGCGGCCACCAATGGCTCCACCCCGACCACGCCTCCGGCGAACTCAGCAAATCCCCCCTTTTCTTCACTAAAAAAATTTTGAAAGTCCCTTCTTTTTACAATTATTATTTTCATTAGTTAATGTAATTAGTTTAGGGATTTTTTATACATAAAGTTAAGGTTTTTTTTACATAAAGTTAGGATTTTTTTTTATACATAAATTTTGATTTTAGAAATGTAAAGATACAACTTTTATTTATGAAAAGATAAGATTTTTATCATGAAGAAAGCGATTTAAAAATATGACTTTCATATGTATAACAATTTAAAAGCGTGATTTTTATTTATATGAATACCATATAAAATTTGATTTATATATATATTAGCCGGATAAAAATATGATTTTTATCGTTTGAATGATGAAATCAAAATATAATTGTGACGATCCCAAAACCTCGTGCCACGGTGTTAAGGATAATCATTGGAATATAACACATTAATCATCATAAGAAGAGTACAGATAATAGCATAAACAAGAAATAGAATAATTTACACAAATATGACACCGGAATCATATATATATCACCACATCAGAGAGCACAGTGCAGGATACTACTTAGTGCATAATAATACGTAGTCAGTCTACATCGCCTGTGGCGGAATCATACATAGAGATTACATAAACTAAACATCAGTCAACATCGCCTGTGGCGGAATCATATACATATGTAACAATGGCGGAAAAAGTCATAGTCATCTCGGTGTAGTCAAGCCTTGCCATGAGCCAAATTGCACCTCTACTGCGGTGCCAAGCCAAAATACGTCAGCTACCTGTAATTAGGCTGCCCGTGTGAAAATAAGGGCACCCGAGTTTGCAAGGTGAAATAAACTACGAGGCAGTCATGGGACTGGTATGAGAAATCTACTTAACTTATTAAACAACTATAATAAGGCAAATCAAAGGACCACGCCACTTTCGCGGAACGGGTTTACTCCAATGAGTGCTAGTGCATGAAATGAAGTAAATGATTAAATCATCGCAATGCTTTTTATAAAAATGAAGCCATTATAAGACTCAGGTCCCATCACACACTGCAACACAAGCCGGAGGATAGAGTTTTACCTTATATTGTCTAAGAAATCCTTCATACGTATAAAACAAAAGTGTTTGATATTATTACTAGTGCATATATGTTTCAAAAACAGATTCAATCATAAATATCAATCATAGACGGCATGGGTACCATATATCATGTCGCCATACTAGTAATACAATCACATCCGCAATTTCGTATTCGAAATTGGATTCCATTATGAGTTGAGGCAAGGGGCAAGCTCCTCTCCGCTCGAGACACTCTAGCAAATGCCTCAGGACCGCACACAGCAATCCTTGGATCTTCAGGGCCGGTCCTCTCTTACTTTTGAGGATTAGTTATTCCTGAACACACGTTTCTCGGTCCTTATAGACCTATAGTCGAGGCGCCTCGCATTCCAACAACCACACAGGTGAAAAGTAGATATAAATGTCAGGGGTGGTAGGTCACCGACACCATTGTAGCTAGAAAGAAACGTCGTGCTCTCCCTGCAGTCACTATCCCATTTTTGACTCATACCGAGGTGTGAGGCTCACGAATCCACGTTATACACAAAGCTACGTCACACAGGACATGCTTTGATCATCAACCACAAGACTTTGCTTTGCAACAGAAGCCTTGATCATATGCCACTTAGGCATGCCACATAGGCAATTCACTCCATGCGACTGATTTCTATCGATATATATCCTCTAAGCTCGTACGTCTCAGAGAAGGGCGTTAAGCAAGAGAATAAATTCTCCGCCGCCAAATAGATATATATTTAATAGAGATCAATCAACACAGAACAAAATCCAATGTCAGACACACAGTCCATTTGCAAGTTCATTCTAGGTTTGAACGAAGCCGTAGGCACCATAATCCTCGCATATCCGCACAATCAGCAATACGTCCGGACGGCTACTACTTCAGCTCCTTCAAGGTAGCTACTCCAATCACAAGCATCAGTAGCGCCCATCCATCCAATGTGAAGATCGTCGGTCTTGAACCGTCTTCATTTCTTCGACTTCTCACCGTCGATCAATTATTTGAAATGAGAATTAACTCGGCCTTTTCAAATTATCCACGTATATTAAGATTTTCAGATCAATTCTTAACATGATTAAATTACTCAACATTCACATTTTAGTTCCTTAGTATAATTTTCATGTCAAATACATTCAACCATCACATATCAAGCAAACCCAGCAAAATCGGTTTATTTCCATTTTATAACGATATATCACCATTTTTACTTATTTGTAAACGACCATATTTAATTAAACGACGTTTCAGGTCGTGCCGAGGCATTGGCGCTGTTTTTCACTAAATTTGTTTTACGCATATCTGAAAATCTAACCGTTGGATCTTCACAAATTTTATTTCATTAGAAAGATCTTTTCAAAACGAATCCAACGGTTTCAGTTTTGGGAAAATCCAACGGTCGGATTTCCCACACTAGTCATTTGAAGTTACGATTTCAAAATACGAACTGCAGCGTCGTTATTCGATTTAATTTAATTATATTTATATTTATATATAAATATAATCGATTATGTCGCTGTTTTTCTTCAGATTTGAATTAAACATTCCAGAGAATCCAACCGTCGGATCTTTACAAAGTTGGTGCCGTTGGAAAGATATTTCCAAGGCGAACCCAACGGTTGCGGTTTTGGGAAAATCCGATGGTCGGTTGTCCCACACTAATCGTTTGAAATCATGGTTTCAAAACACGAACTGCACGGCCACGATTCATTTTAATTATATATATAGTTCATTCGACGATTTCTATATCGTTTTCACTTCAAATATTTCACTAACGCCTTTAAATTTTGGAAAATTTCGCCGTAACCTCCTTTGTATGGGAGGGGCTGGGAAAATTCCCAAATATCCACACGGGCGACTTATCTCAAAAAGAAAAAGGAAATGCCAAGCGGCTAGCCAATAGGCTCATAAAATCATCACCCAAGCAAAACAGTAAACATGTACCTATTTGTCGGGCACACAATTTTATTCCTCTTCTCTAGCCTCTTTGCTATAACCTGTTCAATAAATATGCATGTACATATGCGCAATTCTTATCACTTATCATTTTCCATTCAACTTCATATTTGATTCAATTTGGTTTAAAGTCACCATTCATTCTAATGTTGCATACACAAGCAAAAATCATATCATTAGCTAATTAATGAATATTTCAACTCATGCATATTTATTTGAACAAGTGGTTATTTTTAATACTTCACATTTCAAAAATGATATCTGTAACAACCCGAAAATCTGGGCCAGTTTAAAATTTTTATTTTGTTAATTTTAGCGAATTTTAAACATTTAAAATGAATTATTTTAAATACTATCGACGATAAATTTATTTTGAATAGAATTGGAACGTATATATTATATACGTCGTCGTTAGAATATAAATAATTATATATAATTATAAATAGAATTGAAAATGGCGCGGTAGTTCGATAATTCGATTTCAAACTTCAATTGAATGTACCGGGTGCAAAATAATCCGGATTTTAGTGAAACCAAAAATATTTGAATCTAATTGAGAATATCTTTCCAACGATTCCGAAAAATAAAAATTTCATAGCGGGAATCAAAAGATATGTCCAGTTGAAAATTCTGAATAGTCGCTATGGAATTTCGGCCCTTAAAAATAGCCATTTTGCAAACGACCTCGGATTTCGACGAAACCACTTTTGTTGGGTCTGTGATGTCAAATTATTGCTAGATTCCAAATTTCATAATTTTTCGAATCAATGTGTGAGCGTGGCAAAGGAAAACGCGTTTGACCAGTTTTAGTTGATTTTAATTGACTGGAAAATGGACATTTTTCCAACGGTCTCAGAATTCGACGAAACTAGTTTTGTTAGGACCGTATCGTCAATACGAAGCTAGAAAATATTTTTCTGGGATTTATAGAGTTTGTATGTGACCCCAGTAAATTGAAATGCGCGCTCAAATTCAATATATAGAGTTATATGTTGATTTTGGCGGAAACTGATCGAAACAGTCGAATCAGCTTACGATACATATCGCATTGTGTTTGGAATGGGGGTAATTAGCTAGGGGCGACAGTCGGTGGGTTCGATTTTGATTTCGAAATAAATAGTTACCTTTTGGAAGTTAGAAATAATAAAAATAAATATATATTTAAATAAAAAAACCCTCCATATCCTTACCCCCCCTTCTTCAAAATCAGTCAACGCCGAAAAAAAAACCGCCCGCTACTCGATCTTGCCCCCTCCCGTTCAGTCCTCCGCCGCCATCGAGATGACCGCCGACGTTAGCCGCCTCCGACCCCCACCCCTGCCATCGACGACGCCTAAGCCATCCTCCCTCCGTCGTTTCCTGAAACCCTAAGCCCTTCGAGCCCAAAACCTACACAACCCCAGTCGCCAATCGAAGTCCCTCCACCCTCGCTCCCCCGCAATCAGTCCTCCACCTCAAGAACCGCCACCTCCGACCGTTTTACCCCGCCGTCGGTCAGCCCTACTTCCCCCTCCACCTACCAATTCCGACGCCACCATCCTAGTGAGTTTTTCTTTTATTATTTTATTTATATATATTTATTTTCAGCTTTATTATATATGTATATAATTAAAATCTGAAATTTATATATATGTATATGGCAAAAGATTAGATTTTTAAACAAGCAAGATTGGATTTTTTTAATAGTGAAAAGATAGATCTTTATTAAGAGAAAAGTTAGATTTTTGAACATAGAAAAAGATGATTTTTTAAATGATAAAAATATCTATAATTTGTGGCGAAAAGATTTGATTTCGAAAAATATAAAGCGGTGATTTATATATATATGCTAGCGAAATAAAAATCTGATTTTTATTATATATGTTGAAATAAAGATGTGATTTTTATAGTGATGAAATGAAAATTAAATCTGTATATTTGAAAAGGCAAAATCTTTATACAGAGAATAGCGGGATAAAAATATAATCTTTATTATATGAACATCGTTGTAAAAATAGAATTTTTATCTATATAGTAGCGGTGTAAAAATAGAATTTTTATCTATATAGTAGCGATGTAAAAATAGAATTTTTATCCATATGGAGTGATTATAAAAATATGATTTTTATATATTGAATAGTGAAGTAAAAATTTGATTTTTATATATTGAATAGCGAAGTAAAAATTCGATTTTTATATATTGAATAGCAAAGTAAAAAATTCGATTTTTAACATGATGTTGAAGTGATAAAAATGTGATCTTTGCTATGAAGTAAACGAAGTAAAAATATAATCTTTTTATCGAAGTAGCGATAAAAATTATATTTTTACATTATAGAAGTAGCAATAAAAAAATTCGCTTTTCACAGATATGAAGTAGCGAATTAAAAATATGATTTTTATATAATAGAGAATGTAAAAATGTGATTTTTATATATGTAGTGAATATGGAAGACGAAAGTGACAAAAGGAGAACACGACGAAGATTTCCTACATATGAAGAATCGCGATGATTGGATTAGCTATTGGTGAGAACTTCTCACTCTAAATTTCTTTTTCTAGATATATATATATATATATATATATATATATATATATACTAGGATGCTGTAACACCCCGTGTATTTTATAACAGTGAAATTCACAAATTTAAGTATAATTAATTTCAAATCAAAGAATTAAGGGAAACGGGATACGCCATTGTGTTCGTCTCGGAAAAATACGCGAAATAGAGTCTGAGTTTTCGAAGAACGGAGTCCGTATGAAGAAGATATGGCCTCCGGAAGTTTCAGAATTCAGTTTAAAATTCAAACAGAAGAAAAACAGCTCAGAAAAACAAGTTTGAAATTCAAAATCGGGCCCAATTGGCCAGGGCGGGAAAATTCCCGCCTAAGGCACCCAGGTCGGCTTGGCAGTCGACCTGGGCTAGCCAGGTCGACAGGGCTGTCGACAGGGCTGTCGACCTGGCCCCAGAGCCAGGTCGAACCCAGCCCACCCTGGCTGGCCTAGTCTATGTTTGGTCGATTTTCTGAGGCTTGCTTTGTCACTATGGCTAGGTGGCAGCTCCTGATTGGTCTCTCTTTCGAATGGATGGCTACGATTAACCCAAGCTACATCGATGGTCCTAATCAGTTCATAAACTCTATAAAAATGACCCTAGACTCTACCTAATCTATTCATTCAAAAATAAGAACGAGGCCATCATGCTGCTGAGGAACGACTAGGAGTAGCCACCAATTTGAGAGACGATTAGGAGGCAAACTCTAAAGCATAAAGCAACTACAAGTTAAACTTAAACAAATCAAATCAACGCCTACGTCAAAGGAGTAGCATCTCCAAATCCAGAATTCAGATTCCTGAATTGAAGAATTCGTCACACGATTGTAAGTAGAGTACTATTCCGATGTGAATAAATAACTGTGTTTGATTTGTACACTTGATTTGTGTTGATAGTAATTCATATTTGTGCGTTGTTATGATTCTAATCGATTTGGAACATTGTGATGTAACGATTGGATATTCGCAAGTATGTAATTCATGATAAAAACTACATGTTTGCGGTAGTTTATTTGAGATTTATGCAAGTATACGATTGGATATTCGCAAGTATGTAATTCATGATAAAAACTACATGTTTGCGGTAGTTTATTTGAGATTTATGCAAGTATACGATTGGATATTCGCAAGTATGTAATTCATGATGAAGCTACATGTTTGTAGTTGTTTAATTTAGATTCATGCAAGTATGTGGTTTTGCTATTATGCCAACATAATGTATATTTTTGTACAAAATCATTTTTTTGGGTAATTGGATCAAATTTGGGGTATTATGATTCATATGAAATTATGTTGGAATTGGTATCATGATCTATGTATAAAACCATACTTTTGTATTAGAAACAAAAGTAAGCCTCTTTGTGAATTTATGAATATGACTAGGCTATGTTTGGTATTATGCCTAATTGAAAAACATGTTAGGCCTATATTGTTAACAAGAATTATATGATAATATATGTGACACATAGCTAAGTTAGAATTACATTCCAATTGCAAGTTTGCATGAATAAAGTAAAAACTATGATTTCACGTTTAGGAATATTTATGCCATGGTTATGTGAATAGATTAAAAATCATGATTAAGTTGGAATAATTCTAGTTGAACTATACTTTTGTATTAGTAACCAAAGTAAGCACCTTTGTAAACATATAGTAATTTTATAAACATGATTTGCTTATGTTTGACATTATGCCTAAGTAAAAATATAGGTTTATGTAGAAGTTAAGGCTATGTGTCAATAATGATATCTAATTTAGTTAGATTCTTAACTTAACTACAAGTTTACATGGTTTGATTCATGTCACTTATGCTTTATGACCAAAGTATATGTTACTACAATGCAAGTACACCTGTTTCTATTTCGTAGTTCCAACGATATGTTGCAAGTTCATGCGTTCACATTCCCCTTTTTGTGTATACAATTACGTTTTAAGCCTCCCCTTTTTCCACGTGGCTAAGTTGGGCTTAAAAGGCTAAGCCCAACATTATTTTATAATAAACGAATGTATTAAACGGGGGAAATAGCGTTGGGCCAAATTAATTAGTTAATAAATGAAAATATAAAAGTAGAGGGGCCCAAATTCAAGAATGGGTTGGGCCCATGATTGGTGTAAACCTTTGCACCATTAGCTTAAATTGATTTTGAATAATGGGCCGCAAATATTTACATATAAGAAAATAAAGAAGAAAGACAAAATATGTAAATGTAGAAAATACGATGTGTTTAACCCGAGGTTGGATTGAGTTGTGACGTAAACCTACCCGGAACCGCCCGGCTGTCCAGTAGTCACAACAATACCTATCCAATGTGGGTGGTTAAACTTGGAGCCCAATAAGGACCCGAGGTTAGACTGAGTTGTGGCGTAAGACTGCCCGGACCCAACCGGCAACAGGCAGCCACAACAATACCTGTCTAATGTGAGAGGTCAAGGCTTTAATAAGACAATTAAGGCTGAGTCAGGATTGATAGGATTAAGTAAATTATATTAATACTTAATCAAAATGGAACATGCTAAACTAAACAGACTGATTGGGGGTTAGGTTTATAAAACACTTAACCAACTTAGCATGTTGGCTAGAAATAGAAAACCTAGTAGCGGGGGACCCTTTTCAGCAGTAACCCTATAAGGTGTATCATGATACCCTGAAACTAGGCAGGGTAGGGCACGATTACTGGGCTGACTGTAAGAGGTCAAATCGACGGCGGTGGTGCAGCAGTGTAGGTTCTAACGGGGTGCGGGCATGCACACACTCCGGCGCAGAAAAATAAGGCACTGGGCACCAGTAGCATACCTGTGCATTCTAGGGTTGTGTCGGGCCGCCGCCATGGGACTTGATACACCCCATGGTGGGACCAGCATAGGTAACTACGACATCGGGGGCCGTAAGACACATGTAACTATGCGAGTAGGAGCCGATCATCATAAAATGGATCACTTCACCCTGATTATGGGGTGCCTGTTGGGAACCAGTTATTATGGGTACAGAGATTAATATGGGGTACGATAGTATATTCGACCCTAGACAACTTAACTAACTTTATGGTGCTTTCCCCATTTCTAGTTTATACTTATCATACCCAGTTCTTTATTCATAGACTGAATAGTCCTAGACTTACTCAGGCTTTATGTCTGACTCTACTTTTCTTTCGTCTTCTTTTCTTCCGTTCCCCCCCCCCAGGTCCACAGGGAGGGAATACTACAGCTTGACCAGCCTTCATATCCAGCTTGAAGAGAAAGAAGTATTGCTTGGATCTTTTCGTTTTGGACTATGGCTTTGGACAACAACTATGGGACTTTTGCAGTTTATTTATGTTTCCTTTATGCTTCTTTAAATAATGTAATCAAGACAGTTATGAAGATGTTATGTTTTTGGAAGTATTGTAAGACAATTATGGTATGGTTGTTGTAACACGTACTTTTATATGAAATAAAGGTTGTTGTTTTTCCGCTATTCAAAAATATGTGTTCTTATATTTGTCTTGTATATCTGTGACTTATACTTATAAACCTCCACCAAAATTAGGGCATTCCCTTTGAGAGTGACCCTAACGGAGGTGGGGTGTTTCACTTGGTATCAGAGCATAGGTTTACCAGATAAGATAAAAAGTTTTGAAAATTTATTTTCAAAAAAGGAAATTTAAAGAAGCATTTTTAAAAGATAAAATATTATTTTGTTTTAAAAGGCAAAGTCCCCCCCAAAGCCATAGGTACTATCTCTTATCCTTCGTTTTGAATCTATCCTTTTTGTTTCAGCATGTCCGAAGAACTTAACTTGCCAGAGGGTGTACCAATACCTGGTTGGTTTAGACGGTTCTTAGAAGCAAGGGCCACTCAGCCAGGTCCTAACGTTCCTCCTCCCCCAGCTGCAGGAAATCATCCAGCTGCAGCGGCACCTCTTCCTCCACCTCCTCCGCGGGGAAACACTTTTGCTAAGATATGTAAAGATTTTAAAGCTATGGGAGGACAGGATTTCCATGGAACTGAGTCCTTTGTGGCAGCTAGAAATTGGCTGAAAGAAACTGAGGACTTATTCATCATCTTTGAGGTAGAAGATAGACAGAAAGTACAACTGGCAGTATGGCTACTAAAGGGCGAGGCTTCCTACTGGTGGGAAGTCACTAATGCAGAAAGACCAGTGGAGACATGGGAGGACTTTAGGGCAAGGTTTGAGGCTAAATTTCTCTCAGATGCGGAAAGGAGTTTGCAGTTGGAAAAATTCTTATTTCTTAAGCAAGGGAACAAGACAGTCAAAGAGTATGTTAATCAGTTCGATGAGCTGGCTAGGTTTGGGCTGCACCTAGTCAACACCCCGCACAAGAAGGATCTCCGTTTCGTCAAAGGGTTGAATGAGCCATTACACAGTTTGGCCATGACCCATATACCCATGGGAGCTACATATGAAAGGTTGGTACAAATGGCATTGCTGAACGAAGAGGATAAGGGCAAGAAGGAGGCAAAGGCAGAAAGCTCTCAAGGGAAGAAAGAGGGTTTGCAGCCTAAGAAGATAGACTTTAAGAAGGGCGGGAAGGCAAAAAAGAGAAGAGGAAGTGTAATTTCTGTGGCAAAGTGGGGCACTTAGTGAAAGATTGTCGGAAAAAGAAGGCCAAGGAGAATGGTGGGTGCTTTTCTTGCGGTGAGACAGGCCACAGGGCTAAGGACTGCCCAAAGAAACGAGGACAGGGGCAGAGGGCTGGATCCACCTCAGGGGCACAAGTTCATGTGCTAGAAGCGCCACCTTTGCAACAGCGAGGTATACATACTTCTGTAGAAAGTGTAGTTTATCTTTATGATCACCCCGTTCGCACTTTATTTGATTCTGGCGCATCACACTCCTTTATCTCGTCTGCTTTAGTAGAATCTCTGCACCTAAAAACTAGTATGGTAGAGGACCCCTTAATTGTTTCAAACCCAATTGGGGGCCCAGCTCATTTGTCTATGATCTGTTTGGGATTGAAAATTTCTATTCTAAGCGTAGAATTTCAATGTAGTGCCTTTGTTTTGGGCTTTTTGGGATATGGTTTGATTTTGGGCATGGATTGGCTATCCAGTAATGGGGCCATCCTTGATTGTGAGAAAAGGGTTGTCAGGCTCCTAACCCAGCTCGGTAATACTTTGGAAATTTCTTGTAATCCCTCGTATGCGGTTATGCTTAGTTACCTTGAATCGCTAGATGCCTCTGTTGAAAATTTACAATCAGTTAGAGTGGTCCGGGAATATCCGGATGTCTTCGAAGAGGTGAAGGGCTTGCCTCTGAAGCGGGAGATAGACTTCCGCATATACCTTGTAGATAATGCAAAGCCCGTTGCGTTGCCCGTTAGACACATGGCTCCACGGGAAAGGAAAGAGCTCAGTAAACAGATTAAAGAGCTTCTAGAAAAGGGGTTCATTAGGAGGAGCATTTCAGAATGGGGCGCTCCAGTGGTGTTCGCTACAAAGGCGGATGGTTCACTCCGTCTATGTGTTGACTATAGGGAGCTCAACAAGCTAACGAAAAAGAATAGGCACCCTCTCCCCAGAATTGACGATTTGTTTGATCAGCTTGTAGGAGCGTCTGTTTTCTCCCAACTCGATTTAGCGACCGGTTTTCATCAGCTAAGGGTGGCTGAAGATAGTATCGATAAAACGGCATTCAGAACCCCAGACGGCTTCTTTGAATGGCTTGTTATGCCTTTCGGCTTGACAAATGCACCTGCTTACTTCGTGGACCTGATGAGTAGGGTATTCAGAGATTTCCTCAATAAGTTCGTAGTGGTCTTCGTAGACGATATCCTTATCTTCTCAAAGAGTGAAGAGGAACATGCTCAGCACTTAAGGGCAATCATGGAAACTCTACGAGTCTATCAACTAAAAGCCAAATTCTCCAAATGCCACTTTTGGAGAGAAGTGAGGTTCCTTGGGCACATAGTATCCAAACAAGGGTTAGCATTGGACCCTGCTAAGGTAGTGGCGGTACAGGATTGGAAGACACCAAGGAATGCAACTGAGGTCCGAAGTTTTCTAGGACTAGCAGGTTTCTATCGAAAGTTCATAAGGGACTTTGCGAAAATCTCAGCTCCGCTCACGAAATTGACCAAGAAGAATCTGGTGTTCAATTGGGACTTGGATTGCGAGTTTGCTTTCCAGCGACTGAAAAGGGCTCTTACAACAGCCCCAGTTTTGACGTTGCCAGATGGGAACAAGATGTTCACTGTTTATACAGATGCATGTGGGACAGGGCTAGGCGCCATTTTAATGCAAGCAGGAAGGGTAGTAGCTTATGGCGGGAGGCAGTTGAAAGTGCACGAAAAGAACTACCCGACCCACGATCTTGAGTTAGCTGCCATCGTCTTTGCACTCAAGTCTTGGCGACACTATCTCCTAGGTGAGAAGTTCGAACTTTACACTGACCATAAATCGTTGAAATATCTTTTCTCGCAGAAAGATCTTAACTTGAGGCAACAAAGATGGATGGAGTTTCTTGCCTCGTACGATTTCGAGATCTCCTACAACCCGGGCAAAGGCAACGTAGTGGCAGACGCGCTGAGCCGAAAGAAATTGACCCTAAGCCCGCTGTTTGTTGAAAGACAAAGCCTAGAGTTTATAGCCAGCTTCGACTTTAGGCCTTCCTCCGATTTTGTGCCAGGCTTGCTAGCATCTCTTGAAGTGCGCCCAACTTTAGTGGACTCGGTAGGGACAGTACAACGCGAAGACCCTCAGCTTGTGGAAACAATTGATAGGCTAATTAGGGGTGAGACTTCAAGTCACCTCAACAGATACTCCATCGACGATAAGGGTTGGCTAAGGCGAGACGGAAGACTATGCGTCCCACAGACAAGGGATTTAGTAAAGAAGGTTCTCGAGGAAGCACATCACTCCAAGATGACGATACACCCAGGCGGAGATAAAATGTACAAGGACATAAAAAGAACTTACTTCTGGAACGGCATGAAAAAGGACGTGGCAGAATTCGTTTCTAAGTGTATGGTGTGCCAACAGGTTAAGGCGGAACAGAAAAAGCCTGGCGGATTGCTACATCCTCTAGAGGTCCCACAGTGGAAGTGGGATAGCATCTCAATGGACTTCATCGATGGGCTGCCTAGGTCTAGGAGAGGCAACACTAGCATTTGGGTAATAGTGGATAGGCTTACTAAAAGCGCCCACTTTTTACCTGTCAAAAGTAAAAGAACTGCCTCATCCCTAGCATCTCTTTACCTCAAGGAAATCGTTCGACTCCATGGAATACCATCCAGCATTGTTAGTGACCGAGACCCTATCTTCACAAGTGAGTTTTGGCGGAGTCTGCAAGAAGCGGTAGGCACGCAGTTATGCTTGAGCACAGCCTATCATCCCCAAACCGACGGCCAAACGGAAAGAGTGAACAGAGTTTTGGAGGACCTTTTAAGACTGTGCGTCCTTGACTTCGGAGGAACGTGGGAAGACCATCTTCCTTTGGTGGAATTTGCCTACAACAACAGCTATCAAGCAACCATCGGAATGGCGCCCTTCGAAGCTTTATATGGAAGACCGTGCCGATCGCCCACTTGTTGGTGGGAGTCTACTGATAAACTCATACTTGGACCAGATATGATCCGAGAAACTACAGAGAAAGTAGACTTAATACGAAGAAGGATGAAGACGGCCCAAGACAGACAAAAGTCCTACGCCGACAAGAGAAGGACCGACCTTGAATTTGAGGTTGGAGACAGAGTTTTTCTCAAGGTATCTCCGCTAAGGAACGTTGTTCGTTTTGGAACCACAGGAAAGCTAGCACCAAGGTTCGTAGGGCCATTCCCTATCATCGAGAAAATTGGGAAAATGGCCTATAGATTAGAGCTACCCGAAAAATTGGCCGGAGTTCACAACGTCTTTCACGTTTCACATCTCCGAAAATGTCTACATGAGTCTGCTAAAGTGGTAGAGCCAAATATCCTAGAAGAAGCTGAAGTGGAACACGAAGCAACCATAAGAAAATTTCCAACCCGCATATTAGGAACGGAAGTGAAAAAGCTACGCAACCGCGAAGTCAAGCTCGTCAAAGTTCAGTGGAGCGACGCCGAAGGAGATGCAACTTGGGAAACTGAAGCTAGAATACGCACTGCCTACCCTTTTCTTTTCGAGGGTACATCCTTGATCTTTCTTTTTCCTTAAGTTGCGCTTTTATCTATCTTTTTAGGTATATTTCCTGGACCTTATCTTTTAGGTAGAAACCCTTTGGATGAAAACATGTAATTGAAACATATTATGGATGATGGTTGCAAGTGGTTGCAAGTGATTGCTAGTGGTTGCTCGTGGTTGCATATACACACACTATCTAGGTTTTAGATCGGCTCAGTCACTTCATATTGCATATGCATATATGTTTGCATTCATATATGGTTGAACTTTAATGTGTTGTCATATG
Organism: Allium sativum; assembly: GCA_030737875.1. NCBI lineage: Eukaryota > Viridiplantae > Streptophyta > Magnoliopsida > Asparagales > Amaryllidaceae > Allium > Allium sativum. Next base: position 559,905,345 of record CM060915.1, read on the forward strand.
GATGTTGCATTTGTATGAATGATTGTGCACTCATGTAGAATCATGAATAGGAAAATTTGCATACATAATGGATTCATGGCACTTACATAATTCACATTAAGGAGGTCAACTGAATCAGTAGACCGCCTGATTTTGCATTAGATAAGTACATGTACACACACACTTCGCATATGATCATGAAGCATTAGAAGTCTTTTAAGGACAATGGATACTCGTGTTTGATGGATGAGTAGATGGATGTTTGGATGTTAGGATATATATATTTTTCCTAAACTTGAAGATTTCGGGGACGAAATCCTTTTAAGTGGGGGAGAATGTAACACCCCGTGTATTTTATAACAGTGAAATTCACAAATTTAAATATAATTAATTTCAAATCAAAGAATTAAGGAAACGGGATACGCCACTGTGTTCGTCCCGGAAAAATACGCGAAATAGAGTTCGAGTTTTCGATAAACGGAGTCCGTATGAAGAAGATATGGCCTCCGGAAGTTTCAGAATTCAGTTTAAAATTCAAACAGAAGAAAAACAGCTCAGAAAAACAAGTTTGTAATTCAAAATCGGGCCCAATTGGCCAGGGCGGGAAAATTCCCGCCTAAGGCACCCAGGTCGACTTGGCAGTCGACCTGGGCTAGCCAGGTCGACAGGGCTGTCGACAGGGCTGTCGACCTGGCCCCAGAGCCAGGTCGAACCCAGCCCACCCTGGCTGGCCTAGTCTATGTTTGGTCGATTTTCTGAGGCTTGCTTTGTCACTAGGGCTAGGTGGCAGCTCCTGATTGGTCTCTCTTTCGAATGGATGGCTACGATTAACCCAAGCTACATCGATGGTCCTAATCAGTTCATAAACTCTATAAAAATGACCCTAGACTCTACCTAATCTATTCATTCAAAAATAAGAACGAGGCCATCATGCTGCTGAGGAACGACTAGGAGTAGCCACCAATTTGAGAGACGATTAGGAGGCAAACTCTAAAGCATAAAGCAACTACAAGTTAAACTTAAACAAATCAAATCAACGCCTACGTCAAAGGAGTAGCATCTCCAAATCCAGAATTCAGATTCCTGAATTGAAGAATTCGTCACACGATTGTAAGTAGAGTACTATTCCGATGTGAATAAATAACTGTGTTTGATTTGTACACTTGATTTGTGTTGATAGTAATTCATATTTGTGCGTTGTTATGATTCTAATCGATTTGGAACATTGAGATGTAACGATTGGATATTCGCAAGTATGTAATTCATGATAAAAACTACATGTTTGCGGTAGTTTATTTGAGATTTATGCAAGTATACGATTGGATATTCGCAAGTATGTAATTCATGATAAAAACTACATGTTTGCGGTAGTTTATTTGAGATTTATGCAAGTATACGATTGGATATTCGCAAGTATGTAATTCATGTTGAAGCTACATGTTTGTAGTTGTTTAATTTAGATTCATGCAAGTATGTGGTTTTGCTATTATGCCAACATAATGTATATTTTTGTACAAAATTTTTTTTTTTGTGTAATTGGATCAAATTTGGGGTATTATGATTCATATGAAATTATGTTGGAATTGGTATCATGATCTATGTATAAAACCATACTTTTGTATTAGAAAACAGAAGTAAGCCTCTTTGTGAATTTATGAATATGACTAGGCTATGTTTGGTATTATGCCTAATTGAAAAACATGTTAGGCCTATATTGTTAACAAGAATTATATGATAATATATGTGACACATAGCTAAGTTAGAATTACATTCCAATTGCAAGTTTGCATGAATAAAATAACAACTATGATTTCACGTTTAGGAATATTTATGCCATGGTTATGTGAATAGATTAAAAATCATGATTAAGTTGGAATAATTCTAGTTGAACTATACTTTTGTATTAGTAACAAAAGTAAGCACCTTTGTAAACATATAGTAATTTTATAAACATGATTTGCTTATGTTTGACATTATGCCTAAGTAAAAATATAGGTTTATGTTGTAGTTAAGACTATGTGTCAATAATGATATCTAATTTAGTTAGATTCTTAACTTAACTACAAGTTTACATGGTTTGATTCATGTCACTTATGCTTTATGACCAAAGTATATGTTACTACAATGCAAGTACACCTATTTCTATTTTGTAGTTCCAACGTTATGTTGCAAGTTCATGCGTTCACATTCCCCTTTTTGTGTATACAATTACGTTTTAAGCCTCCCCTTTTTCCACGTGGCTAAATTGGGCTTAAAAGGCTAAGCCCAACATTATTTTATAATAAACGAACGTATTAAACGGGGGAAATAGCATTGGGCCAAATTAATTAATTAATAAATGAAAATATAAAAGTAGAGGGGCCCAAATTCAAGAATGGGTTGGGCCCGTGATTGGTGTAAACCTTTGCACCATTAGCTTAAATTGATTTTGAATAATGGGCCGCAAATATTTACATATAAGAAAATAAAGAAGAAAGACAAAATATGTAAATGTAGAAAATACGATGTGTTTAACCCGAGGTTGGATTGAGTTGTGATGTAAACCTGCCCGGAACCGCCCGGCTGTCCAGTAGTCACAACAATACCTATGCAATGTGGGTGGTTAAACATGGAGCCCAATAAGGACCCGAGGTTAGACTGAGTTGTGGCGTAAGACTGCCCGGATCCAACCGGCAATAGGCAGCCACAACAATACCTGTCTAATGTGAGAGGTCAAGGCTTTAATAAGACAATTAAGGCTGAGTCAGGATTGATAGGATTAAGTAAATTATATTAATACTTAATCAAAATGGAACATGCTAAACTAAACAGACTGATTGGGGGTTAGGTTTATAAAACACTTAACCAACTTAGCATGTTGGCTAGAAATAGAAAACCTAGTAGCGGGGGACCCTTTTCAGCAGTAACCCTATAAGGTGTATCATGATACCCTGAAACTAGGCAGGGTGGGGCACGATTACTGGGCTGACTGTAAGAGGTCAAATCGACGGCGGTGGTGCAGCAGTGTAGGTTCTAACGGGGTGCGGGCGTGCACACACTCCGGCGCAGAAAAATAAGCACTGGGCACCAGTAGCATACCTATGCATTCTAGGGTTGTGTCGGGCCGCCGCCATGGGACTTGATACACCCCGTGGTGGGACCAACATAGGTAACTACGACATCGGGGCCGTAAGACACATGTAACTATGCGAGTAGGAGCCGATCATCATAAAATGGATCACTTCACCCTGATTATGGGGTGCCTGTTGGGAACCAGTTATTATGGGTACAGAGATTAATATGGGGTACGATAGTATATTCGACCTTAGACAACTTAACTAAGTTTATGGTGCTTTCCCCATTTCTAGTTTATACTTATCATACCCAGTTCTTTATTCATAGACTGAATAGTCCTAGACTTACTCAGGCTTTATGTCTGACTCTACTTTTCTTTCGTCTTCTTTTCTTCCGTTCCCCCCCCCCAGGTCCACAGGGAGGGAATACTGCAGCTTGACCAGCCTTCATATCCAGCTTGAAGAGAAAGAATGTATTGCTTGGATCTTTTCGTTTTGGACTATGGCTTTGGACAACAACTGTGGGACTTTTGCAGTTTATTTATGTTTCCTTTATGCTTCTTTAAATAATGTAATCAACACAGTTATGAAGATGTTATGTTTTTGGAAGTATTGTAAGACAATTATGGTATGGTTGTTGTAACACGTACTTTTATATGAAATAAAGGTTGTTGTTTTTTCGCTACTCAAAAATATGTGTTCTTATATTTGTCTTGTATATCTATGACTTATACTTATAAACCTCCACCAAAATTAGGGCATTCCCTTTGAGAGTGACCCTAACGGAGGTGGGGTGTTTCAGATGCAGACGGTGCTTAGCAGCACCCAACACCCGTCATCCACAGACCATGGATGGCTTGTATGCTTGTTTGATGTGTTGTGAAATTTGTTTGTGAAGTTGATGTGAAATAGATAATGAAATATATTCATGTGTTGGAATAAATTAATTATCGTTAAAAATATAATTTTTAACGTGAATGTGAATAAATAAATATTTATAAACAAATCGGCCGATTTGTTTATATACACTGATTTGACGGATATTGATTGGGATGATAAATTTTACACATCACCCAACTGCACAAATAAAAATCTGTGGTTGTTGATTTGAAACTCCACACGGGTATTGGGATGATATTTGGGTACACGAATCCCAATTATTTAATTGTATGTCGATCGATTGGTCGACAGACTGTGTAAGCGTTGATTATTTATATTTGATGCTTATGAAGTTGTGTGGTGCATTTTGGATGATGGTTGATTGTTTATCATTACTATTATATACATGTGTTGTATGGAATCCATATAATTAACGTTATATGGTGATTGATTGGGCCTCATTCCAATCGGGAAAATAATGAATATTATAAAGGAAAATCCATGTGTTGAAACTATTCATGTGTTGAGTGAAATATTTTATACAATGAAATTTACATCTTTATCATATTTAAAAGTAGAACTATTTCACGGTGGAGTCTAGTTGAAAATCAAACGATAGATACCATAATTTTATAAAATATTTTACATAACAAAAATAGAGATGTGTTGACAGTACTCATCTGTTGAGATTAGTCGTGTGTGGAAAGAAATAAATTCATGTGTTGAATAGAATGAATATTCATTCGTTGAATAGAATAATGAAGTTATTGAATAATATAAAGCCGTGTTGATTAGAGATGCGCTATTTTGACGCGAACGATATTGATATCGATTATATTCGTTTTTAAAATGAAAACGAATTCGAATAGAATTGAATAGAAATTCAATTCGAATAGAATTGAATAGAAATTGAATTCAAATAGAATTGAATAGAAAATGAATTCGAATAGAACTGAATAGAAATTGAATTCAAATAGAATTGAATTGAAATTGAATTCGAATAGAGTTGAATTGAAATTGAATTCGAATAGAATTGAAATCGAATTGAAATCGATTTGAATTGAAAAGGAAGTTGAAACTGTTTTTGAAACAAATTTAAAATGATTTATAAAATTCATTTTAAATAGAAATCGACGAAATATATATTATATATATTATATATATAATATAATGGCCTGAATAGAACGCGACACGCTGCGGCAGTTCGCGAATTTCGACGATTGACTTCGAACGGACATTACGGGAGATCCGACCGTCGGATTCTCCTCAAACCAGAACTGTTGGGTTCGTATCGAAAAGAGCTTTCCAATGAATATTAGAAATTTGAAATCTAACGGTTGGATTTGGAATTATGTCCAAATCAAATTTGGAAAAGGTCGTTATAAGTGGAGTTCGATGGCCGTAGGTGGAAATCGACTGTACGGGCCTTGATAAATAATTAAAAATATCTATAATTTGTTTAAAATCATAAGAAATGATTTAGGGAAAATTGGGATGAAAAACTCCATATTTGAAAAGATAAAAATAGATATTTATCGAAATGAACTAGTTTTGAACTAGAATTAAAATCAATTTATTTTTGAAATAAATAAATTGAATTTGAAATGGGTTTTAAATAACCGGAATTTCTAATATATTTTATTGGAATTGAAATAGAATGTGATTTGGGTTTATCGTGAACTGTGTTTTAAATGACATCTGTTCTTTATCCCAGTAAAATAAAAGGAGTTTTAATGAAATCTTTAATTAGATTGAAATAGGAATTGACAATTTAAATTATCCAAATTTGGAAATGATCGAAAGGGGAGTATCACCAGTTTTGCTCCTATCGATAGTTAAATCTTTAATTAGATTTGAACGTGAATTGGTAATTAAATTTACCGATAACACCATGGTGTTAATTATAGGGTAATAACAGTTTTGCTCCATGGGATAAATAGGTTGGGATTGGGAAATAAAATAAATAATTACTTCGGTGTGGTTCGCTAATCCCGACTAGTTTGGAAAACCATAATATGGTTTGAAATGATATCCAAAGGAAGATTAAAGAATAAATTTAAAAGAATTTATCTTTGATAAAATTAATGGGAATCTTTCCCTAGGAGTGTGAATATTCTGAATTGGAATGAGGCATATATTGTGTTTTATAGCACTTGTTGATTAAGATACGTGAGGTATTCAGAAAGTCCGGGTATAACCCATTCTGAATAACTAATTCGACGACGAGTCGAAGAGATTGAAGGCGGTGCAAGACCGACGATCTTCACATCGAATGGATGGGTGCTACTGACGCTCACGATGGGAGTAGCTACCTTGAAGGGGGTTGAAGTGGTAGCCGTCCGGACGTGCTTGGAGGTCGACGGATATGCGAGGAAAGTGCCTCCGGTTTCGTTCAGACCCAGAACGGACTTGTAAATGGATGGTGTGTCTGACATTGTATTCCTTTATATTGTATTCGTTGATCTCTGCTAAATATATATCTGTTTGGCAGCGGAGAATTTATTCTCTTGATTAACACCCTTCTCTGATACATACGAGCTTAGAGGTTATATATTGGCAGAAATCAGTGGTACGATACGGATTGATAGTGTGGCATGCTGAGATGCAGTGATCCAGACTTTTGTTGAAAAGCAAAGTTTGGTGGATGATGATCAAAGCGTAGCTTTAATATAGCACGGCTTTGTGTATAGCGTTGATTCGCGAGCCTCACACCCCGGTATGGTGGTAAACTGATGGTTTGATCAGTATGCTTTTTAGTGGATGGACACATTCGTGGTGTCGTGGATTCGGTCGACCGAGATTGAGCTCAGTGCTCAGAGGGATAGGGTAAGCGGTGTTTTCTCTCATTGAGACGTAAGCCGCAGTGATACTCGATTTCCCAAAAGTGCGGATGTGCATTACGGTGTTTTCTCTAGCTGAGACGTAAGCCGGTGAGATGGAACTACGCGATCAATCTTTCGAATTAGTAGCCACCATGATGGAAATCCAATTTCCAAATATGACATTTTGCGGTTTTGATTGTAGAGCTTGGTATTGGCGACATGATATATAGTACCCATGCCGTCTATGATTGATATATTTATATTTGAAGTTGTTTTCTTCACTTATAGTAATAATATAAGATGAAATTTCACGTATCAAGCGTATTTGGCTATTATAAGGGAAAATCCTATCCTCCAGCTTGCGTTGCATTGTGTGATGTGACCTGGGTCTTATAATAGCTTCATTGTTCTTTATTTAGCATTGCGCTGTTTGTTTCCTGCACTGGTATTCTTGGGAGGAAACCTGTTCCGTGTTATACGGCGTGGTCCCTTGATTTACCTAACTTTAAAAACAAAGATTAATAACTGTTTTAGTTCTCACACCAGTCACATGACTGACCTGGAGTTTATTGTTTTAACCTAAACTCTGGGTGCCCCTATTTTCCACACGGACAGCTAGTAGTTTCGGTTTTGCAGATTTATATTCACAGGATTCTGATCTACAGCTGGAACGATATCCGGAAAGCTCTGTATCCGTATATCTCTTCTTGTTGTGTTTTGTATTATTTCTGCTGCGATGTATTTAAATGTAATTTAAATCTCTGATATCTTTCTGTGTATTATTTATTCATGCTCTGTATATTCTTGTATTCTGATGGAATTGTTGTAATAAGCAATGAAATGTTCTTCTGTTTGCGTTCTGTTGTGGCTTGTTCTCAGAGTATCGGCTCTTTCCTTACCGAGGAAGTTACGGGTCCTTACAATATCTTTGGCGAACTAAAATATATTTCAACACATGACTATTTCATTTAGTTCCTATACATGTTAAAAATAATATTCATAGCAAACAAATATTTATTTCAATACTCTTATATTTTTAGCGAATCACATACATGATAAAAATGGTATTTTTATCATGTAAAATACTTATTCAACACATGAATATTTTTAACACTTCATAATTTCAATAAAAGGTAACTTTTATTGCTCGATCTTTTTATTCAACACATGAACCCTTTCAACACACGCACTTCTCAACACAGAAGCATTTCCACACATGGATATTTTATATAGTTTGTTCATATAAGAAAGATGAATTTTTTGTTGTTGAAACAATTTATTTATTAAAATTATTATTATTTAAACACTTTATTCATTCAACACATGAATTTAATTTTCAACACATGACTTCTCAACACATGAGCATTTTCCACACATGGATATTTTCAACTGACTTTGGTTTCAACACATGAAAATAATTTCAATATATGAAAATAATTCTAACACATGAATATTATTCAAAATTTCGGCAGCATAACGGCAGGGTAGTTAAAACCGGCACCGTCCCGAGTACGGCTCCTCGCTCTACCTTAAAACCTCACGATTTTTGACAATGGGGATTTCATACATCTAATTCGCACGCAGGCGAGTATGATTTTTCTTTTCCACAATTATTTCAAATCTGATTCAATCACCAATGGGTATTTTTCAACCATAACCAAACAATATCAACCACAAACAATTCTATCAACCATTCGCATTATTCACCAAATTTTTCACACCAATTCACAATCAATAAATATCGTCCATGGTTTGTGGACGAGGGGAGTATATATATATATATATTATTTCTATATTTCACTTGCTTTTCAACACAATTCAAAGCATATATGTTTCATACAACGCTTTTATAATTTATACATCGCTCATATAACTTATACAACGCATGTACATGGGGTATACAATGCGTATATAATTTACACTTCGCTTATATAATTTATACAACACGATTTCATTCACACACTTCAATTTAGAATTCTCACATTGGTTTTCGAGGTTAAAGATCGTAGATAGCTTAGAAAAATCCGCGGTCTCTTCTAGGTGGTAGAGAGCCTCCTTGCGGTCACGACGTTTCCTGTTTCATCGAATTTCGTTAACGTAGCAAAAAGATACAATTTTTAAACGAAGATCGAAATTAACAACACATAGAAGTGTTATTTTTCAATTTAAATAATCAAATACGTACCTTTAATGAAGAGTTCAAACCTAGGGTTCGAGATTTCTGCAAATCCGAAGCACGATGTTGTAATCGGGTTATACCACGTCGAAGAGGCCAGAGAGGCATTCAGAACGAGGTAGGGGTGGTCCCACTCGGTGGCATTAATCGGAGGTGGCGGCGGCGAAAAGTTCGGATGTTTGAGGACGTGGTTCTCGGAGCACAGACGACGAGGGGGAACTAATCGGGTATGGATTTAAAGAGGGGAGGGGGCGAACAAAAAACTCAACTGGAAGTGGGGCTGAAGATCGACGTGGAGGTGGCGATTTGGTCGGGAAGTTTCTTCCGTCGTTCGTCGAGGGGCTTCTGATGTTTTTTTTTGTATTTTTGAATGGTGAGATTCTATTGGCCGAGGGTTTTATTAAATTTTAAAATAGTGTTTCTCCACATGGACACCAATTCAAACCCAATGACTGTCTCCCCTAGCTAAATACCCTCATCCCGGACACAATGGGTTATGTTTCGTAGGCCAATTCGATTGTTACAGTCAATTATTTTTCAAATTAAAGCATAAAACATTTTATATTCAATTTGAACGTACATTTCAATTTGCTAGGGCCACAAACTGATTTGAAAAATTCCAAAAAAATAAATCTAGCTATGTTTTGACGCTACGGTCCCAACAAAACTAGTTTAGTCGAATTCTGAGATCATTTGAAAAATGGCCATTTTCTGGCCAATCCAATTTAACAGAAAGTGACCAATCACATTTTCTTTTGCCACGCTCACATACTAGCTACAAAAATTATGAAATTTTAAACCTAGCAATAGTTTGACATCCCGGATCCAACAAAAGTGGTTTCGTCGAATTCCGAGGTCGTTTCAAAATGTCTATTTTCAAGGGCTATATATTCTCTATAGCTACCTCTCGGAAAATTCATTTGGCCATAACTTTTAATTCCCGCTATGAAGCTTCGATTTTTCAGATTCGTTAGAAAGATATTCATAAACAGATTTAAATATTTTTGGTTTCACTAAAATCCATTATATTTTGCACCCGGTACAATTAGTCAAAGTTTGAATTCAAATTTTCAAACTGCCATACTATTTCTAATTCACTATTTTATTGAATTCTTCTATTTCAGTTGTTTAAATTACTTTGAAATAACCAATTAAATTTTTTTAAATTGGCTCGTATTTTCCGGGTTGTTACAATCTCCTCCACTTAAAACTTTTCGTCCCTGAAAATGAAACAACAGTAAAGTAGGAAACAAAAATGTAAATGCAAAGTATTGTAAAGGTACCTTGCACCGGAGTTAGTCAGAGAGGTCCACTCTGCATTTGGGGTAAGCTTGCTTAATGCTTTCCTCAGTCTCCCAAGTACAGCCTCTAGGATCACTACTCCACTGCACTTTAACTAAATGAACCTTCTTGCTCCTTAGCACTTTAGTTTCTTTGCCAACAATCTTTAAGGGCATTCTTCTGACTGCTAATTCTGGAGTAATTTCCAAGTCCTGTTGCGTTGCTTCTTCTACAACAAGGTCCGGATCATGCACATGTCTTCTAAGTTGAGATACGTGAAATACATCATGCACTTCAGGCAACCAATCAGGTAATTGAACCCTATAAGCAAGAGTTCCAATTCGTTCTAGTATAGGAAAGGGACCAATAAATCTGGGTGCTAATTTCCCAGTTTTACTGAATCGGATCACTCCTCTCATCGGAGAAACTTTCAAATAAACATGATCACTAATAGCAAATGTCAAATATCTTTTTCTAGAATCTGCATAACTTTTATGTCGGCTTTGTGCGGTTTTCAATCACTTCTTGATGAAATCGACTTTATCAGATGCTTCTTTAATCATATCGGGTCCCAACACAAGTCTGTTGCCAGGTTCTACCCAACATGCTGGAGATCTGCACGGTCTACCATATATTGCTTCAAATGGCGACATTCCCAAATTTGCTTGATAGTTATTGTTATATGAGAATTCTGCCACATGTAAGTGATCTTCCCATGACCCACTAAAACCAATAGTATAAGCCCGCAGTAAATCTTCTAAAATTCTATTCACTCGCTCGGTATGGCCATCTGTCTGAGGATGATAAGCGGTGCTCATATTCAGTTTCGTTCCCTATTCTGTCTGGAATGCCTTCCAGAATTTGCTAGTAAATATTGGGTCTCTATCACTGACTATGCTGATGGGAATTCCATGCAGCTTAACGATTTATTTGAAATATATCAGTGCTAGACTTTGAGCGGTTCTATTGGATCGGACAGGTATGAAATGGGCAGTCTTCGTGAAGCGATCTACGATTACCCAAATACTGTCATTACCTTTCTTGGTTCGGGGCAAACCATCTATGAAATCCATGGAAATCTGTTCCCATTTCCAACCTAAGACTTCCAACGGTTGCAACAATCCGGCTAGCTTTTGTTGGTCGCTCTTGACTAATTGACAAGTAGGGCATCTGCTAACATATAAAGAAATGTCCCTCTTCATTGCCATCCACCAGAAGGTGCGCTTAATATCAATGTACATTTTGCTCACACCGTGTAACACCCCACCTCCGTTAAGGTCACTCACAAAGGGAATGCCTTAACTTTGGTGGAGCATTTTAGTAAACAGAACAGAAACTTACAAGACAGATAAAACAGTACTTGAAAATTTTTAACTTTATTACAGAAATCAATATGGTTACATCCTTTCAAATCTCAGAATTCAAGTACAAAATATCAGTCTTGTACAAAAGCCTTCGAAATGCATGGTTTAAAATCATAATCCCCATAGAACGGAAGCTATACAGAGCCAAGCCATACTTTAAGCACTTCAAGCAAATAGAAATCCGGATCAAGCTAAAGTACTCCCTCCTTGGATAACCTGGGGGGAAACGGAAGAAAGGAGGCGAAACAACAAGGGTCAGACAAAAAGTCTGGCAAGTCCAGTGACTTTCAGCATATGAACAGATAATAATAATATGACATGAACATAAAACTGGATGAGAGATAACTGTAACAGGTGCAGCAGATATAACAGAATAACAGAATGACATAAACTATTGCTTTACACTTCTCTGCACTAATACTAGTTTAACAGGATTAGGTGTCACCTAATGTCTAAACTGAAACAGAAGCGGGTACAGAGGGATTTAATAGAAGCAGAACGCTAATAATCAGGCTAGGTCTTAGGATGTATTTATAGGTGTGTTTAGTTGTTTTAGGCCTTTAGATAAACCCTAAAACAGATCAGAACTGTCAGAATTCGTCACAGGCTCACCAAAACAGCCCAAAAACCCATCCAGGTGCACTCAGGCCGACCTAGCTCGACCAGGGGGGTCGACTCCCAGGTTTATGTTTCTATTAAATCATTCTGTACCCGCTTCTGTTTCAGTTTAGACATTAGGTGACACCTAATCCTGTTAAACTAGTATTAGTGCAGAGAAGTGTAAAGCAATAGTTTATGTCATTCTGTTCTTCTTTTATATCTGCTGCACCTGTTACAGTTATCTCTCATCCAGTTTTATGTTCATGTCATATTATTATTATCTGTTCATATGCTGAAAGTCACTGGACTTGCCAGACTTTTTGTCTGACCCTTGTTGTTTCGCCTCCTTTCTTCCATTTCCCCCCAGGTTATCCAAGGAGGGAGTACTTTAGCTTGATCCGGATTTCTCTTTGCTTGAAGTTCTTAAAGTATGGCTTGGCTCTGTATAGCTTCCGTTCTATGGGGATTATGATTTTAAACCATGCATTTCGAAGGCTTTTGTACAAGACTGATATTTTGTACTTGAATTCTGAGATTTGAAATGATGTAACCATATTGATTTCTGTAATAAAGTTAAAAAATTTCAAGTACTGTTTTATCTGTCTTGTAAGTTTCTGTTCTGTTTACTAAAATGCTCCACCAAAGTTAAGGCATTCCCTCTGTGAGTGACCTTAACGGAGGTGGGGTGTTACACACCGGGATGAATGCTAAGCTTGGATTTATGGTGAAATGACCCAAGCTTCCCCATAAAGGAAAGTTTAGAATGCTTTGAGAACAATACACATTAGAGCACAAACTGAAGAACGTTTTATAGCTGATTACATCAATTACATCAGAGTACAAGAATATAACAGAGTATGAATACTTATTACATAATAGGAATACAATAATATCAGAGTTTTAAATTACATTTAAATAGCAGCGGAAAAAAATACAAATATACCACCGAAAGGAATACACGGATACAGAGCTTTCCGAATACCACTTCAGCTGTAAACCAGGATCCTGTGAATATATCTGCAAAAAGCTACTCGACTGCCCGTGTGGAAAAAATGGGCACCCGAGTTTGCCAATTAACAAACTACAGGTCAGACATGGGACTAGTATGAGAAATCTAACTTGACTTATCCAATAATAAGGCTAATCACAGGACCACGCCGCTAACGCGGAATGGGTTTACTCCATTGGATTGCCAGTGCATAAAATAAAGTAAATCGTTAAACAACGCAATGCTTTTTAGAAAAATGAAACCATTATAAGACCCAAGCCCTATAAAACACGAGGTACCTCATAATCCATCATCCACATAAGTAAAATGTCAGCGCTGGTAGGTCCCTGACACTAATCTAGCTAGAAAGATAACGTGTGCACTCCCTGCATTCCCTTCTCCCGTTTTCGACTCATACCGGGCTGTGAGGCTCGTGAGGTTACGCTATACACAAAGGTATGCCATAATAGGCTATACTTTGATCATCCCACAAGGCCCTGCTTTTCAACAAAAGCCTTGATCATTTGCATCTTGGCGTGCCACATTGACAATTCACGCCATGCGATCAATCGCTATTAATATATACCAGGGTGTTAAGTAGAGAATAAATCGTCCACCACCAAACAGGCATACATTAACAGAAATCGATTTAATTCATATTGAACGAAATCCAATGTCATATATGCATCCATTTACTAGCTTATGCTCTGGGTCTGAGCGAAAACCAAATCCGAACAATCAACAATAGTCCAGACGGTCACCAATGAAGCCCCTTCAAGGTCGCTACTCCCATCAAGGGTCTCTGTAGCAACACATCCACTCGATGTGAAAATCGTCGGTCTTCAACCACCTTCTTCATCTTCGACTCTTCATCGTCGTAGTAATTATTCGGAATGGGTTAAACCCGGTCTTTCCGAATAACTCACATATTTTATAATTAAAAATCAAGTACTATAAAAACACATCCAACGTCTGATTCCAATTCAGAATATTCTTCTAATAGATATTCGCATTATTATATCCAAGATAAATTCTTTAAATTATAATTAAATCCTACCTTTAAAGATTTACCAAAACTTCAATTGGGTTTTAAATACCAAAAATCATTATTCAATGATTATTTAAGTTTAAGAAATTAATCTTAACTTTAACTGGGTTAAAGAACTAATGTCACTTAAAACATAGTACACGGTAAACCCAAAATCATCTTCCATAAAATATGGAATCTTCATAGAAATCAAATCAATATATAATCTTATAAATTTCTGTATCCGACCAATAATATAAACGGAATAACGGCAAAGCCTCTTAAATTTCATATGTAGTATCGGTTTTTCTTTACAGAAGCTTATCTCAGTTATAATTAATTCAAATTCCATTCAACTCCAATTTAATATATTAAATTGGAAAACTTTACTTTTGGAAAATTTCCATTTAAAACTTAATAAAAGATTTATAAATTTCAAATCATATTTTCACTGTCAGTTGGGTTAAAGGACAAATGTCGCTTAAAACACAGTTCACAACAAACCCAACTCACACTTCATCTTTTTCCAATTATTAAATATAATTGAAAACATTAATAATCTAAATTAAAAGATTATTCTTTTCATACGGGGTTTTAAGAATAGTGTTATTTAAGACACCTTCCATGATAAACCAAAATCAAATTTATTTAATTTTAAAACATTGGATTTTCTTTCTAGTTAATAACTAGTTCTTTTTGATAAAGATATATGTTATCTTTACATCATTGGAGTTTTTCATCAAAAACCGTTTCAAATCATTTATTATGATTTTACATAATTTTCTATATTTTTAATGATTTTATTTAGGCCATTACAGTCGATTTCCATAAACGGTCATCGAACTACATCCATAGCGACCTTTTTTGAAATTGATTTGGACATGACTCCAAATCTAACCGTTAGATTTCAAAACCCTTATATTCATTGGGAAGCCCTTTTCAATACGAACCCAACGGTTCTAGTTTTAGGAGAATCCGACGGTCGGATCTCCTGTTACGCCAATTTGAAGTTAATGGTCGAAATTCGCGAACGGTCGCTGCGCGGCGCGTTCTATTTAGGCCATTATATAAATATATAATATATATTATATATTTTCATCGATTTCTATTTAAAACGTATTTATAAAATATTTATAAATATGTTTTTAAATGATTTTAACTACATTTTCAATTTTAAGGCAAAATTGAATATTCTATATTTTTAACATATTAAAATAATTATATTTTCAAAATATTAAATTCTAAAATCATTTTATTTCGATATTCATTATAAGTTACATAAAATCGATCGATTAACCCATTCGGGTTAGAAATGGCATTTCTACTCAACACTGCTTCATATTTTTATATTTTATCCTTCACTGAATATTGTTTTAAAACATTAATTATTTTAAAATATTTTTTTTATTTAAAAAAATATTCTGAATTGGAATGCGACTCAATCAATTACCATACAATTCCATATGTATGGATTTCATACATCACATGTATATAAATAACAATAATGATACATAATCACTAAGCAATCCATTCACAACCCAAGTGAGATTTATAACTGTGTGAGCATTTAAAATAGATAAATAACGCTCATCACAGACTGTCAATCCACTGATTGACAATTTAATAAATATTGGGACTAGTGTGTGTCCAATGTCGTCCCAACACCCGTGTGGGGTTTTCAGATAATACCCGTTCATCTAAGTAGATTATTGGTTAATAAATTAACCAATTTTCACTGTTTTAAATTATAAATAAATATTTATAATTTAATTTCTACCAAGCATATTAATATTAACATTATTATGATAATGTTTTTATCTAGCACAAATCATGTCTACGTGCACCATATAAATGTATATTTTATCATAGACATAATTTAACATAACATTTCTAATATAATGTCATTTCTTATATAATGACTCTTCTACTATAATATGACATTTTTAATATAATGACGGTTCTACTATAATATGACATTTTTAATATAATGACGCTTCCACTATAATATGACATTTTTTTTGTTAATTTAATGACATTTCTATTATAATATGACATTCCCCTTTTAACCTAACATTATTAACAAAAATGACATTGTTATTCTAATATATACCATTTCCAATTAAAATGATGTTTTTATTCTAATATAACTTTTCTAATAAAAATAACCTTTTCATACTAAATAAACACTCTAAACAAAAGTGACATGTTTAAGCTAATTTATCATTTCTAATCCAATTAATATGTTTATTCGAAATAAACATTTCAAACAAAAGTGGCTTGTTTATTCTACTAGCATAATTCTAATGTAAGGATATTTTTATTTCAACTAACATAATTTTAATGTAATGATACTTTCATCTAAATGACATTATCTAAATAAAATGATGTTTTTATCCAATAGAACACATTTTTAACAAAAGAGACTTTTTTATTCTAATAAAACATTTTTAACAAAAAAGGGACATTTTGATTCCAATAAAACATTTCTAATAAAAATGATACTTTTAATCTAATGTGACGTTTTTATCCTATATGAACATTTTAACTAAAAATGGTATATTTATTTTATGTGAACATTTTAACTAAAAATGGTATTTTTATTCTATGTGAACATTTATCACAAAAATGACAACTTAATTCTAATGAAATATTTATCATCAAAATGACAATGTAGTTCTAATGAAACATTACCATAAAAATGACAATTTAGTTTTAATGAAACATTTAATACAAAAATGACAATTTAGTTTTAATGAAACATTTCACACAAAAAATGTTATTTCTTTTTAACTGCAACATTTTACACTAAAAATGCTATTTCTTAACAAAGACGACATTTTATTTCAATGTAATAATCTTACCAGGTGACATTTTTATTTCAATGTAATAATCTTACCAAAAGTGACATTTTTGTTGTTAATAACACATGATCTAACAAAGTGATAGTTTGTTTGGCCAAACATGATTTAACAATGTGATAGTTTTATTTTGTCAACTCTAATTTGACAAAACATATCAAAGTAATATTTTTGTTTTGTCGACATCTCTAATTCAACAAAACATATAGAAGTGATGTTTTGTTTAACCTGACATTATTTCAAAAAAAAGACATTTTTATTTAAGCATGTTATTCTAAATAAAATGCACTTTTTATCCAACATGTTATTCTAGATAAAAAACTTTTTATTTTGTCGATTCTAATCTTAACAATGACAATTTTATATTATCCATTCTAATTTCAACAAAAATGATTCATTCAATCAACAGCTCATTATAACAGCAACATCAAACAAAATTAGATCACATATAACAACAAAACGGAATTTAACAGCAAATTTATAACGATTCAATAAATTTTAATTATTAAAAAAAAAGAATTTCTCACATTGCTATTCAGATCTGAATTTTCCTCAATTTCTGGTTTGCTCTGTTTCAGGTCTGGTTGGTAGCACCGCGTAGATTTCTCTGATACGATCCCAACGCATTTCGTTTCATTCGATTTCGTTGCTATATGAGTAAGTTATGCCATTACAAACTTTGATTTCATAATTAATAATTAAATAATAAATTAATCTAAACATTTTCCTTAACCCACGTTATAATCCTTCTTCTTCGTTCAGACTTCTGCTCGAAACCGAACCCATGCTCTAGGAAACCAGACGAACAGCGCCCCCAAATCCTGATGATCGGACCTCATCGAAGTTGACCACGTCGAAGCCCCGCTTGTCCTCCACCGTCGCCGAGAAAGGGGCCCCACTCGCACGCCCCAGGGACCCGCAAAGCGCCTCTGATGTCGGCGCCTTCCTGCTTGGATTCTGACCTCCCCGATGATCAATAACCGATCATCACCGTACCCGTTTGAAGAGCTTGGACTCCTCTTCGATTTTGCTTTGGATTCATGTTTCAATTTATCATGGATCGTAATATTTTAATGAATTAAAGAAGGAGCATTTCGGCCATTCATTGGCAAAGAACGGCGGCTGCACAAATTAGAATTAGGGTTGGGTATAGTATGGTGTATTTATACCGTATGTGAAGCATATTTTATTTTAATTTATTTAGTTTCCAAATTTATCTGTATGTTGCTACCAACTCCAAATCAAACCCAACGAGTGTCGCCCCTAGCTAATAACCCCCGTCCCTGACACATTGGAATATGTTTCGTAATCCAATTCGGCTTTTACGATATGTTTGTCTTTAAATTAAATTATAAATCATTTAATTATTAAATTCAAACATACATTTTAAATTACCAGGGCCACATACGAACTCTAAAAATTACAGAAAAATTATTTCTGGTTATGTTCTGACGATACGGTCCTAACAAGACTAATTTCGTCGAATTCTGAGACCGTTTGAAAAATGGCTATTTTCCAGTCGATTAAATATAACAGAAATGGTCAAAACACATTTTCTTTTACCATGCTCACATATTAATTCGAAAAATTATGAAAATTCAAACTTAGAAATATTTTGACATTCCGGTTCCAACAAAAGTGGTTTCATCGAAAACCGAGGTCGTTTGAAAAATGACTATTTTCAAGGCCAATATATTTAATTAAAAAATATATAAATTCTACAGCGGCTTTTCTAAATTTTAAACTGGACATAACTTTCTATTTTCAAAGTGAAATTTCAATTTTTCAGATTCGTTAGAAAGATATTATTATGCAGATTCAAATATTTCTTGTTCCGCTCAATTCTGATTTAAAACGATTCCTGTGCAGTTAGTTAAAGTTCAAATTCAAAATTTTAAACTACAGTGCTGTTTTAAACTCCTTTTATAATTAAATTGAATTTATTCTTTTTAATTTCGATTTGAATATATTTTTGTTCATTATTATTTTAAAATAAATTATTTTAAATATTAGAATCCATTAAAATTTCTAAAATAAAAAACTTTAAATTGGCCCCAAAATTCCGGGTCGTTACAATCGCCCCCACTTAAAATCTTTTCGTCCTCGAAAAGGAACGAAGCTAAAAGTTGTTTAATTAGCTAGATCAATTTTAAATTTTCATTTATTGGTATTAATTATCATTTTAATATTTTAATTTGTTAAAGTAACCATCAAACATCACAACCAACAATCAATTAGGTGATTAACTTTTCAAATATATAACTTTTATATATAGTCAAAAATCATATTTTGAGTGCAAATCACAGCAATGTGTTCTAACTAAGTTTTGGTTCTCATACCAGTCAATGGAAATTTATAGAAATCCCACTTTCGATACTCAAACATAAATATTGGTGATGGTATACATCACCAGAATCATCTTCGGGCGACTAGAGTGTGATTCTATATCTATCCAGTATATTAAAACTTCGAATATCCGTTAATTACTCGTATATTCGTAATCTTTATATATTCGATTGTCCACATTAAAATAATAATATACTCAAATACGTATTTTAAGATAAAATTTTCAAAACTAAATTTGTTTTTACTTTTATTTTTAAAGAAAATAATACTCTTCACACTCGTTCTAGGATACTACTGATCCTATCTCTAACGAGTCATTCTTATTGGATATTACTAATCCAACCTCTGATGTATTCTTTAATTCGATTCCAATGTGCCTTGTTCTCGAGCTCTGTAAACCAAAGCTCTGATACCAACTGAAACGACCCAAGCTTCCCCGTAAAGGAAAGTTTAGATTGCTTTGAGAACAATACACATTAGAGCACAAACTGAAGAACCTTTTATTGTTAATTACAACAATTACATCAGAGTACAAGAATATAACAGAGTATGAATACTTATTAGATAATAGGAATACAATAATATCAGCGTTTTAAATTACATTTAGATAGCAGCGGAAAATAATACAAATATACCACCGAAAGGAATACACGGATACAGAGCTTTCCGAATACCGCTTCAGCTGTAAACCAGGATCCTGTGAATATATCTGCAAAAAGCTACTCGACTGCCCGCGTGGAAAATATGGGCACCCGAGTTTGCCAGTGAACAAACTACAGGTCAGTCATGGGACTGGTATGAGAAATCTAACTTGACTTATCCAATAATAAGGCTAATCACAGGACCACGCCGCTAATGCGGAACGGGTTTACTCCATTGGATTGCCAGTGCATAAAATAAAGTAAATCGTTAAACAACGCAACGCTTTTTAGAAAAATGAAACCATTATAAGACCCAAGTCCCATCACACAATGCAACGCAAACCGGAGGATAGGGTTTTACCTTATAATGGTCAAAAGATGCTTGATACGATTAAGCGGATTTAATATTGGTGCGTATATGTTTTCATAAATCATTTCAATCATAATGTATTAATCATAGACGGCATTGTACCCCATCCAACTATGTCGCCATACTAGTTTTACAATCAAAACCGCATGGGGTCATATTGGAAATTTGGTTTCCATCATGAGTCAAGGCTAGGGAGGAGCTCCTTACCGATTCGAGACACTCTAGCAAATGCCCCAGGATCACACCTATGGGTAACCCTTGGATAGCTGCAGGGTCGGTCCACTCCAAAGGGTCGTGGATTAGTTATGCCTGAACACACGTTTCCCGGTCCTTTTGGACCTATAATATGACCACTAACTGCCTATAAAACATGAGGTACCTCATAATCCATCATCCACATAAGTAAAATGTCAGCGCTGGTATGTCCCTGACACTACACCAGCTAGAAAGATAACCTGTGCACTCCCTGCGTTCCCTTCTCCCGTTTTCGACTCATATCGGGCTGTGAGGCTCGTGAGGTTACGCTATACACAAAGGTATGCCGTAATAGGCTATACTTTGATCATCACACAAGGCCCTGCTTTTCAACAAAAGCCTTGATCATTTGCATCTTGGCGTGCCACATTGACAATTCATGCCATGCGTTCAATCACTATTAATATATACCAGGGTGTTAAGTAGAGAATAAATCCTCCACCACCAAACAGACATACATTAACAGAAATCGACTTAATTCATACGGAACGAAATCCAATGTCATACACGCATCAATTTACTAGCTTATGCTTTGGGTCTGAGCAAAAACCAAATCCGAACAATCAACAATAGTTCGGACGGTCACCACTGAAGCCCCTTCAAGGTAGCTACTCCCATCAAGGGTCTCTGTAGCAACACATCCAATCGATGTGAAAATCATCGGTCTTCAACCACCGTCTTCATCTTCGACTCTTCATCATCGTAGTAATTATTCGTAACGGGTTAAACCCGGTCTTTCCGAATAACTCACGTATTTTATAATTAAAAATCAAGTACTATAAAAACACATCTAACGTCTCATTCCAATTCAGAATATTCTTCTAATAGATATTTGCATTATTATATCCAAGATAAATTCTTTAAATTATCAATAAATCCTTCCTTTAAAGATTTACCAAAACTTCAATTGGGTTTTAAATACCAAAAATCATTATTCAATGATTATTTAAGTTTAAGAAATTAATCTTAACTTTAACTAGGTTAAAGAACTAATGTCATTTAAAACATAGTTCACAGTAAACGCAAAATCATCTTCCATAAAATATGGAATCTTCACAGAAATCAAATCAATATATAATCGTTATAAATTTCTGTATCCGACCAATAATAAAAATGGAATAGCGGCAAAGCCTATTAAATTCCATATGTAGTATTGGTTTTCCTTTACAAAAGCTTATCTCAGTTATAATTAATTCGAATTCCATTCAACTGCAATTTAATATATTAAATTGGAAAACTTTACTTTTGGAAAATTTCCATTTAAAACTTAATAAAAGATTTATAAATTTCAAATCATATTTTTACTGTCAGTTGGGTTAAAGGACAAATGTCGCTTAAAACACAGTTCACAATAAACCTAACTCACACTTCATCTTTTTCCAATTATTAAATATAATTGAAAACTTTAATAATCTAAATTAAAAGATTATTCTTTTCATACGGGGTTTTAAGAATAGTGTTATTTAAGACACCATCCATGATAAACCAAAATCAAATATATTTAATTTTAAACATTGGATTTTCTTTCTAGTTAATAACTAGTTTGTTTTGATAATGATATATTTTATCTTTACATCTTTGGAGTTTTTCATCAAAAACCTTTTTAAATCATTTATTATGATTTTACATAATTTTTCTATATTTTTAATGATTTTATTTAGGCCATTACAGTCGATTTCCATAAACGGTCATCGAACTGCATCCATAGCGACCTTTTCTGAAATTGATTTGGACATGACTCCAAATCTAACCGTTAGATTTCAAAACCCTTATATTCATTGGGAAGCCCTTTTCGATACGAACCCAACGGCTCTGGTTTTAGGAAAATCCGACGGTCGGATCTCCCGTTACACCAATTTGAAGTTAATGGTCGAAATCTGCGAACAGTCGCTACGCGGCGCGTTCTATTCAGGCCATTATATAAATATATAATATATATTATATATTTTCATCGATTTCTATTTAAAACGTACTTATAAAATATTTATAAATCTATTTTTAAATGATTTTAACTACATTTTCAATTATAAGGCAAAATTGAATATTCTATATTTTTAACATATTAAAATATTTATATTTTCAAAATATTAAATTCTAAAATCATTTTATTTCGATATTCATTATAAGTTACATAAAATCAATCGATTAACCCGTTCGGGTTAGAAATGGCGTTTCTACTCAACACTGCTTCATATTTTTATATTTTATCCTTCACTGAATATTATTTTAAAACATTAATTATTTTAAAATATTTTTTTTATTAAAAAATATTCTGAATCGGAATGCGACTCAATCAATTACCATACAATTCCAGTTGTATAGATTTCATACATCGAATGTATATAAATAACAATAATGATACATAATCACTAAGCAATCCATTCACAACCCAAGTGAGATTTATAACTGTGTGAGCATTTAAAATAGATAAAAAACGCTCATCACAGACTGTCAATCCACCGATTGACAATTTAATAAATATTGGGACTAGTGTGTGTCCAATGTCGTCCAACACCCATGTGGGGTTTTCAGACAATAGCCGTTCATCTAAATAGATTATTGGTCAATAAATTTAACCAATTTTCACTGTTTTAAATTATAAATAAATATTTATAATTTAATTTCTACTAAGCGTACTAATATTAACATTATTATGATAATGTTTTTATCTAGCACAAATCATGTCTACGTGCACTATATAAATGTATATTTTATCATAAGCATAATTTAACATAACATTTCTAATATAATGTCATTTCTAATATAATGACTTTTTGAATATAATGACGCTTCTACTATAATATGACATTTTTAATATAATGACGCTTATACTATAATATGACATTTTTAATATAATGACGCTTCTACTATAATATGACATTTTTTTGTTAATTTAATGACATTTCTATTATAATATGACATTCCCCTTTTAACCTAACATTATTAACCAAAGTGACATTGTTATTCTAATATATACCATTTCCAATTAAAATGATGTTTTTATTCTAATATAACTTTTCTAACAAAAATGACCTTTTCATACTAAATAAACACTCTAAACAAAAGTGACATGTTTAAGCTAATGTATCATTTCTAATCAAATTAATATGTTTATTCTAAATAAACATTTCAAACAAAAGTGACATGTTTATTCTACTAGCATAATTCTAATGTAAGGATATTTTTATTTCAACTAACATAATTTTAATGTAATGATACTTTCATCTAAATGACATTATCCAAATAAAATGATGTTTTTATCTAATAGAACACATTTTTAACAAAAAAGGGACATTTTGATTCCAATAAAACATTTCTAATAAAAATTATACTTTTAATCCAATGTGACGTTTTTATCCTATATGAACATTTTAACTAAAAATGGTATTTTTATTCTATGTGAACATTTTAACTAAAAATGGTATTTTTATTCTATGTGAACATTTATCACAAAAATGACAACTTAATTCTAATGAAATATTTATCATCAAAATGACAATGTAGTTCTAATGAAACATTTACCATAAAAATGACAATTTAGTTTTAATGAAACATTTACCATAAAAATGACAATTTAGTTTTAATGAAACATTTCACACTAAAAATGTTATTTCTTTTTAACTGCAACATTTTGCACAAAAATGTTATTTCTTTTTAACTGCAACATTTTACACTAAAAATGTTATTTCTTAACAAAGACGACATTTTATTTCAATGTAATAATCTTACCAAAAGTGACATTTTTATTTCAATGTAACAATCTTACCAAAAGTGACATTTTTGTTGTTAATAACACATGGTCTAACAAAGTGATAGTTTGTTTGGCAAAACATGATTTAACAAGGTGATAGTTTTATTTTGTCAACTCTAATTTGACAAAACATATCAAAGTAATATTTTTGTTTTGTTGGCATCTCTAATTCAACAAAACATATAGAAGTGATGTTTTGTTTAACCTGACATTATTCAAATAAAAGGCATTTTTATTTAAGCATGTTATTCTAAATAAAAGGCACTTTTTATCCAACATGTTATTCTAGATAAAAAAAACTTTTTATTTTGTCGATTCTAATCTTAACACAAATGACAATTTTATATTATCCATTCTAATTTCAACAAAAATGATTCATTCAATCAACAGCTCATTATAACAGCAACATCAAACAAAATCAGATCACATACAACAACAAAACTGAATTTAACAGCAAATTTATAACGATTCAATAAATTTTAATTATTTAAAAAAAAAAGAATTTCTCACATTGCTATTCAGATCTGAATTTTCCTCACCTTCTGGTTTGCTCTGTTTCAGGTCTGGTTGGTACCATCGCGTAGATTTCTCTGATACGATCCCAACGCATTTCGTTTCATTCGATTTCGTAATTGTATGAGTAAGTTATGCTATTACAAACTTTAATTTCATAATTAATAATTAAATAATAAATTAATCTAAACAGTTTCCTTAACCCACGTTACAATCCTTCTTCTTCGTTCAAACTTCTGCTCGAAACCGAACCCATGCTCCAGGAAACCAAACTACCGTCACCCCGAAATCCTGATGATCGGACCTCATTGAAGTTGACCACGTCGAAGCCATGTCTTTCCTCCACCGTCACCGAGAAAGGGACCCCGCTCGCGCGCCCCAGGGACCCGCAAAACGCCTCCGACGTTGATGTTCATCACTTTCCTATGAATTAGAAAAGCGCGATATTTAAATTAAATTACTGCAAGCACACAGGAGTGTAGCATACAGGTCGAAAACAGGGAGGTAAATTAAAATCAAATTATTTATCTAATCTCTTGGGCGAGTTAGACAATTTTCGAGGTTAGTTTTTGAAAACAATAAAAATTGAAATTGCGGTCCGATTCAGAACAAATCTAATTGAACCGACAATCAAATCACAACTATCAATTGGAAATTAAAATGCAAATCAGAAATAAAATGCAGAAAGTAAAATTTCAGGAAAAGAAGAACAACAAAAAGTAAAATAGGATTGTCGTTGAAACTAATCAAACGACTAATCACTAACAAAAAAATGTAAAATACAATTGGTGCTCTACCGAATCTAATCGTGTAGACAACACTAATCGCTAAGAAAATAGAACAATGCTAGAAAATAAAAGAACAAAACTTTTATTAATGTAAGAGAAGATAGAAAATGAGATATAGGATACTTGTTACAATGGGTATACATGTGCTTTTATAGGTGAAATTGGCCAAACGCTAATCAGATTTGTATGAATATATGGGCCTCTTTTCCAAGAATTATTATCATATCACATGCCTTTCTTGACTAAGCTTGTTTGGAAATAATCTCTAAGAATATCTGCGCATATCATGGTGAATACCTTCCATATCTTCGAAATCTTCCATGTGGCTAATTGATTGACAAAAGATTTGCATGTGATTAATTCTTCCAAACATGGACTCATGTTAGACTTCAAAAGCATATAAGAAAAAATCTTTCATATCTTCCATGTGGCTAATGTGAACACAAACATCTTCCAATGACATCTTTTGAGACCTTTTCTACCAATCTTCTTCTAATGTGACCAATGTGAACACATCTAGTCTCCAATGAAAGCTCTTATGCACTTCTTCAAGTAAATGGCATTTATTCTTCACTTTTAAGGATGAATGAGGTCTGGTCAACATATCTATAAAAACAACAAGAAAATACCCAGCGTAACATTTATTTATATACAAAAAAGATAAAATATAGGTGCATAAATTAACATATTTCTATGCTGATCAAATACCCCCACACTTATCTTTTACTCATCCTCGAGTAAAAAAAATGAAAAACTAACTAGACAGGTCACACTTTCATAGGAAACATGATTGCATTGAGCGTACGCAACAAGCCATTAAACCTCTAGGTGTCCCTAGTAGGACGAGTGGTGTCTCGTGAGGGTTTTCATCGGATACTACCTACAAAATCCAAATGCAGTATGAAATGATTCTAATGAGACTACATGAATGAAATGGACATATGCAAATAAAAACAAAAAAAATGAAAACACGACTTGTTTCAGAAGTGGTACAACAAATTAAATCATGAATTTCTAGTCAGTTGACATTATTTTAGATACCTCATCGTATCACAAATTTTTAACATAATTCAAGTTTCAAATGTTAAACTCTAGTTTGGCCGGTTAGTTCAGTTGATAGCATAGTGCAGCCATGAAATAAATTCTTTGTTTGCTTATCACAGTTTTCAAAGTGGTATTCTTATTTCCTTGTGTATGACTAATCAAATCTGTAAGGGCGGTCAGTGTTTGGGCATCATCGCTTATCCTCTATCTCTATAAAAGTAAATATTTAAGATTAATTACATACACCTAACTTAAAAGACCAAGGTTTACCACCCATGCACTGCCTCGCGGACTAACGGAGAGTGGGTAAAGAGCTTGGCGGATTGAGCAGGCCGACTTTGACTTTGTCAACAACGTGTCGATAATCCTTAGGTGTCCAATCTCATGAAATGAGACCAAGATATTCCAACGCTGACTTTGTCAACAACATGTCGGATAGAGCTTGGCGGGTTTGCACACCAACGCTTGATATACAAGCAATGTTGGATACCCTTGGATTATTATTATTATTATTATTGAAAATATAAGCACAAAAGAGAGTTACGCGACTTCAACTTAACACAACTTAGTTTTAAAGATTCGAAAAGCCAACATAAGTCTTTTAGGTCCTCCACTTATTTAAACAAAGTCTATGTAACACCCCGTGAATTCTATAACCGTGAAATTCACAAATTAAAGTATAATTAATTTCAAATCAAAGAACTAAGGGAAACGGGATACGCCGTTGTGTTCGTCTCGGAAAAATACGCGAAATAGAGTCTGAGTTTTCGAAAAACGGAGTCCGTATGAAGAAGATATGGCCTCCGGAAGTTTCAGAATTCAAGTTAAAATTCAAACAGACGAAAACAGCTCAGAAAACAAGTTTAAAATTCAAAATCGGGCCCAATTGGCCAGGGCGGGAAAATTCCCGCCTAAGGCACCCAGGTCGACTTGGTAGTCGACCTGGGCTAGCCAGGTCGATAGGGCTATCGACAGGGCTGTCGACTGGGCTGTCGACCTGGCCCCAGAGCCAGGTCGAACCCAGCCCACCCTGGCTGGCCTGGTCTGTGTTTGGTCGATTTTCTGAGCCTTACTTTGTCACGAGGGCTAGGTGTCAGCTCCTGATTGGTCTCTCTTTCGAATGAATGGCTACGATTAACCCAAGCTACATCGATGGTCCTAATCAGTTCATAAACTCTATAAAAATGACCCTAGACTCTACCTAATCTATTCATTCAAAAATAAGAATGAGGCCATCATGCTGCTGAGGAACGACTAGGAGTAGCCACCAATTTGAGAAACGATTAGGAGACAAACTCTAAAGCATAAAGCAACTACAAGTTAAACTTAAACAAATCAAATCAACGCCTACATCAAAGGAATAGCATCTCCAAATCCAGAATTCAGATTCCTGAATTGAAGAATTCGTCACACGATTGTAAGTAGAGTACTATTCCGATGTGAATAAATAACTGTGTTTGATTTGTACACTTGATTTGTGGTGATAGTAATTCATATTTGTGTGTTGTTATGATTCTAATCGATTTGGAATATTGTGATGTAACGATTGGATATTCGCAAGTATGTAATTCATGATAAAAACTACATGTTTGCGGTAGTTTATTTGAGATTTATGCAAGTATACGATTGGATATTCGCAAGTATGTAATTCATGTTGAAGCTACATGTTTGTGGTTGTTTAATTGAGATTCATGCAAGTATGTGGTTTTGCTACAATGCCAACATAATGTATATTTTTATCACTTTTTGTGTAATTGGATCAAATTTGGGGTATTATGATTCATATGAAATTTGTTGGAATTGGCATCATGATCTATGTATAAAACCATACTTTTGTATTAGAAACAAAAGTAAGCCTCTTTGTGAACTTAGGATGATTTTATAAATATGACTAGGCTATGTTTGGTATTATGCCTAATTGGAAAAACATGTTAGGCCTATATTGTTAACAAGAATTATATGATAATATATGTGACACATGGCTAAGTTAGATTTACATTCCAATTGCAAGTTTGCATGAATAAAGTAAAAACCATGATTTCATGTTTAGGAATATTTATGCCATGATTACATGAATAGATCAAAAACCATGATTTCATGTTTGGGTATATTTGTGCCATGATTATGTGAATAGATTAAAAATCATGATTAAGTTGGAATAATTCTAGTTGAACTATACTTTTGTATTAGTAACAAAAGTAAGCACCTTTGTAAACATATAGTAATTTTATAAACATGATTTGCTTATGTTTGACATTATGCCTAAGTAAAAATATAGGTTTATGTTGTAGTTAAGACTATGGGTCAATAATGATATCTAATTTAGTTAGATTCCTAACTTAACTGCAAGTTTACATGGTTTGATTCATGTCACTTATGCTTTATGACCAAAGTATATGTTACTACAATGCAAGTACACCAGTTTCTATTTTGTAGTTTCAACGTTATGCTGCAAGTTCATGCGTTCACATTTCCCTTTTTGTGTATATAATCACGTTTTAAGCCTCCACTTTTTCACGTGGCTAAGTTGGGCTTAAAAAGGCTAAGCCCAACATATATTATAATAAACGAACGTATTAAACGGGGGAAATAGCGTTGGGCCAAATTAATTAATAAATGAAAATATAAAAGTAGAGGGGCCCAAATTCAAGAATGGGTTGGGCCCATGATTGGTGTAAACCTTTACACCATTAGCTTAAATTGATTTTTAATAATGGGCCGCAAATATTTACATATAAGAAAATAAAGAAGAAAGACAAAATATGTAAATGTAGAAAATACGATGTGTTTAACCCGAGGTTGGATTGAGTTATGATGTAAACCTGCCCGGAACCGCCCGGCTGTCCAGTAGTCACAACAATACCTATCCAATGTGGGTGGTTAAACATGGAGCCCAATAAGGACCCGAGGTTAGACTGAGTTGTGGCGTAAGACTGCCCGGACCCAACCGGCAACAGGCAGCCACAACAATACCTGTCTAATGTGAGAGGTCAAGGCTTTAATAAGACAATTAAGGCTGAGTCAGGATTGATAGGATTAAGTAAATTATATTAATACTTAATCAAAATGGAACATGCTAAACTAAACAGACTGATTGGGGGTTAGGTTTATAAAACACTTAACCAACTTAGCATGTTGGCTAGAAATAGAAAACCTAGCAGTGGGGGACCCTTTTCAGCAGTAACCCTATAAGGTGTATCATGATACCCTGAAACTAGGCAGGGTGGGGCACGATTACTGGGCTGACTGTAAGAGGTCAAATCGACGGCGGTGGTGTAGCAGTGTAGGTTCTAACGGGGTGCGGGCGTGCACACACTCCGGCGCAGAAAAATAAGGCACTGGGCACTAGTAGCATACCTGTGCATTCTAGGGTTGTGTCGGGCCGCCGCCATGGGACTTGATACACCCCATGGTGGGACCAGCATAGGTAACTACAACATCGGGGGCCGTAAGACACATGTAACTATGCGAGTAGGAGCCGATCATCATGAAATGGATCACTTCACCCTGATTATGGGGTGCCTATTGGGAACTAGTTATTATGGGTACAGAGATTAATATGGGGTACGATAGTATATTCGACCCTAGACAACTTAACTAAGTTTATGGTGCTTTCCCATTTCTAGTTTATACTTATCATACCCAGTTCTTTATTCATAGACTGAATAGTCCTAGACTTACTCAGGCTTTATGTCTGACTCTACTTTTCTTTCGTCTTCTTTTCTTCCGTTCCCCCCCCCCCAGGTCCACAGGGAGGGAATACCGTAGCTTGACCAGTCTTCATATCCAGCTTGAAGAGAAAGAATGTATTGCTTGGATCTTTTCGTTTTGGACTATGGCTTTGGACAGCAACTATGGGACTTTTGCAGTTTATTTATGTTTTCTTTATGCTTCTTTAAATAATGTAATCAAGACAGTTATGAAGATGTTATGTTTTTGGAGGTATTGTAAGACAATTATGGTATGGTTGTTGTAACACGTATTTTTAATGAAATAAAAGTTGTTGTTTTTCCGCTGTTCAAAAATATGTGTTCTTATATCTGTCTTGTATATCTGTGACTTATACTTATAAACCTCCACCAAAATTAGGGCATTCCCTTTGAGAGTGACCCTAACGGAGGTGGGGTGTTTCACTTGGTATCAGAGCATAGGTTTACCAGATAAGATAAAAAGTTTTGAAAATTTATTTTCAAAAAAGGAAATTTAAAGAAGCATTTTTAAAAGATAAAATATTATTTTGTTTTAAAAGGCAAAGTCCCCCCCCCCCAAAGCCATAGGTACTATCTCTTATCCTTCGTTTTGAATCTATCCTTTTTGTTTCAGCATGTCCGAAGAACTTAACTTGCCAGAGGGTGTACCAATACCTGGTTGGTTTAGACGGTTCTTAGAAGCAAGGGCCACTCAGCCAGGTCCTACCGTTCCTCCTCCTCCAGCTGCAGGAAATCATCCAGCTGCAGCGGCACCTCTTCCTCCACCTCCTCCACGGGGAAACACTTTTGCTAAGATATGTAAAGATTTTAAAGCTATGGGAGGAAAGGATTTCCATGGAACTGAGTCCTTCGTGGCAGCCAGAAATTGGCTGCAAGAAACCAAGGACTTATTCATCATCTTTGAGGTATAAGATAGACAGAAAGTACAACTGGCAGTATGGCTACTAAAGGGCGAGGCTTCCTACTGGTAGGAAGTCACTAAAGCAGAAAGACCAGTGGAGACATGGGAGGACTTTAGGGCAAGGTTTGAGGCTAAATTTCTCTCAGATGCGGAAAGGAGTTTGCAGTTGGAAAAATTCTTATTTCTTAAGCAAGGGAACAAGACAGTCAGAGAGTATGTTAATCAGTTCGATGAGCTGGCTAGGTTTGGGCTGGACCTAGTCAACACCCCGCACAAGAAGGCTCTCCGTTTTGTCAAAGGGTTGAATGAGCCATTACACAGTTTGGACATGACCCATATACCCATGGGAGCTACATATGAAAGGTTGGTACAAATGGCATTGCTAAACGAAGAGGATAAGGGCAAGAAGGAGACAAAGGCAGAAAGCTCTCAAGGGAAGAAAGAGGGTTTGCAGCCTAAGAAGACAGACTTGAAGAAAGGCGGGAAAGGCAACAAAGAGAAGAGGAAGTGTAATTTCTGTGGCAAAGTGGGGCACTTAGTGAAAGATTGTCGGAAAAAGAAGGCCAAAGAGAATGGTGGGTGCTTTTCTTGCGGTGAGACAGGCCACAGGGCTAAGGACTGCCGAAAGAAACGAGGACAGGGGCAGGGGTCTGGATCCACCTCAGGGGCACAAGTTCATGTGCTAGAAGCGCCACCTCTGCAACAACGAGGTATAAATACTTCTGTAGAAAGTGTAGTTTATCTTTATGATCACCCCGTTCGCACTTTATTTGATTCTGGCGCATCACACTCCTTTATCTCGTCTGCTTTAGTAGAAT
This sequence comes from Allium sativum, assembly GCA_030737875.1. Taxonomy (NCBI): domain Eukaryota; kingdom Viridiplantae; phylum Streptophyta; class Magnoliopsida; order Asparagales; family Amaryllidaceae; genus Allium; species Allium sativum. The sequence goes on from CM060915.1 coordinate 559,937,509, forward strand.
CTCTGCACCTAAAAACTAGTATGGCAGAGGACCCCCTAATTGTTTCAAACCCAATTGGGGGCCCAGCTCATTTGTCTATGATCTGCTTGGGATTGAAAATTTCTATTCTAAGCGTAGAATTTCAATGTAGTGCCTTTGTTTTGGGCTTTTCGGGATATGGTTTGATTTTGGGCATGGATTGGCTATCCAGTAATAGGGCCATCCTTGATTGTGAGAAAAGGGTTGTTAGGCTCCTAACCCAGCTCGGTAATACTTTGGAAATTTCTTGTAATCCCTCGTATGCGGTTATGCTGAGTTACCTTGAATCGCTAGATGCCTCTGTTGAAAATTTGCAATCAGTTAGAGTGGTCCGGGAATATCCGGATGTCTTCGAAGAGGTGAAGGGCTTGCCTCCGAAGCGGGAGATAGACTTCCGCATATACCTGGTAGATAATGCAAAGCCCGTTGCGTTGCCCGTTAGACACATGGCTCCACGGGAAAGAAAAGAGCTCAGTAAACAGATTAAAGAGCTTCTAGAGAAGGGGTTCATTAGGAGGAGCATTTCAGAATGGGGCGCTCCAGTGGTGTTCGCTACAAAGGCGGATGGTTCACTCCGTCTATGTGTTGACTATAGGGAGCTCAACAAGCTAACGAAAAAGAATAGGCACCCTCTCCCCAGAATTGACGATTTGTTTGATCAGCTTGTAGGAGCGTCCGTTTTCTCCCAACTCGATTTAGCGACCGGTTTTCATCAGCTAAGGGTGGCTGAAGATAGTATCGATAAAACGGCATTCAGAACCTCAGACGGCTTCTTTGAATGGCTTGTCATGCCTTTCGGCTTGACAAATGCACCTGCTTACTTCGTGGACCTGATGAGTAGGGTATTCAGAGATTTCCTCAACAAGTTCGTAGTGGTCTTCGTAGACGATATCCTTATCTTCTCAAAGAGTGAAGAGGAACATGCTCAGCACTTAAGAGCAATCATGGAAACTCTGCAAGTCCATCAGCTAAAAGCCAAATTCTCCAAATGCCACTTTTGGAGAGAAGAAGTGAGGTTCCTTGGGCACATAGTATCCAAACAAGGGTTAGCAGTGGACCCTGCTAAGGTAGTGGCGGTACAGGATTAGAAGACACCAAGGAATGCAACTGAGGTCCGAAGTTTTCTAGGACTAGCAGGTTTCTATCGAAAGTTCATAAGGGAATTTGCGAAAATCTCAGCTCCTCTCACGAAATTGACCAAGAAGAATCTAGTGTTCAATTGGGACTTGGATTGCGAGTTTGCTTTCCAGCGACTAAAAAGGGCTCTTACAACAGCCCCAGTTTTGACGTTGCCAGATGGGAGCAAGATGTTCACTGTTTATACAGATGCATGTGGGACAGGGCTAGGCGCCGTCTTAATGCAAGAAGGAAGGGTAGTAGCTTATGGCGGGAGACAGTTGAAAGTGCACGAAAAGAACTACCCAACCCACGATCTTGAGTTAGCTGCCATCGTCTTTGCACTCAAGTCTTGGCGACACTATCTCCTAGGTGAGAAGTTCGAACTTTACACTGACCATAAATCGTTGAAATATCTTTTCTCGTAGAAAGATCTTAACTTGAGGCAACAGAGATGGATGGAGTTTCTTGCCTCGTATGATTTCGAGATCTTTTACACTCCGGGAAAAGGCAACGTAGTGGCAGACGCGTTGAGCCGAAAGAAATTGACCCTAAGCCCGCTGTTTGTTGAAAGACAAAGCCTAGAGTTTATATCCAGCTTCGACTTTAGGCCTTCCTCCGATTTTGTACCAGGCTTGCTAGCATCTCTCGAAGTGTGCCCGACTTTAGTGGACTCAATAGGGACAGCACAACGCGAAGACCCTCAACTCATGGAAACGATTGATAAGCTAATTAGGGGTAAGACTTCGAGTCACCTCAACAGATACTCCATCGAAGATAAGGGTTTGCTAAGGCGAGACGGAAGACTGTGCGTCCTTGACTTCGGAGGGACGTGGGAAGACCATCTTCCTTTGGTGGAATTTGCCTACAACAACAGCTATCAAGCAACCATCGGAATGGCGCCCTTCGAAGCTTTATATGGAAGACCGTGCCGATCGCCCACTTGTTGGTGGGAGTCTACTGATAAACTCATACTTGGACCAGATATGATCCGAGAAACTACAGAGAAAGCAGACTTAATACGAAGAAGGATGAAGACGGCCCAAGACAGACAAAAGTCCTACGCCGACAAGAGAAGGACCGACCTTGAATTTGAGGTTGGAGACAGAGTTTTTCTCAAGGTATCTCCGCTAAGGAACGTTGTTCGTTTTGGAACCACAGGAAAGCTAGCACCAAGGTTCGTAGGGTCATTCCCTATCATCGAGAAAATTGGGAAAATGGCCTATAGATTAGAGCTACCCGAAAAGCTGGCCGGAGTTCACAACGTTTTTCATGTTTCACATCTCCGAAAATGTCTACATGAGTCTGCTGAAGTGGTAGAGCCAAATATCCTAGAAGAAGCTGAAGTGGAGCGCGAAGCAACCGGGAGGAAAGTTCCAACCCGCATATTAGGAACGGAAGTGAAGAAGCTACGCAACCGCGAAGTCAAACTCGTCAAAGTTCAGTGGAGCGACGCCGAGGGAGACGCGACTTGGGAAACTGAAGCTAGAATACGCACTGCCTACCCTTTTCTTTTCGAGGGTACATCCTTGATCTTTCTTTTTCCTTAAGTTGCGCTTTTATCTATCTTTTTAGGTATATTTCCTCGACCTTATCTTTTAGGTAGAAACCCTTTGGATGAAAACATGTAATTGAAACATGTTATGGATGATGGTTGTAAGTGGTTGCAAGTGATTGCTAGTGGTTGCTCGTGGTTGCATATACACACACAATCTAGGTTTTAGATCGGCTCAGTCACTTCATATTGCATATGCATATATGTTTGCATTTGTATATGGTTGAACTTTAATGTGTTGTCATATGGATGTTGCATTTGTATGAATGATTGTGCACTCATGTAGAATCATGAATAGGAAAATTTGCATACATAATGGATTCATGGCACTTACATAATTCGCATTAAGGAGGTCAACTGAATCAGTAGACCGCCTGATTTTGCATTAGATAAGTACACGTACACACACACACTTCGCATATGATCATGAAGCATTAGAAGTCTTTTAAGGACAATGGATGCTCGTGTTTGATGGATGAGTAGATGGATGATTGGATGTTAGGATATACATTCCTCCTAACTTGAAGATTTCGGGGACGAAATCCTTTTAAGTGGGGGAGAATGTAACACCCCGTGAATTCTATAACCGTGAAATTCACAAATTAAAGTATAATTAATTTCAAATCAAAGAATTAAGGGAAACGGGATAGGTTGTTGTGTTCTTCTCGGAAAAATACGCGAAATAGAGTCCGAGTTTTCGAAAAACGGAGTCCGTATGAAGAAGATATGGCCTCCGGAAGTTTCAGAATTCAGGTTAAAATTCAAACAGACGAAAACAGCTCAGAAAACAAGTTTAAAATTCAAAATCGGGCCCAATTGGCCAGGGCGGGAAAATTCCCGCCTAAGGCACCCAGGTCGACTTGGCAGTCGACCTGGGCTAGCCAGGTCGACAGGGCTGTCGATAGGGCTGTCGACTGGGCTGTCGACCTGGCCCCAGAGCCAGGTCGAACCCAGCCCACCCTGGCTGGCCTGGTCTGTGTCTGGTCAATTTTCTGAGCCTTGCTTTGTCACGAGGGCTAGGTGTCAGCTCCTGATTGGTCTCTCTTTCGAATGAATGGCTACGATTAACCCAAGCTACATCGATGGTCCTAATCAGTTCATAAACTCTATAAAAATGACCCTAGACTCTACCTAATCTATTCATTCAAAAATAAGAATGAGGCCATTATGCTGCTGAGGAACGACTAGGAGTAGCCACCAATTTGAGAGACGATTAGGAGACAAACTCTAAAGCATAAAGCAACTACAAGTTAAACTTAAACAAATCAAATCAACGCCTACATCAAAGGAATAGCATCTCCAAATCCAGAATTCAGATTCCTGAATTGAAGAATTCGTCACACGATTGTAAGTAGAGTACTATTCCGATGTGAATAAATAACTGTGTTTGATTTGTACACTTGATTTGTGGTGATAGTAATTCATATTTGTGCGTTGTTATGATTCTAATCGATTTGGAATATTGTGATGTAACGATTGGATATTCGCAAGTATGTAATTCATGATAAAAACTACATGTTTGCGGTAGTTTATTTGAGATTTATGCAAGTATACGATTGGATATTCGCAAGTATGTAATTCATGTTGAAGCTACATGTTTGTGGTTGTTTAATTGAGATTCATGCAAGTATGTGGTTTTGCTACTATGCCAACATAATGTATATTTTTATCACTTTTTGTGTAATTGGATCAAATTTGGGGTATTATGATTCATATGAAATTTGTTGGAATTGGCATCATGATCTATGTATAAAACCATACTTTTGTATTAGAAACAAAAGTAAGCCTCTTTGTGAACTTATGTTGATTTTATAAATATGACTAGGCTATGTTTGGTATTATGCCTAATTGGAAAAACATGTTAGGCCTATATTGTTAACAAGAATTATATGATAATATATGTGACACATAGCTAAGTTAGATTTACATTCCAATTGCAAGTTTGCATGAATAAAGAAAAAACCATGATTTCATGTTTAGGAATATTTATGCCATGATTACATGAATAGATCAAAAACCATGATTTCATGTTTGGGTATATTTGTGCCATGATTATGTGAATAGATTAAAAATCATGATTAAGTTGGAGTAATTCTAGTTGAACTATACTTTTGTATTAGTAACAAAAGTAAGCACCTTTGTAAACATATAGTAATTTTATAAACATGATTTGCTTATGTTTGACATTATGCCTAAGTAAAAATATAGGTTTATGTTGTAGTTAAGACTATGGGTCAATAATGATATCTAATTTAGTTAGATTCCTAACTTAACTACAAGTTTACATGGTTTGATTCATGTCACTTATGCTTTATGACCAAAGTATATGTTACTACAATGCAAGTACACCAGTTTCTATTTTGTAGTTTCAACGTTATGCTGCAAGTTCATGCGTTCACATTTCCCTTTTTGTGTATATAATCACGTTTTAAGCCTCCCCTTTTTCACGTGGCTAAGTTGGGCTTAAAAAGGCTAAGCCCAACATATATTATAATAAACGAACGTATTAAACGGGGGAAATAGCGTTGGGCCAAATTAATTAATAAATGAAAATATAAAAGTAGAGGGGCCCAAATTCAAGAATGGGTTGGGCCCATGATTGGTGTAAACCTTTACACCATTAGCTTAAATTGATTTTTAATAATGGGCCGCAAATATTTACATATAAGAAAATAAAGAAGAAAGACAAAATATGTAAATGTAGAAAATACGATGTGTTTAACCCGAGGTTGGATTGAGTTGTGATGTAAACCTACCCGGAACCGCCCGGCTGTCCAGTAGTCACAACAATACCTATCCAATGTGGGTGGTTAAACATGGAGCCCAATAAGGACCCGAGGTTAGACTGAGTTATGGCGTAAGACTGCCCGGACCCAACCGGCAATAGGCAGCCACAACAATACCTGTCTAATGTGAGTGGTCAAGGCTTTAATAAGACAATTAAGGCTGAGTCAGGATTGATAGGATTAAGTAAATTATATTAATACTTAATCAAAATGGAACATGCTAAACTAAACAGACTGATTGGGGGTTAGGTTTATAAAACACTTAACCAACTTAGCATGTTGGCTAGAAATAGAAAACCTAGTAGCGGGGGACCCTTTTCAGCAGTAACCCTATAAGGTGTATCATGATACCCTGAAACTAGGCAGGGTGGGGCACGATTACTGGGCTGACTGTAAGAGGTCAAATCGACGGCGGTGGTGTAGCAGTGTAGGTTCTAACGGGGTGCGGGCGTGCACACACTCCGGCGCAGAAAAATAAGGCACTGGGCACCAGTAGCATACCTGTGCATTCTAGGGTTGTGTCGGGCCGCCGCCATGGGACTTGATACACCCCATGGTGGGACCAGCATAGGTAACTACAACATCGAGGGCCATAAGACACATGTAACTATGCGAGTAGGAGCCCATCATCGTAAAATGGATCACTTCACCCTGATTATGGGGTGCCTGTTGGGAACTAGTTATTATGGGTACAGAGATTAATATGGGGTACGATAGTATTTTCGACCCTAGACAACTTAACTAAGTTTATGGTGCTTTCCCATTTCTAGTTTATACTTATCATACCCAGTTCTTTATTCATAGACCGAATAGTCCTAGACTTACTCAGGCTTTATGTCTGACTCTACTTTTCTTTCGTCTTCTTTTCTTCCGTTCCCCCCCACCAGGTCCACAGGGAGGGAATACCGCAGCTTGACCAGCCTTTATATCCAGCTTGAAGAGAAAGGATGTATTGCTTGGATCTTTTCGTTTTGGACTATGGCTTTGGACAGCAACTATGGGACTTTTGCAGTTTATTTATGTTTTCTTTATGCTTCTTTAAATAATGTAATCAAGACAGTTATGAAGATGTTATGTTTTTGGAAGTATTGTAAGACAATTATGGTATGGTTGTTGTAACACGTATTTTTAATGAAATAAAAGTTGTTGTTTTTCCGCTGTTCAAAAATATGTGTTCTTATATCTGTCTTGTATATCTGTGACTTATACTTATAAACCTCCACCAAAATTAGGGCATTCCCTTTGAGAGTGACCATAACGGAGGTGGGGTGTTTCAGTCTACAATATAGAATAGATTTCATGGCCATCACCTAAGAATCTCCCTATGTACCGGTTACACTATTATCCCTCAAAATTAAACTTTTCATTATATTTCTTATTCGATCTAAGTTGAGAGAAAAAATACTATCAACTGGCTAAAAATTGTAAACTTATTTTGTTGTATCATTTGAAAATGAGTCGTGTTTCAAAATAAAATAAAAAATGGCATGTTAGTACAGTCTAAAATGCATGATGGTCCTATTCAAATGGCTGAAAATGAAATGAAAGAAAAAGGGAAAATGAATGAAATGCGGACTCCCCCCCCACCCCCCACATTAGAACTAAACAGTGCCCACACTGTGAACGTTTCCTAAATTTGAAAGATCGTACCCAAAGGTGAATGAGATGCAAAATTATTTGAAGAATGAAATGGAGTTCAGCCACTATATGCGAATGAAAATCATACGTACAACGATATATGTGTTTGCGATGCATGCGACGCAAAGAATTCCACCAACTTTTTCCCTCACACTTGGTTCTTGCCCTATGAGTCCCATTCCCACTATGTCTAGGCATATTTTCTAATAAGCGCAGGTTTTTGAAAACCATCTCATGTTTAAACCTAGATTTATAGTTTTGGAGATAAATATCCAGGGTCATCCTAACATGAAGTTTTTCAACAAAGCTAACATTCCAAAAATAGTTCATGTGTTCAACAAATTTATCAGTGTAATTTTTCAAAAATTTGTGATCGTATACAAATTCAGTGAAATTTGAATTTTGAGTGTTGTTCAAGACTATGTAATCACAATTCTCAGTTGACGACGTGTTTCTGACACTGACCATTTCATGTTCGTTTGAAATTTTCTCAAAGTTAATTTTTTCAAAGATGGATTGGTGACTTGATTCTATTTCAGAATCTTGGTCATTCGAAGAAGAAAGTTTCGGTAAGGTAAGTGAAGGCGGTACAGGTATAGAGTATGGGATGTTGGGATTGCCAACATTAAAAGAAGGGATATTGACGGGGTTTCCGACCTCATAAGAAGAGATGTTGGGGTTGCCAACATTCGAAGAAGATGGAGGTTTGGAAGGTTCAGAAAAATCGGTCTTTGTTGTCATTGGAAGAGCATCAAGATTTTGATTTGAGGTTCGGATTGAAGAGTTATTGGGAGTGCCGAAATTAATTTCAAATGTTTTTTTGAACCTAGTGGTGCTAACCGGGTTGACCGAATTATCGCTTTCATCCTCATACAGTCCAAAAAAATCATGTTCATTAAAATCCTTTTCCAATTTTGAATTGAAAAATTCAACATTTTCATTTTGTTCAATTTCAAGAATTTCAAGTTTCTCGCAGCCTGAAAGAGGAAGGTCAAAATCTAAGCTTAAATCTTCTTCTTGAAAAGAATCGAAGTCCAAATCACTTGCTGAATTGTGAACAACTTCATTTAGATGGTTATTCTCAATTTCAAAAGTCGTTATTTGAAAATTTTCGTTGTCACTACGAGTTGAATTATATTCTGATTCAAGGCTTGTTTGAATTTGATTTTGTTGCTCTTGTTGTTCTTTATAAGACGCCATTAAACAAAGAAGTTCATCCATCTTTTTATTTAGCCTTTCCGCCCTCTCATCAAAATTACATTCTTCAGAGTCGTTGATTTGAGAGCTCTCGCTTGGGATTTCTTGATTTTCAAAATAGTTTGAATTTTCAGAAAATTGAAATTGAGATTGGAAATCATTTTGATTTTGAAAATTAGGTTCGTAACCAAAATTGTTAAAATTGGTGGGAAAATTCCAATTTTGGTCATTCTCAAGATGTGGATATGTGTTGTAGTTTTGAAAATTCTGATCGATTTGAAAATCATTTTCAAAATTATTTTCGAATTGGTTTCCAACCCCATATTGATGTTGATCAAAGGTACGTTGCGATTCAAAACCGTTTTGATGTGGATGTGGCCCATAATCAAAATTGTTAAAATTTGAATTGAAATTGCAATTTCGATCATATTCATGATTTTGAAAATGTTGGTCAGTTGGAAAATTTTGAAAACTGTTTGCATTGAGCTCAGGAAATTTTGGAAAATTTTGCCTCATGAGTTGTAATTCATATTCATACTCTTCAAGAGGACGTCTACTCCGATTATTATCCCACATTTCCCTCAGAGATTTTTTTGAATCAGACATTTGAATGTAACCAAGGGAAGACATAAATTATTCTCACTTCAAAATAGTATAAAATACTAAGTTGCGCTCTATTAATTGACTGCCTCAATTGGAAGGGGGAAGAGGGTCTTATGGTCGTTCACGTATAGTATAAATACTAAGGGATACGACCAATGTTTTACGGGTAGTATGCAACCTCTTTTGCTAGAAGTTCAATAAATTGAACTAATATATATCCGCGATCCAATTATACGAGACAGTCAACTTCACAAACCACCACTTTTCAATTATATTATTTTGCAATGTCTATTTTTATTGTTGAGAACAATGAGAATGAAGATTTCAGTTATGGAAATATCAGTCCACACCAAGTTAATTTAGAAAATTCAGTCACAAAAAAATTGCAGAATTAATTTTTTTACATTCAAGCCGCTGCCCCTGTAGAAGATTTTTACAACAATTTCAATATATTTTTATGTCGCCTCAGCACTTGTAGAGTTCAAAAAAATATTACCGTGGGGTATGGCGGTCCGTCCAGAGAATATTTGAGCTTTACTGTTTGTTTTGCTCGACTCGGATTATTGTTGACGAACTTGTATTCTTCCTTCGCCTTGGTCCTTTGAATTTTTGTTTTGCTTGAAGTTTGTTCGATTGATTCCTTTCTCACCTTTTTTTTTTAAGAATGATATGGTAATTTGAAATCAAAAGGAGAGAATAAAAAGTGAGAGAACTTAAGAAAAAACAAAAGCAAACTCAACAACAAATTGGCAAAACCAAACCCTTCCAATTAAACAGAAAAACCGATCTCTCCATAAAAAATAAAAAATAAAAATCACTCCAATCCAATGACAAATAGAAAGCAACCTTTGCACTCAACAAGAACGTTCCTCACTAAATAATTGTAACCAAAAGCCCACTCTTCCAAAGTGAAAAAAATAAAATAAAAATGACCCGCACAAAATGGTCAACCCAACAACTTAGAAACTCACACCTAAAACAGGAAGGGCAATCCTAGAAGCCACCATACAATTCAGTAAACCACCACCCTCACAAAAAAAAAGTACCAATTACAAACCAATTCTCCAATGTACTAGGCTTGGCAAAATGGAAACAAATACCCCCAATTTAAAACCGACCTAATGCCCAGAAATAAACAATCAGCAAAAGGAAAAGAATCAAGTCTGAATTAAACAGAAAATTACGCCCTCTTTATTTTCTTTCCCAGAAAATTGCTATATAAATCACACACTCAAAAGGAAAAGTCAACAAAGAAACAAAGGAAATATGTCTCTTCTTCTATTATATGCCCCACTTTATTTCAGGAAATACATCCCATACGATTTCCTCAAAACAAAGAAAAATTCAAACACGCCTCTCTCAAATTGAACTAGTTCCAATCTTTATAAACAAAAAATCCTTTGGGTTTCCGATTACGATTTGGTATCGAGGTTTTCTAGGGTTTCAAAATTGGTCTCGGTGATGGTTTGCAAAATTGTGCTATGCGGCTATGTGGGAGCATGATTGGACAGCAGGACTTGGAGGTTATGGACGTTTCGAACTAGATGTGATGACAAATGCGCTGGTGAGAGGAAGCGATGGGAAGGGCTTGGCTCTGATTCAGGGGATAGTTGGTTGAAGAAGATGGTTCGAGGGTTGATGGATGTGAATATTGGGAGGCCAGAACACGCGGTTGCCTGATGTGAGGAAAGTGGTTGTAATTGAACAGTTTGGCTGTGGATTAAATGGGTTGCGGAGGTGGATGATGTATGCTTGGAGCAGTGTTTTGGCATGGAGGGGCTTCGGATCTGGGCGGGTTGGATTTCGTGTGTGCGATGACAAAGTGGGGTTCGGCAGAGGAAGAACGTGAAGATGGAGGAGGAGCAGTGGTTTGTGGGTTGGAAACAGTTTGTGAATTTGAAGTTGGTGAATTCGATTTTTGGGATGGAGGATGAAGTGGCATTCAGGTTGAACAAGGATGAAGATTGGGATCGTGGACAGCAATATAAGAGATGCGTTTGTGGTGGAGGGCTGAATTGGTAAAACGTGCGTATGGAGGCGTTTGGACGTGGGGGAGATTTCGACTGTGTTTTGTTTTGAACGAGGGTATGATGATGGCGCTTTGCTGGAAGAGGAGAGATCGTTGACGGTGGGTATTTGATGTTTGTTGTAGTGATGGTAGAGTTTATGGATGTGGTGCAATGGAAGTGGGGCAATGGATCAGGATGGCAACGTTTGCAGCGAATTGGAGTATGGTGAAACAGAGGTGGTGGTTGATTGGCAGGAGTATGTGACAGATGGGGGTAGTCAAGAAGAAAATTGGAAAGAAGGAAATTTGTATATATATATATATTTTAAATTGTTGTAAAGAAATCAGATGCAAACAATGTAAATGGAGAGGGAAGAAATTATGGAAAGGACTTGGGGAAAAAAAAGCAAAGAATCAATGAAAAATGGAATTTTTTTTTCTTTTACTTGCTAAAAAGAAGGAATGTGAATATTGGAAAAGGAATAAAAGAAAGAAAGAAATCCAAGAAAAAGGGCATTTTTTTTAATATATGAAAGAAATCAAAAGCAAGGAAAAATAAAAAAAATAACACAAATCAAAAATTAAATAAATAATAAAATTTAATTGTTACCTCCCCGGCAACGGCGCCAAAAACTTGTTCGTCACTTTCCTATGAATTAGAAAAGCGCGATATTTAAATTAAATTACTACAAGCATACAGGTGTGTAGCTTACAGGTCGAACACAGGGAGGTAAATTAAAATCAAATTATTTATCTAATCTCTTGGGCGAGTTAGACGATTTTCGAGGTTGGTTTTTGAAAACAATAAAAATTGAAACTGCGATCCGATTCAGAACAAATCTAATTGAACCAACGATCAAACCACAACTATCAATTGGAAATTAAAATGCAAATCAGAAATAAAATGCAGAAAGTAAAATTTTAGGAAAAGAAGAACAACAAAAAGTAAAATAGGATTGTCGTTGAAACTAATCAAACGACTAATCACTAAAAAAAATGTAAAATACAATTGGTGCTCTACCGAATCTAATCGTGTAGACAACACTAATCGCTAAGAAAATAGAACAATGCTAGAAAATAAAAGAACAGAACTTTTATTAATGTAATAGAAGATAGAAAATGAGATATAGGATACTTGTTACAATGGGTATACATGTGCTTTTATAGGTGAAATTGGCCAAACGCTAATCAGATTTGTATGAATATATGGGCCTCTTTTCCAAGAATTATTATCGTATCCCATGCCTTTCTTGACTAAGCTTGTTTGGAAATAATCTCTAAGAATATCTGCGCATATCATGGTGAATACCTTCCATATCTTCCAAATCTTCCATGTGGCTAATTGATTGACAAAAGATTTGCATGTGATTAATTCTTCCAAACATGGACTCATGTTAGACTTCAAAAGCATATAAGAAAAAATCTTCCATATCTTCCATGTGGCTAATGTGAACACAAACATCTTCCAATGACATCTTTTGAGACCTTTTCTACCAATCTTCTTCTAATGTGACCAATGTGAACACATCTAGTCTCCAATGAAAGCTCTTATGCACTTCTTCAAGTAAATGGCATTTATTCTTCACTTTTAAGGATGAATGAGGTCTGGTCAACATATCTATAAAAACAACAATAAAATACCCAGCGTAACATTTATTTATATACAAAAAAGATAAAATATAGGTGCATAAATTAACATATTTCTATGCTGATCAGTTGGCGCCTTCCTGCTTGGATTCCGACCTCCCCGATGATCAATAACCGATCATCACCGTACCCGTTTGAAGAGCTTGGACTCCTCTTCGATTTTACTTTGGATTCATGTTTCAATTTATCATGGATCGTGATATTTTAATGAATTAAAGAGGGAGCATTTCGGCCATTCATTGGCAAAGAACGACGGCTGCAAAAATTAGAATTAGCGTTGGGTATAGTACGGTGTATTTATACCGTATGTGAAGCGTATTTTATTTTATTTTAATTTATTTAATTTCCAAATTTATCTGTATGTTGCTACCAACTCCAAATCAAACCCAACGAGTGTCGCCCGTAGCTAATAACCCCCATCCCGGACACATTGGAATATGTTTCGTAACCCAATTCGGCTGTTACGATATGTTTTTATTTAAATTAAATTATAAATCATTTAATTATTAAATTCAAACGTACATTTTAAATTACCGGGGCCACATATGAACTCTAAAAATTACAGAAAAATTATTTCTGGTTATGTTCTAACGATATGGTCCTAACAAGACTAATTTCGTCGAATTCTAAGACCGTTTGAAAAATGGCTATTTTCCAGTCAATTAAATTTAACAGAAATGGTCAAAACACATTTTCTTTTACCATGCTCACATATTAATTCAAAAAATTATTAAAATTGAAATTTAGCAATAATTTGACATTCCGGTTCCAACAAAAGTGGTTTCGTCAAAAACCGAGGTCGTTTGAAAAATGACTATTTTCAAGGCCAATATATTTAATTAAAATATATATAAATTCTACAGCGACTTTTCTAAATTTTAAACTGGACATAACTTTCTATTTTCAAAGTGAAATTTCAATTTTTCAGATTCATTAGAAAGATATTATTAAGCAGATTCAAATATTTCTTGTTCCGCTCAATTCTGATTTAAAATGAATTCTGTACAGTCAGTAAAAGTTCAAATTCAAATTTTTAAAGTGCAGTGCTGTTTTAAACTCCTTTTATAATTAAATTGAATTTATTCTTTTTAGTTTCGATTTGAATAAATTTTTGGTCGTTATTATTTTAAAATAAATAATTTTAAATACTAGAATCCATTAAAGTTTCTAAAATAAAAAATTAAATTGGCCCCAAAATTCCGGGTCGTTACATATGGCATTAACCGAGCACCTCTCTTTTGAGCTCAGGGATGTCGGGAACACAAATTCTTCCATTCAATCTCATAACTCCCTCACTATCCACTTGGAAACTGGAGCTTTCGCCCCTTTGAATTCTTTTAATCATCTCTTTAACAAAATTGTCGTTTTTCTGAAGGTAGAGATCTTGTCATTCAACGAAGACGTAACGATAAAAATGGCGATGATTTCATTCTTTCTACTGAGTGCATCAGCTACTACATTAGCCTTTCCCAGCGTATACAGGATATCTAGCTCGTACGCTGCAAGAAATTCTAACCATCGCTGCTGCCTCAAGTTCAGATCTTTCTGGGTGAACAAATATTTCAATGATTGATGATCCGTATACAGTTCGAATTTCTCACCCAATAAGTAATGCCTCCAAATTTTCAAAGCAAAAACGATAGCTAACAACTCAAGATCATGAGTGTAACACCCCACATCCGTTAGTGTCACTCACAAAGGGAATGCACTAAGTTTTGTGGAGCATTTAGGGTAAAAGATGCAGATAAATTACAAAACAGACAGAAATTAAACAACGGAAAATAAAACTTTGCTTTATTGATAAAATAGTTTGTACAAAGATTTCTTTACAATATCCGAGTTTCATCTGTCTTATAAAATAAAGAAGCATCAAACGACATTTATATTTCCCTAAATTTTAGCAAGAGCCAGTCATAGCATCTGATAAGAGAATCCAAGCAAACTTCGACAAATCTTCAAGCTGGGAAAGAGTGACAGTCCAACTTGACCTGAGCTATACTACTCCCTCCTCTACTACCTGGGGGGGGGGGGGGACGGAACAAAAGAAGACGAAAGAAAAACAGAGTCAGACATAAAGCCTGAGTAAGTTCAATAACTTCTAGCTTGTGAACAAGGAAAACAAAACGACATGAATTAACTGAACACAAGATTACACCATGACGATAGGGTCAACAAGATTAGACAAGGTAGTCACAAGATATGCTAAGATAAACTGGATACGCTCTAATACTTTCGCCGCTTCGCTATTTCCTTGTTATACTGGTTTCTATATCTCTGCACCGCCTATCTAGTGTCCCATCCAATAACGATAACGTGATCCCAATTCCTGTATTTTCTATTGCATTCCGGCATACATTCATTATTTATTACCTAGATCAAAAGTAGGGTTTTCTATCAAGTGCTTTCTAGGTTTAACTAGAGTTTTGCGCTATCTGCTGAACGCTTCACGAGTTCAGGGTTTATGCCACCTAGTCCAACTAGGGATTACGCTACCTGTCGAACGATGCCCCCAAGTCTAGGACACACCACCTAGAGTGGTGTATGTTCCTATACTTCCCCATGCATGTATCGCGAATCGTTATCGCTTGTCTAGATGCACATGTCCTATAATGTGCGGTCCGAGTCCTGTGACAGGGCAAATCAAGGAATACAGAACTCGGTCGGGATCTTTCAGATATCTGCCGATGCAGATGCTAAGGTCTGTTTTTATTCCAGTGGTTATCGTCCCACTTGACCCCTCCCTCAACTAATGAAAGGCACAACTTGTAAAATGAGAACTATACGCCGGCCCCCGATGCCCCACTATCGTATGGCCATCCGCAACCATAACTAGATAGCAAGTATATTGTCTTTTGGAGTTCTCCGCCTTTCCACTTCACGTATCTCGATTGACTCAAGATGGATGGTAGACGACGAGTTGCTATCATAGGGCTACCGTTTGCTCGCCGAATCACGTCGGTCCATCCTAGTCTTTAGGTTGCCATGTATTGCAACCAAGGCATACCCCTGGTTCTTCTACGCAGACCTTAACCTCTGTGGGCCCAGGCGGATCATCTGCAGCCTCACAGAGGGATACCAAGTGTACCCTCACGTCCCCTCGAAGCCTCGGGCTTCGTAACCCAATTCGTTGGAGCCTTCTCTCTATTCAGACGGACATTCGTTCCTTCCTGTGTTATACTAAGAATTACTACTTAGTTCCCTTTCCCGTCAATTTGGATAGGTTAAGTGTCATTAGTCAATTCAAGCCAACTTAACCCTCTTCATTCATCCTATTATACTGGTTAAGTGTTATCAGTAATTCATGTTGACTTAACCCACCACAAACCAAGTTATATTGGTTAAGTATTTCTTATTACTTAACCTTACCCATTCACCCTGTATTGATTCAGTGTTCCTTTTTAACTTAACCTTGCCCGTCTGTTTTAACTAACCTGTTATTAACGGTTAAGTATTATCCCTTCATGTTTTAGACTTAACCCTATTCCTTTATCAAAATCTGATGGTTAAGTGTTCAAGTTTACTTAACCCAACGGTCTAGCCCAGCTAACATATCAAATTGGCTAAGTGTATTAAATCTTACTTAACCCCAACCTCTAGTCCAGTTAACATGTTAATTTGGATAAGTGTATTAACTTTACTTAACCCCACCTTCTAGTCTAGTTAACATGTTAATTTGGATAAGTGTTTTCTTAGTTACTTATCCCCTACAAATCTTGTCTTGTTACGATGTTAAGTTTGGTTAAGTGTCCCTATGGACTTAGCCCTCCCATTCTAGCTTAACTGTGTTAAGTTGATTAAGTGTTCCTATGGACTTAACCCTCCCATTCTATCTTAACTGTATGAACCTAACCCCACCTACCAGTCTTGTTATCATGTTGAGTTGGTTAAGTGTCTTAGTTAACTTAACCATAGCATTCTTGTCCTAGCTTTAACTAAATAAATTAAAGCCATGACCACTCACATTAGATAGATATTGTTGCGATTACTGGATGTGTCGGTTGGTTGGTTTACATCGCAACTCAGTCTAACCTCGGGTTAGGCCTATTCATGTTTTCTAGTTCAAAGGGTTTTGATTATTTTCAAATCAGGTTTTGAAAGTAACCATCCCGTCCATCGGATCAGTTAGGGATAGCCAGGGAGAGGAGGAAACTTGTATTTTCCAAACTCAAGCCTAGACACTATCCTCTCTGTCACCCTAGAACTTTCTGGTGTTTCATTAAAAGAGATGTCGTTAATAAATCTTTAACTTGTCTAGATCTATATTTCCTCATTTAGGGCAAATTCTATAAGTAAATTAATCCTAATTTACTTATTTCCCAATTTCTCTTTTAATGTAAATTGTCAACATTTATTCTTACGGCCCATTTTGCCCTCTATATCATGTTTATGCTTTTTGGTATGTAAACCATACCAAATGAAGTGTCACTAACCATGATTCTGCTAATCCTGACAATTACCCCCAATTATGGCCAATTTCAAGTTTATGCCAATATACTTATGGAGCCAAATTAGCTAATCCAATTCTGATTTACATTCTGATTCACGTCAAACAAGACTTATTACTCTAGTTCACTATTCATGTAAATGCTAGATTACACGTCAATACAAGATTCAAATTACACATCTTATAATTCATGTCAAATTTATCCAATTTGCATTTCTATGAACATGCCATAATACATGTTCCCAATTTATGCCAATTTCCAAGTTAAACTACGTTTTAGTAAATTTCATATTTTGCCCCAAATCGCATTCCCACCGTTCGTAAAATCGTGTTTCAATCTAGATTATAAATAAATCTAGATTCGTAGCAAATAGGGAATGAACCAAAGATTGCTAGGAAATGGATAGATATAACAACTGGCATAAAATGGTTTTGAACAAGGACCTAGGTTCAAGAACATGGGTAGACCTAACTTAATAGGTAAATTCCCAAGGTCTAAAACGAAGAATAGACAGAGTAGGTTCAAGAACATGGGTAGACCTAACTTAATAGGTAAATTCCCATAGTCTAAAACCAAAGAAAACCAAGGACAAGCAGAATAAATAATCGGGTTTAACCCCAATCTCAAAATCACAGAACTTAAGCAACACTTTCCTAGTCATGAATCATGGAGGTTTAATCACAGATGTCCTTGTTATGTCATAGGCAATAGTTTATGTTAATCAAAGGCATAGGTTTTGTCAAGGAAGTAATCCTCATAGTCATAGTCACAATCATAGGCAATGTTCATAGTCATAGGCAGTGTCCATAGTCATATGCAAATGTTCATAGTCATAGGCATATGGTTTTTGGGTCCATAGTTTCATAGTCACGGTCTTATTTGTCTTTGAATCATGAAAGTTCTTAATTAGGTCCAAAGAGATAGGCACAGATTCAAATAGAAAGAAAGAGAATTGGCATATTCTTTTATCCCTTTAATTTCATGTCATGAACAAAGAAAAACGTTCAAATCTAGAAATAACTGACTTACAGAGATTTAGATTAGAAAAGAAAGATGGCGTTGCTATGATTCGTAGAAAATCATTCGTTGAAGTCGTTTGAACCTCCTTTTGAATCCTAGCTTGAATCTCTTCTTCTTGAAAGTCTTTTGAGCAGCATCTCCTCGTCTTGTTTTATTATATATATATATTATTTATTTATTTATATATTTTAGAGGAGGAGAAGAAGCCATGTTCACTCAGAATCTTTGCAGCATAAGGGTAGAGAAGAATTGTGAATAGAGGAGGAGACTAGGGCTGTTTATATAGTTGCTCAAGACCTTATCGTACACGCAGCGCTGAGTCAGCATTGAACCTAGTTAAGAAAATAGTCCAGGTTTGCAGATGAATCTAGCCAAATCTTATCGTAAATGCAGTGCTAAGTCAGCATTGGGTCCCACAAGCTGCTTTGGCGCAGAAATTTGAATTTTGAATGTTTGAATTTCTGGAATTTATTTAACTGTTTTATTCACATGAAATATTCTTATATGTATACAATTCCTTTAACGACCATTTTACGCGTATATATATACGCACAACTTTCATTTTATTTTCAAAATTCAAACGATGTTGCACCGTTATTTAATTCTTGCTATATTTCATTTACTATAGCCTTATCTTAAATTTTATCTTTCGTATACATATATTTCTGCATATATATATATATATATTCTCATGTATATACATATATTTTCTTTATTTCCTTATATGTACGTTCTTATCCTTTCTAATTTTGAATATGTATATGTACATATATTTGCATGTTCAGTTGGCCCTCTTTAAAATAGAGATAAAAATTATGTTGCCGCCGGGTTTCGAACCCCCGACCTCCATGTTACAAATCCAATGCCTTAACCAACTGAGCTACAAAGTCTTTTGTTAATAAGTCTTAGAACAATGATAATTATTGTTCTTTCCTTACTTCTCTTTTTCATGTTAGTTACAATACTTAAATTAAACCAATGCATGAATCTTTTTCTTTCAATGTTAATGCATTATGTTTGCAAATCAGTGCAAGCAACATATTTACATCGCATGCAACCAATCCTTTCTTTCTTTCATATATTAATTAATTTTCATTATACATCACCATATTAATCTTATCTGTGGATATATATACATTTTTAATTACATTAAAAATACGGGGTGTTAAATTCTCCCCCACTTAAAAGGATTTCGTCCCCGAAATCTTCAAGTTAGGAAGAATGTGTCCTACCATCCAATCACCCATCTACTCAACCATTCAATCACAGGCATTCATTGTCCTTAAAAGATTTATAATGCTTCCATGTTCATATGCATAGTGTGTGTATATGTCTTTATCTACTGTAAAATCAGGCGGTCTACTGATTCAGTTGACCTCCTTAATGCGAGTCATGTCAGTGCCATGCGTCCAACCATGTATGCAAGCATCCCTAGTTATGTAAATACTATATGCGTGCACGACCATTCATCCATATGCAACACCTATATGATAACATATCAAGTTCAATTTACAAACAAATACATATCTGTAAATGCAATATGAAAGCGTCTAAACTGATCTAGTGCCTAATACGTATGCATATGCATTTACAAGCAACCATTAGCAACCACTTGCAACCATCAACCATAACATGTTTCAAATACATGTTTACATCCATTGGCTTCTACTTAAGGATCGAGGATACGACCTAGGTGATATACTTTGGAAAGGGAGAAACAATTATGCGTAAAGCTCCTAAAACAAAGAAATCAAGGATGCACCCTCAAGGAAAAGGGTATGATGCTAGTATCTAGCCTTCTTGAGCTTTATTCCACTGTATCTTAACTAATTTAACTTCACGATTGTGAAGTTCTGGATCTCCATTTCCAAAATAAACATATTTCAATCACGGTACCAGGTATACGTACTAAGATGATTAGAGGTTTCCCTCTTATCCGGCATGCCATAACTATAAGAGTCGAAAGGTCACTACGTGCTCTTTGAAGTGCCTGCCACAACTATTCATCTCTCATGCCCCAAAGGCCTAAACCAATATCAGACAAGCACCCAAGGAATATCTCCTCCGAATTTAGACGATCTACGTGAGATGATATAAGCAAACTCGATAGCTATTCTCAAATCCCTACTAACCAAAAATAAACTGGTCGGACCACCAATTGGATTTGAGACTCTAGTGGGATCTTTCTACTATACAGGTACTATGATGCAGAGACCCAACTATGGAAGTGGATACGAACAAATGAGAAGCGCTAGAACCTAAGGAAATAGTACGAATAGAAAACTAGACTCTTCCAACCGGACTACCTTTCTCCTAGGTACGCTTGGTGGCGAAAGCTTGTACTTGTCCTTCTTAAAATCTTGTTCCTCGTTCTTGCCCTTGTCCTTAAGTATATGCCCTATCATACCCTAGTAAAGATACTTCCTCTTGCCTTAGGTTTTATAATTTCTTCCTCCTTCGTGTGCTAAGTTTACATCCATGAATTACTCATCCTAGGGTTATGCTCCTTAGCCAAACTCCTCATCCCCTTCTGTGTGTAGTCATGTTGACAAATCTCTCGAAAACTGCCTCCATCGTCCGGAAAACCCTATAAGCTTCGAAAGAAAACTGCCCGTAGATGAAACAACTACGGCTATGGATGGAAGCCGGGTACTACTTTGCCATTCGATGAGGTTACCTCCCAGAAACCCAGGAGCCCCAGAGACTCAAGAAAGAAGGAGATAAGAATTTAAACAGAGGAAGAGAAGATGGTGCGTATGGCTTTGGGGAATATATCTTTAAACATATCTTTTCTCTTGAAAAATGCTTCTTTTAAAAACCGTTTTGAAAATAATTTTTCAAATCCTTTATCTGATCTGGTAACCTTCAGCTCTGATACCACGTGTAACACCCTACTTCCGTTAGTGTCACTCACAAAGGGAATGCACTAAGTTCTGTGGAGCATTTAGGGTAAAAGATGCTGATAAATTACAAAACAGACAGAAATTAAACAGCGGAAAATAAAACTTTGCTTTATTGATAAAATAGTTTGTACAAAGATTTCTTTATAATATCAGAGTGTCATCTATCTTATAAAATAAAGAAGCATCAAACGACATTTATATTTCCCCAAATTTTAGCAAGAGCCAGCCATAGCATCTGATAAGAGAATCCAAGCAAACTTCGACAAATCTTCAAGCTGGGAAAGAGTGACAGTCCAACTTGACCTGAGCTATACTACTCCCTCCTCTACTACCGGGGGGGGGGGGGAACGGAAGAAAAGAAGACGAAAGAAAAACAGAGTCAGACATAAAGCCTGAGTAAGTTCAATAACTTCTAGCTTGTGAACAAGGAAAACAAAACGACATGAATTAACTGAACACAAGATTACACCATGACGATAGGGTCAACAAGATTAGACAAGGTAGTCACAAGATATGCTAAGATAAACTGGATACGCTCTAATACTTTCGCTGCTTCGCTATTTCCTTGTTATACTGGTTTCTATATCTCTGCACCGCCAATCTAGTGTCCCATCTAATAACGATAACGTGATCCCAATTCCTGTATTTTCTATTGCATTCCGGCATACATTCATTATTTATTACCTAGATCAAATCTAGGGTTTTCTATCAAGTGCTTTCTAGGTTTAACTAGAGTTTTGCGCTATCTGTTGAACGCTTCTCGAGTTCAGGGTTTATGCCACCTAGTCCAACTAGGGATTACGCTACCTGTCGAACGATGCTCCCAAGTCTAGGACACACCACCTAGAGTGGTGTATGTTCCTATACTTCCCCACGCATGTATCGCGAATCGTTATCGCTTGTCTAGATGCACATGTCCTGTAATGTACGGTCCGAGTCCTGTGACATGGCAAATCAAGGAATATAGAACTCGGTCGGGAGCTTTTAGATATCTGCCGATGCAGATGCTAAGGTATGTTTTTATTCCAGTGGCTATGGTCCCACTTGACCCCTCCCTCAACTAATGAAAGGCACACCTTGTAAAATGAGAAATATACGCCGGCCCCCGGTGCCCCACTATCCTATGGCCATCCGCAACCATAACTAGATAGCAAGTATATGGTCTTTTAGAGTTCTCCGCCTTTCCGCTTCACGTATCTCGATTGACTCAATATGGATGGTAGACGACGAGTTGCTATCACAGGCTACCGTTTGCTCGCCGAATCACTTCGGTCCATCCTAGTCTTTAGGTTGCCATGTATTGCAACCAAGGCATACCCCTAGTTCTTCTACGCAGACCTTAACCTCTGTTGGCCCAGGCGGATCATCTGCAGCCTCACAGAGGGATACCAAGAGTACCCTCACGTCCCCTCGAAGCCTCGGGCTTCGTAACCCAATTCGTTGGAGCCTTCTCTCTATTCAGACGGACATTCGCTCCTTCCTGTGTTATACTAAGAATTACTACTTAGTTCCCTTTCCCGTCAATTTGGATTGGTTAAGTGTCATTAGTCAATTCAAGCCAACTTAACCCTCTTCATTCATCCTAATATACTGGTTAAGTGTTATCAGTAATTCATGTTGACTTAACCCACCACAAACCAAGTTATATTGGTTAAGTATTTCTTATTACTTAACCTTACCCATTCACCCTGTATTGATTTAGTGTTCCTTTTTAACTTAACCTTGCCCGTCTGTTTTAACTAACCTGTTATTAACGGTTAAGTATTATCCCTTCATGTTTTAGACTTAACCCTATTCCTTTATCAAAATCCGATGGTTAAGTGTTCAAGTTTACTTAATCCTATGGTCTAGCCCAGCTAACATATCAAATTGGCTAAGTGTATTAAATCTTACTTAACCCCAACCTCTAGTCCAGTTAACATGTTAATTTGGATAAGTGTATTAACTTTACTTAACCCCACCTTCTAGTCTATTTAACATGTTAATTTGGATAAGTGTTTTCTTAGTTACTTATCCCCTACAAATCTTGTCTTGTTACGATGTTAAGTTTGGTTAAGTGTCCCTATGGACTTAGCCCTCCCATTCTAGCTTAACTGTGTTAAGTTGGTTAAGTGTTCCTATGGACTTAACCCTCCCATTCTAACTTAACTGTATGAACCTAACCCACCTACCAGTCTTGTTATCATGTTGAGTTGGTTAAGTGTCTTAGTTAACTTAACCATAGCATTCTTGTCCTAGCTTTAACTAAATAAATTAAAGCCATGACCACTCACATTAGATAGATATTGTTGCGATTACTGGATGTGCCGGTTGGTTCCAGGAAGGTTTACATCGCAACTCAGTCTAACCTCGGGTTAGGCCTATTCATGTTTTCTAGTTCAAAGAGTTTTGACTAATTTTCAAATCAGGTTTTGAAAGTAACCATCCCGTCCATCGGATCAGTTAGGGATAGCCAGGGAGAGCAGGAAACTTGTATTTTCCAAACTCAAGCCTAGACACTATCCTCTCTATCACCCTAGAACTTTCTGGTGTTTCATTAAAAGAGATGTCGTTAATAAATCTTTAATTTGTCTAGATCAATATTTCCTCATTTAGGGCAAATTCTATAAGTAAATTAATCCTAATTTACTTATTTCCCGATTTCTCTTTTAATGTAAATTGTCAACATTTATTCTTACGGCCCATTTTCCCCTCTATATCATGTTTATGCTTTTTGGTATGTAAACCATACCAAATGAAGTGTCACTAACCATGATTCTGCTAATCCTGACAATTACGCCCAATTATGGCCAATTTCAAGTTTATGCCAATAAACTTATCGAGCCAAATTAGCTAATCCAATTCTGATTTACATTCTGATTCACGTCAAACTAGACTTATTACTCTAGTTCACTATTCATGTAAATGCTAGATTTACACGTCAATACAAGATTCAAATTACACATCTTATAATTCATGTCAAATTTATCCAATTTGCATTTCTCTGAACATGCCATAATACATGTTCCCAATTTATGCCAATTTCCAAGTTAAACTACGTTTTAGTAAATTTCATATTTTGCCCCAAATCGCATTCCCACCGTTCGTAAAATCGTGTTTCAATCTAGATTATAGATAAATCTAG
The DNA here is from genome assembly GCA_030737875.1 of Allium sativum. Taxonomy (NCBI): domain Eukaryota; kingdom Viridiplantae; phylum Streptophyta; class Magnoliopsida; order Asparagales; family Amaryllidaceae; genus Allium; species Allium sativum. The sequence goes on from CM060915.1 coordinate 559,961,569, forward strand.
ATTCGTAGCAAATAGGGAATGAACCAAAGATTGCTAGGAAAAGGATAGATATAACAACTGGCATAAAATGGTTTTGAACACCGACGTAGGTTCAAGAACATGGGTAGACCTAACTTAATAGGTAAATTCCCAAGGTCTAAAATCAAGAATAGACAGAGTTGGTTCAAGAACATGGGTAGACCTAACTTAATAGGTAAATTCCCATAGTCTAAAACCAAAGAAAACCAAGGACAAGCAGAATAAATAATCGGGTTTAGCCCCAATCTCAAAATCACAGAACTTAAGCAACACTTTCCTAGTCATGAATCATGGAGGTTTAATCACAGATGTCCTTGTTATGTCATAGGCAATAGTTAATGTTAATCAAAGGCATAGGTTTTGTCAAGGAAGTAATCCTCATAGTCATAGTCACAATCATAGGCAATGTTCATAGTCATAGGCAGTGTCCATAGTCATAGGCAATGTCCATAGTCATAGGCAAATGTTCATAGTCATAGGCATATGGTTTTTAGGTCCATAGTTTCATAGTCACGGTCTTATTTGTCTTTGAATCATGACAGTTCTTAATTAGGTCCAAAGAGATAGGCACAGATTCGAATAGAAAGAAAGAGAATTGGCATATTCTTTTATCCCTTTAATTTCATGTCATTAATAAAGAAAAACGTTCAAATCTAGAAATAACTAACTTACAGAGATTTAGATTAGAAAAGAAAGATGGCGTTGCTATGATTCGTAGAAAATCATTCGTTGAAGTCGTTTGAACCTCCTTTTGAATCCTAGCTTGAATCTCTTCTTCTTGAAAGTCTTTTGAGCAGCATCTCCTCGTCTTGTTTTATTTTATATATATTATCTATTTATTTATATATTTTAGAGGAGAAGAAGAAGCCATGTTCACTCAGAAACTTTGCAGCATAAGGGTAGAGAAGAATTGTGAATAGAGGAGGAGACTAGGGCTGTTTATATAGTTGCTCAAGACCTTATCGTACACGCAGCGCTGAGTCAGCATTGAACCTAGTTAAGAAAATAGTCCAGGTTCGCAGATGAATCTAGCCAAATATTATCGTACATGCAGTGCTAAGTCAGCAATGGGTCCCACAAGCTATTTTGGTGCAGAAATTTGAATTTTGAATGTTTGAATTTCTGGAATTTATTTAACTGTTTTATTCACATGAAATATTCTTATATGTATACAATTCCTTTAACGACCATTTTACGCGTATATATATACGCACAACTTTCATTTTATTTTCAAAATTCAAACGATGTTGCACCGTTATTTAATTCTTGCCATATTTCATTTACTATAGCCTTATCTTAAATTTTATCTTTCGTATACATATATTTTTGCACATATATATATATATATATATATTCTCATGTATATAAATATATTTTCTTTATTTCCTTATATGTATGTTCTTATCCTTTCAAATTTTGAATTTGTATATGTACATATATTTGCATGTTCAGTTGGCCCTCTTTAAAACAGAGATAAAAATTATGTTGCCGCCGAGGTTCGAACCCCCGACCTCCATGTTACAAATCCAATGCCTTAACCAATTGAGCTACAAAGTCTTTTGTTAATAAGTCTTAGAACAATGATAATTATTGTTCTTTCCTTACTTCTCTTTTTCATGTTAGTTACAATACTTAAATTAAACCAATGCATGAATCTTTTTCTTTTAATGTTAATGCATTATGTTTGCAAATCAGTGCATGCAACATATTTACATCGCATGCAACCAATCCTTTCTTTCTTTCATATATTAATTAATTTTCATTATACATCACCATATTAATCTTATCTGTGGATATATATACATTTTTAATTACATTAAAAATACGGGGTGTTACAATGAGTTACATAATTCTTCTTATGCGGTTTTAGCTGGCGGCTTGCATAAGCGACCACTTGGCCTCTTTGCATTAACACTGCACTAAGACCTCTAATAGAAGCATCTGTCCAAACCGTCAAATCCTGATTGCCATCGATAATGGTTAACACTGGAGAAGTTGTCTATATCGATTTCAATGGATGGAAAGCTTCCTCACAGTCGGAAGTCCACTTAAATTTCTCGTGCTTCTTCGTAAGCTTTGTTAATGGACCGGATATCTTCGAAAAATCCTTAACGAACTTTCGATAATAACTAGCCAACCCCGTAAAACTTCTGACCTCTATGGGGTTAATAGGCTATTTCCAGTTTGGATTGCTGTAATTTTGCTCGGATCTACAGAAATCCCTTCCTTTGACACGACATGGCCAAGGAATTTCACATAATCTTGCCAGAAGACACATTTAGAGAATTTGTCTTTGAAGACGTTCTTTCTCAGAATCTCCAATACTTGTTCTAAGTGTTTTTCATGCTCGGGTTTTGATGTGGAGTAGATTAAAATATCATCGATGAATACAAGGACAAATTTATTCAGAACTCCCCTGAACACTCTATTCATTAGATCGACAAAGTATGCTGGAGCATTGCATAGGCCGAACGGCATTACGAACCATTCATAAAATATGTCTGGACCTCTGAAAGTTGTCAAAGGAACACACTCTTCAGAAATTCTCAATTGATGGAAACCTGTAGCTAGGTCCATTCGGGAAAACACTCTCGCCCCATTTAATTGGTCTAGTAGATCATCGATGCGGGGTAATGGGTATTTGTTTTTTAGCGTCTGTTTGTTGAGGTCTCGGTAATCAACAGACAATCGAAGAGTACCGTCTGATTTTGGGACAAACACTACAGCTGCACCCCAACTAGAAAAGCTAGGTCTGATCAGACCCTTCCATAGCAGTTGACGAGTTTGATCGCCTAATTCTCCCTTTTCCTTTGGAGTCATTCTGCGACACCACCGGTCTGGCAATGGGAATTAGATCAAATCTGAATTCTATTTCTCTTTGCGGAGGTAAGTTTTCGACTTCTTCAAACACATCCGCATAGTTACTAACAACAAGAATCTTTTCTAAGGAAGTGGGGATAACTTCTAATGCAGACCAAAATTCCTTTCTATCTGGATTCGAACCATGGCATGGTACATTAATACATCCAAGCTTCGTTCTAATTTTTACTATCCTTTCTGCACACTTTACTTCAGCTTCGTATTTTGTTAACCAATCAAGCCTGAGAATGATATCAAATTCGGGAAAATCCATGGTGATCAAATTAAAAGAAAATTTGTAGGACGAATAAGAGGCTGGTACTCTACAATATGAACTGAGAATAAGAGACCCTCCTATCGGATTATGTACTTCAACCGATTCTGTAAGCTTTCTCTGTTTTAACTTCAATTTGTGAACTGTGTTACTAGCAATAAAACTGCGTGATGCACCCGTGTCAAATAATACAGATACAGGAATATTTTTAATTGTAAGGGTACCTCCCAAAACATCAGGTTTACCTACTCCGTCGAAAGCAGCCGGCGGCTTCGTCCCGTCATATACGTGAGCAACCTCGGCCTTCTTAAGCAAGGGACAGTCTCTAACAAGATGTCCTGTTCTGCGGTAGTTAAAGCATAAGCGAGGGTTCTGAGAGCCCTGGCTTGAACCTTGAGAGTCGGTCTTCAGCCTTTTCAGGGCTGTGCAAACATTTGAGTAGTGCCCCACCTTGCCACAATTGTATCAGCTTCCTTTGGCGGCCTGCTAGTCTGCTGATTCGAGGGCACCGCGTTGCTTGATTCTGGCAAGTTTGTAGCGGGCTTGCGTTTATTCCCCGCCTGGCTTTTAGCACGATCCAGATCCAGGTTCCTTTGATCCAGGTCCTCATAGTTGCATTCCATCTCCATTAATTCATTAAACGCCAACTTGATGTGGGCCATTGCCCTGTCTTGGTACTTTCGCTTCAGCCATAGGATGAACCTCTTGTTCTTGGACTTAGCGGTGGCAATGAGCTCGGGAGCATAGCGGGATAATTGTGTAAACTTGTTCAGATAGTCATGCACCGAGAGATCCCCCTGCTGGAGATTTGCGAATTCGTCGTGCATGCGCTCAAGGGCCTGCTATGGGACATACTTCTCTTTGAATAATTCTTTGAATTCGTCCCAAGTTCTACCAGCATTTCTGTTTGCTGCAGTAAGAGCTTCCCACCATAATTCACCTTCCTATTGTAGAAGCCAAGCACCCATGAAAGCTTTGTCTTGATCACCCAGCCTTAGGACTCATAATATCTTCTCGCATGTTTTCAGCCATGCTAGGGCCTCAATTACAGTGCCCGTTCCAGAGAAGGTTTTGCCTCCTAGGTTCTTGTACCTTTTAGCCACACGGTCCAGCTCGAGTGATTGGGCGGCCGGGAGTTGTATTAAGGGTCCATCTTCAGCTGGGACTTCTCCTCGTCCTCTGCCACGGCCAGCTCGACCTCCTCTACCAGCGACTGCTCGGGTAGCCATTGTTCAAGTTCTGTATAAGCAAGAAAAGAGTCAGCCTACAGAAACGATAATTTTATTGTATGGTAAAGCAGAAGAACTTAAGAAAAGACAACAACGTGCTGATCAAATTGTTTTTGCTATTCTGCTTAGCTCATTCTAGGACATTACTTGTCCTATCTCTAATGAGCTACTCGCCTTAGAATACTACTGATTCTATTCTGACAAAGTGTTTAATGTGTTGAAATCCAGAACTAAGGTTAACCAAAGCTCTAATACTAGCTGTGACGATCCCAAAACCCTGTGCCATGGTGTTAAGGATAATCATTGGAATATAACACATTAATCATCATAAGAAGAGTCAGATAATAGCATAAACAAGAAATAGAATAATTTACACGAATATGATAGCGGAATCATATATATATATATATATATCACCACATCAGAGAGCACAGTGCAGGATACTACTTAGTGCATAATAATACATAATCAGTCTACATCGCCTGTGGCGGAATCATACATAGAGATTACATAAACATCAGTCTACATCGCCGTGGCGGAATCATATACATATGTAGTAATGGCGGAAAAAGTCATAGTCATCTCGGTGTAGTCAAGCCTCGCCATGAGCCAAAAGTGCACCTCTACTGCGGTGCCAAGCCAAAATATGTCAGCTACCTGTAACTAGGTTGCCCGTGTGAAAATAAGGGCACCCGAGTTTGCAAGGTGAAACAAACTATGAGTCAGTCATGGGACTAGTATGAGAAATCTACTTAACTTATTAAACAACTATAATAAGGCAAATCAAAGGACCACGTCACTTTCGCGGAACAGGTTTACTCCAATAGTGCTAGTGCCTGAAATAAAGTAAATGATTAAATCATCGCAATGCTTTTTATAAAAATGAAGCCATTATAAGACTCGGGTGCCATCACACAATGCAACGCTAGCCGGAGGATAGAGTTTTACCTTATAATGGCCAAGAAATGCTTCATACGTATAAAACAAAAGTGTTTGATATTATTACTAGTGCATATATGTTTCAAAAACAAATTCAATCATAAATGTCAATCATAGACGGCATGGGTACCATATATCATGTCGCCATACTAGTAATACAATCACATCCGCAATTTCGTATTGGAAATTAGATTCCATCATGAGTCGAGGCAAGTGGCAAGCTCCTCTCCGTTCGAGACACTCTAGCAAATGCCTCAGGACCGCACACAGCAATCCCTGGATCTTCAGGGCCAGTCCTCTCTTACTTTTGAGGATTAGTTGTTCCTGAACACACGTTTCTCGGTCCTTACAGACCTATAATCGAGGCACCTCGCATTCCAACAACCACACAGGTGAAAAGTAGATATAAATGTCAGGGCTGGTAGGTCACTGACACCACCATAGCTTGAAAGAAATGTCATGCTCTCCTTGCAGTCACTATCCCGTTTTTGACTCATACGGAGGTGTGAGGCTTGCGAATCCACGTTATACACAAAACTACGTCACACAGACCATGCTTTCATCATCAACCACAAGACTTTGCTTTGCAACAGAAGCCTTGATCATATGCCACTTAGGCGTGCCACACAGGCAATTCACTCCACGCTACTGATTTCTATCGATATATAACCTCTAAGCTCGTACGTCTCAGAGAAGGGCGTTAAGCAAGAGAATAAATTCTCCGCCGCCAAATAGGTATATATTTAATGGAGATCAATTAGCACAAAACAAAATCCAGTGTCAGACACATAGTCCATTTACAAGTTCGTTCTGGGTTTGAACGAAGCCGGAGGCACCATATTCCTCGCATATCTGCACAATCAACAATACGTCCGGATGGCTACTACTTCAGCTCCTTCATGGTAGCTACTCCAATCACGAGCATTAGTAGCGCCCATCCGTCCAATGTGAAGATCGTCGGTCTTGAACCATCTTCATCTCTTCGACTTCTCACCGTCGATCGATTATTTGAAATGAGAATTAACTCGGCCTTTTCAAATAATCCACGTATATTTATATTTTCAAATCAATTCTTCACATGGTTAAATTACTCAACATTCAAAATTCAGTTCCTTAGTATAATTTTCATGTTAAATACATTCAGCCATCACATATCAAGCAAACCCAGCAAAATCGGTTTATTTCCATTCTATATTGTTTATAATATTTTATGACGATATATCGCCATTTTTACTTATTTAAAAATGGCCATATTTAGTTAAATGACGTTTCAGGTCGTGCCGAGGCACTGGCGCTGTTTTTCACTAAACTTTTTTTACACATATCTGAAAATCTAACCGTTGGATCTTCACAAATTTTATTTCATTACAAAGATCTTTTCAAAACGAATCCAACGGTTTCAATTTTGGGAAAATCCGACAGTAGGATTTCCCACACTAGTCGTTTGAAGTTACGATTTCAAAATACGAACTGCGGCGTCGTTATTCAATTTAATTTAATTATATTTATATTTATATATAAATATAATCGATTCTGGAGCTATTTATCTTCAGATTTGAATTAAAAATTCCAGAGAATCCAACCGTCAGATCTTTACAAAGTTGGTGCCGTTGGAAAGATATTTCCAAGGCGAACCCAACGGTTGCGGTTTTGGGAAAATCCGATGGTCAGATTTCCCGCACTAATCGTTTGAAATCAAGGTTTCAAAACACGAACTACACGGCCATGATTCGTTTTAATTTTATATATATATATATATATAGTTCATTCGACGATTTCTATATCGTTTTCACTTCAAATATTTCACTAACGCCTTTAAATTTTGGAAAATTTCGCCATAACCTCCTTTGTACGGGAGGGGCTGGGAAAATTCTCAAATAGCCACACGGGCGACTCATCTCAAAAAGAAAAAGAAAAAGCCAAGCGGCTAGCCAATAGGCTCATAAAATCATCACCCAAGCAAAACAGTAAACATGTACCTATTTGTCGGGCACACAATTTTATTCCTCTTCTCTAGCCTCTTTGCTATAACCTGTTCAATAAATATGCATGTACATATGTGCAATTCTTATCACTTATCATTTTCCATTCAACTTCATATTTGATTCAATTTGGTTTAAAGTCACCATTCATTCTAATGTTGCATACACAAGCAGAAATCATATCATTAGCTAATTAATGAATATTTCAACTCATGCATATTTATTTGAACAAGTGATTATTTTTAACACTTCACATTTCAAAAATGATATATTTGGAAAACTAAAATATATTTCAACACATGACTATTTCATTTAGTCCCTATACATGTTAAAAATAATAATCATAGCAAATAAATATTTATTTCAACACTCGTATATTTTTAGAGAATCAATACATGATAAAAATGGTATTTTTATCATCTAAAATACTTATTTAACACATGAATATTTTTAACACTTCATAATTTCTATAAAAGGTAATTTTTATTGCTCGATCTTTTTATTCAACACATGAACCCTTTCAACACACGGACTTCTCAACACATAAGCATTTCCATACATGGATATTTTATATAGTTTGTTCATATAAGAAAGATGAAATTTTTGTTGTTGAAAAAATTTATTTATTAAAAATTTTATTGTTTAAACACTTTATTCATTCAACACATGAATTTAATTTTCAACACATGACTTCTCAACACATAAGCATTTCCCACACATGGATATTTTCGACACATGACTTTGGTTTCAACACATGAAAATAATTTCAATATATGAAAATAATTCTAACACATGAATATTATGCAAAATTTAGGCAGCATAACGGCAGGGTAGTTAAAACCGGCACCGTTCCGAGTACGGCTCCTCGCTCTACCTTAAAACCTCGCGGTTTTTGACAATGGGGATTTCATACATCTAATTCGCACGTAGGCGAGTATGATTTTTCTTTTCCACAATTATTTCAAATTTGTATCAATCACCAATGGGTATTTTTCAACCACAATCAAACAATATCAACCACAAACAATTCTATCAACCATTCGCATTATTCACCAAATTTTTCACACCAATTCACAATCAATAAATATTGTCCATGGTTTGTGGACGAGGGGAGTGTGTGTGTGTGTATATATATATATATATATATATTATTTCTATATTTCACTTGTATTTCAACACAATTCAAAGCATATATGTTTCTTACAACGCTTGTATAATTTGTACATCGCTCATATAACTTATACAACACATGTACATGGGTTATACAATGCGTATATAATTTACACTTCGCTTATATAATTTATACAACATGATTTCATTCACACACTTTAATTTAGAATTCTCGCATTGGTTTTCGAGGTGCTAAAGATCGTAGATAGCTCAAAAAAATCTGCGGTCTGTTCTAGGTGGTAGAGAGCCTCCTTGCGGTCACGACGTTTCCTGTTTCATCGAATTTCGTTAACGTAGCAAAAAGATACGATTTTTAAACGAAGGGTTCAAACCAAGGGTTCGAGATTTCTGCAAATCCGAAGCACGATGTTGTAATCGGGTTATACCACGTCGAAGAGGCCAGAGAGACGTTCAGAACGAGGTAGGGGTGGTCCCACTCGGTTGCGTTGATCAGATGTGGCGGCGGCGAAAAGTTCGGATGTGTGAGGACGTGGTTCTCGGAGCACAGACGACGAGGGGGAACGAATCGGGTATGGATTTAAAGAGGGGAGGGAGGCGAACAAAAAACTCAACTGGAGGTGGGGCTGAAGATCAACGTGGTGGCGGTGATTTGGTCGAGAAGTATCGAGCGACTTCCGTCGTTCATCGAGGGGCTTCTGATGTTTTTTTTATGAATGGAGAGATTCTATTGGCCGAGGGTTTTATTAAAATTTAAAATAGCGTTTCTCCACATGGACACCAATTCAAACCCAACGACTGTCACCCCTAGCTAAATACCCCCATCCCGGACACAATGGGATATTTTTCGTAGGCCAATTCGATTATTACAGTCAATTATTTTTCAAATTAAAGCATAAAACATTTTATATTCTATTTGAATGTACATTTCAATTTGCCAAGGCCACAAACTAATTCGAAAAATTCCAGAAAAATAAATCTAGCTATCTTTTGACGCTACGATCCTAACAAAACTAGTTTCGTCGAATTCTAAGATCGTTTGAAAAATGGCCATTTTCTGGTCGATCCAATTTAACAAAAATTGACCAATCACATTTTCTTTTGCCACGCTCACATACTAGCTTCAAAAATAATGAAATTTGAAACCTAGCAATAGTTTGACATCCCAGATCCAACAAAAGTGGTTTCGTCGAATTCCGAGGTCGTTTGCAAAATGTCTATTTTCAAGGGCTATATATTCTCTATAGCTACCTTTCTGAAAATTCATTTGGCCATAACTTCTGATTTCAGCTATGAAACTTCAATTTTTCAGATTTTTTAGAAAGATATTCATAAACAGATTTAAATATTTTTGGTTTCACTAAAATCCATATTTTGCACCCGGTATAGTCAGTCAAAGTTTGAATTCAAATTTTCAAACTGCCATACTATTTCTAATTCACTATTTTACTGAAATCTTCTATTTCAATTGTTTAAATTCCTTTGAAATAACCAATTTAAAAATTTTAAATTGGCTTGTATTTCCCGGGTTGTTACAATAATTTTTATACAGAAAGAAGCATTGTAAAAATATATGAGGTAGAAATAAAAATATGATTTTCATTTATTGGAATGAAACGATAAAAATGTGATTTTAATATAGACAGCGTGGAGAAGACTACGTTGGAAGTACGGGAAAATCTAGACCGTTTAGAGAAAAAATGGAGGAGTGGAACCCTCATTGAGAACTCTTAACTTTTATTTTTATTTTCTAGTTTGAAATATATACTAGGATGCAGACGGTGCTTAGCAGCACCCGACACCCATCATCCACAGACCATGGATGACTTGTATGTTTAATTGATCTGTTGTGAAAGTTGATTGTGTGACGTGGAATGAAAATAAATATTTTATAGTTAAAAATATGATTTTTAACGTGTATATGAAATGAAATGAAATAAATATTTATAAGCTAATCAGACTATTTGTTTATGTACACCCATTTCACTAATATTGATTGGGACGATAAATTTTACACATCGCCCAACTGCACAAATAAATCTGTGTTCATTGTTTGAAAACCCCACACGGGTGTTGGGTTGAAATTGGACATACACTAATCCCAATAATTAGTTGTATGTCAATCGATTGATTGACAGGCTGTTATAAGCGTTAAATATTTATATTTGATGCTTATGTAGTGTAAAATGCACTCTGGATGATGGATTGCTGTTTTCATTGTTGTTATACATATTTGTTGTGTGAAATCCATATAATCAAATTATACGGTAATTGATTGCGTCTGATTCTAGTTCAGAAAGAAAGAATATTTTAAAATAAAGATTATTTTAAAATAACGAATATTTTCAAACAATATTCAGAAAAGAATCAAAATCTGATTTTGATGTCCGATTTGGGATGGGAACGAATATATTTAAATATATATAGACTGTGTTGATTAGATTAATGCCATCTTTGCGTGAACGATATTTATATCGATTTTATTCATTTTTATAATGAATATCGAAATGGAATTGATTTCAAAATCTAATGATTTGAAAATATTATCAATTATATATCGATGATATGGAATATTCAATTTTGATTAGAAATTGAATAGGAAGTTGAAATCGTTTTGAAAACAAATTTAAAACGATTTATAAAATACATTTTAAAAGGAAATCGATGAAATATATATATACATATATATATAATGGCCTGAATAGAACGCGCCATGCGGCGGCCGTTCACGAATTTCGACCATTGACTTCGAATGAACATTTCAGGAGATCCGACCGTCGGATTCTCCTGAAACCGGAACCGTTGGGTTCGTATCGAATAGAGCTTTCTAAGGAAGATTAGAGATTTGAAATCTAACAGTTGGATTTGGAATTATGTCTAAATCAAATTTGGAAAAGGTCGTTGTAAGTGCAGTTCGATGGCCGTTTACGGAAATCGACTGTACGGGCCTTGATAAAACTATTAAAAATATCAATAATTAGTTTAAAATCATAAGAAATGATTTGGGAATAATTGGGACGAAAACTCCATATTTGAAAAGATAAAAATAGATTTTTATCGAAATGAACTAGTTTTGAACTAGAATTATAATCCATTTATTTTTAAAATAAATAAATTAGATTTGAAATGGTTTTAAAAATAACTAGAATTTCCAATATATAAATTGGAATGGATTTGAATCGAAATTGTCTTCGGAGTATTTCGATATTGAATTTCGTGATTATACAGATATTGTTATGGAAATTTGAATGATATATTTATATCGTTATTTCCAATACAATATTTGTTGGCCGTAGAATTTGATATTGAATATAAGCCGATATATTTTCTATTCAGAGCCTTGTATTTAATATCAAATGGGATTTGGGTTTGTCATGAATGGTGTCTTCATTAACACTGTTCTTAAGCCCAGTTGAGAAAAAGATTAAATCTTTTTATTTAGATTTAATGAAGTATACCAATTAAATGATATTTAATTGGAATTGAATTGGAATTGAGATTTTGGGTTTATCGTGAACGGTGTTTTAAATAACGCTTGTTCTTTAACCCAATAATTATGGAATGTGAATTGGCTTTATCGTGAACTGTGTTTTAAACACATTCGTTCTTTAACCAGATTTACAGTGAAATGGGATTTGGAATTTATAAATCTTTTTGATAAGATTTAAAGGAGATTTTCCAAAGTAAATTTTCCAATTTAATAAAATAAATTGGAACGGAATGTAATTCGATTTGGTAATAATCGAAGTGAATTTCTTTGGAGGAAGACTACTAATATATATGGAATTTAAAAGGCTTTGCCGTTATTCCATTTATATTATTAGTTGGATATGGAAGTTCATATCGATTATATATATTGATCTGTTTTTAGTGAAGATTCCGTTGTTAATGGAATGAGATTTGGGTTTATCGTGAACTGTGTTTTAAATGACATTAGTTCTTTAACCCTGTTAAAGATAAGATTTATTTCTTAACTTTGAATAATCATTAAGTAATGATTTTTGGAAATTAAAAATGAATTAGAGTTTTAATGAATCTATAAATAGACTGAGAGGTGAATTTGATAACTAAAATTATCAAATTCAAGAGATAACCGAGAATGGAGTATCACCAGTTTTGCTCCAAGCGATTGTTAAATCTTTAATTAGTTTGAACGGGAAATGGTAATTGAATTTACTGATAACACTGTGGTGTTAGATATGAAGTATTACCAGTTTTACTTCATGGGATGAATAGGTTAGGGTTGGGAAATTAAAACAAATGATTACTTCGGTAAGGTTCGTTATTCCCGATTAGTTTGGATAAACCATAATTTGGTTTGAATTGATATTCAAAGAAAGATTAAAGAATAAATTTAAAGAATTTATCTTTGATTAAATTAATGGGAACCTTTCCCAAAGTAAAAGAATGTTTGAATAAACGAATTTTCCTGATTGGAATAAGGCGTATGTTGTGTTTTTATAACACTTGTTTATTATATACGCGAGTTATTCGGAAAGGCCGGGTTTATCCCATTCTGAATAACTGATTCAACGAGGTGTCGAGGATGAAGACGGTGGTCGAAGACCGGAGGTCTTCACATTGTTTGGATAATTACTGATGATCTTGATTGGGCTGTACAACCATGACGAGGGAATCAGTTGGTGATCGTCCAAACGTACTTGAAGATCGATGGATATGCGAGGAATAAGGTTCCTCCGGTTTCGTTCAGACCCAGAACGGACTTGTAAATGGATTGTGTGTCTGACATTGGATTTTATTCTATGTGGATTGATTTCTATTAAATATATATCTATTTGGCGGCGGAGAATTTATTCTCTTGTTTAATGCCCTTCTCTGAGACGTACGAGCTCAGAGGTTATATATCGATAGATATCAGTCACATGGCATGAATTGCCTGTGTGGCATGCTGAGATGCAAATGATCAAGGCTTCTGTTGAAAAGAAGAGTCATGTGATTGATGATCAAAGCACGGCTTTAATACAGCATAGCTTTGTGTAGCGTTAATTTGCGAGCCTCACACCCCGGTGTGAACCAGAAACGGGAGAGGACCTCAGGGAGGGCATGCATTTCTTTCTAGTTAGGATTGCTGTCAGCGTCTTGCATGCCCTGACATTTTACAAATGTGGATGATGGATAGCGATACGCCTCGGTTATATCGGTCGATTCGGGACCAATGGAGTCATTTGGTTCATTTACGCCCCATAGGGCGTGGAAATGCATGTTCAGGCATTTTAATCCACTCTGTGTGGACCGACCCAGACGATCCAAGGGCCTACCTGAGTCTGGGCCTGAGGCTCGGGCTAGAGAGTCTCGAAGCAGTAAGGACGATCCCTTTCCTTGGTTCACAGATGGAAATCCAACTTCCAATACGTGACATTTGCGGTTTTGAATGTAGGGCCTAGTATTGGCGACATGATATATGGTACCCATGCCGTCTAGGATTGACACATTTATATTTGAAGTTGTTTTATACACTATACACTTATAATAATATCAAATGATTTGTTTTAACGTACCAAGCATGTTTGGCTATTAAATGGGAAAACCCTATCCTCCGGCTTGCGTTGCATTGTGTGATGGGACCTGGGTCTTATAATAGCTTCATTTCTCCAAAAAGCATTGCACTGTTTTGTTATATGCACTGGTATTCTTGGGAGGAAACCCGTTCCGTGTTATACGGCGTGGTCCCTTGATATATCTGATTTAAAGTAAAGTTTTAAATAACTGTTTTAGTTCTCACACCAGTCATATGACTTACCTGGAGTTTATTGTTTTAACCTAAACTCTGGGTGCCCTTATTTTTGACACGGGCAGCTAGTAGTTTTGGTTTTATAGATTTATATTCATGGGATCCTGGTTTACAGTTGGAACCATATTCGTAAAACTCTGTATCCCTTTATCTCTTTCAGTTGTGTATTTTATTATTTTTCCGCTGCTATGTAATGTATTGTAATCTATGATATTTTTCTGTTGTATTATAATTATTCATACTCTGTATATTCTTGTATTCTAACGGAATTATTGTAATAAGCAATGAAATGTTCTTCTGTTTGTGTTCTGATTCGTCTTGTCCTCAAAGCAATCCAGGCTTTCCTTCGCAGGGAAGTGCAGGTTGTTACAGTGATGTCAAAGCTCTGGTTTACAGAGCTCGAGAACAAGACACGTTAGAACCAAACGAAAGAATTCATCAGAGATTGGATTAGTAATATCCAATGTGAATTACTCGTTAGAGATAGGATCAGAAGTATCCTAGAACGAGTGTGAAGAGTGATATTTTGAAAATAGAAATGAAAACGAATTTTGTTTTGAAAATTTAAACCTTATTCGGCGTATTTGATATTTATTTGTATTGAATTTGGACAATCCAGTATATAAATATTTTGCGTATACGTCTGATCCGCGTGCATTCGAAGTTTTAATATACTGGATGGATATAGAATCATATTCTAGTAGCCCGAAGATGATACCGATGATTGAGTACTCGTCATCAGAATTTATGTTCGAGTGACGAAAGTGGGATTCTATATGATTCCAATTGACTGGTGTGAGAATCAAAATTAGACAGGGTCTATTGTTGTGATTTGGCACCAAAAATGAGATTTTTTGACTATGTATCCAAGTTATGAATTTGAAAAGATAATCAACTAATTGATTGCTGGTTGTGTTGTTTGATTATTGTTCGATTAATTAAATGTTGAACCTTTAGCCAAATTAAACCAAATAGTGAGTTGTATTGAAAATTTGTTGCATTTGCATACATATACATGTACTTACATTAAACAGGTCATAACAAGGAGGCTAGAGAAGAGGAATAAAATTGTTTGCCCGACAAATAGGTACATGTTTATTGTATTTCTTGGGTTTTGGATGATTTTATGAGCCGTTGGCTAGCCGCTTGGCTGCTTCTTTTTCTTTTTGGATTGGAGAGGCATGTATGGCAATTTCGGGATTTTCCCAGTGCTCCTGTGCAGGGGAGGTTATGGCGAAATTTTTCAAAAATTTAGGGTGTTAGCCAAATTTTTGAAAATTTTGAAAAGTTTTTAGAAACTAAAAAGTTGAAGAACTTAAGCCATAATGAAAGTTGAGTTGATTAGTTAAACAACTTTCAGCTTCGTTCCTTTTCGGGGACGAAAAGTTTTAAGTGGAGGAGATTGTAATAACCGGAAAATTCGAGCCAATTTAAAATTTTTATTTTGGAAATTTTAGCAAATTTTAAGTATTTAAAATGAATTATTCTAAATAATGGCGACGAGAAATTTATTTTGAATAGAATTAGAACGTATATGTTATTTGAATCATTGTTAGAATATAAATATTTATTTTTAATTATGAAAGGAATTGAAAATGGCGCGGTAGTTTGAAAATTCGATTTCAAATTTCAAATGAGTGTACAGGATTCAAAATAAACCGGATTTTAGCGAAACGAAAAATATTTGAATCTGTTTGGAAATATCTTTCCAACGAATCGGAAAAATTGGAATTTCATAGCGGGAATAAAAAGTTATGCCCAGTTGAAAATTCAGAATAGTTGCTATGGAATTTTGGCCCTTAAAAATGGAAATTTTGCAAACGACCTCGGTTTTTGATGAAACCACTTTTGTTCGATCCAAGATGTCAAGTTATTGCTAGATTCCAAAATTTGTAATTTTTGAAATCAATATGTGAGCGTGAGAAAAAAACGTGTTTTAACTATTTCAGTCAATTTCGATCGACCAGGAAATGGCCATTTTTCAAATGATCTCAGAATTTGACGAAATTAGTTTTGTTTGGACCGTATCGTCAATACAAAGTTAGAAATAATTTTTCTGGAATTTTTGGGGCCCGTATGTGGCCTCAGTATATTGAAATGCGCGTTTAAATTTGAATTTAGAGATTTAAATTTTAATTTAAACGTAAACTGATCAAAACAACAAAATTGGCTTACGATACATATCTCATTGTGTTCAGAATGGGGATAATTAGCTAGGAACGACAGGCGATGGGTCTCGTTTGGAGATTGAAATTTAAAGTTACTTTTTGGAAATTTAAAATAATAAAATAATTTAATTTTATATAATACCCTCATCTAACCCTCCCTCTCTCTCTCTTCTTTATCGCTCAGAAAAAATAAAGAAAAAAAACGTGCCTCTTGATCTCATTGTCCCCAGGCCCGCCGCCAACGCCCCTTCACCTCTGCCCGCCTCCGGCCTACACCCACCGTCCCCCTTCACCTTCGCCTGGCGCCTCCCTCCCCGCATCGCCCAACCCTAACCGCCTTCAGCTCCTCCCCTTCTCCTTCCCCAATTGAAAACCCGCGCCTACCCCCTCCCCTTGAGCACCCGCGGCCACCAATGGCTCCACCCCAACGTCGCCTCCGGCGAACTCAGCAAAACCCCCTTTTCTTCGCTAAAAAAAATGTAAGTCCCTTCTTTTTACAATTATTATTTTTATTAGTTAATGTAATTAGTTTAGGGATTTTTTATACGTAAAGTTAGGGTTTTTAATTTGTAAAGATTTGATTTTTTTACTAAACGAGAGAGGTAAGGGTTTTATAAATTAAAAGATAAGATTTTTTATACCTGAAAAGATATGATTTATATAAATGAAAAGGTAAGATTTTTGAGATAGAAAAGATGAAATTTTTTATAAAGTAAAATTTTGATTTTTTAGAAATGTAAAGATACGAACTTTGTTTATGAAAAGATAGGATTTTTATCATGAAGAAAGCCATTTAAAAATATGACTTTCATATGTATAGCAATTTAAAAACGTGATTTTCATTTATATGAATACCATATAAAAATTTGATTTATATATATATATATATATTAACTGGATAAAAATATGATTTTTATCGTTTGAATGGCGAAATCAAAATATAATTTTTATATAGAAAGAAGCATTGTAAAAATATATGAAATAGAAATAAAAATATGATTTTTATTTATTGGAATGGAGCGATAAATATGCTAGTATGAACAGTGTGGAGAAGACTGCGTTGGAAGTATGGGCAAATCCAGACCGTTCAGAGATAAAGAATGGAGGAGTGGAACCCTCGGTGAGAACTCCTCACTTTTAATTTTATTTTCTAGTTTGAAATATATACTAGGATGCAGACGGTGCTTAGAAACACCAGACACCCGTCGTCCATAGACCATGGATGACTTGTATGTTTGATTGATCTGTTGTGAAAGTTGATTGTGTGATGTGCAATGAAAATAAGTATTTTATAGTTAAAAATATAATTTTTAACATGTATATAAAACGAAATAAATATCTATAAACAAATCGGACGATTTGTTTATGTACACCCATTTGACTGATATTGATTGGGACGATAAACTTTTCACATCGCCCAACTGCACAAATAAATTTGTGTTCGTTGTTTGAAAACCCCACACGGGTGTTGGGATGAAATTGGACATACACTAATCCCAATAATTAGTTGTATGTCGATCGATTGATTGACAGGCTGTTATAAGCGTTAAATATTTATATTTGATGCTTATGTAGTGTAGAATGCACTCTGGATGATGGATTGCTGTTTTCATTGTTATTATACACATTTATTGTGTGAAATCCATATAATCAAATTATATGGTAATTGACTGTGTCTGATTCCAGTTCAGAAAGAAAGAATATTTTAAAATAACGATTATTTTAAAATAACGAATATTTTCAAAAAAATATTCAAAAAAGAATCAAAATCTGATTTTGATGTCCGATTTAGGATGGACACGAATATATTTAAATATATATAGCCGTGTTGATTAGATTAATGCCATTTTGACGTGAACGATATTTATATCGATTTTATTCATTTTTATAATGAATATCGAAAAGGAATTGGTTTCAAAATCTAATGTTTTGAAAATATTATCATTTGTATATCGATGATATGGAATATTCAATTTTGATTAGAAATTGAATTGGAAGTTGAAATCGTTTTGAAAACGAATTTAAAACGATTTATAAAATAAGTTTTTAAAGGAAATCGACGAAATATGTATTATATATATAATGGCCTGAATAGAACGTGCCACGCGGTGGCAGTTCACGAATTTCGACCATTGACTTTGAATGAACATTTCGGGAGATCCGACCGTCGGATTCTCCTAAAACCAGAACCGTTGGGTTCGTATCGAAAAGAGCTTTCTAAGAAGATTAGAGATTTGAAATCTAATGGTTAGATTTGGAATTATGTCCAAATCAAATTTGGAAAAGGTCGTTGTAAGTGCAGTTCGATGGCCGTTTATGGAAATCGACTGTACGGGCCTTGATAAAATTATTAAAAATATCAATAATTAGTGTAAAATCATAAGAAATGATTTGGGAAGAATTGGGATGAAAAACTCCATATTTGAAAAGATGAAAATAGATTTTTTCCGAAATGAACTAGTTTTAAACTAGAATTATAATCCATTTATTTTTAAAATAAATAAATAAATTGGATTTGAAATGGTTTTAAAAATAACCAGAATTTCCAATATATAAATTGGAATGGATTTGAATCAAAATTGTTTTCGGAGTATTTCGATATTGAATTTCGTGATTATACAGATATTGTTATGGAAATTTGAAAGATATATTTATATCGTTATTTCCAATACGATATTTGTTGGCCGTAGAATTTGATATTGAATATAAGCTGATATATTATCTATTCAGAGCCTTGTATTTAATATCAAATGGGATTTGGGTTTTTTGTGAATGGTGTCTTCATTAACACTGTTCTTAAGCCCAGTTGAGAAAAAGATTAAATCTTTTTATTTAGATTTAATGAAGTATACCAATTAAATGATATTTAATTGGAATTGAATTGGAATTGAGATTTTGGGTTTATCGTGACCGGTGTTTTAAATAACACTTGTTCTTTAACCTGATAGTTAATGGAATGTGAATTGGGTTTTTCGTGAACTGTGTTTTAACGACATTCGTTCTTTAACCAGATTTACAGTGAAATGGGATTTGGAATTTATAAATCTTTTTGATATGATTTAAAGGAGATTTTCCAAAGTAAAGTTTTCCAATTTAATAAAATAAATTGGAACGGAATTGAATTCGATTTGGTAATAATCGAAGTGAATTTCTATGGAGGAAGACTGCTAATATATATGGAATTTTAAAGGTTTTGTCGTTATTCCATTTATATTATTAGTTGGATGTGGAAGTTCATATCGATTATATATATTGATCTGTTTTTAGTGAAGATTCCATAGTTAGTGGAATGAGATTTGGGTTTATCTTGAACTGTGTTTTAAATGACATTAGTTCTTTAACCCCGTAAAAGGTAAGATTTATTTCTTAACTTTGAATAATCATTAAGTAATGACTTATGGAAATTAAAACTGAATTAGAGTTTTAATGAATCTTTAAATAGATTGATAGGTGGATTTGATAACTAAAATTATCAAATTCAAGAGAGAATCGAGAATGGAGTATCACTAGTTTTGCTCCAAGAGATAGTTAAATTTTTAATTAGATTTGAATGGGAAATGGTAATTGAATTTACCGATAACACCGTGGTGTTAGATATGAAGTATTACCAGATTTACTTCATGGGATGAATAGGTTGGTGTTGGGAAATTAAACAAATGATTACTTCGGTAAGGTTCGTTAATCCCAACTAGTTTGGATAAACCATAATTTGGTTTGAATTGATATTCAAAGAAAGATTAAAAAAGTATTCAAAGAATTTATCTTTGATAAAATTAATGGGAATCTTTCCCAAAGTAAAATAATATTTTAATAAAGGAATATTCTGGATTGGAATAAGACGTATGTTGTGTTTTTATAACACTTGTTTATTATATACGCGAGTTATTCGGAAAGGCCGTGTTTATCCCATTCTGAATAACTGATTCGACGAGGTGTCGAGGATGAAGATGGTGGTCGAAGACCGGATGTCTTCACATCGTTGGATAATTACTGATGATCCTGATTGGGCTGTACACCCAAGAGGAGGGAATCAGTTGGTGATCGTCTAGACGTACTTGAAGATCAATGAATATGCGAGGAATAAGGTTTTCCGGTTTCGTTCAAACCCAGAACGGACTTGTAAATTGATTGTGTGTCTGACATTGGATTTTATTCTGTGTGGATTGATTTCTATTAAATAAATACCTTTTTGGCGGCGGATAATTTATTCTCTTGCTTAACGCCCTTCTCTGAGACGTACGAGCTCAGAGGATATATATCGATAGATATCAGTCGCATGGCATGAATTGCCTGTGTGGCATGATGAGATGTAAATGATCAAGGCTTCTGTTGAAAAGCAGAGTCTTGTGGTTGATGATCAAAGCACAACTTTGATACAGCGTAGCATTAATTCGCGACCTCACACCCTGGTGTGAACTAGAAACGGGAGAGGACCTCAGGGAGGGCATGTGTTTCTTTCTAGTTAGGAGTGGTGTCAGCGTTTTGCATGCCCTGACATTTTACTTATGTGGATGATGGATAGCGAGGCACCTCGGTTATATCGGTCGATCTGGGACCAATGGAGTCATTTAGCTCATTTACGCTCCATTGGGCGGCGAAACGCATGTTCAGGCATTTTAATCCACTCTGTATGGGTCGGCTCTGACGATCCAAGGGCCCACCTAAGTATGGGTCCTGAGGCTCGGTCTAGAGAGTCTCGAAGCGGTAAGGATGATCCCTTGCCTTGGTTCACAGATGGAAATTCAACTTCCAATACGTGACATTTGCGGTTTTGATTGTAGAGACTAGTATTGGCGACATGATATATGGTACCCAAGCCGTCTAGGATTGATACATTCATATTTGAAGTTGTTTTATATACTATGCACTTATAATAGTATCAAATGATTTGTTTTAACGTACCAAGCATGTTTGGCTATTATAAGGGAAAAGCCTATCCTCCGGCTTGCGTTGCATTATGTGATTGGACTTGGGTCTTATAATAGCTTCATTCCTCCAAAAAGCATTGCGTTGTTTTGTTATATGCACTGGTATTCTTGGGAGGAAACCTGTTCCGTGTTATACGGCGTGGTACCTTGATCTATCTGATTTAAAGTAAAGTTTTAAATAACTATTTTAGTTCTCACACCAGTCACATGACTGACCTGGAGTTTATTGTTTTAACCTAAACTCTAGGTGCCCTTATTTTCGATACGGGCAGCTAGTAGTTTTGGTTTTGCAGACTTATATTCACAGGATCCTGGTTTACAGCTGGAACGATATTCGAAAAGCTCTGTATCCATTTATCTCTTTCAGTTGTGTATTGTATTATTTTACCGTTACTATGTAATGTATTGTAATCTCTGATATTTTTTCTATTGTATTTTAATTATTCATACTCTGTATATTCTTGCATTTTGATGGAATTGTTGTAATAAGCAATGAAATGTTCTTCTGTTTGTGTTCTGATTCGTCATTTCCTCAAAGCAATCCAGGCTTTCCTTCGCGAGGAAGTTCGGGCTGTTGCAGAATTAGAATTTTCAATAAAATTGAAATATCACTTTTGTTGTTATTGATTGAATTAGAATTTTTAATCAAATAAAATATCACTTTTGTTATTGTTTGATTGAACTAGAATATTCAATCAAATAAAACATCACTTTTGTTATTTGATTGAAATAGAATTTCCAACCAAATGAAATATACACTTTTGTTATTTGATTGAGTTAGAATTTCCCATCGAAAAGAAAATATAAATTTCTGTCATTTTATGAAATTATTATAAAAATAGAAATGTTCATGTTTTAGAAAGATAATAAGAACATTACATTCAAAAGTTTACATTTTTAATGTAATGTTAGTAAATAGAAAGTATATATGTTTTGAATAAAAACATGATTTCATTAAAAGTTTTATAGTTTAGTGTCAAGAATGAAAGTAGTGAAAAGTGTTCATGTTTTAAATCATAACATGATTTCATTAGGAACATACATTTTTAATGTAATGTTAAGAATAAGAAAAATGTACATGTTTTAAATCAAAAGATGATTTCATTAAAAATATACACTTTTAATGTAGTGTTAAAAATAAGAAAAATGTACATGTTCTAAATCAAAACATGATTTTAATAAAAATAAACATTTTTAATGTAATGTTAAGATTAAGAAAAATGTACATGTTTTAAATCAAAACATGATTTCATTAAAAATATACATTTTTGATGTAATGTTAAGAATAAGAAAAATGTACTTGTTTTAAATCAAAACATGATCTCATTAAAAACATACATTTTTAATGTAATGTTAAGAACAAGAAAAATGTACATGTTTTAAATCAAAACATGATTTCATTAAAAATATACATTTTTAATCTAATGTTGAAAATAAGAAAGTGTTCATGTTTTAAAATCAAAATATGTTTTTCATTAAAATATTCATTTTAATGTAAAGATTAGAAATTAGTGAAAGATTTATGTTTTAAAATGCAAAACATGTTATGAATTAAAATTTCACTTTTAATGTAATATTAGAAAACTAGACAAGATTCATGTTTTAAAATGCAAAACATGTTATACATTAAAATTTAACTTTTAATGTAATATTAGAAATCTAGACAAGATACATGTTTTAAAATGCAAAACATGTTATACATTAAAATTTCACCTTTAATGTAATATTAGAAAATTAGACAATGTCCATGTTTTAAAATAAAATATGTTTTACATTAATAAAATTCATTTTTAATGTAATAATAGAAATGTAGAAAAAGATTCATATTTTAAAAAGAAACATTTTTTACATTAAAATCCACTTTTTAATGTAATATTATGAGTTGGACAAACATGCATGTTTTCAAAATATAACATGTTTACATTGAAAACTTTGTTTTTAATGAAATTGTTAAAATTACATTTAAAACTACATTGCATATATTAGAATTTATATGCGTTGTTAAAATCACATTTATAAATACATCGCATATATTAGAATTTATATGTGTTGTTAAAATTACATTTATAATTACATCTCACATATTAGAATTTATATGCGTTGTTAAAATCACACTTATAATTACATCGCATATATTAGAATTTATATGCATTGTTAAAGTTCCATTTATACTTATATTGCATATATTAGAATTTATATGCGTTGTTAAAATTCCATTTATAATTACATCGCGTATATTAGAATTTATATGCGTTGTTAAAATCACATTTATAATTACATCCCGTATATTATAATTTATATGTGTTGTTAAATTTACATTTATAATTACATCGCATATATTAGAATTTATATGCGTTGTTAAAAGCACATTTATATTACATTGCATATATTAGGATTTATATGCACTGTCAAAATTACATTTATATTTACATTTGCATATATTAGAATGTATATGCAAAATTGACTTGTCATTGGATCAATTTCCATGTAAATGAAATATACTTTGTTTGACATCACATGGACATGATATGCCAATAAAAATATTCTTTTATTTGGCATATTAAAAATGTTAGTGAAATCGTCGAACTGTTTATATTTATATATGGTTACATATATAAATATAAATTAAAATTAAATGAATTGCGCACGGTAGTTCGCGTTTCGAAATCGTAACTTTAAACGATTATACCGAAAGATCCAACCATCGGATTTTCCTAAAACTGGAACCGTTAGGACCGCTTTGGTAAGATCTTTCCAACGATATATATTTTGTTAAAATCTAACTGTTAGATTTCCATATAAGTGTAAATCAAAATTTAATAAAAACAGCGACAAGGCTGCCTATTGACCCGAAGCGTCGTTAAATTAATTTAGCTATTTGTATATATACAAAAATAGCGACAAATCGTTATTAAATACTATTAATGATATGAAATGATCTTTAATCTATATATATACGAGAATCATTTGAAAAGGCCGAGTTAAATCTCATTTCAAATGATTATACGACGATCTAAATTGAAGATCTTAAAGACGGCGATTGAAAACTGGCGATCTCCACATCAAAAGGATAACTACTGATGACCGACATTGGTTAGCTACCAGTAAATGGTTAAAGTGGTAGCTTTCCAGACGTGCTTGTTGATTGTCCGGATATGCGAGCACCTCTCTTCCGTATTGGACATACGGGACGAGGAATAAGGTGTCTCCAATTTCATTCAAACCTAGAACGGACTTGTAAATGGATTGTGTGTTCGACATTGTATTTCATTTCATGTAATTAAATTGATTTCTGTTTAATATATAACTGCGGTGGCGGAGAATTTATTCTCTTTCTTAACACCCTTCTTTGAGACGCATGAGCTCAAAGTTTATATATTGGTAGTAATCGATCGCATGGCGTGAATTGTCACTGTGACATGCTAAGATGCAATTGATCGATGCTTTTGTTGAAAATCAGTGCCTTGTGGATGACGATCAAAACATAGCCTACTTCGGCGTAGCTTTGGGTATTACATTACCTCGTAAGCCTCACACCCAGTAGAGTCAAAAATGGGACAAGGGAACGCAGGGAGTGCACACGTTTCTTTCTAGCTAAAAGTGGTATCAGGGTTTTGCAAGCCCTGTCATTTTAATTATGTGGTTTATGGAATGAGACACCTCGGATTTATTGGTCGATTGTGACCATTTTATAGTTTTAATAGGACCCGGAAGCATGTGTTCAGGAATTGTCAATCCACTAAAGTATTTGTGGACCGGCCCTGCAGTATCCAAGGGTTCGCCAGCGTCTGAATCCTGAGACATTGCTAGAGTGTCTCGAATCGGTAAGGAGATCGTTCCTAGCCTTGACATATGATGGAAATCCAATCTCCAATATGTCATTACAGTTTTGATTGTAAACATACACATGGCGTAGTATATGGTAGCTATGCCGTCTAGGATTGATACATTTACTTTGAAGTATTTTTGAAACATATTAGACACTAATAACAATATTAAAAATATTATTTTCTGCGTATCAAGCATTTTTGATCATTATATGGTAAAACTCTATCCTCCGGTTTGCGTTGCATTGTGTGATGGGACTTGGGTCTTATAATGATTTCATTTTCTAAAAAGCATTGCGTTGTTTTTGAAATAAAATTTATTAAACATATGCACTGGCAATCCAATGGAGTAAACCCGTTCCGCGTCAGCAGCGTGGTCCTGTGATTTGCCATATTGTTAGTTAAGAAAGATTTCTCATTCCAGTCCCATGACTGACACGTAGTTTGTTTCACTTTGCAAATTCGGGTGCCCTCTTTCCACACGGACAACCAAATGACAGGTTTAGGTATTGATGCATTCTGGACTGGAGCTTGCTTATGAAGAGGATGAAGGACATTTTCCCTTTTATATTATTATTTCTTCTTAAGACATTTAGATGTTATTGATCCCTGATGTATTTGTGGAGCTTGAGACTTATTTCTTTCTTTGTTGAGACTTATTTCCTTCTTTGTTAAGACTTTTATTTTGCTAAGTGTATCCTGTAACTGCGTAATCTGATGTCTTTAATGTTATTTTGTGATGACATTCTTATTTCCGCTGCAATGATTTATGTGTTATGCTATTATCTGGGATCTGTTACTGTTGTAATTATGTTATGTTCCTATGATTATCGTTACTTTCGTACTACGGAAGTTTGGGGTCGTCACAGTTATTATCAGAGCTAAAGGTTAACCTTAGCTTCAGAGTATAATATTTTTAGAACAACTCATCTAGATAGAATCAGCAGTATTCTAAGACGAGTAGCTCATTAGAGATAGGATTAGTAATGTCCTAGAATGAGCATAGTAGAATAGCACATATTAAATCAGTCATTACATCATTATCATCTTATCACATGTTTCTACTTTTAACCTTTCCTTTAAATTATCATTTCTCATAGTATGACTCTTTCCTTGATGGCAGAGAACTAATTAAGAAATTAGCACAAGAGCACGAGCGAGCCCGAGGCAGAGGTGGGGCTAGAGGCACAACTAGAGATGAGACTTCTAGGGCCCAAGGACAGCCCACTCCAGAGGCTATAACACCACCTCCACCCCGCAGCCGTTTGACTTGGATAAAATGTCCAAGATGTACAGAAACTTAGGGGGCGTATCCTTTACCGGGCGAGAGACTGTGATTGAGGCGCATGCATGGCTTAAGAACTGTGAGAAAATCTTTGAAGGCTTAGAATTGAAAGATCAATGCAAGCGCTTTCTGGCAACATAGCTATTGAAAGACCAAGCTGAAATTTGGTGGGACACAGTCAAAATAGGCAATGATGTGGCCAACATGTCTTGGGCCAGATTCAAAGAGCTCTTCAACGATAAGTATACCCCTCCACAGGAAGTTAAGAGGCTCCATGATCAATTTGCAAATTTACAGCAGGGTGATATGACTATTACAGAATATGTGCGGAAGTTCGAGGAACTTTCACGCTATGCCCCAGAGCTATTTCAGGAACCAGTGCAGAAGAACAAGAGATTTATCAATGGCCTCTCTAAGAAATATCTGAACATGTTCACTACTCACTTCAAGCTCCCCTTTAATGACGTGATTGAGATGGCATGCCGTTATGAGGATAATGACAGAAATGCACAGCAGGAGCGGGAAAAGAATCAGAGTAATAATAAAAGAAAACAAGTTGATAGGAAGGCAGAGGCGAGCGATTCTTCTACCGCCAAGCCCCGGGGAAAAAGAAGAGGGAAAAATCCAAGGTGAAATGCTTCAATTGCCAGAAGATGAGGCACTTTGACTATGAGTGCCGAGCCCCGAAGAAACCTAGAAGGAATGAGTCTGGAACGAGTCAGAACAGCGGAGAGAATTCTCGTGGCCCCAGGGAATGCTTTAACTGCCACAAGCCTGGACACCTTATCAAGAATTATCCATTGCTAAATAAATTGGAGGTAGCACATGTCTATGATGGAGAGACTGCACCGACTTCTTCTAAAGGAGCAGGTAAACCTGATATTTTAGGAGGTACTCTCAACATTAAGAACATTCACATTACAGTTTTGTTTGACATTGGTGCATCAAGAAGTTTCATACCTAGTGACACGATTAAAAAGCTAAAATTGAAACCAACAAAACTTAAAGAACCGATAAGGGCCCATAGTCCGATAGGAGGTTCACTTATGCTCGATCGGCATTGTAGAGTGCCTATTTCTTATTCTTACGTCCTGTTCCCTTTTGACTTGATCATTATGAGTTTTTCCAAATATGATATCATACTTGAGCTAGATTGGCTAACAAAGCATGAGGCAGAGTTAATATGCACTGAAAGAGTAGTCAGAATTAAAACCAAATTCGGAAGTATGATGATATACCATACCACGGCTTAGCCACAGATAGAAAATAATTTTGGTCTTCTCTAGAAGTCGCTCCTGCTTCTATTGAGGATATTCCTGTTGTCAGAGAATATGCGGATGTGTTTGAGTAAGTCAACAGCTTACCTCCGCGCAGAGAAATTGACTTAAGAATTGACTTAGTTCCTAATGCAAGGCCCATGATGCACCCTATTCGGAGAATGACACTGAAAGAAAAAGAGGAGCTGAGCAATCAAACTAAACAGATTTTGTGGAAGGGTCTGATCAGGCTTAACTTCTCAAACTGGGGTGCAGCAGTGGTGTTTGTCCCAAAGTCAGACGGCACCCTCAGACTATGTGTGGACTACCATGACCTCAATAAGCAAATGTTGAAAAATAAATATGCACTGCCACGTATTGATGATCTGTTGGACCGCTTGAATGGAGCAAAAGTATTCTCTAGGATGGACCTAGTTACATGTTTCCATCAACTGCGCATTGCCGAAGAATGTGTGACTTTGACAGCTTTCAGAGGACCAGACTTATTTTATGAATGGCTAGTGATGCCCTTCGTCCTATGCAATGCTCCACAGACTTTGTTGATCTGATGAACAGAGTATTCCGAGACGTTTCAAATAAATTTGTGCTGGTGTTCATCGATGACATTCTGATCTTTTTTAAATCCACTGTTGAGCATGAAAAGCACTTGAAAGAAGTCTTGGATATTTTGTGAAGAAATGTGTTGAAAGCCAAATTCTCCAAATGCATATTCTGGCAAGAGGTGAAATTCCTCGGCCATGTTGTATCAAAAGAAGGCATTTCAGTAGATCCAGGAAAGATCTCAGCCATCCAAGATTGGATAGCACTCCTATAGAAGTCAGAAGTTCCTTAGGACTGGCTAGTTATTATCAGAAATTCGTTAAGGATTTTTCGAAATTATCTTATCTATTGAAGAAGCTGACTAAGAAGCATACAAAGTTCATTTGGACACCCGAATGTGAGGCAGCTTTCCAAGAGCTGAAACGGAGGTTGACCACTGCTTCTGTGTTGACTATTATTGATGGCAATCAGGATTTGAAAGTCTGGATAGATGCTTCCATTGAAGGTTATTCCTTTTATTTCAACAAACATGTCAGAGATAACATTTTTAATGACAAATCTTATTTTAACATGTTACCCCTTTTATCTATTTAAGGTATTGGTGCGGTGCTAATGCAAGGGGACAAAGTAGTTGCATATGCTAGCCTCCAGTTGAAACCACACGAGAAGAAATATCCCACTCATGATCTTGAGTTGATGGCCATCGTATTTTCTCTTAAGATATGGAGGCACTATCTCTTAGGTGAGAAATTCGAGCTGTATACTGATCATAAATCCTTGAAGTATCTGTTCACCCAAAGAGATTTGAACTTAAGGCAGCAACGTTGGGTTGTATTCCTTGCAGCCTATGACTGGACATCTTACACACACCAGGGAAAGCCAATGTAGTAGCCGATGCACTCAACAGGAAGAATACGGCCGGTACCAAACTTATCCTCGCCAATCTCATTATTACACCTTCCTTGATCGATAAGATCTATGATCTTCAGAAGAATGATGAATTTATTCAGAGAATTAGCAAAAGAGTTAGGGAAGGCGAACCCACTAGTTTCCAGATTGATGACAAAGGGGTTCTGAGGCTGTTAGTCCGAATTTGTGTACTGAATCTTCCTGAACTCAGAAGGGAAGTTATGGGTGAATGTAACAAATCCAAGCTCAGCATTCATCTAGGGGTGAGCAAGATGTATCATGACCTCAAGCACACATTTTGGTGGAGATCTATGAAGAGATACAATTCTATATATGTTGCCAGATGTCCCACCTTCCAGCAAGTCAAAAGCAATCAGCAGAAGCTAGCAGGATTGTTGCAACCGCTAGAGGTTCCTGGTTGGAAGTGGGACCAAATTTCTATGGACTTTATTGATGGCTTGCCCCAAATTGGAAAAGGGAATGACAGCATATGGGTGATTGTAGACCGCTTCACAAAGACTGCCCATTTCATCCCTGTCAAAGCTAATAGAACAGCTCGAAGTTTGGCATAGCTTTATTTTAGAGAGATTGTCAGACTACATGGAGTTCCCAATAGCATTGTTAGTGATCGCGATCTGATATTTGCTAACAAGTTCTGGGAAGCTTTCCAAGAAGAGCTTGGGACAAAATTGAATATGAGCACCGCTTATCATCCTCAGATAAATGGCCAGACTGAGAGGGTGAACCGCATATTAGAAGACTTATTGCGAGCATGTATTCTTGATTTTGGCGGGTCATGGGAAGATCATTTGCACTTGGTTGAATTCTCTAATAATAATAGTTACCAAGCGAGCTTGCAGATGTCACCATTCAAAGCATTATATGGCAGGCCATGCAGATCTCCCGCATGTTGGGTGGAACCCAGCAATCGATTGGTATTGGGTCCCGACATGATTCGTGAAGCAGCAGATAAAGTTGATTTTATTAAGAAGCGATTGTTGGCTGCTCAAAGCCGACAGAAGAGCTATGCAAACTCACGAAGAAGGGATTTAGAATTCCCTATTGGTGATCTTGTATACTTGAGGGTTTCCCCACTGAGAGGTGTAATCCGATTTGGGAAGACTGGGAAATTGGCACCGAGATTCATTGGTCTATTTCCTATTCTCGAAAGGATAAGAATCCTCTCTTACAGAGTGCAGTTGCCTGACTGGTTGCCAGGGGTTCACGATGTATTCCATTTTTCTTAACTCCGAAGCATGTTCATGATCCAGACTTAGTTGTGGAGAAAGCAGCACAACAAGATTTGGATATTACCAAAGCTTAGCAGTAAGAAGGGAGCCAGTGAAAATTGTTGGCAAAGAGACCCAAGTCCTGAGGAACAAGAGGATCCACCTAGTTAAAGTGTAGTGGAGCGGGGATCCTAGAGACTGTACATGGGAGACTGAGGATAGCATCAAACAGGCTTATCCCAAGTGCAAAGTGGACATCTCCGAGTAACTCTTGTGTTGAGGTACATTTACAATACCTTGCATTTTCCATTTCGTTTCCTACTTTACTATTGTTTCCTTTTCGGGGACGAAAAGCTTTTAAGTGGGGGAGATTGTAACAACCCAGAAAATCAGAATCAATTTAAAATTTTATTTTGGCTATTTTAGTGAATTTTGAATAGTTAAAATAATTTATTTTAAATAATAACAATTAAAATTTTATTTTCATTGAAGTTAGAGCGAATATATTTATTTTAATTTCAAAAGGAATTAGAAAAAGCATGATAGTTTGAAAAGTCAAATCTGAACTTTGACTGAATGTGCAGGATTCAAAATTAAACGAATTTTAGTGAAACCAAAAATATCTAAATCTGTTTGAAAATATCTTTCCAACGAATCCGAAAAATTGAAATTTCATAGCGGGAATCAAAAGTTGTGGCCAATTGAATATTCAGAATAGTCGCTATGGAATATACTATAATTTATAGCCCGTATAAAAGGCCATTTTAAAGAAAATCTTTGTTTTCGACGAAACCACTTTTGTCTGATCCGGAATGTCAAATTATTACTAAGTTTAATTTTCTAGAATTTTTGGAATTAATTTGTGAGCGTAGTAAATTAAACTCTGATTTGATAATTTCTATTGAATTTGATCGACCATTAAAAAGGCCATTTTTCAAACGGTTTCCAAATTCAATGAAATTAATTTTCTTACGACCGTATCATCAAAACATTGCTAGATTTATTTTTCGGGAATTTTCAGAGTTCATATATGGCCCTAGTGGATTTAAATATACGATCGAATTAATTAAATAAAGGATTTAAATTTTAAATTAAAGAAATCAGGCCAAAAACAGTCGTTTGGGCTGATGGGACCTAGTCCATTAGTTTTGGGATAGGGGCAATTAGGTAGGAACAACTCTAGTTGGACTGAAATTGGAGTTGTTAAGAATTTATGGATTTATTTGTAAAAATTAGGAATAAAATATTATAGAATCCTTTTTGTCTTCTTCTTCCAAACCCTATCCATGTAGTCGCCACCTACCCCAATTCCATAGCCAGAACGCTCCCGTCTTCTTCCCTTAAATTCTCCAAATCCTCTCAATAAAACTACCCCATCCTTTTGACATTATCGAAGAGATTTTCATCCTCTTCCTATTCATACGGATAACCCACACCATAGACGAACAATCGCCGGGTTTTCACACCCCAAACCCATGTCGTTCGAAGCGCCGCCGTCGCCTATACCTGCGATCACGCCTACCACGGGTGGGACCCCCTTGCGTGCCACCTGCTCCTTTCCGGCGTGGTGGTCTTCGATCGTTGCCCTGTGCCCTGCAGTGACCGCAAAACTCAACCCTAGACTCAAACAACCTTGAATAGCATCGGCCTGTGTTTGATAAGGAGGAAGAAGGTTTATTTTAAAATATATTATTTATTTAATTTATTTTAAATGTTATTAATATAAAAACAAATCATATCTCACTCATATGAACTCGAAACGGAACGATTTTAGATCCTGTACGATCGTGAAACCGAGATCTACGCTGCTGTCCTAACTAGAACCAATTCTGAGCTGATCGAACTTTGGCAAAAAAATTGCATATTGAAACGACTATGAGATTTCTTATGTTTTTTATAATTAAAAATTTAATTAATTATCGTCAGTTGAATCCATATAGTTATGATAATTAAAAGAGATATGTGATTTGAATCTGTTGAATGATTGATTGTTGATCCTGATTTTCATGTTTGTTGGATCTTGTTTGAATCTATGGCATATTATCTGGTTTTGATTTGAAATAAATTTTTTTTTTTACTTTCGATCTATGTATAGTGGTTTGATGTTACGATATAAATTTCATGTTTCATTTAGGGACATGAGACACTGTCTTGTCAAATATAGATCTACAACAAAATGTTCAATTTTATTTTCAAAATAAAAATGTCAATTTTGTTTATTTTTTTGATTGAATTAGAATTTTTAATCAAAATAAAATGTCACTTTTGATATTGTTTGATTGAATTAGAATTTTCAATCAAAATAAAAATGTCACTTTTGTTTATTGCTTGACTGAATTAGAATTTTCAATCAAATTAAAAATATCACTTTTGTTTATTGTTTGATTGAATTAGAATTTTCAATCAAAATAAAAATATAACTTTTGGTTATTATTTGATTGAATTAGAATTTTCAATCAAATTGACATGTCATTTTTGTTCATTTTTTGATTGAATTAGAATTTACAATCAAAATAAAAATATCACCTTTGGTTATTGTTTGATTGAAAAAGAATTTTCAATCAAAATTGAAATATCACTTTTGTTGTTATTGACTGAATTAGAATTTTCAATCAAATTGAAATATCACTTTTGCTGTTATTGATTGAATTAGAATTCTCAATCAAAATTAAATATGACTTTTGTTGTCATTTTGATTGAATTAGAATTTTCAATCAAAAATTGGAATATCACTTTTTTTGTTATTGACTGAATTAGAATTTTCAGTCAATTTGAAATATCACTTTTTTTGTTATTGATTGAATTAGAATTTTCAATCAAATTGAAACATCACTTTTGTTGTTATTGATTGAATTAGAATTTTCAATCAAATAAAATATCACTTTTGTTATTGTTTGATTGAATTAGAATTTTCAATCAAATAAAACATCAATTTTGTTATTTGATTGAAATAGATTTTCCAACCAAAATGAAATATACACTTTTGTTATTTGATTGAGTTAGAATTTCCAATCAAAAAATAAAAGAAATATCAAATTTTGTCATTTTGTTGAATTAGAATATTCAACAAAAATAAAATATAAATTTCTATCATTTTACGAAATTATTATAAAAATAGAAATGTTCATGTTTTATAAAGATAATAAGAACATTACATTCAAAAGATGTAATGTTAGAAAATAGAAAGTATACATGTTTTGAAAAAAAAACATGATTTCATTAAAAATTTCTATATTTTAGTGTCAAGAATGAAAGTAGTGAAAAGTGTTCATGTTTTAAATCAAAACATGATTTCATTAAAAACATACATTTTTAATGTAATGTTAAGAATAAGAGAAATGTACATAGTTTAAATCAAAACATGATTTCATTAAAAATATACATTTTTAATGTAATGTTAAAAATAAGAAAATGTACATGTTTTAAATCAAAACATGATTTCATTAAAAATATACATTTTTAATGTAATGTTAAGAATAACAAAAATGTACATAAATCAACACATGATTTCATTAAAAATATACATTTTTAATGTAAAGTTAAGAATAAGAAAAATGTACATGTTTTAAATCAAAACATGATCTCATTAAAAATATACATTTTTAATGTAATGTTAGGAATAAGAAAAATGTACATGTTTTAAATCAAAACATGATTTCATTAAAAATATACATTTTTATTGTAATGTTGAAAATAAGACAATGTTCATGTTTTAAAATCAAAATATGTTTTTCATTAAAAAATTCATTTTAATGTAAAGATTAGAAATTAGTGAAAGATTCATGTTTTAAAATGCAAAACATGTTGTTATACATTAAAATTCCACTTTTAACGTAATATTAGAAAACTAGACAAGATTCATGTTTTAAAATGCAAAACATGTTATACATTAAAATTTCACTTGTAATGTAATATTAGAAAACTAGACGAGATTCATATTTTAAAATGCAAAACATGTTATACAATAAAATTTCACTTTTAATGTAATATTAGAAAATTAGACAATGTCCATGTTTTAAAATAAAACATGTTTTACATTAAAAAAATTCAATTTTAATGTAATAATAGAAATGTAGAAAAAGATTCATATTTAAAAAAGAAAATATGTTTTACATTAAAATCCACTTTTTAATGTAATATTACAAGTTGGACAAACATGTATGTTTTCAAAATAAAACATGTTTACATTGAAAACTTTGTTTTTAATGAAATCGTTAAAATTACATTTAAAATTACATCGCATATATTAGAATTTGTATGCGTTGTTAAAATCACATTTATAATTACATCGCATATATTAGAATTTATATGCATTGTTAAAATCACATTTATAATTACATCGCATATATTAGAATTTATATGCGTTGTTAAAATTCCATTTATAATTACATCGCATATATTAGAATTTATATGCGTTGTTAAAATTCCATTTATAATTACATCGCTTATATTAGAATTTATATGCGTTGTTAAAATCACATTTATAATTACATCGCATATATTATAATTTATATGCGTTGTTAAATTACATTTGTAATTACATCGCATATATTAGAATTTATGTGCGTTGTTAAAAGCACATTTATATTACATTGCATATATTAGGATCTACATGCACTGTCAAAATTACATTTATATTTACATTTTCATATATTAGAATGTATATGCAAAATTGACTTGTCATTGGATCAATTTCCATGTAAATGAAATATATTTTGTTTGATAGTACATGGATATGATATGCCAATAAAAATATTATTTTGTTTGGCATATTAAAAACATTAGTGAAATCATCGAACAGTTTTTATTTATATATGGAATATAAATTAAAATTAAACGGATCGCGCGTGGTAGTTCGCGTTTCGAAATCGTAACTTTAAACGACTATACCGAAAGATTCAACCGTCGGATTTTCCCAAAATTGAAACCGTTAGGACCGCTTTGGGAAGATCTTTCCAACGTTATAAACTTTGTTAAAATCCAACTGTTAGATTTGGAGATAAGTGTAAATCAAAATTTGATAAAAACAGCGTCAGGGCCGCCTATTGACCCGAAGCATCGTTAAATTAATTTAGCTATTTTTATATAAATAAAAATTGCGACAAATCGTTATTAAATACTATTAACAATATGAAATGACTTTTAAACTATATATACGAGAATCATTTGAAAGACCGAGATAATCTCATTTCAAATGATTATACGACGATCTAAATTGAAGATCATAAAGACGGCGATTGAAGACCGGCGATCTCCACATCGAAAGGATAACTACTGATGACCGACATTTGTTAGCTACCAGTAAAGGGTTAAAGTGGTAGCTATCCGGACGTACTTGTTGATTGTCTAAATATGCGAGCACCACTCTTCCGTGTTGGACATACGGGACGAGGAACAAGGTGTCTCTGGTTTCGTTCAGACCCAGAACAGACTTGTAAATAGATTGTGTGTCTGACATTGAATTTCATTCCATGTAATTAAATTGATTTCTATTTAATATATATCTACAGTGGCGGAGAATTTATTCTCTTGTTTAACACCCTTCTTTGAGACGCATGAGCTCAAAGGTTATATACTGGTAGTTATCGATCGCATGGCATGAATTGTCAATGTGACATGGCAAGATGCAATTGATCGAGGATTTTGTTGAAACGCAGAGCCTTGTGGATGACGATCAAAGCATAGCCTATTTCGGCATAGCTTTGTGTATTACGTTACCTTGTGAGCCTTACACCCCGATAGAGTCAAAAACGGGACAAGGGAACGCAGGGAGTGCACACGTTTCTTTCTAGCTAAAAGTGGTATCAGGGTTTTGCAAGCCCTGGCATTTTACTTATGTGTTTGATGGAATGAGGCGCCTCGGATTTATTGGTCGATTGTGACCATTTTATAGGTTCAATAGGACCGGGAAGCATGTGTTCAGGAATTGCCAATCCGCTAAAGTATTTGTGGACCGTCCTTGTAGTGTCCAAGGGTTCGCCAGCGTCCGAATCCTGAGACATTGCTAGAGTGTCTCGAATCGGTAAGGAGATCATTCCTAGCCTTGACTCATGATGGAAATCTAATCACTAATATGACATTATGGTTTTATTTGTAAACCTGTATATGGCGACATAGTATATGGTAGCTATGCCGTCTAGGATTAATACATTTACTTTAAAGTATTTTTGAAACATATTAGACAATAATAATAATATTAAAAATATTATTTTCTGCGTATCAAGCATTTTTTATCATTATAAGGTAAAACTCTATCCTTCGGTTTGCGTTGCATTGTGTGATGGGACTTGAGTCTTATAATGATTTCATTTTCTAAAAAGCATTGCGTTGTTTTTGAAGTAAAATTTATTAAACATATGCATTGGCAATCCAATGGAGTAAACCCATTCCGTGTCAGCGGCGTGGTCCTGTGATTTGCCATATTGTTAGATAAGAAAGATTTCTCATACCAGTCCCATAACTGACTCGTAGTTTGTTTCACTTTGCAAATTCGGGTGCCCTCTTTCCACACGGGCATCCAAATGATAGGTTTAGGTATTGTTGCGTTCTGGACTGGATCTTGCTTATGAAGAGGATAAAGGACATTTTCCCTTTTATCTTTTTATTTCTTCTTGAGACATTTAGATATTATTGATCACTGATGTATTTGTGGAGCTTGAGACTTATTTCTTTCTTTGTTGAGACTTATTTCTTTCTTTGTTGAGACTTATTTCCTTCTTTGTTGAGACTTTTATTTTGATAAGTGTATCCTGTAACTGCGTACTCTGATGTCTTTGATGTTATGTTGTGATGACATTCTTATTTCCGCTGCAATGATTTATGTGTAATGCTATTATCTGAGATCTGTTATTGTTGTAATTATGTTATGCTCCTATGACTATCCTTACTTTCGTACTACGGAAGTTTGGGGTCGTCACAGTTACAGTTGGTATCAGAGCTTTGGTTAACTCAAATCTTTGGGGTACAACTCGTTAGAACTGAACAAAAGACTCATCAGAGGTAGGATTAGTAATATCCTATAATGGAATACTCATTGATAGGATCAGTAGCATCCGAGAATGAGAAAACTCATTAGAGATGGGGTGTTAGCCTTTTTTGTGACCAGGCCACCCAAAACCCAGACGATCAGGATTACATGTGTTAGAGGTTAAAGCTCTTATACGTTCTAAAACCAGAGCTCGGATCGGATTGGAGAGCCCAAGTTAGATCGGAATGGAGAGCTCGGATTGGATCAGATTAGAGAGCTCAAGTCAGATCATATTGGAAAGCACACAACAAGGAGATTTGGCGAAATGAGCATCGGTACGGATCAAAGGAAGCCGACCCGATACCCTCGCCTGAATCACGCAACTGCCTTTCAACGAAGACCTATTCTCGTGTCTATTATCATGGACCTGGTTCCACATGTCAACCCACAAAATGGAAGCAACTTCCCACGTTTTCCACTACTTTCGAAGTCCTCCATGATGCTGCCACGTGGCCACTCCTCCCTAACCAACTCTATGCCTATTAATACAAAATTTCGCACATAATTTAGGGGGCTTTTGGCAATTATCTTCTTCATGGCTTCTATGGCCAAATTCTTCTACTGAAAATAACCCACTTCTTCAATAGATTCAATGAAGTCAGAGAGAATTGTTCATTGAATTTGAGTGATTGAGTGATTATATTCCTTGTAATTGTAATCTATGAATGAAATGGAAAACTATGAAGTGGATGTAGGCTTATTATCGCCGAACCACTATAAATTTTGTGTCTCTACTTGATTTTCTACGTTTTTAGATTATTATTCTCTACAAATCCTAGATAATTGGGTGTTAGTGCCATTTTTTGGTCTAACATTTTGGTGCTTTCACTGAGAAATGAAGATTCTCAACATATAAGGATTCTCCAGTCTACTATCGAATGACCAAGTTCGATGAGGAAATCCTGTGAAATTATATTTGTAATGGTGGTGTATGAACTTCATCAATGCCCTTAATGTTGTTCCTGAACGAGTAATGGCCACCTAGTTTGCATGACTTAAACTTGTCCAACCGACGGAGGCTCGAATGACATTGATATGGAGCAGCCTATACACTATCACGAAGATGACTCTAATGGTCTTAGCGACATGAATCTTAATGACAGGATACTAGAAAGCGGCTAAGGATCCTAACACTACAAAGCTAAACTTCACTTGTATGATGTGATAAAGGACATCTGTCTCGCGATTCATTCCTTGAAGAACTTAGAAAACGCTTGCAATGACCATTTGCTATCAACCGCACTGATGACAATTGATTTCCGCCATATAAGGGTTAAATCAACACACTTTGGTGCCCAAAGTCTGGTACCAGTTGAACCACCACAGGCCATGATTGGACCTATGGATCATTACCCAGATAATAGTGACTTGACTTCTCATAAGCCACATGCGATAAGCCATAACAGAATTCAAAGCTTACATTGCACTCTAGCATCTATTGCTAGAGATCACAACCGAAGCTGGAGTGGGAACTGTCCGTGGTGACTGAGTTACTAGGAGAGCCTGTTATTTAGCCGAATAGAATATGCTACGCAAGAGAGAAGGCATAGAACCCAAAAACACTTCCCCTCCCGATGAGATGGAGTGTGAAGGAGGCATGGGCATAGCAAGCAAAGGAGACACCGCAGGAAGAGTTTCCCGATGATCTACCTGAAGACATAGGTCCCAGAGGGGATGAAGATTCGGGATGCAGGAGGGCGACATCTAATGAAGCAACTACCCAAAGATTGAAAAGCTCGCTTACATCTTGTTGGTTGCTTCAAGGAAACTCCACCACTATTTCCAAGTTCACCTAATTATAATACACACCAATTCGCCACTACGACAGGCCCTGCAGCAATGTGAGGCATCTGGAAGATCGCTTGAATGAAACATCGAGCTCTGCCTATTTGATTTCTATTCCCTCTAAAAGAAGTCCGTATGAGGGAAAGCATTAGCTGACTTCATCGTTGAGTTTACCGTTCCTCAAAGAGGATGTGTTAGATGAAGAAGATAGTTCCTCAAAATGAAGATGAAAACAAGCACCCAGAGGCTGTGTACAGACGGTGCAAAGAATAGTCGACAGTCCGGCATTGGAGTTGTGTTCATTCGAAGGACATTTCATATGAAGGGACTACGGCTTGCTGCTTTCCTAGAACGGGTAGAAGATCTGTTGGATGAATGGGAATATTACAACATATCTTATATTCCGCATTTAGAAAATCAAAAAGTGGATAATCTGGCCAACCTAACAAGTTCCGATAAACCAAAAGAGATAAAGATGATCCTGATCGAGAAACTCGGAAGTTGATCCAGTATTGGAGATTGAATTCGGAAGAGAGTCATGGACAACTCCCTTTAGTAGCATCCTGCATTACAGAGTGTTTCCATCAAGGAGAATTGAAGGGCATGTTGTCGCTACTTATGCCTCGAGGTATGACATGCAAGACGACATTGCTTATTTCCCTCGGAAGGTCGGTATAGACATCAACGAGTCTCATTGTTGATTCACCGCCCTAGATTATTCGACAAAGGCACTAATTAGCTTTCCGCTAGAAGGGAGATCTGCATGAATGAAACTTCTGACAAACAATGTTTCAGAGTTAGAAAATGAAGAATCACAGTTCCACACCCTTCATTGATTATCTGTCAAGTAACTCATGCCTCAGACACTAGGGGAAACTAGAGATTTCAACATGGATTGCTCGTGATTACATCATCTAATTCAAATATGACACATCACAAGCTTGCATGACTGACTGCCTTAGTCTTGCCCAAAGATTGGTGAGTTAAAGGTTTAAAACACTCAAACTAGGATGCTGATTAATAGTTTGTGCACCATACTCTTATCCCCGACGTGGGATCGAAGGCATATCAATGGATTTATGCGATATGAATATCCCCCTAGCTGCCATATACTATTTCCTAGCATGGAAATCGCAAAGTCTCTATAAGCATGGGTCCATTATTTTCCTGCCAATTACCGTTCTAGCACCAATGTGATGATATGCTACCATTAGAGAAACAAACATGACTCCCTGATACTTAATCCTTTCCCTTAACATGGGGGAAAGAAGGTGATTCAAAGGAGATGTGACCTCGTCATTCGCTTACAGTATTTACCCAACTGCCTTTGTCACTCCAAGACCCCAATCAAGGTCTGTTCATTCTTGGGACCGCCATCCCATGATGGTTTGAAATGACATTCATCACCATCTAAATATAGAAGCCATCCCCTGGCAGAGATTGGGCGAGGCATAATGGACCAGCAAAGAGCATGTGATGCCGTTTTCGCATAGAATGGTTTTCATTCCTTTAACGGGATTACTCTTTAACCATGACTCTTATATTTGCATGCTTTGTGAGTTATTAATGAACTTAACTCAGATGAATTTATATGTGGATGGTGTAGGTACCCAAGATCTAGTACCGAGCAGACTTCTAACACCCGCATATAGAGTTACGGAGCAATACCATAACGAGCCTGATTGAACTGCTCGTTTATGGAGCCACACCCTCCGCTTAAGGGAAGTTTTATTGCTCAAGGTGGATCCGAGATGACCATCCCTTACTTGGCTCACACGTGGCAGACCTCAAGATAATTGTGGCCGACTTTTGCATTTCAAAGTTGAAGTCTGACTCCAGATGGACACGGTTCAACCGTCTACATGGCTCGATCCTACGCTCGACGCCCCCAGATTGAGCGAATTCGAATAAAGGAGGCAACACTGCCCTTTGATGTACCCAAAGTTCGGTGCCAATCACTCCTCCCATAGATTAATCGGAGGAACGCAAAGCCTTAATGTAACAACCCGGAAAATGCGAGCCAGTTTGAAAATTTTAAATTGGCAATTTTAAAGAATTTTGAATATTTAAAATGAATTATTTTAAATAATATCAACGATAAATTTATTTTGAATATAATTCGAACGAATATATTTATACGCGTCGTCATTAGAATATAAATATTTATATATAATTATAAATAGAATTGAAATTGGCGCGGTAGTTCGATAATTCGATTTCAAACTTCAATTGAATGTACCGGGTGCAAAACAATCTGGATTTTAGTGAAACCAAAAATAATGGAATCTAATTGATGATATCTTTCCAACGAATCCGAAAAATCGTAATTTCATAGCGGGAATCAAAAGATATGTCCAGTTGAAAATTCTGAATAGTCGCTATGGAATTCAGGCCCTTAAAAATTGGCATTTTGCAAACGACCTCGGATTTCGACGAAACCAGTTTTGTTGGGTCCGGGATGTTAAGTTATTGCTAGGTTTCAAATTTCATAATTTTTCGAATCAATATGTGAGCGTGGCAAAGGAAAACGCATTTGACCAGTTTTAGTTGATTTTAATCGACTGGAAAATGGCCATTTTATAGACGGTCTCAGAATTCGACGAAACTAGTTTTGCTAGGACCGTATCGTCAATACAAAGCTAGAAAATATTTTTCGGGAATTTTTAGAGACTGTATGTGGGCCCGATAAATTGAAATGTGCGTTCAAATTCAATATATAAAGATTTACATTTTAAATTTGACGAAAACTGATTCAAACAGTCGAATTGGCTTATGATACATATCCCATTTTGTTCGGAATAAGGGAAATTAGCTAGGGGTGACAGTCGTTGGGTCTGATTTCGAGTTCGTATCAACACAGGGGTATTTTCGAAATTAAATAAATTAAAATTTAAATATATATTTAAACCTAACCTAAAAACTAATGGGTCAAAATTCCTCAGTGGTCAACCCCCGAAAGTCGTCTCCCCCAATTCGAAACACGGCGGAAAAAGCTCCCACAAACTCATCCTAAATTCGTCCAATCCCCCTCGAAATAAATCGTGAAATCAAAAGCAAATTGAAGAGTAAAGGAAGCCCTTCAAATCTAGGGTAGTTGGAAAATTTCTAGTGTGGTATTTCGATCGATTCGTGCTCCCAAAGTCATCGCCGTCGAGCCCTTCGCCAGCGTCAGAGGTGCCACCGAGTTCGACGTTCCAGGCATCTTCGGGAAGCTCTCTCGAAGCTCGACGCCATGGCAGGGTCCGATCATCGTCACGTCGACCGTAGGAGGAGAAAAAAAACCAACCCTAGGTTTTGAAGCATCCGATGTTCAGCGAAGAGGATGCCGTAAGTTTTTCTTTTTTTTGTTGTTTTATTAATTTAATTAAAACGAGATAGAATTGGAAAAAAAAACATTGTTTATTTTGAACATTATATAGAAAACATTAAGTTAAAATATAATGTTTGAATAGAAAAATATGTTTTTATTTTATTTTATATCTTTGCCTTTAAGACTTTGTTTTAAAATATAGAAGAAGACTTTTAAAATAGAAGAGTAGATTTTTTTTAAAAATAGAAGAGTAGATTTCTAAAATAGAAAAGGCGAAAGAAAAATAGGATTTTTACCTATATAGTAGCAGTATAAAAAGGTGATTTTTATCCATATAGAGTGGATAGTAAAAATTCGATTTTTATATATTGAATAGCATAGTAAAAATTCGATTTTTATATATTGAATAGCGAAGTTAAAAATGTGATTTTTTATATATATAGTGGCCATGGGCAACGAAGGTGACAAAAAGGCGAAACGACGAAGACTTCTGCAAATGAAGAGCAGTGGAGCTAGGATAGCTATCAGTGAGAATTTCTCACCTTTCAATTTCTTTTCTAGTTATATATATATACTAGGATGCAGACGGTGCTTAGTAGCACCCGACACAATCGTCCACAGACCATGGACTTGTTTGTTTGGTTGCAAAAATTAATTTGATGACTTGATTTGAATTGGTTGTTTGGTGAATTTGATTGATATGTGAATGGCGTGGGCCTTCACTAGACCGGGGATAAGGCTAGGCCTTGTCCCGTTTCTAGTATCGTGCCGTTATGCCGCCGAAATTTTCTAAAATATGTTAGAAAAATAAAAATATCATTTTATTGAATAAATGAACCGAATAGAATATTCATAGGTTGAATAAAATGTTTTATCGTTAAAAATAAAATTTTTAACGTGAAAGTAAATAAATAAATATTTATAAACAAATCGGCCGATTTGTTTATATACACTGATTTGACTGATATTGATTGGGTCGATAAATTTTACACATCGCCCAACTGCACAACTAAAATCTGTGATTGATTGTTTGAAAACCCCACACGGGTGTTGGGATGAAATATGAAGTTCACTCGTCCTGATTGATTAAATATGTCGATCGATTGATTGACAGGCTGTTATAAGCGTTGAATATCTATATTTGATGCTTATACAGTGTAGTGCACTTTGGTTGATGGTTGATTATTTTCAATGCTATTATATACATGTGATGTATGAAAATCCATATAATTAACTTTATATGGTAATTGATTGGGCCTCATTCCAATTTGAAAAATAAAGAATATTTTAGTAATAAAATTTACATCTTTATCAATATAAAATAAAGGTTCATGTGTTGACAGTACTCATCCATTGAGATT
Source organism: Allium sativum (assembly GCA_030737875.1). Lineage (NCBI taxonomy): Eukaryota > Viridiplantae > Streptophyta > Magnoliopsida > Asparagales > Amaryllidaceae > Allium > Allium sativum. The sequence continues at coordinate 560,005,396 of CM060915.1, forward strand.
GGTCATGTGTTGAACGAAATATTTTAGTAATAAAATTTACATCTTTATCAATATAAAATAAAGGTTCATGTGTTGACAGTACTCATCCATTGAGATTGGTCATGTGTTGAACGAAATATTTTAGTAATAAAATTTACATCTTTATCAATATAAAATAAAGGTTCATGTGTTGACAGTACTCATCCATTGAGATTGGTCATGTGTTGAACGAAATATTTTAGTAATAAAATTTACATCTTTATCAATATAAAATAAAGGTTCATGTGTTGACAGTACTCATCCATTGAGATTGGTCATGTGTTGAACGAAATATTTTGATAATAACAACTATTTTGAAAAAGAAATATTTGAAATAGAATATTTGAAAATAGAAATTTATGAAGCCGTGTTGATTAGATTGACGCCATTTTGACGTAAACGATATTTATATCGATTTTATCGATTTCGAAATGAATGAATTGAAAACGATTTCGAAATGAATGAATTGAAAACGAATTCAAAATGAATTGAAAACGATTTCGAAATGAAATGAATTGAAAACGATTTCGAAATGAATTGAATTGAAAACGATTTCGAAATGAATTGAATTGAAAACGATTTCGAAATGAATTGAATTGAAAACGATTTCAAAATGAATTGAATTGAAAACGATTTCGAAATGAAATGAATTGAAAACGATTTCGAAATGAATTGAATTGAAAACGATTTCGAAATGAAATGAATTGAAAACGATTTCGAAATGAATTGAATTGAAAACGATTTCGAAATGAATTGAATTGAAAACGATTTCGAAATGAATTGAATTGAAAACGATTTCGAAATGAATTGAATTGAAAATGATTTCGAAATGAATTGAATTGAAAACGATTTCGAAATGAATTGAATTGAAAACGATTTCGAAATGAAATGAATTGAAAACGATTTCGAAATGAATTGAATTGAAAACGATTTCGAAATGAAATGAATAGAAAACGATTTCGAAATGAATTGAATTGAAAACGATTTCGAAATGAATTGAATTGAAAACGATTTCAAAATGAATTGAAAATGAATTCAAATTGAATTGAAAGCGAATTGAAATGAATTCAAATTGAATTGAAATTCGAATTGAATAGAAATGAATTTTAAAACGAATTTATAAAGAAGAATTCAATTTTGGTTTGAATTGAAATGGAAGTTGAAATCGCTTTTAAAACGATTTTAAAACTATTTATAATTTGTTTTAAATGGAAATCGACGAAATATATATTATATATATTATATATATAATATAATGGCCTGAATAGAACGCGCCGCGCCGCGGCAGTTCGCGAATTTCGACCATTGATTTCAAACGGACATTACGGGAGATCCGACCGTCGGATTCTCCTAAAACCGGAACCGTTGGGTTCGTATCGAAAAGAGCTTTCTAACGAATATTAGAAATTCAAAATCTAACGGTTGGATTTGGAATTATGTCCAAATCAAATTTGAAAAAGGTCGCTGTAAGTGCAGTTCGACGGCCGTTGATGGAAATCGACTGTACAGACCTTGATAAAATTATTAAAAATAGTAATAATTTGTGTAAAATCATAAGAAATGATTTAGAAAGAATTGGGATGAAAAACTCCATATTTGAAAAGATAAAAATAGATTTTTATCGAAATGAACTAGTTTTGAACTAGAATTATAATTCTATTTATTTTTAAATAAATAAATTGAATTCGAAAAGGGTTTTAAAAATAACCCAAATTTCCAATGATTGCATTGGAGTGGATTTGAATCGAAATTGTCTTCGGAATATTTCGATGTTGGAATTCGTGATTATACAGGTGTTGTTATGGAAATTTGGAAGATATATATTTATATCGTTATTTCCAATACGACATTTGTTAGTCGTAGAATTCGATATTGAATATAAGCCGATATATTTTCTATTCAGAGCCTTGTATTGAATATCGAATGTGATTTGGGTTTGTCGTGAATGGTGTCTTCACTAACACTGTTCTTGAACCCAGTTGAGAAAAGATTAAATCTTTTTATTTAGATTTAATGAAGTGTACCAATTAAACAATATTTAATTGGAATAGAATTGATAGTGATTTTTGGGTTTATCGTGGACAGTGTTTTAAATAACACTTGTTCTTTAACCCGATAATTAATGAATGTGATTTTGGGTTTATCGTGAACCGTGTTTTAAATGACACTGATTCTTTAACCCAATCGAAGATTAAAACTAAGTGGAGTTTTAATGAATCTTTAATTAGATTGAAATGATCGAAAATGGAGTATCACCAGTTTTGCTCCAGGCGATAGTTAAATCTTTAATTAGATTTGAACGTGAAATGGTGATTGAATTTACCGATAACACTGTGGTGTTAGATATGAAGTATTACCAGTTTTACTTCATGGGATGAATAGGTTGGGATGGGGAAATTAAAATAAATGATTACTTCGGTAAGGTTCGCTAATCCCGACTGGTTTGAATTGAGATTCAAAAATAGAATAAGGAATAAATTCAAGGAATTTATCTTGGATAAAATTTATGGGAACATTTCCCTATGAATGAAAAATTTAGAAACTAACTGTCGGTTGGCCAAGCAGAATGGTTTTCTGGATATTGATCTGATGTTGGTTTCGGCCTTCGGGGTTAATATTTGGGAAATTATTCTCTTGATTAATTTACGGTTAGTGACTGATGAATTGGAATGAGGCGTATGTTGTGTTTGTGTAACACTTATTTAAAATATACGCGAGTTATTCGGAAAGACCGGGTTTATCCCATTCTGAATAACTGATACGACGATAAGTCGAAGATGAAGACGATGGTCGAAGACCGGAGGTCTTCACGTCGTTTGGGTAATTACTGATGATCTTGATTGGGCTGTACACCCAAGAAGATGGAAACAGTTAGTGATCGTCCAGACGTACTTGGAGATCGATGGATATGCGGGGTACTAGGTGCCTCCGGTTTCGTTCAGACCCAGAACGGACTTGTAAATGGACTGTGTGTCTGACATTGGATTTTAGTCCGTGTGGTTGATCTCTATTAAATATATATCTGTTTGGCGGCGGAGAATTTATTCTCTTGCTTAACGCCCTTCTCTGAGACGTACGAGCTCAGGGGTTATATATTGATGGATATCAAACGCATGGAGTGAATTGCCTGTGTGGCATGCCTAAGTGGCAATTGATCGAGGCTTCTGTTGAAAAGCAAAGTCTTGTGGTGATGATCAAAGCACGGCCTTTGTGGCGTAGCTTTGTGTAACGTTTACTTCGCGAGTTTCACACCCGGTATGAACCAAAAATGGGAGAGGGCCTCAGGGAGGACATGCGTTTCTTTCTAGCTAGAAGTGGCGTCAGTGGTTTTACACGCCCTGACGAGTTTGACATATGTGGTTGTTGCTGTTGCGAGGCGCCTCGGATTGATCGGTCGTTCTCGAACCGATGGAGTCATTTAATTGGCTCATTTACGCCCCAAAGGGCGGGGAAACGCATGTTCAGGCATTTTAATCCACATCGGTGGACCGGCCCTGACGATCCAAGGGCCCACCTGAGTCTGGGTCCTGAGGCTCGGGCTAGACAGTCTCGAATCGGTTGAGGACTATCTTTTGCCTCGGTTCATAGATGGAAGTCCAATTTCCAAATACGAAACTTTGCGATTTCGATTGTATAACCTATATATGGCGACATAGTGGGATGGGGCGCTCATGCCGCCTATGATTGATACTTATGGTTTGAAGTGGTTTTATACACTATGCACTTATAATAGTATCAAATAATTTGTTTTAAACGTATCAAGCATTCTTTGGCTGTTATAAGGGAAAACCCTATCCCCCGGCTTGCGTTGCATTGTGTGATAGGACCTGGGTCTTATAACAGCTTCATTTTTCTTTATTTAGCATTGCGCTGTTTGTTTTATGCACTGGTATTCTTGGGAGGAAACCCGTTCCGTGTTATACGGCGTGGTCCCTTGATTTACCTAACTTTGAAAATAAAGAATATTAACTGTTTTAGTTCTCACACCAGTCCCATGACTGACCTGGAGTTTATTGTTTTAACCTAAACTCTGGGTGCCCCTATTTTGACACGGGCAGCTAGTAGTATTGGTTTTGCAGATTTATATTCACAGGATCCTGGTTTACAGTTGGAACGATATCCGGAAAGCTTTGTATCCGTATATCCCCTTCTAGTTGTGTATTGTATTATGTTCCGCTGCGATGTATTTAAATGTAATTTAAATCTCTGATATTTCTGTGTAATATTCATTTATACTCTGTATATTCTTGTAATCTGATGCATTGTTGTAATATACAATGAAATGTTCTTTTATATGCGTTCTGTTGTGGTTTGTTCTCGGACTATCCGCCGCTTTCCTTTACGGGGAAGTTGCGGGTCTTTACACGTGGTATCAGAGCTTTGGTTTACAAAGCTAGAGAACAAGACACATTAGAACCATACGAAAGAATTCATCAGATATTGGATTAGCAATATCCAATGGGAATGACTCGTTAGAGATGGGATCAGTAGTATCCTAGGACGGGTGTGAAGAGTATATTTTTCAAATGAAAACAAAATTTGTTTTGAAAATTTAAATCAATTATTCGTATTTGATTATCTATTTATATTGATGTGGACAATCCAGTATATATAGATTTTGCGTATACGTCTGATCCGCGTGTATTCGAAATTTTAATATACTGGATAGATATAGAATCACACTCTAGTCGCCCGGAGATGATTCAGATGATGAGGCATCATCATCAGTGTTTGTATTCGAGTGACGAAAGTGAGATTTCTATATATTTCCTATTGACTGGTGTGAGAACCAAAAATTAGATAGGGCCTATTGTTGTGATTTGGCATCAAAAACATGATTTTGTATATGTATCGAAATTATGAATTTGAAACTCTAATCCACTAATTAATTGATGTTTGGGTTGTTTGTTTATTGGTTGATAATTTTGAACCATTTAGCCTAATTGAATCAAATATTGGATTATATTGAAAATTGGTCGCATCTGCTTGCATATACATGTATATCATTGAACAGGTCATAGCAAGGAGGCTAGAGCAGAGAATAAAATTTGTTTGCCCGACAAATAGGTACATGTTTACTACATAATTTACTGTTTTGTTTGGGTGATGATGATTTTATGAGCCTATTTGCTAGCCGCTTGACTTTTTCTTTTTCTTTTTGAGATCTGAAGGACCGGGGAAGCTATTTGAAATTCCCCGATGCTCTCGGTGCAGGGGAGGTTATGGCGAAATTTTTCAAAAATTTAGGGTGTTAGCCAAATTTTTGAAATTTTGAAAATTCTCAGAAACTGAAAAGTTGGAGAATGAAAGTCAGATCGAGTGTAGAGTTGATTAATCAAACCACTTTCGACTTTGTTCCTTTTCGGGGACGAAAAGTTTTAAGTGGGGGAGATTGTAACAACCCGGAAAATGCGAGCCAGTTTGAAATTTTTAAATTGGCAATTTTAAAGAATTTTGAATATTTAAAATGAATTATTTTAAATAATATCGATGATAAATTTATTTTGAATATAATTCGAACGAATATATTTATACGCGTCGTCGTTAGAATATAAATATTTATATATAATTATAAATAGAATTGAAATTGGCGCGGTAGTTCGATAATTCGATTTCAAACTTCAATTGAATGTACCGGGTGCAAAACAATCTGGATTTTAGTGAAACCAAAAATAATGGAATCTAATTGATGATATCTTTCCAACGAATCCGAAAAATCGTAATTTCATAACGGGAATCAAAAGATATGTCCAGTTGAAAATTCTGAATAGTCGCTATGGAATTCAGGCCCTTAAAAATTGGCATTTTGCAAACGACCTCGGATTTCGACGAAACCAGTTTTGTTGGGTCCGGGATGTTAAGTTATTGCTAGGTTTCAAATTTCATAATTTTTCGAATCAATATGTGAGCGTGGCAAAGGAAAACGCATTTGACCAGTTTCAGTTGATTTTAATCGACTGGAAAATGGCCATTTTATAGACGGTCTCAGAATTCGACGAAACTAGTTTTGTTAGGACCGTATCGTCAATACAAAGCTAGAAAATATTTTTCGGGAATTTTTAGAGACTGTATGTGGGCCCGATAAATTGAAATGTGCGTTCAAATTCAATATATGAAGATTTACATTTTAAATTTGACGAAAACTGATTCAAACAGTCGAATTGGCTTATGATACATATCCCATTTTGTTCGGAATAAGGGAAATTAGCTAGGGGTGACAGTCGTTGGGTCTGATTTCGAGTTCGTATCAACACAGGGGTATTTTCGAAATTAAATAAATTAAAATTTAAATATATATTTAAACCTAACCTAAAAACTAATGGGTCAAAATTCCTCAGTGGTCAACCCCCGAAAGTCGTCTACCCCAATTCGAAACACGGCGGAAAAAGCTCCCACAAACTCATCCTAAATTCGTCCAATCCCCCTCGAAATAAATCGTGAAATCAAAAGCAAATTGAAGAGTAAAGGAAGCCCTTCAAATCTAGGGTAGTTGGAAAATTTCTAGTGTGGTATTTCGATCGATTCGTGCTCCCAAAGTCATCGCCGTCGAGCCCTTCGCCAGCGTCAGAGGTGCCACCGAGTTCGACGTTCCAGGCATCTTCGGGAAGCTCTCTCGAAGCTCGACGCCATGGCAGGGTCCGATCATCGTCACGTCGACCGTAGGAGGAGAAAAAAAACCAACCCTAGGTTTTGAAGCATCCGATGTTCAGCGAAGAGGATGCCGTAAGTTTTTCTTTTTTTTGTTGTTTTATTAATTTAATTAAAACGAGATAGAATTGGAAAAAAAAACATTGTTTATTTTGAACATTATATAGAAAACATTAAGTTAAAATATAATGTTTGAATAGAAAAATATGTTTTTATTTTATTTTATATCTTTGCCTTTAAGACTTTGTTTTAAAATATAGAAGAAGACTTTTAAAATAGAAGAGTAGATTTTTTTTAAAAATAGAAGAGTAGATTTCTAAAATAGAAAAGGCGAAAGAAAAATAGGATTTTTACCTATATAGTAGCAGTATAAAAAGGTGATTTTTATCCATATAGAGTGGATAGTAAAAATTCGATTTTTATATATTGAATAGCATAGTAAAAATTCGATTTTTATATATTGAATAGCGAAGTTAAAAATGTGATTTTTTATATATATAGTGGCCATGGGCAACGAAGGTGACAAAAAGGCGAAACGACGAAGACTTCTGCAAATGAAGAGCAGTGGAGCTAGGATAGCTATCAGTGAGAATTTCTCACCTTTCAATTTCTTTTCTAGTTATATATATATACTAGGATGCAGACGGTGCTTAGTAGCACCCGACACAATCGTCCACAGACCATGGACTTGTTTGTTTGGTTGCAAAAATTAATTTGATGACTTGATTTGAATTGGTTGTTTGGTGAATTTGATTGATATGTGAATGGCGTGGGCCTTCACTAGACCGGGGATAAGGCTAGGCCTTGTCCCGTTTCTAGTATCGTGCCGTTATGCCGCCGAAATTTTCTAAAATATGTTAGAAAAATAAAAATATCATTTTATTGAATAAATGAACCGAATAGAATATTCATAGGTTGAATAAAATGTTTTATCGTTAAAAATAAAATTTTTAACGTGAAAGTAAATAAATAAATATTTATAAACAAATCGGCCGATTTGTTTATATACACTGATTTGACTGATATTGATTGGGTCGATAAATTTTACACATCGCCCAACTGCACAACTAAAATCTGTGATTGATTGTTTGAAAACCCCACACGGGTGTTGGGATGAAATATGAAGTTCACTCGTCCTGATTGATTAAATATGTCGATCGATTGATTGACAGGCTGTTATAAGCGTTGAATATCTATATTTGATGCTTATACAGTGTAGTGCACTTTGGTTGATGGTTGATTATTTTCAATGCTATTATATACATGTGATGTATGAAAATCCATATAATTAACTTTATATGGTAATTGATTGGGCCTCATTCCAATTTGAAAAATAAAGAATATTTTAGTAATAAAATTTACATCTTTATCAATATAAAATAAAGGTTCATGTGTTGACAGTACTCATCCATTGAGATTGGTCATGTGTTGAACGAAATATTTTAGTAATAAAATTTACATCTTTATCAATATAAAATAAAGGTTCATGTGTTGACAGTACTCATCCATTGAGATTGGTCATGTGTTGAACGAAATATTTTAGTAATAAAATTTACATCTTTATCAATATAAAATAAAGGTTCATGTGTTGACAGTACTCATCCATTGAGATTGGTCATGTGTTGAACGAAATATTTTAGTAATAAAATTTACATCTTTATCAATATAAAATAAAGGTTCATGTGTTGACAGTACTCATCCATTGAGATTGGTCATGTGTTGAACGAAATATTTTGATAATAACAACTATTTTGAAAAAGAAATATTTGAAATAGAATATTTGAAAATAGAAATTTATGAAGCCGTGTTGATTAGATTGACGCCATTTTGACGTAAACGATATTTATATCGATTTTATCGATTTCGAAATGAATGAATTGAAAACGATTTCGAAATGAATGAATTGAAAACGAATTCGAAATGAATTGAAAACGATTTCGAAATGAAATGAATTGAAAACGATTTCGAAATGAATTGAATTGAAAACGATTTCGAAATGAATTGAATTGAAAACGATTTCGAAATGAATTGAATTGAAAACAATTTCGAAATGAATTAAATTGAAAACGATTTCGAAATGAAATGAATTGAAAACGATTTCGAAATGAATTGAATTGAAAACGATTTCGAAATGAAATGAATTGAAAACGATTTCGAAATGAATTGAATTGAAAACGATTTCGAAATGAATTGAATTGAAAACGATTTCGAAATGAATTGAATTGAAAACGATTTCGAAATGAATTGAATTGAAAACGATTTCGAAATGAATTGAATTGAAAACGATTTCGAAATGAAATGAATTGAAAACGATTTCGAAATGAATTGAATTGAAAACGATTTCAAAATGAAATGAATTGAAAACGATTTCGAAATGAATTGAATTGAAAACGATTTCGAAATGAATTGAATTGAAAACGATTTCGAAATGAATTGAAAACGAATTCAAATTGAATTGAAAGCGAATTGAAATGAATTCAAATTGAATTGAAATTCGAATTGAATAGAAATGAATTTTAAAACGAATTTATAAAGAAGAATTCAATTTTGGTTTGAATTGAAATGGAAGTTGAAATCGCTTTTAAAACGATTTTAAAACTATTTATAATTCCTTTTAAATGGAAATCGACGAAATATATATTATATATATTATATATATAATATAATGGCCTGAATAGAACGCGCCGCGCCGCGGCAGTTCGCGAATTTCGACCATTGATTTCAAACGGACATTACGGGAGATCCGACCGTCGGATTCTCCTAAAACCGGAACCGTTGGGTTCGTATCGAAAAGAGCTTTCTAACGAATATTAGAAATTCAAAATCTAACGGTTGGATTTGGAATTATGTCCAAATCAAATTTGAAAAAGGTCGCTGTAAGTGCAGTTCGATGGCCGTTGATGGAAATCGACTGTACAGACCTTGATAAAATTATTAAAAATAGTAATAATTTGTGTAAAATCATAAGAAATGATTTAGAAAGAATTGGGATGAAAAACTCCATATTTGAAAAGATAAAAATAGATTTTTATCGAAATGAACTAGTTTTGAACTAGAATTATAATTCTATTTATTTTTAAATAAATAAATTGAATTCGAAAAGGGTTTTAAAAATAACCCAAATTTCCAATGATTGCATTGGAGTGGATTTGAATCGAAATTATCTTCGGAATATTTCGATGTTGGAATTCGTGATTATACAGGTGTTGTTATGGAAATTTGGAAGATATATATTTATATCGTTATTTCCAATACGACATTTGTTAGTCGTAGAATTCGATATTGAATATAAGCCGATATATTTTCTATTCAGAGCCTTGTATTGAATATCGAATGTGATTTGGGTTTGTCGTGAATGGTGTCTTCACTAACACTGTTCTTGAACCCAGTTGAGAAAAGATTAAATCTTTTTATTTAGATTTAATGAAGTGTACCAATTAAACAATATTTAATTGGAATAGAATTGATATTGATTTTTGGGTTTATCGTGGACAGTGTTTTAAATAACACTTGTTCTTTAACCCGATAATTAATGAATATGATTTTGGGTTTATCGTGAACCGTGTTTTAAATGACACTGATTCTTTAACCCAGTCGAAGATTAAAACTAAGTGGAGTTTTAATGAATCTTTAATTAGATTGAAATGATCGAAAATGGAGTATCACCAGTTTTGCTCCAGGCGATAGTTAAATCTTTAATTAGATTTGAACGTGAAATGGTAATTGAATTTACCGATAACACTGTGGTGTTAGATATGAAGTATTACCAGTTTTACTTCATGGGATGAATAGGTTGGGATGGGGAAATTAAAATAAATGATTACTTCGGTAAGGTTCGCTAATCCTGACTGGTTTGAATTGAGATTCAAAAATATAATAAGGAATAAATTCAAGGAATTTATCTTGGATAAAATTTATGGGAACATTTCCCTATGAATGAAAAATTTAGAAACTAACTGTCGGTTGGCCAAGCAGAATGGTTTTCTGGATATTGATCTGATGTTGGTTTCGGCCTTCGGGGTTAATATTTGGGAAATTATTCTCTTGATTAATTTACGTTTAGTGACTGATGAATTGGAATGAGGCGTATGTTGTGTTTGTGTAACACTTATTTAAAATATACGCGAGTTATTCGGAAAGACCGGGTTTACCCCATTCTGAATAACTGATACGACGATAAGTCGAAGATGAAGACGATGGTCGAAGACCGGAGGTCTTCACGTCGTTTGGGTAATTACTGATGATCTTGATTGGGCTGTACACCCAAGAAGATGGAAACAGTTAGTGATCGTCCAGACGTACTTGGAGATCGATGGATATGCGGGGTACTAGGTGCCTCCGGTTTCGTTCAGACCCAGAACGGACTTGTAAATGGACTGTGTGTCTGACATTGGATTTTAGTCCATGTGGTTGATCTCTATTAAATATATATCTGTTTGGCGGCGGAGAATTTATTCTCTTGCTTAACGCCCTTCTCTGAGACGTACGAGCTCAGGGGTTATATATTGATGGATATCAAACGCATGGAGTGAATTGCCTGTGTGGCATGCCTAAGTGGCAATTGATCGAGGCTTCTGTTGAAAAGCAAAGTCTTGTGGTGATGATCAAAGCACGGCCTTTGTGGCGTAGCTTTGTGTAACGTTTACTTCGCGAGTTTCACACCCGGTATGAACCAAAAACGGGAGAGGACCTCAGGGAGGACATGCGTTTCTTTCTAGCTAGAAGTGGCGTCAGTGGTTTTACACGCCCTGACGAGTTTGACTTATGTGGTTGTTGCTGTTGCGAGGCGCCTCGGATTGATCGGTCGTTCTCGAACCGATGGAGTCATTTAATTGGCTCATTTACGCCCCAAAGGGCGGGGAAACGCATGTTCAGGCATTTTAATCCACATCGGTGGACCGGCCCTGACGATCCAAGGGCCCACCTGAGTCTGGGTCCTGAGGCTCGGGCTAGACAGTCTCGAATCGGTTGAGGACTATCTTTTGCCTCGGTTCATAGATGGAAGTCCAATTTCCAAATACGAAACTTTGCGATTTCGATTGTATAACCTATATATGGCGACATAGTGGGATGGGGCGCTAATGCCGCCTATGATTGATACTTATGATTTGAAGTGGTTTTATACACTATGCACTTATAATAGTATCAAATAATTTGTTTTAAACGTATCAAGCATTCTTTGGCTGTTATAAGGGAAAACCCTATCCCCCGGCTTGCGTTGCATTGTGTGATAGGACCTGGGTCTTATAACAGCTTCATTTTTCTTTATTTAGCATTGCGCTGTTTGTTTTATGCACTGGTATTCTTGGGAGGAAACCTGTTCCGTGTTATACGGCGTGGTCCCTTGATTTACCTAACTTTGAAAGTAAAGAATATTAACTGTTTTAGTTCTCACACCAGTCCCATGACTGACCTGGAGTTTATTGTTTTAACCTAAACTCTGGGTGCCCCTATTTTGACACGGGCAGCTAGTAGTTTTGGTTTTGCAGATTTATATTCACAGGATCCTGGTTTACAGCTGGAACGATATCCGGAAAGCTTTGTATCCGTATATCCCCTTCTAGTTGTGTATTGTATTATTTTCCGCTGCGATGTATTTAAATGTAATTTAAATCTCTGATATTTCTGTGTAATATTCATTTATACTCTGTATATTCTTGTAATCTGATGCATTGTTGTAATATACATGTAACGACCCAGAAAATCTGAACCAATTTAAAATTTTTAAATTGGCTAAAATAATGGATTTTAAATATTTAAAATAAATATTTTAAATAATGGCGATGAAAACTGAGTTTGAATCGACATTTGAAAACGAATATAATTAATTATAATTATATATAGAATTGAAAATGGCGCGGTAGTTCGATAATTCGATTTCAAACTTCAATTGAATATACCGGGTGCAAAACAATCCGGATTTTAGTGAAACCAAAAGTATTTAAATCTGTTAGTGAATATCTTTCTAACGAATCTGACCAATCGAAATTTGATAGTGGGAATCAAAAGATATGTCCAGTTGAAAATTCTGAATAGTCGCTATGGAATTCAGGCCCTTAAAAATGGACATTTTGCAGATGACCTCGGATTTCGACGAAACCACTTTTGTTGGATCCGCAGTGTAAAGTTATTGCTAGATTTCAAATTTCATAATTTTTAGAATCAATATGTGAGCGTGGCAAGGGAAAACGTGTTTGACCAGTTTCTGTTGATTTTAATCGAATGGAAATTGGCCATTTTTCAAACGGTCTCAGAATTCGACGAAACTAGTTTTGTTAGGACCGTATCGTCAATACGAAGCTAGAAAATATTTTTCGGGAATTTTTCTAGTTAGTATGTGGCCCCGGTAATTTGAAATGTACGTTTAAAATTCAATATAGTGATTTAAATGTAAATTCAAAAGGAAACCGATTGTAACAATCGAATCAGCTTGCGATACATATCCCATTGTGTTCGGAATGGGGGTAAAACGCTATGGGCGACAGGCGGTGGGCCTCGTTTCGAGGTCGTATGTAAAAGTCAACCTATTTGCAAAATTAAATAGTAAAAATAATAAAAATAATAATAAAAAAAAATATATCTAAATTCCCTCCTATACCCTGGCCCCCCCCGTTTCTTTTCGATTTCAAACAGAAAGAGAAAAAAACAAAAAAAAAAACCTAGAACTATCGAGCCGCCGCCCCCCTGACCTCGAACGCCGACGAAGACCACCACCACGAAGACCCCGCTCCTCCCTCCATCGCGAGCCCCTGGAAGCCAGCGCCTCCTGCCACATCGTTCGAACCCCCAGCCGCCGCCTGCTCCTCCTTCTGCCGCCGACGAAGACGAGCATCGCTTCCCCCCCCTTCGCAGCTACATCGGTGAGCATTTTCTATTTTTTTTTTCTTTTTTATTTATTCTTTAAAAACTGATTATTAAAAAGATTTAAAAACCGATTTGTTTAAAAAGAAAAAAAACTGTTTTTATAAAAAGATTTAAACTGTTTATTTTATAAGGGTTAAAACAGATTTTTTTTAAAGAATTTTAAACTGATTTTTTTTAATGAAATTAAAACTGATTTTTTTTAAAAAGTATTAAAAACTGATTTTAAAGAATAAAAACTGATTTTAAAAGCAAAGGAAAACTGATTTTAATAGGAAGTTAAAACTGATTTGTTTTTTTTATATATAGGATGTTAAAAACTGTTTTTCAACTGATTTTCGAAAGAGTTTAAAACTGATTTTATTTTAAACTTTAAACTGATTTTATTTTAAACTTTAAATAGAAAAAGATTTAAACTTTAAATAGAAAAAGATTTAAACTTTAAAGAGAAAAAGGATTTGAACTTTAAGAAGTAAAAATCAGATTTTTAGATATTGAAAGTCGAAGGAAAAAATCATATTTTTATATATTGAATAGCGAAGTCAAAATTCGATTTTTATATATTGAATAGCATCGTAAAAATTCGATTTTTACATATGTAGAGAATACGGGCGAAAGCGACAGAAAGGCGAAGATTTCCCTAAGGAAGTGTCGTGCAGTTGGATAGCTATTGGTGAGATTTCTGATTTAAAAATTATATATATATGTGAGAAATGAAAGTGAATAGCTATATATAAATTGCTATATATAAATATATATATATACGCCCCTCGTCCACAAACCATGGACGATATTTATTGGTTGAAATTGGTGTGAAAATTGATTGATAGCAAATGGTTGTTTGGGATTGTTTGTGATTGATATTGGTTGATTGTGGTTGAAAAATACCCATTGGTGGTTGGGAAATATTTGGTTGAAACCACATAGGATTAGTTTGTGGAAATGAAATAAATATATACATGCCGCCTGCGTGCGAATTAGATGCATGATCCCCATTGTCAAAAACCGCGAGGTTTTAAGGTAGAGCGAGGAGCCGTACTAGGGACGGTGCCGGTGTAACTACCCTGCCGTTATGCTGCCGAAATTTTGAATAATATTTGTGTGTTTGAATTATTTTCATATGCTTAAATTATATTTATTCATTGTATAGAAAACATTCATGTGTTGAATTGATATTCATTCGTTGTTTAGAAATTCATGTGTTGAATGGTATTCATATTTTGAAATAAATCGTTTAATAATAAAAATCACATTTTTATCTATATATAAAAACTATAGAAAACATTCATGTGTTGAATTGATATTCATTCGTTGTTTAGAAATTCATGTGTTGAATGGTATTCATATTTTGAAATAAATCGTTTAATAATAAAAATCACATTTTTATCTATATATAAAAACTATAGAAAACATTCATGTGTTGAATTGATATTCATTCGTTGTTTAGAAATTCATGTGTTGAATGGTATTCATATTTTGAAATAAATCGTTTAATAATAAAAATCACATTTTTATCTATATATAAAAACTATAGAAAACATTCATGTGTTGAATTGATATTCATTCGTTGTTTAGAAATTCATGTGTTGAATGGTATTCATATTTTGAAATAAATCGTTTGATAATCAAAATCACATTTTTATCTATGTATAAAAACTATAGAAAACATTCATGTGTTGAATTGATATTCATTCGTTGTTTAGAAATTCATGTGTTGAATGGTATTCATATTTTGAAATAAATCGTTTAATAATAAAAATCACATTTTTATCTATATATAAAAACTATAGAAAACATTCATGTGTTGAATTGATATTCATTCGTTGTTTAGAAATTCATGTGTTGAATGGTATTCATATTTTGAAATAAATCGTTTGATAATAAAAATCACATTTTTATCTATATATAAAAACTATAGAAAACATTCATGTGTTGAATTGATATTCATTCGTTGATTAGAAATTCATGTGTTGAATGGTATTCATATTTTGAAATAAATTGTTTGATAATAAAAATCACCTTTTATCGACTATATGAACTATATAGAAAAATAGTGTTATGAAATAAATCGTTTTACAATAAAAATCACATTTTTATTGTATGCATAAATCGTTGAAATGTGAAGTGTTAAAAATAGCCACTTGTTCAAAATAAACATATATGAGATGAAATATTCATTAATTAGCTAATGAAATGATTTGCACCTATTTATGTAACATTAGAATGAATGGAGTTTTTAAACCAAATAGAAATCGAATATGAAGTCGAATAGAAATTGATAAATGATAAGAACTGTATATATATGTACATGCAATATTCATTGAACAGGTTATAGCAAAGGGGCTAGAGAAGAGGAATAAAATTTTGTGCCCGACAAATAGGTACACATTTACTGATTTGTTTGGGTGATGATTTTGAGCCTGTTGGCTAGCCGCTTGGCTTTTTCTTTTTCTTTTTGAGATTAGAAGGACCGGGAACGCTATTTGCAATTTCCCGATGCTCCCGGTGCAGGGGAGGTTATGGCGAAATTTTTCCAAAATTTAAGGTGTTAGAAATTTTTTTGAAGTGAAAACGATATTGAAATTGTTGAAGGAACTATATTTATATAAATATATAAATATAAAT
Organism: Allium sativum; assembly: GCA_030737875.1. NCBI lineage: Eukaryota > Viridiplantae > Streptophyta > Magnoliopsida > Asparagales > Amaryllidaceae > Allium > Allium sativum. The sequence goes on from CM060915.1 coordinate 560,021,548, forward strand.
AAAATTAAAACGAAACGAAGCCGTGCAGTTCGTATTTCGAAACCGTGATTTCAAACGACTAGTGCGGGAGATCCGACCATTGGATTTTCCCGAAACCTCAACCGTCGGGTTCGCCTTGGAATAATCTTTCCAACGGCACCAACCGTGTAAAAATCCAACGGTTGGATTGTCTGGAATGTTTAATTCAAATTTGAAGAAAAACAGCGCCAGAAACGATTATATTTATTTATATATATAAATATAATTATATTTAATCGAATAACGACGCTGCAGTTCGTATTTTGAAATCGAAACTTCAAACGACTGTACCGGGAGATCTGACCGTCGGATTTTCCCGAAACTGGAACCGTTGGATCCGTTTTGAAAAGACCTTTCTAATGACGTAAATTTTGTGAAGATCCAACGGTTAGATTTTCAGATATGTGTAAATCAAATCTGAAGAAAAACAGCGCCACGGCCGCTTTATGGCCCGAAGCGTCGTTTTGAATATATGGGCTATTTTAAAATAAATAAAAATAGAGATAAATAGTTATAAAATATCATAAGCGATATGGAATAGAAATAAACTGAATTTGCTTGATTTATGTGATATTTGATGGTTGAATGTGTTTGGTGTGAAAATTACATTAAAGAACAAAAGTGATGTTGTCGAATAATTTAACCATTGAAATAAATTGATTTGAAATTCTAAATATACGTGAATTATTTGAAAAAGCCGAGTTAATTCTCATTTCAAATAATTGATCGACGATTGAAAGTCGAAGATGAAGACGATGGTCGAAGACCGGAGATCTTCACCTCGTTTGGATGGTAGCCGAGGTCCTGATTGGGAGCCATCCCGAAATATGGATAATGAGTGGTGATCGTCCAGACGTACGTGGTGATCAAAGGGTTTGCGAGGTATTTAGTGCCTCCGGTTTCGTTCAGACCCAGAACGGACTTGTAAATGGACTGTGTGTCTGACATTGGAGTTTATTCTGTGTTGATTGATTTCTGTTAAATATACATCTGTTTGGCGGCGGAGAATTTATTCTTTTGCTTAACGCCCTTCTCTGAGACGCACGAGCTCAGAGGTTGTATATCGATGGATATCAGTCGCATGGCATGAATTGCCTGTGTGGCATGCTAAGATGCAGTGATCAGGGCTTCTGTTGAAAAGCAAAGTCTTGTGGTGATGATCAAAGCACCGCCTGTGTGGCGTAGCTTTGTGTATAACGTGAATTCGCGAGCCTCACACCCCGGTATGAACCTAAAACGGGAGAAAGGACCTCAGGGAGGACATGCGTTTCTTTCTAGCTAGGGTGGTGTCAGTGACCTACCAGCCCTGACATTTATATACTTTTCACCTATGTGGTTGTTGCTGTTGCGAGGCGCCTCGGTTTGATCGGACGATCCGGGTCCGATGGAGTCATTCGTTGGCTCGTTTACACCCCAAAGGGTGGGGAAACGCAGTGTTCAGGCATTTTAATCCACATCGGTGGACCGGCCCTGTCGCTCCAAGGGCCCACCTGAGTCTGGGTCCTGAGGCTCGGGCTAGACAGTCTCGAATTCGGTAAGGACTATCTTTTGCCTTGGTTCATGACGGAAATCCAATTTCCAAATACGACATCGTGCGGTTTTGATTGTATATGTATATGGCGACATGATATATGGTACCCATGCCGTCTATGATTGATAGTTATGATTTGAAATTGTTTTCGAAACATATAAACACTAGCAATAATATCAATTGCCTTTGTTTTATTCGTATCAATCATATTTTGGCCATTATAAGGTAAAACTCTATCCTCCGGCTTGCGTTGCATTGTGTGATGGGAACTGAGTCTTATAACGGCTTCATTTTTATAAAAAGCATAGCGATGTTTAAAAGAAAGATTTGTTTTAAAGCACTGGCAATCCAATGGAGTAAACCCGTTCCACGAAAGTGGCGTGGTCCTGTGATATGCCAATTATATATGTGTTGAGTGGATTTCTCATACCAGTCCCATGACTGACTCGTAGTTTGTTTCACTTTCAAACTCGGGTGCCCCTTTTTCTACATGGGCAGCCTTGTATTCAGGTTTAGCTGGTTCTTTCTGGATAGCTGGAGCTGAAGATGGATTCTATCATTTATTTCTTTTTATGCTGTTCAGCTCCTATTGTACATATTTTGTTTATTTCCGCTGTAGACATTTATGTATAGCTGAACTGTATTTGTACTAAGTAAGATCCTGTATACTGTGTAACTCTGATGATACTTTTATCCAGTATATTTTATTGTTCATTATCTGGTGTATTTATTTAATTATGTTCTGCTATTATATGTTTCTGTGTTATATTCCAAAGATAACCTTGTTTCCGTGAGAACGGGAAATCGGGTCGTCTCATCGTGGTATCAGAGCTTTGGTTAAGCTTAGTTCTGGAATATAACATTTGAACGAACTCGTCAGAAATAGAACCAGTAGTGTTCTAGGACGGGTAACTCAATACAGATAGGATCAGTAATATCCTAGTATGAGTAAAGCAGAATGAAATTTCACCTCGATAGACACATTTACATTGAAGTATGTGTTTCTATATTTTAAAATACCTTTTCTGTGACCTGACACTTGATCTGCTAATTGCAGAAGTACTAGAAAAATGAGTGCCAGAAACAGAAGGAATACAGAACCCGATCTAGAGGCTCTATTAAAGAAATATCGAAATCTAAATGGAGCGCAGTTCTCGGGCAATGAATCTATAATTCAGACTCAAGCTTGGGTGAGTTCTGCAGAAAGAATTTTTGAGCGTTTACAGCTGAGAGATGACCAGAAACGGTTAGTAGCATCTTGGGCGCTCAAAGAAGAAGCTTTAATTTGGTGGGAATCAATCATCAAAGATAATCCAGAAGGTGATATCACCTGGGACAGATTCAAAGTGATTTTCCTAGAAAGATTTACCCCTCCCGAAGCAACCGAGAGATTATGTGATGAATTTTCCTATCTAATTCAAGGCGATATGACCATCCCAGAATATCACAAGAAATTCAACGAACTTGCTTACTTTGCTCCTCATCTGATTCAAGATCCAAAGAGGAAAAATATGAGATTTATTCACGGGCTTCAAAGGAAATACCAGAATAAAGTATTGGGGCATGTGAAGCTTCCTTTTTCTGAAATGATATATATGGCCTATCAGTATGAAGATCTCCATAAGAAAGGAATGTTGCGTAACGAAGAAGAAGTCAGTTCTAGTGACAAAACAGATTCGGAAACTGATATTCCTGAAGCCAGTACAATGTCTGAAGTCGGTAAGGATCCCCAAGTGAATCGAAAAAGGGCTAGATCTGGAAAGGAACCTGCCACGACCGCCATATGCAAAAACTGCAATCAGAAGGGGCATTTGTCCAGAAAATGTAAATCTGTAAACAAACGAGGGAAGAGTGGATTTGGACCCAGTAAGAAGATTCCTGAGGGCAGAGGATGCCATAAGTGCCATGAGGTTGGACATATTGCGAAAAACTGCCCGCTATCTCAGAAATCTGAAGCGGTACAAGTGAATGAAGTGGCAGAAATACTTGCATCCTCGTCTACTCAGGAAAGGTCTGATGTTTTAGAAGGCACGCTCAATGTCAAAAACATTCCAGTTAAAGTACTGTTTGACACAGGCGCGTCACGAAGCTTTATCGCAAAGAGTGTAGTTAAGAAACTGGATTTGAATTTGAAAAAGCTCAAAGAACCAATGACGGTGCAAAATCCAGTTGGGGGTTCCATCAATCTCAGTTGGGTTTGTGCGGTACCAGTCTCTTTTTCTTGCTATAAATTCCCTATTATCTGTATCGTCATGAATTTTAATGAATTCGATCTTATTCTGGGATTGGATTGGCTAACCAAATATGAAGCGGAGGTCAAATGCGCCGAGAGAGTTGTAAAGGCAAAGGCACAATTGGGGAATTATATAACCATACCATGTGAAGGCCCGACTTCAAATAGAAAAGACTTCTGGGCAGCTTTGAATGTTTCTCCAGCCCAAATTGAAAATGTTCCTGAAGTCACAGAGAATATTCCTGACCTCATCAAAGATATTCCTGTCGTTAAGAATTATGCGGATGTGTTCGAAGAAGTCGTTCGCTTACCTCCGCAGAGAGAAATAGATTTCAAGATTGCTTTAATTCCCAATGCAAGGCCGGTAGTTCACGCTATTCGAAGAATGTCCTTGAAAGAGAAGGAAGAATTAGACAATCAAACACGACAGCTAGTATGGAAAGGTCTGATCAGGCCTAGTTTCTCTGATTGGGGTGCAGTAGTGGTATTTGTCCCAAAATCTGACGGTACTCTACGTCTATGTGTGGATTATCGTGATCTGAACAAGCAAACCATAAAGAATAAATATCCATTGCCGCGAATAGATGATTTGTTATATCGATTAAATGGAGCACAAGTATTCTCACGAATGGACCTAGCTACAGGTTTCCATCAACTTCGAATTGCCGAAGAGTGTGTTCCAATGACAGCGTTCAGAGGCCCCGACTTATTCTACGAGTGGTTAGTAATGCCGTTCGGCTTATGTAACGCTCCCGCTTACTTCGTCGATCTAATGAACAGGGTATTCAGAGGAGTATTGAATAAATTTGTTCTGGTTTTCATTGATGATATTCTAATCTTCTCTAAATCAAAGGCCGAACATGAAAAGCATCTGGAACAGGTTTTGGAAATTCTCAGACGGAATGTATTAAAAGCCAAATTTTCCAAATGTATCTTCTGGCAAGATGAAGTAAAATTTCTGGGCCACGTCGTATCGAAAGAAGGAATTGCTGTGGATCCAAGTAAAATCACAGCTATTCAGAACTGGAAACAACCTAGTACTCCCACTGAAGTCCGCAGTTTTCTTGGATTGGCTAGCTATTACCGGAAGTTCGTTAAAGACTTTTCGAAGATATCTGTCCACTTAACAAAGCTTACAAAGAAGCATTCTAAGTTCAAATGGACTCAAGAGAGCGAGGAAGCTTTCGAAGAGTTAAAGTTGAGACTAACGACTGCTCCAGTGTTAACCATCATTGATGGCAACCAGGATTTAAAAGTCTGGACTGATGCTTCTAGAGAAGGCCTCGGCGCAGTGTTAATGCAAAGGGGCCAAGTAATTGCTTATGCTAGCCGTCAACTGAAGCCGCACGAGAAAAACTATGTAACTCATGATCTTGAGTTATTGGCTATCATATTCTCTTTGAAAATCTGGAGACACTATCTTCTCGGCGAGAGATTTGAACTGTTTACAGATCATCAGTCATTAAAGTATCTGTTCACTCAGAAAGACTTGAATCTGAGACAGCAACGTTGGCTGGAGTTTCTTGCAGCATATGACTTTGAAATTATATATACTCCAGGGAAAGCCAATGTCGTGGCTGATGCATTAAGCAGAAAGAATGAAATGATCGCCAGTTTTATTATCACGACTTCATTGCTAGATAAGATATCTGCTCTTCAGGAGGATGATCTCTTCATTCAGAGGATCAGAGGGATAATTCAACAAGGCGAACCCTCGAGTTTTCAAGTTGATAATGATGGGATTTTAAGGCTCAAAGGTCGAATCTGTGTCCCTAACATTCCTGAACTTCGAAAGGAAGTACTGGATGAATGCCACAAGTCAAAACTCAGTATCCATCCGGGAGTAAGCAAAATGTATAATGACATCAAACGCACTTTCTGGTGGAAGTCGATGAAAAGGGACATTTCTTTATATGTAAGCCGATGCCCCACCTGCCAGCTAGTCAAAAGCGACCAACAGAAATTGGCTGGATTATTACAACCGCTAGAAGTTCCTGGCTGGAAGTGGGAACATATTTCTATGGATTTCATCGATGGTTTGCCCAGAACCAGAAAAGGAAATGACAGTATTTGGGTGATCGTAGATCGCTTCACGAAGACCGCCCATTTTATACCTGTCAAATCAAATAGAACCGCTCAGAGTCTGGCGCAGATATACTTCAGGGAAATAGTTAGACTACATGGAGTGCCGCTCAGCATAGTCAGTGATAGAGATACAATATTCACTAGCAAATTCTGGGAAGCATTTCAAGTCGAGCTCGGAACGAAGTTAAACTTGAGCACCGCTTATCATCCTCGGACAGACGGTCAGACTGAGAGGGTGAATCGCATTTTAGAAGATCTATTGCGGGCTTGTGTTATAGATTTCGGTGGATCATGGGAGGACAATCTGCATTTGGCCGAATTCTCTTATAACAACAGCTACCAGCCGAGTCTGACAATGTCGCCATTCGAAGCATTGTATGGTAGACCGTGCCGATCTCCTGCTTGTTGGGTCGAGCCTGGAAATAGACTTGTGTTGGGTCCCGATATGATTCGAGAAGCAGCCGACAAAGTCGATTTTGTTAAGAAGCGATTACTCGCCGCTCAAAGCCGACAAAAGAGCTATGCCGATAGAAGAAGAAGAGATATATCCTTTGAAGTTGGCGACTATGTATATTTGAAAGTATCGCCGATGAGAGGAGTTATCCGGTTCGGTAAAACTGGAAAGTTAGCGCCCAAATTTATTGGTCCGTTTCCTATTCTGGAACGGATTGGGACTCTCGCATATAAAGTTAAACTGCCAGACTGGTTGCCTGGAGTTCATGATGTATTTCATATATCTCAACTCCGAAAGCACGTTCATGATCCAGACTTGATCGTGGAAGAAGCAGCTCAGCAAGATATTGAAATTACTCCAGAATTAGCCGTGAGGCGTGAGCCGCTAAAGATTATCGGCAAAGAAACCAAAGAGCTGAGGAACAAGAAAGTTCACTTAGTCAAAGTGCAATGGAGTGGAGATCCGCGAGATTGTACTTGGGAAACTGAGGAGAGCATTCAGAAAGCTTATCCTAGATGCCGAGTAGATATCTCTGATTGACTCTGGTGCAAGGTACATTTACCCTACTTTGCATTACCATTTAATTCTCTATTCTATTGCAATTTTCTTCCTATGGATGTGCACTATTTATTCTATACTCTGAATGATTTTGAAAAATGTATAGAGATTAATTAGTATATTTTTGGAAGGTTAGAAACAAATTAGTTGTTGTATTGTGTGATTGTAGATTTATCAAACCACTTTCGACTTTATTCCTTTTCGGGGACGAAAAGTTTTAAGTGGGGGAGATTGTAACGACCCAGAAAATCTGAACCAATTTAAAATTTTTAAATTGGCTAAAATAATGGATTTTAAATATTTAAAATTAATATTTTAAATAATGGCGATGAAAACTGAGTTTGAATCGACATTTGAAAACGAATATAATTAATTATAATTATATATAGAATTGAAAATGGTGCGGTAGTTCGATAATTCGATTTCAAACTTCAATTGAATATACCGGGTGCAAAACAATCCGGATTTTAGTGAAACCAAAAGTATTTAAATCTGTTAGTGAATATCTTTCTAACGAATCTGACCAATCGAAATTTGATAGTGGGAATCAAAAGATATGTCCAGTTGAAAATTCTGAATAGTCGCTATGGAATTCAGGCCCTTAAAAATGGACATTTTGCAGATGACCTCGGATTTCGACGATACCACTTTTGTTGGATCCGCAGTGTAAAGTTATTGCTAGATTTCAAATTTCATAATTTTTAGAATCAATATGTGAGCGTGGCAAGGGAAAACGCGTTTGACCAGTTTCTGTTGATTTTAATCAAATGGAAATTGGCCATTTTTCAAACGGTCTCAGAATTCGACGAAACTAGTTTTGTTAGGACCGTATCGTCAATACGAAGCTAGAAAATATTTTTCGGGAATTTTTCTAGTTAGTATGTGGCCCCGGTAATTTGAAATGTACGTTTAAAATTCAATATAGTGATTTAAATGTAAATTCAAAAGGAAACTGATTGTAACAATCGAATCAGCTTGCGATACATATCCCATTGTGTTCGGAATGGGGGTAAAACGCTATGGGCGACAGGCGGTGGGCCTCGTTTCGAGGTCGTATGTAAAAGTCAACCTATTTGCAAAATTAAATAGTAAAAATAATAAAAATAATAATAAAAAAAATATATATCTAAATTCCCTCCTATACCCTGGCCCCCCCGTTTCTTTTCGATTTCAGACAGAAAGAGAAAAAAAAAACCTAGAACTATCGAGCCGCCGCCTCCCTGACCTCGAACGCCGACGAAGACCACCACCACGAAGACCCCGCTCCTCCCTCCATCGCGAGCCCCTGGAAGCCAGCGCCTCCTGCCACATCGTTCGAACCCCCAGCCGCCGCCTGCTCCTCCTTCTGCCGCCGACGAAGACGAGCATCGCTTCCCCACCCCTTCGCAGCTACATCGGTGAGCATTTTCTATTTTTTTTTTTTTTCTTTTTTATTTATTCTTTAAAAACTGATTATTAAAAAGATTTAAAAACCGATTTGTTTAAAAAGAAAAAAAAACTGTTTTTATAAAAAGATTTAAACTGTTTATTTTATAAGGGTTAAAACAGATTTTTTTAAAAGAATTTTAAACTGATTTTTTTTAATGAAATTAAAACTGATTTTTTTTAAAAAGTATTAAAAACTGATTTTAAAGAATAAAAACTGATTTTAAAAGCAAAGGAAAACTGATTTTAATAGGAAGTTAAAACTGATTTGTTTTTTTTATATATAGGATGTTAAAAACTGTTTTTCAACTGATTTTCGAAAGAGTTTAAAACTGATTTTATTTTAAACTTTAAACTGATTTTATTTTAAACTTTAAATAGAAAAAGATTTAAACTTTAAATAGAAAAAGATTTAAACTTTAAAGAGAAAAAGGATTTGAACTTTAAGAAGTAAAAATCAGATTTTTAGATATTGAAAGTCGAAGGAAAAAATCATATTTTTATATATTGAATAGCGAAGTCAAAATTCGATTTTTATATATTGAATAGCATCGTAAAAATTCGATTTTTACATATGTAGAGAATACGGGCGAAAGCGACAGAAAGGCGAAGATTTCCCTAAGGAAGTGTCGTGCAGTTGGATAGCTATTGGTGAGATTTCTGATTTAAAAATTATATATATATGTGAGAAATGAAAGTGAATAGCTATATATAAATTGCTATATATAAATATATATATATACGCCCCTCGTCCACAAACCATGGACGATATTTATTGGTTGAAATTGGTGCGAAAATTGATTGATAGCAAATGGTTGTTTGGGATTGTTTGTGATTGATATTGGTTGATTGTGGTTGAAAAATACCCATTGGTGGTTGGGAAATATTTGGTTGAAACCACATAGGATTAGTTTGTGGAAATCAAATAAATATATACATGCCGCCTGCGTGCGAATTAGATGCATGATCCCCATTGTCAAAAACCGCGAGGTTTTAAGGTAGAGCGAGGAGCCGTACTAGGGACGGTGCCGGTGTAACTACCCTGCCGTTATGCTGCCGAAATTTTGAATAATATTTGTGTGTTTGAATTATTTTCATATGCTTAAATTATATTTATTCATTGTATAGAAAACATTCATGTGTTGAATTGATATTCATTCGTTGTTTAGAAATTCATGTGTTGAATGGTATTCATATTTTGAAATAAATCGTTTAATAATAAAAATCACATTTTTATCTATATATAAAAACTATAGAAAACATTCATGTGTTGAATTGATATTCATTCGTTGTTTAGAAATTCATGTGTTGAATGGTATTCATATTTTGAAATAAATCGTTTAATAATAAAAATCACATTTTTATCTATATATAAAAACTATAGAAAACATTCATGTGTTGAATTGATATTCATTCGTTGTTTAGAAATTCATGTGTTGAATGGTATTCATATTTTGAAATAAATCGTTTGATAATAAAAATCACATTTTTATCTATATATAAAAACTATAGAAAACATTCATGTGTTGAATTGATATTCATTCGTTGTTTAGAAATTCATGTGTTGAATGGTATTCATATTTTGAAATAAATCGTTTGATAATAAAAATCACATTTTTATCTATGTATAAAAATTATAGAAAACATTCATGTGTTGAATTGATATTCATTCGTTGTTTAGAAATTCATGTGTTGAATGGTATTCATATTTTGAAATAAATCGTTTAATAATAAAAATCACATTTTTATCTATATATAAAAACTATAGAAAACATTCATGTGTTGAATTGATATTCATTCGTTGTTTAGAAATTCATGTGTTGAATGGTATTCATATTTTGAAATAAATCGTTTGATAATAAAAATCACATTTTTATCTATATATAAAAACTATAGAAAACATTCATGTGTTGAATTGATATTCATTCGTTGATTAGAAATTCATGTGTTGAATGGTATTCATATTTTGAAATAAATTGTTTGATAATAAAAATCACCTTTTATCGACTATATGAACTATATAGAAAAATAGTGTTATGAAATAAATCGTTTTACAATAAAAATCACATTTTTATTGTATGCATAAATCGTTGAAATGTGAAGTGTTAAAAATAGCCACTTGTTCAAAATAAACATATATGAGATGAAATATTCATTAATTAGCTAATGAAATGATTTGCACCTATTTATGTAACATTAGAATGAATGGAGTTTTTAAACCAAATAGAAATCGAATATGAAGTCGAATAGAAATTGATAAATGATAAGAACTGTATATATATGTACATGCAATATTCATTGAACAGGTTATAGCAAAGGGGCTAGAGAAGAGGAATAAAATTTTGTGCCCGACAAATAGGTACACATTTACTGATTTGTTTGGGTGATGATTTTGAGCCTGTTGGCTAGCCGCTTGGCTTTTTCTTTTTGAGATTAGAAGGACCGGGAACACTATTTGCAATTTCCCGATGCTCCCGGTGCAGGGGAGGTTATGGCGAAATTTTTCCAAAATTTAAGGTGTTAGAAAAATTTTTGAAGTGAAAACGATATTGAAATTGTTGAAGGAACTATATTTATATAAATATATAAATATAAATAAAATTAAAACGAAACGAAGCCGTGCAGTTCGTATTTCGAAACCGTGATTTCAAACGACTAGTGCGGGAGATCCGACCATTGGATTTTCCCGAAACCTCAACCGTCGGGTTCGCCTTGGAATAATCTTTCCAACGGCACCAACCGTGTAAAAATCCAACGGTTGGATTGTCTGGAATGTTTAATTCAAATTTGAAGAAAAACAGCGCCAGAAACGATTATATTTATTTATATATATAAATATAATTATATTTAATCGAATAACGACGCTGCAGTTCGTATTTTGAAATCGAAACTTCAAACGACTGTACCGGGAGATCCGACCGTCGGATTTTCCCGAAACTGGAACCGTTGGATCCGTTTTGAAAAGACCTTTCTAATGACGTAAATTTTGTGAAGATCCAACGGTTAGATTTTCAGATATGTGTAAATCAAATCTGAAGAAAAACAGCGCCACGGCCGCGTTATGGCCCGAAGCGTCGTTTTGAATATATGGGCCATTTTAAAATAAATAAAAATAGCGATAAATAGTTATAAAATATCATAAGCGATATGTAATAGAAATAAACTGAATTTGCTTGATTTATGTGATATTTGATGGTTGAATGTGTTTGGTGTGAAAATTACATTAAAGAACAAAAGTGATGTTGTCGAATAATTTAACCATTGAAATAAATTGATTTGAAATTCTAAATATACGTGAATTATTTGAAAAAGCCGAGTTAATTCTCATTTCAAATAATTGATCGACGATTGAAAGTCGAAGATGAAGACGATGGTCGAAGACCGGAGATCTTCACCTCGTTTGGATGGTAACCGAGGTCCTGATTGGGAGGCATCCCGAAATATGGATAATGAGTGGTGATCGTCCAGACGTACGTGGTGATCAAAGGGTTTGCGAGGTATTTAGTGCCTCCGGTTTCGTTCAGACCCAGAATGGACTTGTAAATGGACTGTGTGTCTGACATTGGAGTTTATTCTGTGTTGATTGATTTCTGTTAAATATACATCTGTTTGGCGGCGGAGAATTTATTCTTTTGCTTAACGCCCTTCTCTGAGACGCACGAGCTCAGAGGTTGTATATCGATGGATATCAGTCGCATGGCATGAATTGCCTGTGTGGCATGCTAAGATGCAGTGATCAGGGCTTCTGTTGAAAAGCAAAGTCTTGTGGTGATGATCAAAGCACCGCCTGTGTGGCGTAGCTTTGTGTATAACGTGAATTCGCGAGCCTCACACCCCGGTATGAACCTAAAACGGGAGAAAGGACCTCAGGGAGGACATGCGTTTCTTTCTAGCTAGGGTGGTGTCAGTGACCTACCAGCCCTGACATTTATATACTTTTCACCTATGTGGTTGTTGCTGTTGCGAGGCGCCTCGGTTTGATCGGACGATCCGGGTCCAATGGAGTCATTCGTTGGCTCGTTTACACCCCAAAGGGTGGGGAAACGCAGTGTTCAGGCATTTTAATCCACATCGGTGGACCGGCCCTGTCGCTCCAAGGGCCCACCTGAGTCTGGGTCCTGAGGCTCGGGCTAGACAGTCTCGAATTCGGTAAGGACTATCTTTTGCCTTGGTTCATGACGGAAATCCAATTTCCAAATACGACATCGTGCGATTTTGATTGTATATGTATATGGCGACATGATATATGGTACCCATGCCGTCTATGATTGATAGTTATGATTTGAAATTGTTTTCGAAACATATAAACACTAGCAATAATATCAATTGCCTTTGTTTTATTCGTATCAATCATATTTTGGCCATTATAAGGTAAAACTCTATCCTCCGGCTTGCGTTGCATTGTGTGATGGGAACTGAGTCTTATAACGGCTTCATTTTTATAAAAAGCATAGCGATGTTTAAAAGAAAGATTTGTTTTAAAGCACTGGCAATCCAATGGAGTAAACCCGTTCCACGAAAGTGGCGTGGTCCTGTGATATGCCAATTATATATGTGTTGAGTGGATTTCTCATACCAGTCCCATGACTGACTCGTAGTTTGTTTCACTTTCAAACTCGGGTGCCCTTTTTCTACACGGGCAGCCTTGTATTCAGGTTTAGCTGGTTCTTTCTGGATAGCTGGAGCTGAAGATGGATTCTATCATTTATTTCTTTTTATGCTGTTCAGCTCCTATTGTACATATTTTGTTTATTTCCGCTGTAGACATTTATGTATAGCTGAACTGTATTTGTACTAAGTAAGATCCTGTGTACTGTGTAACTCTGATGATACTTTTATCCAGTATATTTTATTGTTCATTATCTGGTGTATTTATTTAATTCTGTTCTGCTATTATATGTTTCTGTGTTATATTCCAAAGATAACCTTGTTTCCGTGAGAACGGGAAATCGGGTCGTCTCAATACAATGAAATGTTCTTTTATATGCGTTCTGTTGTGGTTTGTTCTCGGACTATCCGCCGCTTTCCTTTACGGGGAAGTTGCGGGTCTTTACACTTAACAAACGTCTTTTGACTGTTTGCCCGATTAACTGTAATCCTCAAAGCTTGGATAGGAGTATAAACCTAGGACGAGTGTGATGGGTGCGCCATAATTAAGGACTACTCGATCCATGACTCTAACTCTCATAACTTGAGAGGGAGTATAAGGAACGATTTCACGATGTCCTACCAAACTCTATCCCACGAGTCGATGGAACGAGAGAGACTTTATTATTGCAAATAGACACCTTTACCCATAAGTCAGGGATCTTGAGGTAGCGCCTCGATGAGTGTGATCCGACTGCTTGCCTGAAAAGCTCCATACTCCAGAGCCAAGCATGGAATAAGGACTAAAACCGAGTTTGAGAACGACACTCGAGACGGCGGACTCCTACTCTTTGAAATAGAGCGAAGAAGGAGCGCTGAGGCGAATGACACGACCGTTCGCCCGGACAACTCTAACTCTCATGATTCTAGAGAGAGTATAAAGGACAGGAAGACGACATCCACAACTCTAACTCTCGCGATTCGAGAGAAATTATAAACATGAAGATGGCATCCTCAAGGCGTGAAGATGCACCACGATTAAAAGACCGCCTTGATTCCACTCTGCCCTTGGTATTCGATGGGAGAGTATAAAGGCGCCATAGACTGTGCACCACAAATGAACTCCTACCCTACTAAAGGATCAGGGGGCAGACTAAAAGATGAGTTCGAACTCTATTCTGGGTATACGACAGGAGAGTATAAAGGCATTGCGATTAAATGCCATGAAAGGGCTCCTACCCCGTTGTAGGATCGGGGGAAAGAATGAAAGCTGAGCCCGAACCCCTCATTTTCGGATATGAGGGGCAACACAATGTCGATCCTAATCAATCCCGAACAAGTCCAAACCAGGAACTTTATTCATGATTACACATACATCACCCCCCCTTTAGATAAATTCTGTATGATTTGCTATATACTATTTGATTGCAAGGATTCTGAGTTGGAACCCTTGCTTTATTGTGACATGCTTTATTACCTATTACTTAGAGATTCGCTTTGTTTATAGAGTGCAGGCTTGTATAAGATAACAAGACAAAAATGCGAGTGCGGAACTCGCGAAAACCGCAGCAGGTTGGTGGAAAACAAACAAAGGGTCACGTCCAGAAGGCTGACGCTGATGCCCAATGCTAAACTTCTCAGGAGACTTAAGGCGATGACCGAAAGGAGGCCTTGAGAGTGAATTGTTCAATGACGTGTCATACGACTTAAGGCAACGACCGAAAGGAGGCCCTAAGAGTGATGTATCAAATCAACATACATGCCCACGTGTGACTGACCATAGCCCAAGTGCAACGACGAGTGCCACCTCACATGTAACAACCCTGAATTTTGGGGTAAATTTAAAAATTTATTTTAAGTTATTTTAATGGGTTTTAATATTTAAAATAATAATGATGAAAAAAAACTGATTTAGATCGAAGTTAGAATGAATAATTTAATTTTAATTATAAAAGGAGTTAGAAATAACGCGGTAGTTTGAAAAGTCAAACTTAAACTTTGACTGACCATACAGGATGCAAAATTTAACGGACTTTGGTGAAACCAAAAATATTAGAATCTATTTAAAAATATCTTTCTAACGAATCTGAAAAATTGAAATTTCATAATGAGAATCTAAAGTTATGCCCAGTTTAAAATTTAGAAAGGTCACTATGAAATTTATATATAATATATAAAGGTCAAAAATGCTACTTTTTGCATATGAAGGAATTTGGACTCAAAACCACTTCCATTGAGTCCGGAATGACGCTTCTGCATTGAAAAACAGTAAACACTTATATATTTCGAGTTTCGAAAATTATTGGTATAAAAATTTATTTTTAATATTAAATATTTAGTGGAAATTAGGCTAAGGTCCCTATTTTGAAACTTAATTAGGCTCAGGTCCGGTCATAAACTTATTGTAAATTAGATCCCTATTTTTCTATTTAGAAAAATTACATATATTTATGCAACAATTCATCAACGTTAGTTCAACTTTATTTGCATACATGTATGCAACCATTCAGAATATTTGCATACATGTATGCAAATATTCGTTCAGAATAGTTGCATACATGTATGCAAAAATTCAGAATATTTGCAATTATGTATGCAAATATTTGTTCATAATAATTGCATACATGTATGTAAATATTTTGAATAGTTGCATACACGTGTGCAACTATTCTGAACGAATATTTGCATGCACGTATGCAAATATTCGTTCATGCAAATATTCGTTCAGAATAGTTTCGTACATGTATGCAAATATTCATCAGAATTTTTGCATACATGTATGCAAATATTCAAAATATTTGCATACATGTATGCAAATATTCGTTCAGCATACATGTATGCAAATTTTTTGAATATTTGCATACATGTATGCAACTATTCGTTCAGAATATTTGCATACATGTATGCAACTATTCATCAGAATAGTTGCATACATGATGAATAGTTGCATACATGTATGCAACTATTCATCAAAATAGTTGCATACATGTATGCAACTATTCATCAAAATAGTTGCATACATGTATGCAAAATTTCAAAATATTTGCATACATGTATGCAAATATTATGAATAACACTTAAAAATGAAAACAAGGACTAAATTTATAATAAGTTTATGACCGGATGTGAGCCTAATTTTGAAATTTAACAGGGACCTGTAGAAAACGCACCCAAATATTTATGCCTTGAAAATTGAAATTTTGCAAACGTTCTCCAAAATTGAACAAAATTAATTTAGTTGGATTCGTATAGTCAAAACGAAGCTATAAATGATTTTTCTGGAATTTTCAGAATTAATATGTAATTATTATTGATTTTTCAGTGAAAATGATCAATTTTCAGGCTTTAAAAATTCATTATTAATTCATACGGACTCGGAAAATGATGAAACAAGTTTCTTTAAATCCGTAATGTCAAGGAATATTTATGTTTCAATTTTCAATTACAATGGAATTTGTAGGTGTTAACACGAATTTTTAAACTACGAAAAGCGGACAAAAAAATGTATTAATATATGTACATAAGGGTAATTGGGACTAATTGAGTTTATAACCTACCTATATATTATCTTTTAACAGCCATTACCTGAACCCTAAACATAACATAGTCTCCTCCATCTTCATTTTCTTCATATTTCATGGCCTCCACTCTAAAAATATTCTTTGCACAAAAGACCCTAAAACTAAATAATTAATAACTCCAAATCAGGACAAAATTAGACCAAACCCTTTCTGGGTTTTGTTCATCTTCTTATCCTCTATCTACCACAACAAATTCAAGACCTATCGTCGCACTGATTTGCCGGGATCTGAGTTTGATTGCAAAAAGTCAGTTTTGGATTTTAGTGTTTTCTGGCCAAACCGTGAAGAATTGGAAGATGACGCAATGGAAGAAATTGTAAAGGAGACAAAGATCTATAACTTTGCTGCAGAAAGTTTAGTCTGAAAGTCGAAGGAAGGGCACGGAAATCGAGAAAAACCGAATTGGAGCAAAACAGAAAATTCCGGCGAGCTCAGAACATATATGGTCAATTTCCGGCCAATCCGGGAAGAATCAGGCAAAGGGCCGAACACGAAAGTTCTTCGTCTACATAAGAAAAAGTGCTCAGAAATTTTCAGGTCATTTGGATAAGAGTTGTGGCCTGTGGGGCCCGCGAGACGAATTTCCCTTTTTGGCGAAATTCCGGCGATCAGAGTGTCAACGGCGGCGGCGGCTTGGAGCGTGGGTGCGACTTTCGAAGACGAAGATGATGGCGGTGGTTCCAGGTCAATCGGAGGTCGGAGGAGGGAGAAAAGTGCGGTCAAAGGTAGCTAGCTCAGGTTTGACCAAGATTTGAGGTAGTTTTGTAATTCAAACTTTGAAATTGTATATCTCTCTCATACGAAATCCGAATCTGATGTTTTCAGATCCGCTGCGATTGTGGCGACGAGAGCTTCGCGTGGACACTAAATTCGTCCAATTTGGAGAAAGTTGAATTTTTGGGTATTTTTGGTAATTTTAATTAATTATTTAAGGGTGCGTTTTTAGAGGTCCCTATTAAGTTTCAAAATAAATAAAAAACCCGGTCATAGTTTCACATACGTTTCCGCCCCCTACTTTTGAATTGCCGCATGCTATTTTAGTGGATCCGCTTCCTCTTTTGTAGTTCCGCCTGCTCCTACTTTTTACTTTGCTTCCTTCGTTTTTTTCTCCAGAAAAAAGTGCGGCTCTTCTAAATAAAAAAAAATTCTAAAATCTGGAAATAATCCCAGAAGTCCACGACAAGAAAAAAAATAGTTGCATATATGTAAGCAAATATTGCCAATACTTGCATACATATATGTCATTATTGCATAAAGGTAAAAAATGAACTGAGTTGCATTGTTACGAAATAATGCATGTTTTAATGCAAGAATGGTGCAATAGTTACACATATATGTGCAGAAAAATCAAAAGGAGATGGAACAGTGGAAATTATGCACATATATATGACAGAAATAGGAATTGTTGCATAATATTATGCACGTAACTGCATATTTTCGACGTTTTTTTACTGTTTTTTATTTTTGGTGGACTTTTTTTATTTTTTTTGGGCAAATTTTTTGTTGAATGCATAATTTATTTAAATAATAATTTTCGTTTTTTTCCATTTTTTTGCTACTTTTGAAAAATAGGGACCTAATTTATAATAAGTTTATCACTGGATGTGAGCCTAATTAAGTTTCAAAATAGGGATGTGAGCCTAATATTCACATTATTTAATTCATTCAAACTTCAGAAATTCATAACTTATTGTAACGAACTCGAAATCGCACAAAACAGGGTTTTCTGCGATCAGTGAGTCGAGACCTTCGCATAAACACTAATTTTGCCAAATTTGGAGCAAGTTCAATTTTGGGCCAAAATTGGGCCCGAACATTTAAACATCGACAAAGTACAAACCAAGGTGAGAACTCTTTTCTCACTCAAAAACTTTTACCGTATTTATTTATTATTATAAATGAATGTGATTTAAATGCCTGTGGTGAAATAATTGTTTGAAATTATCTGATGCATGTATGTTGTGTTGTACGTTATGTTATATCATGATATGATTTGTTATGTTATGAAAATTTTAGTTGTATGCAACGTATGTCATTAATATTGATTCTTGTAGAATTGTTAAAAATTAATGTTACACTGTCATGTACAAGTTACCTGACTTGTATTTGTTGATTGGGTTGATAATTTTCACACATCGCTCAAATGCACAAATAACTATATATATTATTTGAATGATAGTTGGTTGAAACCCCACACGGGTCTTGGGTTGATAATTACACATCGCCCTTGTGATTAGTTATAAGCGTTATTTATTTGACGCTATGCAGTACAAATATACACTTTGGATGATTGGATGTTTTTAATGATTTATCATTAGTCTAGAATAACATGGGATGTATGAAAACCGTATAATTATAATTATATGGTAAATTGTTTGGGTCTCATCCCAATTTGGAAAAGAAATTGTCAAAATAAGCTTTGCAAATTAATTTACATTTTTAATGTAAATAAAAGAAGAGATTTTGACTTTGCAATTTAATTTACATTTTTAATATAAATAAAAGAAAATATTTTGACTTTGCAATTTAATTTACATTTTTAATGTAAATAAAAGAAGAAATTTTGACTTTGCAATTTAATTTACATTGTTAATGTAAATAAAAGAAGAGATTTTGACGTTGCAATTTAATTTACATTTTAGAATGTAAATAAGAGAATGAAACTTAACGTAGTATTTTTAATTTACATTTTAATGTAAATATAAGATAAGAATATGAAATATGTGTAAAATAAAGGTTAATCTTTTATTAAAGTGAAATTTATGAAATATGCCTAAAAACTAAAAGTTAATCTTTTATTAAATTAAGAACATGAAACATATTTCAATATAAAAAGTTAATCCTTTTATTTAGGAGTATGAGTTTACATTAAATGGTTAGCGCTAAAAAGTTATTCTTTTATTGCAAACGTAAGAATATGAAAATGTTTTAAAATAAAAGTTATTCTTTATTTTAATATAGAATCATGAAATTTGTTTTAAATTAAAAATGCAAATTTTTAATGTCATATAAAACATGGAATTTGTTTTACATTAAAATTGCAAATTTTTAATGCCGTATGAAAACGTGAATTTGATTTACATTACAATTTTATATTTTTAATGTAACGACGGAACATGAAAGTGATTTAAAATGAAAATTCATATTTTTATTTAATGAGGGAAAAATTTGATGAAACATTTAAATAATTAAAATAGGGAAAAATTATGTGAAATCTTAATAAATGTTTTAAAAGAGTTTTGGATGTGAATTCCAAATTTATTGAGAGGAAAGATATTTTTATCAAGTTAAGTAGTTTATTTATTTCTATAAATAAATAAAAGAGTGAAAAATGGTTTTATTAAAACCAAGTATTTCAAATGAATAATTAGATTGGAATTTAAGAAAGAAATGGCATTTTTAATTAAGGGAAAGAAAAGAAAAAAATATATGAATTTTTCAATATTAACATTAATTGGAAGTTGATTTGTGTTGACCATGAAAAAAGTTTTAAATGACATTAGTTCTTAAAACCCCAATTAACGATGAAGTGATGATTTGTAATTTATTAATCTTTTAATTAATATTTAATGAAATATTCTAAATAGAAGTTTTCAGTTTAATATATTAAATTGGAATTAATTGAAATATGATTTTGGGTTTGTCGTGAACGATGTTTGAGCGACATTTGTCCTTTAACACAGTTAAAGACAAGATTGTTTCTTGAAAGTTAAATAATCAGTAAATAAGGATTTTAGAGGACTAAAACTAAATATAGTTTTTTTTTATAAATCTTTAACTGGATTGGAATGAGGCGTTGGTTGTGTTTAGAGCACATAATTTTAAATTGCGCAAATTATTCAGAAAGACCGGGTTTAACCCATTCTGAATAATTCATACGACGATTGAAGGTGGACGATGAAGACGGTTATTGAAGACCGGGAAATTTCCACATCGAATGGATGATTATTTATATCTTGATTGGATGTACAGCCAAGACGATGGAATTATTGATCATCCAGATGTACGTGGAGATCTACCGGATACGGTTTCGTTCAGACCCAGAACATAATTTTAAATGGATTGTGTGTCTGACATCGTACTCCGTTATATATTATAGTTATTGATCCCTGCTGAACGTGTAAATGTTGGTGGCGGAGAATTTATTCTTTTTACTTAACACCCATTTTACATATTTTAGTAGACGATTAAATACTTGGTATGGATTGACGATGTGGCATGCTAAGATGCAATGATCAAGGCTTTTCTTGAAAAGCAGAGCCTTGTGGATGATCAAATTACAGCTTTAATTAGCATAGCTTTGTGTATAGCGTAACTTCACGAGCCTCACAACCCGGTGGAGTTTAAAACCGGAGAAGGGAATGCAGGGAGAGCAGCACGTTTCTTTCTAGCTAGAAGTAGTGTTGGTGCTTAAACTGGCTGATATTTTACTTATGCAGATGATGGAATGAGGCGCCTCGGATGATAGGTCTTATAGGATCGGGAAACGTGTGTTTCAGAATAACTAATCCACAAAGCTGTATGTGTGGACCGGCCCTGCAGGATCCAAGTGTTCACTGCGGGGGATCCTGAGACATTAGCTAGAGTGTCTCGAATCGGTAAGGAGCTCCTCCCTAGCCTTGACTCATGATGGAAACCCAATTTCCAATACGACCTCATGCGGTTTTGATTGTATTACTAGTATGGAGGCATAGTATATGGTCGCTATGCTTCCTAGGATTGATACATTTATTTTGAAATGTTTTGAAACATATATACACAAATGATAATATTGAGTTCGTATTTATCGTATTTAGCATGTTTAATCACCATAAGGTAAAACTCTATCCTCTGGTTTGCGTTGCATTGTGTGATGGGACTTGAGTCTTATGGTGATTCCATTTTTCCAAAAGCATTGCGTTGTTTTACGATTTACTTATTTGTTTGTTCTATCACTTTAAATTATGCACGACAATCCATTGGAATAAACCCATTCCGCGTTAGCAGCATGGTCTTTGGATTTTCCTTATTGCTACCAGTTAAATTAATTAAGATTTCTCATACCAATCCCATGACTGACCCATTGTTTTTTCCACTATTGCAAACTCGGGTGCCCATATTTTTTCACACGGGCAGTTGAGTAGCTTGTTTTGCAGATATTTATCTCTTTAGCAGGATCCTGGATCGAAGCCTAAAGCTATGTCCAGAGCATATTAGTCTTCCGCTACGCATTTGTATTATATTTTCCACTGCATTGTAAATTGTAAATCTCTGATATTGTATTTTCGTTTATTTATGCTCTTATTCTTGTACTTTGATGTAAACTGTTGCAACAGTAATGGAAATGTTCTTTTATTTGTGTTCTGATGCGTGTTGTTCTCAAAACAATCCGAGATTTTCCACACGGGGAATTTTGGGTCGTTTCATCACAAATGCACTGGATGGAGAATGCGATAGCTTGAGCACTTGGATAACTCAATCACTTAAGGCCGCTTGAGGACCACAGAAAGCAGATTGAACGTCCATTTGCTAGTCCAGACCGACTCCCCAATTGAAAGACCCTAGATAAGGGGGGATGCCATTACTTTGACTTCTAGCTTGCAAGGAAGCGAATTGTCTAACACTCCGACTCAAGGGTTAAGAAGGAGGAAGATAGAAATTTCTTCCATGCTGAGGATATTGGCACAGAAGGCGCTAGGAATGAAGGAAGTTAGCAGATTTCTTCTTGCGGTGATCTCTCAGCATGTCAGACTAGATATGAAATGGATGGTTCCATTGCTGAATTGAGAACCTAGATGGTACGATAAAACGAACTTCTTTGGAAGTGATAGAAAATGATGGATAACTTTTTTACTCGGATAAATGGATGGTGGAGAAACTACGACTTACTCCCTGGAGCAAGCAACATGGGAATTCAATCGATAACGAACTTGGCTCAATCACCTCAATCACACCATGTTCCTCTGTTAAGATCGCATGAGACCCTAGGACAAGTTGGCAACGTCGTATTGAGTGAAAAAGGGGCAATCAACCTCCTCCCAGACACTTGTAGCATGCAACTTCTGACCATAACATTCTGGATGAAGACGACGGCAATGCAAGAGCCATTGGAAACTTAAACGGAGTCCAGCCAACCTCTTGTCCAATTCGGATAAGTGCTTCAAATCCAACTTAGCTTCAATATGAAGCTCCCTATTCCTTAATGCAGGGGGCAAATGGAAGCATTTAAGGCAAGTATAATTTGACCTTATCACTACCTAACTCCGATCCTTAGAGCTTGGATCGGAGACTGAAGACTGACATGAACTGGACATGAACAAATCATTTTGCACTCAAATCTAGCTCATGACTTGATGAGGGAGTGCAAATTCAGAGAAGACACAAATTTGATGCTCACTACTAAGCAAAACCCCCGTGGATGGGGGAAAGGGATACAAACTTAGAGTAGCATGATTCGATTCCCCAATGACTCTATATGCATTTACTATCCTCAGAGTTCCGCAAAATCCCATACTACAACCAAAATAATGACTCCTCACGATTAACCCGCATAGATCCAAGCAGTGGATCACCATCCAGAATTAAAAGACAGAGGCCTGATTGGAGGCTATTATATATGTGGAACCAAGAAGCCAGAGACCGGCTTCCACCCACTTCAAGACTTCATGCTAGGGGCACCAACGCTTAATTGGATAATTGACGACGACTCCCCAAAAACAAAGGCCAGATTGCCAACGTTAGTTAACGCCTCACTTGAGGCGGCACACCTCAAGGGCAACGTGGGCAACATCAATCAAAACTCTTTCACACGAGACATTAGGGATTTCAGCAATTCCCCACACTTCAAGCCACCATTTCTGGATCTTGACTTACATTGTTGTTACACAATTTTTGGTGGCGTGCATCTGAATTGATCAACTTCTAGAACGCATTGGTCACCCACTTCGTTGAGCAATCAAAGGTCCACATCTGTCGATTCCAGAATGTCATGTTACTCACTTCAATCCAACAATGGTCCGGTGAGACCCTGCATTCGTTCCTCGAAAAGGTTCAACGTCACAGCATCATCTATAGATCGACCTAGACCATCTATTGTGCTTATAGAAGCAATGTAACAACCCGAATTTTAATAACGTGTTAAGACAAGAATCAAGGCAGAATTTAATTTTAAAATCTGAATCAAGGGAAATGGGCTGTGCCATTGCGTTCGTCTCGGAAAAATACACGAAATAGAGTCCGAGTTTTCAAAAAACGGAGTCCGTATGACCAAGTTATGGCCCAACGAAGTTTCAGAAAATTTCAAGTCCGAAAAACAGTTCAAAATTCAAATCTGGAGCCGAAAAGACCTGTGACGGCCCGCCCCGCACCAACCGACATTTACCCCAAAGGTGCGCTGTACACATGTCCAATTGGCATAGAACGGGTCGCCAGAAGAAAAGGGAAGAAGGAAATGAACATACAAAGAACCTGTAGAATGTCTCACAGCGCATAGAACAAAATATAATAGTAACATACTTGACATAAAACAGGAGAGACAATGCATAAGCTGAAAATCAGAACTAAACATCATAGCAGCGGAAATTCAGAATACAGCTTATTACAACATTCAAACTGTCTCAAAGCAAAACAAGATAAAGGAGGTACACCACTAATGCCCAAGTAGCGACCACCTACGACACAGGGAGAATGTGTATATATATATATAATACGTGGAAGCCTCCTACCCGCCTCCGGATCAGCTACTCGCACCTCACCAGCTAACCTGTCTCTAGTCTGCTCAGGTGAGCACCCAGAGTAATAAGAGGAGACATAAAACTCTGGGTCAGACATAAAGCCTGGTATAAGCGATAAGCATCTAAAGTGAACAATAACAGGCAGACTAAAACATACCTGAACCTGGACCTGCAACCAAAGAGTTAGCACTACATACTGTACAACACTCTAAGGTACCATATCAAACAGCATAAAGATACAGAGGTGGGGGAGGTGTGGATGTCATAGGGATGGCAAACAATCAAACATAGCATCCATCCTCACATCTCTCACTCAGTGCGTAAAGCATACGATATTCACCACTTCGATCACCCAACATTCCTTGCCACGATCACTTTGCCCCATGAAGTCATAAATGGCTTCACTGCACTGATAACGTAGCCACTAATTCCTTGCTATGTCCACTTGCCCCATGGAGTTATTCACCCCATCTGCGCTGGCTCATAGTCTTACTACGCATCACCTTGCCCCTCAGGTCATAATGACCCTACTGCACTGATAACGTAGTCTTGCTACCATCACCTTGCCCCTCAGGTCGTAATGACCCTACTGCACTGATAAGTAGCTCATCATTCCTTTTTAGTGGTGAATCGAAGTTATGAACGTCGCCAACTCCTTAGCACACGTCCCGCAGCAAAGTCCAACCATGAAGTGAACTCGTTGGTTCCCAACTGGTTCCGGGATCCTGAGCTCTAACTTCCCCTATTGGACTACCTTTGCATCTCGGGTTATTGGTCAATACTGGGTCGGGTCGGATTCCTCATCAAGCCATCGGTTCGGGTCGGGTTCCCCCTTCTGGTGCGGTTCGGGTCGGCATTCCTCAGGATTCGAGTCAGCTGCTTCTTTTTCTTCGGGTCGGGTCGGTGCTTCCTTTCGGGTCGGGTCGGGTCCTTCTTGGTTCGTGCTTTCGATCCATCTTCATGCCCCCCCCCTTCATATGCTCCTATCCGATCCGCTTTCTTGCTCCTGCTCTGATTCGCCTTTGTATTTCCGATCCGATCTGTCTTCTTCGATCCGATCCGTCTTTCCCCCATCCGATCCGATCCCAGTTCAGCTAACTTGGCCTTCCTTTTTGCCATTTTTTCTAAGTGTTGGGTTCCGATCCGATCAGATCCTTTGCTCAGTTCCACATATCCGATCCGAGCCCCCTTATCCGATCCGATCCGAACTCTGCACCGTTTTCTGAAACTATTCCAGCAAGTGTTTACGCCATTCGACGACGTTTTCGACCATTCTAACTATTGAAATCAATCACAAAACATTTCATACAGTCATAGCAACATGCATAATCAACCACAAACATCATTCACACCAATATCATAGGTTAAAATGGATCAAACATACCCAAAATCCCATATTTCCCCTTAAGCATGTTTAGGTGAAACTAATGATAGGATTAGCAAAACTTAACCAAATTAACCCAAATTCATATCAGAGGTCTAAAACATCATTTAGGAATTTATGAACATTTTTCTCCAATTTTATCATGCTTAAATTCGCTAATTAGTACTAATCACCCCTAATTAGCCATAATTAGTGTAAAACTATGCAAATCACTCACCTTAGCCACAATATAAACTAAGATCTGAATTAATTCTCGGATTTGATGTGAATCTCAATGCCAAACAGCAGCTCCCTTGTTGATTTGGTGAAGATCTTTCCTTGATTAGGGGTTGCTAAGCTTGATCCTTGACCAAAAGATGATTTGGAGGTGATTTAGAGGTTAGAGGCCATTTTTAGGGATCCTTGGTGATAAGTGGAGGTTAGAAAACTGAAATGAAAATGATTCTCCATCTCATTTCAGCCCTCCCATAACCCTAATCCCGAAATGGGTTATGGGCCTACTTGCTAATCACCCGATTTGGCCCGGTTAAGCAGTTTTTCACCCTCCAAACCTTGTTTCAGCCATATCTCCCAAACGGTAAGTCCGTTTGGCTAATGTGACCACTCTACGGAAAGAGAAACCATCAAACGAATCTAATGGAAGTGGTTTCAGGTCAAAATTCCTTTCCAATCAAAAGTTATGGCCAAAACAGTACCAACTAGGGGCAAAATGGTCATTTAAAAATCGACAAAAATCATAAGCATGGGAAATGACTCTAATAGATGTTTCCCAAAGTTACATGACCATACAACTTCATACGGGAAAGAAATAAATATTCTACAATCCTATGATGTGTAGAATACGGGTCGTTACACTCTTCCCCCCCTTAAGAAATTTCGCCCCCGAAATTCCCTAATCCAAACACACACAAAGGTTCCCGCATGCCTATCAATCATAAAACAACCATCAAACATGCAAAACAAGCAAAACCAGTCTATCCTAGCATGGGGAATAACTAAATCGCAAGGTAAATCTTACCAGGCAAAGAGTTCTGGATGTGCCTTCCTAATGCTTTCTTCTATCTCCCAAGTACAATCATTCTCGTCCTTGCCCCACTGAACTTTGACTAGCTTCACCGACTTCCTTCGAAGTTGCTTCGTATCGTGCCCCACAATACGAATCGGCTTGCGGTTCCCAACCGCCTCGGGCTCTACCTCGAAGTCCTCTAACTGATCAGGTGAAATAGTCACATTTGAGTCGTGAACGAACTTCCTTAGTTGGGAAACATGAAACACATTGTGAACTCCTGTCATCTTCTCTGGTAAGCCAACTCTATATGCCAAATTCCCGACTAGTTCAAGAACAGGGAACGGGCCAACAAATCTTGGTGCCAACTTGCCTCTCCTGCCAAATCGAACCACGCTCTTCAACGGAGAGATCTTGACAAACACCAAGTCACCAACGGAGAATTTCAAATCTCTTCTCCTCTTATCAGCATAACTCTTCTGCCTATCTTGAGCAGCTTTCATTCGTTGCTGAATAATCTTGATTTTATCGGAAGTTTCTCTCACCACATCTGGTCCAAGCACAAACTTTTCGCCAGTCTCTATCCAACATGATGGTGAGTTACACGGTCTTCCGTACAAAGCTTCATATGGAGCCATACCGATACTGGATTGGTAGCTATTATTATATGCAAACTCTACTAGATGCAAATGGTCATCCCATGATCCACCGAAATCCAATATACACGCTCTCAAGAGGTCTTCCAATATACGATTCACCCTCTCCGTCTGACCGTCGGTCTGAGGATGATATGCGGTACTGAGATGTAATCTTGACCCTAGAGCCTCTTGTAAGCTCTCCCAAAACCCACTAGTGAACAACGGGTCTCGGTCACTCACAATGCTTTTGGGTACTCCATGAAATCTCACTACCCACTTCACATACAATTCTGCCAACTTGGCTGCTGTTCTGGTCGATTTGACTGGTATAAATCTTGCACTCTTAGTCAATCGATCCACAATTACCCAAACGCTATCATATCCCGATCTAGTCCTTGGTAAGCCATCGATGAAATCCATCGAGACTTGCTCCCATTTCCATTCGGGAATTTCTAATGGTTGCAACAACCCACTAGGCTTCTTTTGCTCGGCTTTAACTAGCTGGCAATTCATGCATTTGGATATAAACTTCCCAACGTCTCTTTTCATCCCTTCCCAGTAGTAGGTTCGCTTCATGTCTCGATACATCTTATTACCACCGGGATGTATAGTCAGTTTTGAGTGATGACATTCTCTAAGCACTTCATCTCTCAAACCATTCACGTTGGGCACAACTAGTCTTCCATTCTTCCGAAGCCATCCATCTCGATCAAGCCCATACACACTCATCTCCTCATCAATACCCATCTCTAACTTGGAGATGATTTCTAGTAGATCAGGATCGTCCCTCTGGTTGGAACCAATCCGCTCTATCAAAGTGGGTCTGATCGTCAAACTAGCTAGCATAACTGGATCCAACTCGCACTTTGGTCTGAAATCAAACCCCGCGATATACTCCAGTTGCTTCCATTCAAGAAACATTGCCCCTAAGCTGGCATGTCTCCTACTCAAGGCATCGGCTACCGCATTACCCTTCCCAGGTGTATACGCGATATCAAAATCATACGAAGCCAAAAACTCTAACCATCTCTGCTGACGGAGATTCAGATCTTTCTGAGAGAAGAGATACTTTAACGATTTGTGATCGGTAAACAACTCAAATCTTTCTCCCAAGAGATAGTGTCTCCACATCTTCAGCGCAAATACAATCGCTGCCAATTCCAAATCATGGGTAGGATACTTCTTCTCATGCGGCTTTAGCTGTCGACTAGCATAAGCTACAACCCTACCTCCTTGCATCAATACAGCACCCAGTCCGGTACCACAAGCATCCGTGTATACCGTCATCTCCTCATTCCCTTTAGGAATGACTAACACTGGCGCACGCGTCAACCTCTCCTTTAGACTCTTGAAGGCATCCTCACACACTCCGTCCCAGACGAAGGACTGATTCTTCTTAGTCAACTGAGTCAACGGTGCTGCTATCTTGGAGAAGTCCTGGATAAACTTACGATAATATCCGGCTAATCCCAAGAAACTTCTCACATCTGTAGCATTCTTGGGCGTAGACCAATCCTGTACCGTAGCCACCTTCGCAGGGTCCACGGCAATACCACTCTCGGAAACAACATGACCCAAGAATCTTACTTCCCTTCTCCAAATATGACACTTAGAGAATTTCGCTTTCAATTGGTGTTTCCTCAACACCTCCATCACTATCCTCAAGTGTCCCTTGTGTTCCTCCTCTGTCCTTGAGTAAACAAGGATATCATCCACGAACACAAGAACAAACTTATTCAACTGATCTCTGAATACTCGATTCATAAGATCCACAAAATAGGCTGGTGCATTGGTCAACCCAAACGGCATAACCAACCACTCATAAAATCCAGACGGCGTCCTAAATGCCGTCTTCGGAACACTCTCATCTGCTACTCGAAGCTGATGAAATCCTGTCGCGAGGTCCAACTGGGAGAACACTCTAGCTCCTTCCAGCTGATCAAACAAATCATCTATCCGCGGTAGAGGATACTTATTCTTCCTCGTTACCTTATTCAACTCGCGATAGTCCACACATAAACGAAGGGAACCATCTGCCTTAGTGGCAAATACAACTGGTGCTCCCCACTCGGAGACACTCCTTCTAATCAATCCCTTCTTCAAAAGATTGCTGACTTGCACCCCGAGCTCTCGCTGCTCCCTTGGTGCCATACGACGAAGTGGCATCACTATAGGTCTGGCATCTTTTACTAAATCAATACGGAACTCAATCTCTCGGTGTGGTGGAAGCCCGGTCACCTCCTCGAAGACGTCCGGATACTGGCCAACCACGGGCACATCTGACAACTCATCCTGCGGGATGTCGAGGGAATTTACAAAACTAGCCATAACCCCATCACTAGGTAGACTACCAAACACTACCCTCCGCCCATCATCCGCCCTCACTGTCACCAAAAAGCCCTCACAGTCTACCACCACCCCGTATCTTTGGAGCCAATCGACTCCCAATATAATGCCATACCCAGTAAAGCCCAAAACAAAGCAATCACATACAAACATACATCCATGACTCGATAAGACCAAATTCCTGCAAATCATACTAAGGCTAGTTGAACCACCAATCGGGTTCGTCACAATCAATGGTCTATCGACTATCTCGGGTTCCAGTCCCAACCTATCTACCAGGTCACTAGATATGAAGGAACGGGAAGCCCCAGTATCAAACAAAACTCGAACTGGTATATCATAAATAGAAAGCATACCTTGAATAACAACATTCTTTCCTTTCTCCGCCGCAGTTGGGGCATTCGACGAAGAAGGAATAGCATCAAGAGCATATGCTTTCACAATCTGCTTCTCCTTAAGAGGTTGCGGACACTTGTCCTTGAAATGTCCCACTTGACCACAGTTGAAGCACTTCTTATCCGCTGGCTTGGCTCGACAATC
This sequence comes from Allium sativum, assembly GCA_030737875.1. Taxonomy (NCBI): domain Eukaryota; kingdom Viridiplantae; phylum Streptophyta; class Magnoliopsida; order Asparagales; family Amaryllidaceae; genus Allium; species Allium sativum. The sequence goes on from CM060915.1 coordinate 560,051,646, forward strand.
TTTAGCATAATGGCCCTTCTTTCCACAGCTGAAGCACTCAACATCCTTCTTGCTCTTTTTCTGGCCACCCTTAGATTGGTCCTGCTTCCTCTTATTCTGAGAGTTATTCTTGCCTCCACCGCCTGCTTGCGGCTTTGGCCCTTCTGCAGATGCAGCCTCAGTCTTTGACTTAGGGTAAAGACTCTCTGACCTCAAAGCTTTCCCCACGATCGATTCAAAAGTCTCATCGATGTGATTAATAAGCCTCTCTCCCAAGTATCCATCCAAACCAGTAATGAACTTCTCATTCTTCTTCTCAGGAGTATCGATAAGAGATAGTCCATATTTCGACAAAGTGTCGAACTCAGCAATATAGTCAGAAACTGCCCTTCCATTCTGCTTGAGTTCCAAGAACCTCTTGAACAACACCGACTTCTGGGCAGCTGGAATAAACTTCTCGCTAAAACGAGCCTTGAACTGATCCCAAGTAACCTGGTCCTCTGGAGTAGCTGTTCTAATGGCATTCCACCAATTCATCGCTCGCCCTTGCAGCTGACGAGACGCTAGCCTTCTCTTCATCGCATCCTCAAGACCCAAGTCATCAAAGATACGGTCACAGCTATCCATCCAATCTTGAACATCCGTGGCCGACTCCGTTCCGTGGAACGGCTTCCCACCAAGATTGGTGTAATCCTTGCACAACTTGGCGAAATCGACCCTAGGCACTTGCACTACTGGGCCAACACCAACTCCGGGATTGGGAATTGCCCCTTGCACTTCTCTGAGCATGTCTCTCATGAGGTTGGTAAACATCGCCCTCATGTCAGCGGCATTCCCTTGGTTGGTCCCTCTACCAGCACCCCTCGTCTCTCGGCTCATCGTTAATCTGTAAAAAGGAAACGATTAACGACCCCATAGTGGTGCTAGTGCAGTGCGACTTAATCTTTATACTACTAATAGTATATACATACATAGCTTTTGAAAACCAAAGTAATCACAAATACGCGCTCTCTTATACGTACTAACTCTCCCTAGTGTCTCTTCCTAGGTTAACTACGCAACCTAGAGCTCTGATACCAAGTGTGACGGCCCGCCCCGCACCAACCGACATTTACCCCAAAGGTGCGCTGTACACATGTCCAATTGGCATAGAACGGGTCGCCAGAAGAAAAGGGAAGAAGGAAATGAACATACAAAGAACCTGTAGAATGTCTCACAGCGCATAGAACAAAATATAATAGTAACATACTTGACATAAAACAGGAGAGACAATGCATAAGCTGAAAATCAGAACTAAACATCATAGCAGCGGAAATTCAGAATACAGCTTATTACAACATTCAAACTGTCTCAAAGCAAAACAAGATAAAGGAGGTACACCACTAATGCCCAAGTAGCGACCACCTACGACACAGGGAGAATGTGTATATATATATATAATACGTGGAAGCCTCCTACCCGCCTCCGGATCAGCTACTCGCACCTCACCAGCTAACCTGTCTCTAGTCTGCTCAGGTGAGCACCCAGAGTAATAAGAGGAGACATAAAACTCTGGGTCAGACATAAAGCCTGGTATGAGCGATAAGCATCTAAAGTGAACAATAACAGGCAGACTAAAACATACCTGAACCTGGACCTGCAACCAAAGAGTTAGCACTACATACTGTACAACACTCTAAGGTACCATATCAAACAGCATAAAGATACAGAGGTGGGGGAGGTGTGGATGTCATAGGGATGGCAAACAATCAAACATAGCATCCATCCTCACATCTCTCACTCAGTGCGTAAAGCATACGATATTCACCACTTCGATCACCCAACATTCCTTGCCACGATCACTTTGCCCCATGAAGTCATAAATGGCTTCACTGCACTGATAACGTAGCCACTAATTCCTTGCTATGTCCACTTGCCCCATGGAGTTATTCACCCCATCTGCGCTGGCTCATAGTCTTACTACGCATCACCTTGCCCCTCAGGTCATAATGACCCTACTGCACTGATAACGTAGTCTTGCTACCATCACCTTGCCCCTCAGGTCGTAATGACCCTACTGCACTGATAAGTAGCTCATCATTCCTTTTTAGTGGTGAATCGAAGTTATGAACGTCGCCAACTCCTTAGCACACGTCCCGCAGCAAAGTCCAACCATGAAGTGAACTCGTTGGTTCCCAACTGGTTCCGGGATCCTGAGCTCTAACTTACCCTATTGGACTACCTTTGCATCTCGGGTTATTGGTCAATACTGGGTCGGGTCGGATTCCTCATCAAGCCATCGGTTCGGGTCGGGTTCCCCCTTCTGGTGCGGTTCGGGTCGGCATTCCTCAGGATTCGAGTCAGCTGCTTCTTTTTCTTCGGGTCGGGTCGGTGCTTCCTTTCGGGTCGGGTCGGGTCCTTCTTGGTTCGTGCTTTCGATCCATCTTCATGCCCCCCCCCCTTCATATGCTCCTATCCGATCCGCTTTCTTGCTCCTGCTCTGATTCGCCTTTGTATTTCCGATCCGATCTGTCTTCTTCGATCCGATCCGTCTTTCCCCCATCCGATCCGATCCCAGTTCAGCTAACTTGGCCTTCCTTTTTGCCATTTTTTCTAAGTGTTGGGTTCCGATCCGATCAGATCCTTTGCTCAGTTCCACATATCCGATCCGAGCCCCCTTATCCGATCCGATCCGAACTCTGCACCGTTTTCTGAAACTATTCCAGCAAGTGTTTACGCCATTCGACGACGTTTTCGACCATTCTAACTATTGAAATCAATCACAAAACATTTCATACAGTCATAGCAACATGCATAATCAACCACAAACATCATTCACACCAATATCATAGGTTAAAATGGATCAAACATACCCAAAATCCCATATTTCCCCTTAAGCATGTTTAGGTGAAACTAATGATAGGATTAGCAAAACTTAACCAAATTAACCCAAATTCATATCAGAGGTCTAAAACATCATTTAGGAATTTATGAACATTTTTCTCCAATTTTATCATGCTTAAATTCGCTAATTAGTACTAATCACCCCTAATTAGCCATAATTAGTGTAAAACTATGCAAATCACTCACCTTAGCCACAATATAAACTAAGATCTGAATTAATTCTCGGATTTGATGTGAATCTCAATGCCAAACAGCAGCTCCCTTGTTGATTTGGTGAAGATCTTTCCTTGATTAGGGGTTGCTAAGCTTGATCCTTGACCAAAAGATGATTTGGAGGTGATTTAGAGGTTAGAGGCCATTTTTAGGGATCCTTGGTGATAAGTGGAGGTTAGAAAACTGAAATGAAAATGATTCTCCATCTCATTTCAGCCCTCCCATAACCCTAATCCCGAAATGGGTTATGGGCCTACTTGCTAATCACCCGATTTGGCCCGGTTAAGCAGTTTTTCACCCTCCAAACCTTGTTTCAGCCATATCTCCCAAACGGTAAGTCCGTTTGGCTAATGTGACCACTCTACGGAAAGAGAAACCATCAAACGAATCTAATGGAAGTGGTTTCAGGTCAAAATTCCTTTCCAATCAAAAGTTATGGCCAAAACAGTACCAACTAGGGGCAAAATGGTCATTTAAAAATCGACAAAAATCATAAGCATGGGAAATGACTCTAATAGATGTTTCCCAAAGTTACATGACCATACAACTTCATACGGGAAAGAAATAAATATTCTACAATCCTATGATGTGTAGAATACGGGTCGTTACAAGACCGGGCGGGAAAATTTCCCGCCCAGCACCCAAGTCGACACACCCATGGTGGTGTCGACTTGGGTGTCGACACACCCATAGTGGTGTCGACTTGCAAGTCGACACCGCTGTCGACCTGGGTGGTCGAGCCCAGGCCACCTGGGTGCGCCTGCTTGTGTCTCTGGTCCTGTTCTGGAAGCTTCCGACGGAATTTGATGGCTCAGATCTGATTTGGTGTTAATCCTATGGTTTAAACTACCGCTAATCTCTATAAAAAGACCCCTAGACCTAGCCTAAACCCTCATTAATTCATTCCTACAACGAAGTTATTCCAAAATGCTCCCTCACCATGGCCTCCACCTTCATATCATGGCCTCCATCTTCAACTCCAAAGGCTTGAGCATCCAAAGCTAGGTCCATGAAGAAGGTGCAAGCTTTCTACACCAAATCAAGGAGGGATCAACGTTGCTACATCAATTTCATGACGATTCTTCAACAAAAAAGCCACCTTTCTTGGTCAAGACGATTCATGATCTTTCCCTAAGCCTCGCTATGTAAGTTCTAGCTACTTGTAGATTCTAACGGTGGTTCTAATGTGACATGGAATAAAATGCGATGAAACATAAGTATGCTAGCCTAGGTGAACCTAAATTTTCCCCTTTTCTATGATCTATGACCTTGGGCTAAGTTTTAGCGACTTAATCATGCCACTCATGTTATGCTTAACATAGTTTATCTTGCAAGTCTGAATCTTTATCTATGGAATGCTAGCATGAACCTTTGGGAAACATTTGACTTGTGAAGCATCGGCAAAGACTTGACTTTGGGGCTTATGCATGTAAATGAACCCAAACCCCTTATGTTATCATGCATGCTTGTGGTCAAGTTCTCTTATGATACTATGAATGTTTGTGGCCAAATTCCCTTATGATACTATGCATGTTTATTACCAAATTCCCTTATGATACAATGCATGCTAGTGGCCAAATTCTCTTATGATGCTATGCATATTTTGAGGCAAAACCCCTTATGATACCATGCAAGTTTGTGGCCAATCCCTTTTTGACATCGTGCATGTTGTGAGGCCAATATGTAGCATAGTACCCTTACTTTGTTGACTCGCTTTTACTTGGGTTAGAAACACGCTTTGGGGTAGGTTAGACGTGCGTGATTATGAAATGATAATTTGACATGGGATTTCATGGAAATATGGCACTTATGATACATCTAAATGTGGGCATGACATGTGGGGTAAACATGGGACTTGAAACTAAACACGTGTGGGTTGTAAGTGTAATATGACACTAGACCAAACATGAAAGTGGCCAACTCGAGGTTGGGTTGAGTTTGTAGCATAAATCTACCCGGACGCACCCGGCTTAACTAGTGGCTACAAACAATAGGATCCAATGTGAGAAGTTGGTCATGTCGCGCTTAAGACCCGAGGTTAGACTAAGTTGTGGTGTAAAACTACCCGGACCCGCCCGGCTTAACTAGTAACCACAACAAGGTTTAATGTGAGAGGTTGAGAGTGCATTAATTAAATTAATGCCACATGATAAGGTTAAGTAAACTTGACTAATGACACTTAACCGATATGACACGAATGGGTAGGTTAAGTGAAACCGGGCTTGATTTCTTAATGACACTTAACCATACAAGACAATTAGGGGATGGGGTTAAGTAATTTACGCTTAAGTAATCCGACTCAGTAATTAGATGGGGTTAAGTAACCTATACTTAACTAATCTAAACACGGTAATTCGATGGGGTTAAGTGAATCACTTAACCAATCTAAACTTGGTAATTCAATGAGGTTAAGCAACCAATACTTAACCAACTTAACATGATAATTTAATGGGGTTAAGTAACTTATAATTAACCAATTATACATGATAATTTGATGAGGTTAAGTAACCTATACTTAACCAATCTAACATGTGAACTTGATAGGGTTAAGTCACAAGACCTTTTGAATATACTTAACCCTTGTAGTACGAATAGTGGATGAGGTTAAGCTAACCCATGCTTAACCAATCCGACTCGATGATCTGATGCGATTAAGATAATCTATGTTTAATCAGTCTAACACGATAATCTGATAGGGTTAAGACAAACCAATACTTAACCAATTTGACTTGATAGGGTTAAGTCATGCGCTACTTAGTATACTTAACCACCTTGTAGGGCTAAGCCTTGAACCTAAATACTTAGCCAATCTTGACATGATTCGTAGGCGGGCTAAGTCATGAACCTGAATAACAACACTTAACCCAATAGACAAAAACCCTAGTTAGAGGAACTATGTAGGAAATCGTAGTTAATCAAGGGTAACGGGGAAAAGAAGCTAAGTGGTAAACCTTAGTTAAGTATAACTAAGTAATAATTCTTAGCCAAGGACATAGGACTAGTTCATGAATGGATGGGTAACCCGATATGGTAGGTCATCGCTTAAACACACAAGGAGGAGCAAATTATCCGACTAGGATAAAGGCTCCAACGAACTGGGTGACGAAGCGGTAGCTTCGGGGGACGTGAGGGTACTCTTGGTATCCCTCTGTGAGGTGGCTGGTGGTCCATGAAACCCGGCCTCACAGAGGTTAAGGTCTGCGATAGAAGAGCCAAGAGTATGCCTTGGTTGCTATGCGAGCGACCTAAAGACTGGGATGGATTAGCGTGGAGTCGACGATACATGATTTTGCCCTGGATAGCACGTCGCCGACTACCTACCATCTTTAGTCAATCGTGTACGTACGGAAAGGCAGAGAATTCCCAACAGACCATGTTCTTGCTATCGAGTCATGGGTGAGGTTGGCCCATAGGAAAGTGGGGCTATAGTGGGGCCAGGATGTAGTTCTCATACATGATTTTTCTTGGATTGCCTTTCAGTAGTTGAGCGAGGGGTCACTGGGACCATAACCACGGATACAAAAACAGACCTTAATATCTGCATCAGCAGACGACTTAAAGCTCCCGACCGAGTTCCGTATTTCTCGATTTGCCCTGGCACGGAACTCGGATGGCACATTGAGGAACATGTGCGTCTAGACATGGAAAACGATTCACGATATATACGTGGGATAAAGGGCGTGGTTGACGGGTGGCATAATCCCTAGTGGCCCTAGGTGGCTTAAACCCAAACCGAGACACAGAAACGTTCATTAGGTAGCATAATCCCTAGTGGTCCTAGGTGGCATAAATCCTAAGTGAACACGCGATAGTTCATGGTAAGAAAACATAACAAGATCAAGGGAAGCAGTCCAAAACAACCTCAAGAATAAAATGGTACTACGTTGAGGTGATATAGATTTACATGGGAAAGCCCGTACGGCCTACGGCAAAGGACTGAACTTATACATGGAAATAAACACACGAGTTGGGAAAACCTACATATGCTATATATTATGTTGACATGGACAATTACATGACATTGGGCAAGGGACATTCATAGTTAACACATGACGCGGGTTGGGATACTAGTACGAGAGGTGCAGAGCAAATATACGGGATAAATACTGTGGGACGTTATACATGATAGATACCTTGGGATAGTATACTTGATAGAAACCTGACGATGTGATACCTTGATTTATCTTGACACCGTAGTTTGTCATGATACCTTAGTTTATCTTGCTACAGTAGTTCATCCAGTTATCTTGGTTCAGCTTATCTATCTTGTCATCATCCTTATGTTTACTTTCAGTTTATGCATGTCATGTTACCTTTACCTGTTTTTATACTGGAAGTAGATAGGACTTACCAGTCTTTATGACTGACCCCGTTTTGTTTCGCCTCTTTGTCTTCCGTCCCCCCCCCCCCCCCCATGTTTTCAGGGAGGAAATGATGTTGTTTAGTTCGGACCTCTTATGCCTGGAGGTCACCATGTATAGCTTGGTCTTCTCTTGGCTATGGCTGCTCCACCGCTTTATTTTGGGGAATAATTCATGAAAAGGTTTTATGCTTCTTTACTATTGCAAGACAGGTTTTGATGTATTCTGATGTAAAAGGCTTTGGATCTTATTTTATCAGGAAATGAAATTTGTTTTACTTCTGTTGTTTTATATATATGTTCTCTCTTTTAATATTTCTGTGCATGTTTACCTTGATAATGCTTCACCAAACCTAGTGCATTCCCTTTATGAGTGACCCTAGCGGAGGTGGGGTGTTACATTTGGTATCAGAGCAGAAGGTTACCAGACTGGGCAAAAGTTTTTAAAACCTTCTGAAAACTATTTGAAAAACCGTTTACAAAGAAGCATTTTTTTCAAGAAAAGTTTTTAAAGGCTATTCCCCAAAAGCCATTAGCACTATCCTTTGTTTTCTTGATTGAATCTTTTTTCCTTTCTTTCCTCCATCTTTAGTCACAGTAGTTTTAACTGCGACTAATCCTTGTCTAACTACGTGAGTGTTTTCCTGTGCGATGGAGGAAGTTCTCGAGAGACCTGTTACCGAAGTAATAAGAAGGGATAATAAGAGCAAGGATAAGGGACACGGGCTAAAGAATAAGCAACTTGTTGGTATGGATTATTCCACGAAGGAAGGCCAGGACAAGATCAGCGAGAGGGCAATTGTATGCTCTCACTCCTAGCATACCTAAGAGGGATGGTATCGTTTCTGTTAAAGGTTTAGCCTTTCTTTTCTATCATCCCGTCCAGACTTTGTTTTGATCATCGCATCATTTAAGTCTGCTTCGATAGTTAAGTCTCTGCACCTTAGTACTAGCATTGTAGAAGATCCCACTTTAGTCCCAAAATCTGGTTGGAGAGTTGGTCCATTTATTCATGACTTGTTTGGATTTGAGAACGTCTATGCCAAGTGTTGAGATTAGGAGCAATGCTTCTATTATTGGGCTATGGATGGATTCTAGGTAGGGGTGAGCATTTGGTTGGTTTGGTTTATCCGATGATGAAAATTGTCAAACCAAACTAAAACTGATAAAAATGAAAACCAAACCAAACCAACCAAATTAAGTTTGGTTGGTTCGGTTGGTTATCCGATTTAACCGAACTAAAAATATTTTAGACCTTACATTTGTAGAATTAACTATAATTTGAAATATATCATAAAAATATGATTAGAATATTATTGTTTATGATTCTTATGCTTTTTAGAAGTAATTTTGACATGTATGTGATGATTAAACTTTACTTGGATAAATAATCTAACCTAAAATATTTACTAAAATATTGATAATTATGAAAATATAATAAAAGTTCGGTTAATTTGGTTAAACCGATAACCAAATTAAATATTTTTCCAAACCAATTACAAACCGATCTAGTTTCAAAACCAAACCAATCCGACCAAAATAGATTGGTTCGGTCGGTTTATTTGGTTTAACCAAATAATGCTCACCCCTAATTCTAGGGGTAAAGTGGTTATCCAGTAAGGGATACCATTCTCGGTTTTGAAAAGAGGGTAGTCAGACTCTTGGCTTGCTTTGTAATACCCTCGAAGTCTCGTGTAACCTTTTGGGCTTTGTCATGGTTAGTTACCTAGAATCACTTGATTTACTTATCGGAAATCTCTGATCCGATCAAGTAACGTTCGCCAATAAGGCGGATGGTTCATTCCGCTTAAGCATAGGCTATAGGAATCACCCTAGTAAGTGCACGTGGTAACATGGATTGGCATCGGTAAACGAGATCCAGAATTCACTAGTGAATGTTGGAGATCTTGCATGAGTACGCAGATATGTTTGGGCCGAGCATACTAGGAAATGAATAAGTGGAAGTGAAACGAGAGGCGACAGTGAAATGAGTTCCGACTCATATCTTGGAAATAGGAATCAAGGAGCTACGAAATCACGAAGTCAAAGGCGGTCAAGGCACGATGGAATTAAGCTCAAGGAAATGCGGCTTAGACGCGCGCATCATGTCTCTTTTTAAGAGTATATCGTTAATCCATGGTTCTCCTGTAGAGCTTGCTTGCATGCTATCACTTGGTGGATATCCGCTCGGTCCAATTTCTGTTGCAAACCCCGTAAGGAGTTTGTCTTGTTTATCTTCTCGATCCTATCTTGGGAACCTTAGGTAGAACTCTATTGGATGTAAACATGTATTTGAAACATGTTATGATTGATATGGTTGCAAATGGTTGCAAGTGGTTTCTCGTGGATGCGCGAATACACGTTAGATACTAGATCGACGCACTCACATTTTGCATTGCATATGCACGAGTATTTATACTTGTTTGAAAGTCAATGTGTTGTCATGCGGATGTTGCATATGAATGAATGTTTGTGCACACATATAGTGTTTATATGACTAGGACTATTTGCATACATGTTGGACTCATGGCACTAAACATATCTTGCATTAGAAAGATCATTCAGGCCTGATCATTAGCATTAGCTAAGGAGCATATACACACACGTTTTGCATATATTCATATGGCATTAGAAATCGTCTAAGGATAATGGTTGCCTGTGGATGATGTTTTGAGTAGATGAATGATGGATGGTAGGATATGTTCTTCCTAACTTGGAGATTTCGGGGACGAAATCCTTAAAGGAGGGGAGAATGTAACAACCCGATTTTTAATAACGTGTTAAGACAAGAATCAAGGTAGAATTTAATTTTAAAATCTGAATCAAGGGAAACGGGCTGTGCCATTGCGTTCGTCTCGGAAAAATACACGAAATAGAGTCTGAATTTTCGAAAAACGGAGTCCGTATGACCAAGTTATGGCCCAACGAAGTTTCAGAAAATTTCAAGTCCGAAAAACAGTTCAAAATTCAAATCTAGAGCCGAAAAGACTGGGCGGGAAAATTTCCCGCCCAGCACCCAAGTCGACATGGGTGTCGACTTGGGTGTCGACACACCCATGGTGGTGTCGACTTGGGTGTCGACACACCCATAGTGGTATCGACTTGCAAGTCGATACCCCTGTCGACCTGGGTGGTCGAGCCCAGGCCACCTGGGTGCGCCTGCTTGTGTCTCTGGTCCAATTCTGGAAGCTTCCGACGGAATTTGATGGCTCAGATCTGATTTGGGGTTAATCCTATGTTTTAAACTACCCCTAATCTCTATAAAAAGACCCCTAGAGCTAGCCTAAACCCTCATTAATTCATTCCTACAACGAAGTTATGCCAAAATGCTCCCTCACCATGGCCTCCACCTTCATATCATGGCCTCCATCTTCATCTCCAAAGGCTTGAGCATCCAAAGCTAGGTCCATGAAGAAGGCGCAAGCTTTCTACACCAAATCAAGGAGGGGTCAACGTTGCTACATCAATTTCATGACGATTCTTCAACATAAGAGCCACCTTTCTTGGTCAAGACGATTCATGATCTTTCCCTAAGCCTCGCTATGTAAGTTCTAGCTACTTGTAGATTCTAACGGTGGTTCTAATGTGACATGGAATAAAATGCGATGAAACATAAGTATGCTAGCCTAGGTGAACCTAACTTCGCCCCTTTTCTATGATCTATGACCTTGGGCTAAGTTTTAGTGACTTAATCATGCCACTCATGTTATGCTTAACATAGTTTATCTTGCAAGTTTGAATCTTTATCTATGGAATGCTAGCATGAACCTTTGGGAACCATTTGACTTGTGAAACCTTGGCAAAGACTTGACTTTGGGGCTTATGCATGTAAATGAACCCAAACCCCTTATGTTATCATGCATGCTTGTGGTCAAATTCTCTTATGATACTATGCATGTTTGTGGCCAAATTCCCTTATGATACTATGCATGTTTATGGCCAAATTCCCTTATGATACTATGCATGCTAGTGGCCAAATTCTCTTATGATGCTATGCATATTTTGAGGCCAAACCCCTTATGATACCATGCATGTTTGTGGCCAATCCCTTTTTGACATCGTGCATGTTGTGAGGCCAATATGTAGCATAGTACCCTTACTATGTTGACTCGCTTTTACTTGGGTTGGAAACACGCTTTGGGGTAGGTTAGACGTGCGTGATTATGACATGATAATTTGACATGGGATTTCATGGAAATATGGCACTTATGATACACCTAAATGTGGGCATGACATGTGGGGTAAACATGGGACTTGAAACTAGACACGTGTGGGTTGTAAGTGTAATATGACACTAGACCAAACATGAAAGTGGCCAACTCGAGGTTGGGTTGAGTTTGTAGCATAAATCTACCCGGACCCGCCCGGCTTAACTAGTGGCTACAAACAATAGGATCCAATGTGAGAAGTTGGTCATGTCGCGCTTAAGACCCGAGGTTAGACTAAGTTGTGGTGTAAAACTACCCGGACCCGCCCGGCTTAACTAGTAACCACAACAAGGTCTAATGTGAGAGGTTGAGAGTGCATTAATTAAATTAATGCCACATGATAAGGTTAAGTAAATTTGACTAATGACACTTAACCGATATGACACGAATGGGTAGGTTAAGTGAAACCGGGCTTGATTTCTTAATGACACTTAACCATACAAGACAATTAGGGGATGGGGTTAAGTAATTTACGCTTAAGTAATCCGACTCAGTAATTAGATGGGGTTAAGTAACCTATACTTAACTAATCTAAACACGGTAATTCGATGGGGTTAAGTGAATCACTTAACCAATCTAAACTTGGTAATTCAATGAGGTTAAGCAACCAATACTTAACCAACTTAACATGATAATTTAATGGGGTTAAGTAACTTATAATTAACCAATTATACATGATGATTTGATGAGGATAAGTAACCTATACTTAACCAATCTAACATGTGGACTTGATAGGGTTAAGTCACAAGACCTTTTGAATATACATAACCCTTGTAGTACGATTAGTGGATGAGGTTAAGCTAACCCATGCTTAACCAATCCGACTCATGATCTGATGCGATTAAGATAATCTATGTTTAATCAATCTGACACGATAATCTGATAGGGTTAAGACAAACAAATACTTAAAGAATTTGACTTGATAGGGTTAAGTCATGCGCTTCTTGGTATAATTAACCACCTTGTAGGGCTAAGCCTTGAACCTAAACACTTAGCCAATCTTGACATGAATCGCAGGCGGGCTAAGTCATGAACCTGAATAACAACACTTAACCCAATAGACAAAAACCCTAGTTAGAGGAACTAGGTAGGAAATCATAGTTAATCAAGGGTAACGGGGAAAAGAAGCTAAGTGGTAAACCTTAGTTAAGTATAACTAAGTAATAATTCTTAGCCAAGGACATGGGACTAGTTCATGAATGGATGGGTAACCCGATATGGTAGGTCATCGCTTAAACACACGAGGAGGAGCAAATTATCCGACAAGGATAAAGGCTCCAACAAACTGGATGACGAAGCGGTAGCTTCGGGGGACGTGAGGGTACTCTTGGTATCCCTCTGTGAGGTGGCTGGTGGTCCATGAAACCCGGCCTCACAGAGGTTAAGGTCTGCGATAGAAGAGCCAAGAGTATGCCTTGGTTACTATGCGAGCGACCTAAAGACTGGGATGGATTAGCGTGGAGTCGACGATACTTGATTTTGCCCTGGATAGCACGTCGCCGTCTACCTACCATCTTTAGTCGATCATGTACGTATGGAAAGGCAGAGAACTTCCAACAGACCATGTTCTTGCTATCGAGTCATGGGTGAGGTTGGCCCATAGGAAAGTGGGGCTATAGTGGGGCCGGGATGTAGTTTTCATTCATGATTTTTCTTGGATTGCCTTTCAGTAGTTGAGGGAGGGGTCACTGGGACCATAGCCACGGATACAAAAACAGACCTTAATATCTGCATCAGCAGACGACTTAAAGCTCCCGACTGAGTTCCGTATTTCTCGATTTGCCCTGGCACGGAACTCGGATGGCACATTGAGGAACATGTGCGTCTAGACATGGAAAACGATTCACGATATATACGTGGGATAAAGGGCGTGGTTGACGGGTGTCATAATCCCTAGTGGCCCTAGGTGGCTTAAACCCAAACCGAGACACGGAAACGTTCATTAGGTAGCATATTCCCTAGTGGTCCCAGGTAGCATAAATCCTAAGTGAACACGCGATAGTTCATGGTAAGAAAACATAACAAGATCAAGGGAAGCAGTCAAAAACAACCTCAAGAATAAAATGCTACTACGTTGAGGTGATATAGATTTACATGGGAAAGCCCGTACGGCCTACGGCAAAGGACTGAACTTATACATGGAAATAAACACACGAGTTGGGAAAACCTACATATGCTATATATTAGGTTGACATGGACCATTACATGACATTGGGCAAGGGACATTCATAGTTAACACATGACGCGGGTTGGGATACTAGTACGAGAGGTGCAGAGCAAATATACGGGATAAATACCGTGGGACGTTATACATGATAGATACCTTGGGATAGTATACTTGGTAGAAACCTGACGATGTGATACCTTGATTTATCTTGACACCGTAGTTTGTCATGATACCTTAGTTTATCTTGCTACAGTAGTTCATCCAGTTATCTTGGTTTAGCTTATCTATCTTGTCATCATCCTTATATTTACTTTCAATTTATGCATGTCATGTTACCTTTACCTGTTTTTATACTGGAAGTAGATAGGACTTACCAGTCCTTATGACTGACCCCGTTTTGTTTCGCCTCTTTGTCTTCCGTCCCCCCCCCCCCAGTTTTTCAGGGAGGAAATGATGTTGTTTAGTTCGGACCTCTTATGCCTGGAGGTCACCATGTATAGCTTGGTATTCTCTTGGCTATGGCTGCTCCACCGCTTTATTTTGGGGAATAATTCATGAAAAGGTTTTATGCTTCTTTACTATTGCAAGACAGGTTTTGATGTATTCTGATGTAAAAGGCTTTGGATCTTATTTTATCAGGAAATGAAATTTGTTTTACTTCCGTTGTTTTATATATATGTTCTGTCTTGTAATATTTCTGTGCATGTTTACCTTGATAATGCTTCACCAAACCTAGTGCATTCCCTTTGTGAGTGACCCTAGCGGAGGTGGGGTGTTACATTTGGTATCAGAGCAGAAGGTTACCAGACTGGGCAAAAGTTTTTAAAACCTTCTGAAAACTATTTGAAAAACCGTTTACAAAGAAGCATTTTTTTCAAGAAAAGTTTTTAAAGGCTATTCCCCAAAAGCCATTAGCACTATCCTTTGTTTTCTTGATTGAATCTCTTTTCCTTTCTTTCCTCCATCTTTAGTCACAGTAGTTTTAACTGCGACTAATCCTTGTCTAACTACGTGAGTGTTTTCCCGTGCGATGGAGGAAGTTCTCGAGAGACCTGTTACCGAAGTTATAAGAAGGGATAATAAGAGCAAGGATAAGGGACACGGGCTTAAGAATAAGCAACTTGTTGGTATGGATTATTCCACGAAGGAAGGCAAGGACAAGATCAGCGAGAGGGCAATTGTATGCTCTCACTCCTAGCATTCCTAAGAGGGATGGTATCGTTTTTGTTAAAGGTTTAGCCTTTCTTTTCTATCATCCCGTCCAGACTTTGTTTTGATCATCGCATCATTTAAGTCTGCTTCGATAGTTAAGTCTTTGTACCTTAGTACTAGCATTGTAGAAGATCCCACTTTAGTCCCAAAATCTGGTTGGAGAGTTGGTCCATTTATTCATGACTTGTTTGGATTTGAGAACGTCTATGCCAAGTGTTGAGATTAGGAGCAATGCTTCTATTATTGGGCTATGGATGGATTCTAGGGGTAAAGTGGTTATCCAGTAAGGGATACCATTCTCGGTTTTGAAAAGAGGGTAGTCAGACTCTTGGCTTGCTTTGTAATACCCTCGAAGTCTCGTGTAACCTTTTGGGCTTTGTCATGGTTAGTTACCTAGAATCACTTGATTTATTTATCGGAAATCTCTGATCCGATCAAGTAACGTTCGCCAATAAGGCGGATGGTTCATTCCGCTTAAGCATGGGTTATAGGAATCACCCTAGTAAGTGCACGTGGTAACATGGATTGGCATCGGTAAACGAGATCCAGAATTCACTAGTGAATTTTGGAGAGCTTGCATGAGTACGCAGATATGTTTGGGCCGAGCATACTAGGAAATGAATAAGTGGAAGTGAAACGAGAGGCGACAGTGAAATGAGTTCCGACTCATACCTTGGAAATAGGAATCAAGGAGCTACGAAATCACGAAGTCAAAGGCGGTCAAGGCACGATGGAATTAAGCTCAAGGAAATGCGGCTTAGACGCGCGCATCATGTCTCTTTTTAAGAGTATATCGTTAATCCCTGGTTCTCCTGTAGAGCTTGCTTGCATGCTATCGCTTGGTGGATATCCTCTCGGTCCTATTTCTGTTGCAAACCCCGTAAGGAGTTTGTCTTGTTTATCTTCTCGATCCTATCTTGGGAACCTTAGGTAGAACTCTATGGATGTAAACATGTATTTGAAACATGTTATGATTGATATGGTTGCAAATGGTTGCAAGTGGTTGCTCGTGGATACGCGAATACACGTTAGATACTAGATCGACGCACTCACATTTCGCATTGCATATGCAAGAGTATTTATACTTGTTTGAAAGTCAATGTGTTGTCATGCGGATGTTGCATATGAATGAATGTTTGTGCACACATATAATGTTTATATGACTAGGACTATTTGCATAAATGTTGGACTCATGGCACTAAACATATCTTGCATTAGAAAGATCATTCAAGCCTAATCATTAGCATTAGCTAAGGAGCATATACACACACGTTTTGCATATATTCATATGGCATTAGAAATCGTCTAAGGATAATGGTTGCCTGTGGATGATGTTTTGAGTAGATGAATGATGGATGGTAGGATATGTTCTTCCTAACTTGGAGATTTCGGGGATGAAATCCTTAAAGGAGGGGAGAATGTAACAACCCGAATTTTAATAACGTATTAAGACAAGAATCAAGGCTGAATTTAATTTTAAAATCTGAATCAAGGGAAATGGGCTGTGCCATTGCGTTCGTCTCGGAAAAATACACGAAATAGAGTCCGAGTTTTCGAAAAACGGAGTCCGTATGACCAAGTTATGGCCCAACGAAGTTTCAGAAAATTTCAAGTCCGAAAAACAGTTCAAAATTCAAATCTGGAGCCGAAAAGACTGGGCGGGAAAATTTCGCGCCCAGCACCCAAGTCGACATGGGTGTCGACTTGGGTGTCGTCACACCCATGGTGGTGTCGACTTGGGTGTCGACACACCCATAGTGGTATTGACTTGCAAGTCGACACCCCTGTCGACCTGGGTGGTCGAGCCCAAGCCACCTAGGTGCGCCTGCTTGTGTCTCTGGTCCTGTTCTGGAAGCTTCCGACGGAATTTGATGGCTCAGATCTGATTTGGGGTTAATCCTATGGTTTAAACTACCCCTAATCTCTATAAAAATACCCCTAGACCTAGCCTAAACCCTCATTAATTCATTCCTACAACGAAGTTATGCCAAAATGCTCCCTCACCATGGCCTCCACCTTCATATCATGGCCTCCATCTTCATCTCCAAAGGCTTGAGCATCCAAAGCTAGGTCCATGAAGAAGGCGCAAGCTTTCTACACCAAATCAAGGAGGGATCAATGTTGCTACATCAATTTCATGACGATTCTTCAACAAAAGAGCCACCTTTCTTGGTCAAGACGATTCATGATCTTTCCCTAAGCCTCACTATGTAAGTTCTAGCTACTTGTAGATTCTAACGGTGGTTCTAATGTGACATGGAATAAAATGCGATGAAACATAAGTATGCTAGCCTAGGTGAACCTAACTTTGCCCCTTTTCTATGATCTATGACCTTGGGCTAAGTTTTAGCGACTTAATCATGCCACTCATGTTATGCTTAACATGGTTTATCTTGCAAGTTTGAATCTTTATCTATGGAATGCTAGCATGAACCTTTGGGAACCATTTGACTTGTGAAACCTTGGCAAAGACTTGACTTTGGGGCTTATGCATGTAAATGAACCCAAACCCCTTATGTTATCATGCATGCTTGTGGTCAAATTCTCTTATGATACTATGCATGTTTGTGGCCAAATTCCCTTATGATACTATGCATGTTTATGGCCAAATTCCCTTATGATACTATGCATGCTAGTGGCCAAATTCTCTTATGATGCTATGCATATTTTGAGGCCAAACCCCTTATGATACCATGCATGTTTATGGCCAATCCCTTTTTGACATCGTGCATGTTGTGAGGCCAATATGTAGCATAGTACCCTTACTATGTTGACTCGCTTTTATTTGGGTTGGAAACACACTTTGGGGTAGGTTAGACGTGCGTGATTATGACATGATAATTTGACATGGGATTTCATTGAAATATGGCACTTATGATACACCTAAATGTGGGCATGACATGTGGGGTAAACATGGGACTTGAAACTAGACACGTGTGGGTTGTAAGTGTAATATGACACTAGACCAAACATGAAAGTGGCCAACTCGAGGTTGGGTTGAGTTTGTAGCTTAAATCTACCCGGACCCGCCCGGCTTAACTAGTGGCTACAAACAATAGGATCCAATGTGAGAAGTTGGTCATGTCGCGCTTAAGACCCGAGGTTAGACTAAGTTGTGGTGTAAAACTACCCGGACCCGTCCGGCTTAACTAGTAACCACAACAAGGTCTAATGTGAGAGGTTGAGAGTGCATTAATTAAATTAATGCCACATGATAAGGTTAAGTAAATTTGACTAATGACACTTAACCGATATGACACGAATGGGTAGGTTAAGTGGGACCGGGCTTGATTTCTTAATGACACTTAACCATACAAGACAATTAGGGGATGGGGTTAAGTAATTTACGCTTAACTAATTCGACTCAGTAATTAGATGGGGTTAAGTAACCTATACTTAACTAATCTAAACACGGTAATTCGAAGGGGTTAAGTGAAACACTTAACCAATCTAAACTTGGTAATTCAATGAGGTTAAGCAAACAATACTTAACCAACTTAACATGATAATTTAATGGGGTTAAGTAACTTATAATTAACCAATTATACATGATGATTTGATGAGGTTAAGTAACCTATACTTAACCAATCTAACATGTGGACTTGATAGGGTTAAGTCACAAGACCTTTTGAATATACTTAACCCTTGTGGTACGATTAGTGGATGAGGTTAAGCTAACCCATGCTAAACCAATCTGACTCGATGATCTGATGCGATTAAGATAATCTATGTTTAATCAATCTAACACGATAATCTGATAGGGTTAAGACAAACCAATACTTAACCATTTTGACTTGATAGGGTTAAGTCATGCGCTTCTTGGTATACTTAACCACCTTGTAGGGCTAAGCCTTGAACCTTAAAACTTAGCCAATCTTGACATGAATCGTAGGTGGGCTAAGTCATGAACCTGAATAACAACACTTAACCCAATAGACAAAAACCCTAGTTAGAGGAACTAGGTAGGAAATCATAGTTAATCAAGGGTAACGGGGAAAAGAAGCTAAGTGGTAAACCTTAGTTACGTATAACTAAGTAATAATTCTTAGCCAAGGACATGGGACTAGTTCATGAATGGATGGGTAACCCGATATGGTAGGTCATCGCTTAAACACACGAGGAGGAGCAAATTATCCGACTAGGATAAAGGCTCCAACGAACTGGGTGACGAAGCGGTAGCTTCGGGGGACGTGAGGGTACTCTTGGTATCCCTCTGTGAGGTGGCTGGTGGTCCATGAAACCCGGCCTCACAGAGGTTAAGGTCTGCGATTGAAGAGCCGAGAGTATGCCTTGGTTGCTATGCGAGCGACCTAAAGACTGGGATGGATTAGCGTGGAGTCGACGATACTTGATTTTGCCCTAGATAGCACGTCGCCGACTACCTACCATCTTTAGTTATTCGTGTACGTACGGAAAGGCAGAGAACTCCCAACAGACCATGTTCTTGCTATTGAGTCATGGGTGAGGTTGGCCCATAGGAAAGTGGGGCTATAGTGGGGCCGGGATGTAGTTCTCATACATGATTTTTCTTGGATTGCCTTTCAGTAGTTGAGGAGGGGTCACGTGGGACCATAGCCACGGATACAAAAACAGACCTTAATATCTGCATCAGCAGACGACTTAAAGCTCCCGACCGAGTTCCGTATTTCTCGATTTGCCCTGGCACGGAACTCGGATGGCACATTGAGGAACATGTGCGTCTAGACATGGAAAACGATTCACGATATATACGTGGGATAAAGGGCGTGGTTGACGGGTGGCATAATCCCTAGTGGCCCTAGGTGGCTTGAACACAAACCGAGACACGGAAACGTTCATTAGGTAGCATAATCCCTAGTGGTCCTAGGTGGGATAAATCCTAAGTGAACACGCGATAGTTCATGGGAAGAAAACATAAAAAGATCAAGGGAAGCAGTCCAAAACAACCTCAAGAATAAAATGGTACTACGTTGAGGTGGTATAGATTTACATGGGAAAGCCCGTATGGCCTACGGCAAAGGACTGAACTTATACATGGAAATAAACACACGAGTTGGGAAAACCTACATATGCTATATATTAGGTTGACATGGACCATTACATGACATTGGGCAAGGGACATTCATAGTTAACACATGACGCGGGTTGGGATACTAGTACGAAAGGTGCAGAGCAAATATACGGGATAAATACCGTGGGACGTTATACATGATAGATACCTTGGGATAGTATACTTGATAGAAACCTGACGATGTGATACCTTGATTTATCTTGACACCGTAGTTTGTCATGATACCTTAGTTTATCTTGCTACAGTAGTTCATCCAGTTATCTTGGTTTAGCTTATCTATCTTGTCATCATCCTTATGTTTACTTTCAGTTTATACGTGTCATGTTACCTTTACCTGTTTTTATACTGGAAGTAGATAGGACTTACCAGTCTTTATGACTGACCCCGTTTTGTTTCGCCTCTTTGTCTTCCATTCCCCCCCAGGTTTTGCAGGGAGGAAATGATGTTGTTTAGTTCGGACCTCTTATGCCTGGAAGTCACCATGTATAGCTTGGTCTTTTCTTGGCTATGGCTGCTCCACCGCTTTATTTTGGGGAATAATTCGTGAAAAGGTTTTATGCTTCTTTACTATTGCAAGATAGGTTTTGATGTATTCTGATGTAAAAGGCTTTGGACCTTATTTTATCAGGAAATGAAATTTGTTTTAATTCCGCTGTTTTATATATATTTTCTGTCTTGTAATATTTCTGTGCATGTTTACCTTGATAATGCTTCACCAAACCTAGTGCATTCCCTTTGTGAGTGACCCTAGCGGAGGTGGGGTGTTACATTTGGTATCAGAGTAGAAGGTTACCAGACTGGGCAAAAGTTTTTAAAACCTTCTGAAAACTATTTGAAAAACCGTTTACAAAGAAGCATTTTTTCAAGAAAAGTTTTTAAAGGCTATTCCCCAAAAGCCATTAGCACTATCCTTTGTTTTCTTGATTGAATCTCTTTTCCCTTCTTTCCTCCATCTTTAGTCACAGTAATTTTAACTGCGACTAATCCTTGTCTAACTACGTGAGTGTTTTCCCGTGCGATGGAGGAAGTTCTCGAGAACCTGTTACCGAAGTTATAAGAAGGGATAATAAGAGCAAGGATAAGGGACACGGGCTTAAGAATAAGCAACTTGTTGGTATGGATTATTCCACGAAAGAAGGCAAGGACAAGATCAGCGAGAGGGAAATTGTATGCTCTCGCTCCTAGCGTACCTAAGAGGGATGGTATCGTTTCTGTTAAAGGTTTAGCCTTTCTTTTCTATCATCCCGTCCAGACTTTGTTTTGATCATCGCATCATTAAAGTCTGCTTCGATAGTTAAGTCTCTGCACCTTAGTACTAGCATTGTAGAAGATCCCACTTTAGTCCCAAAATCTGGTTGGAGAATTGGTCCATTTATTCATGACTTGTTTGGATTTGAGAACGTCTATGCCAAGTGTTGAGATTAGGAGCAATGCTTCTATTATTGGGCTATGGATGGATTCTAGGGGTAAAGTGGTTATCCAGTAAGTGATACCATTCTCGGTTTTGAAAAGAGGGTAGTCAGACTCTTGGCTTGCTTTGGTAATACCCTCCAAGTCTCGTGTAACCTTTTGGGCTTTGTCATGGTTATTAACCTAGAATCACTTGATGTATTTACCGGAATTCTCCGATCCGATCAAGTAACGTTCGCCAATAAGGCGGATGGTTCATTCCGCTTAAGCATGGTTTATAGGAATCACCCTAGTAAGTGCACATGGTAACATGGATTGGCATCGGTAAACGAGATCTAGAATTCACTAGTGAATTTTGGAGAGCTTGCATGAGTACGCAGATATGTTTGGGCCGAGCATACTAGGAAATGAATAAGTGGAAGTGAAACGAGAGGCGACAGTGAAATGAGTTCCGACTCATACCTTTGAAATAGGAATCAAGGAGCTACGAAATCACGAAGTCAAAGGCAGTCAAGGCACAATGGAATTAAGCTCAAGGAAATGCGGCTCAGACGCGCGCATCATGTCTCTTTTTAAGAGTATATCGTTAATCCCTGGTTCTCCTGTAGAGCTTGCTTGCATGCTATCGCTTGGTGGATATCCTCTCGGTCCTATTTCTGTTGCAAACCCCGTAAGGAGTTTGTCTTGTTTATCTTCTCGATCCTATCTTGGGAACCTTAGGTAGAACTCTATGGATGTAAACATGTATTTGAAACATGTTATGATTGATATGGTTGCAAATGGTTGCAAGTGGTTGCTCGTGGTTGCGTGAATACACGTTAGATACTAGATCGACGCACTCACATTTTGCATTGCATATGCACGAGTATTTATACTTGTTTGAAAGTCAATGTGTTGTCATGCGGATGTTGCATATGAATGAATGTTTGTGCACACATATAGTGTTTATATGACTAGGACTATTTGCATACATGTTGGACTCATGGCACTAAACATATCTTGCATTAGAAAGATCATTCAGGCCTGATCATTAGCATTAGCTAAGGAGCATATACACAGACGTTTTGCATATGTTCATATGGCATTAGAAATCGTCTAAGGACAATGGTTGCCTGTGGATGATGTTTTGAGTAGATGAATGATGGATGGTAGGATATGTTCTTCCTAACTTGGAGATTTCGGGGACGAAATCCTTAAAGGAGGGGAGAATGTAACAACCCGAATTTTAATAACGTGTTAAGACAAGAATCAAGGCAGAATTTAATTTTAAAATCTGAATCAAGGGAAACGGGCTGTGCCATTGCGTTCGACTCGGAAAAATAAACGAAATAGAGTCCGAGTTTTCGAAAAACGGAGTCCGTATGACCAAATTATGGCCCAACGAAGTTTCAGAAAATTTCAAGTCCGAAAAACAATTCAAAATTCAAATCTGGAGCCGAAAAGACTGGGCGGGAAAATTTCCCGCCCAGCACCCAAGTCGACATGGGTGTCGACTTGGGTGTCGACACACCCATGGTGGTGTCGACTTGGGTGTCGACACACCCATAGTGGTGTCGACTTGGGTGTCGACACACCCATAGTGGTGTCGACTTGCAAGTTGACACCCCTATCGACATGGGTGGTCGAGCCCAGGCCACCTGGGTGCGCCTGCTTGTGTCTCTGGTCCTGTTCTGGAAGCTTCCGACGGAATTTGATGGCTCAGATCTGATTTGGGGTTAATCCTATGGTTTAATCTACCCCTAATCTCTATAAAAAGACCCCTAGACCTAGCCTAAACCCTCATTAATTCATTCCTACAATGAAGTTATGCCAAAATGCTCCCTCACCATGGCCTCCACCTTCATATCATGGCCTCCATCTTCATCTCCAAAGGCTTGAGCATCCAAAGCTAGGTCCATGAAGAAGGCGCAAGCTTTCTACACCAAATCAAGGAGGGATCAACGTTGCTACATCAATTTCATGACGATTCTTCAACAAAAGAGCCACCTTTCTTGGTCAAGACGATTCATGATCTTTCCCTAAGCCTCGCTATGTAAGTTCTAGCTACTTGTAGATTATAACGGTGGTTCTAATGTGACATGGAATAAAATGCGATAAAACATAAGTATGCTAGCCTAGGTGAACCTAACTTTTCCCCTTTTCTATGATCTATGACCTTGGGCTAAGTTTTAGCGACTTAATCATGCCACTCATGTTATGCTTAACATAGTTTATCTTGCAAGTTTGAATCTTTACTTATGGAATGCTAGCATGAACCTTTGGGAACCATTTGACTTGTGAAACATTGGCAAAGACTTGACTTTGGGGCTTATGCATGTAAATGAACCCAAACCCCTTATGTTATCATGCATGCTTGTGGTCAAATTCTCTTATGATACTATGCATGTTTGTGGCCAAATTCCCTTATGATACTATGCATGTTTATGGCCAAATTCCCTTATGATACTATGCATGCTAGTGGCCAAATTCTCTTATGATGCTATGCATATTTTGAGGCCAAACCCCTTATGATACCATGCATGTTTGTGGCCAATCCCTTTTTGACATCGTGCATGTTGTGAGGCCAATATGTAGCATAGTACCCTTACTATGTTGACTCGCTTTTACTTGGGTTGGAAACACACTTTGGGGTAAGTTAGACGTGCGTGATTATGACATGGGATTTCATGGAAATATGGCACTTATGATACACTGAAATGTGGGCATGACATGTGGGGTAAACATGGGACTTGAAACTAGACACGTGTGGGTCGTAAGTGTAATATGACACTAGACCAAACATGAAAGTGGCCAACTCGAGGTTGGGTTGAGTTTGTAGCATAAATCTACCCGGACCCGCCCGGCATAACTAGTGGCTACAAACAATAGGATCCAATGTGAGAAGTTGGTCATGTCGCGCTTAAGACCCGAGGTTAGACTAAGTTGTGGTGTAAAACTACCTGGACCCGCCCGGCTTAACTAGTAACCACAACAATGTCTAATGTGAGAGGTTGAGAGTGCATTAATTAAATTAATGCCACATGATAAGGTTAAGTAAATTTGACTAATGACACTTAACCGAGATGACACGAATGGGTGGGTTAAGTGGGACCGGGCTTGATTTCTTAATGACACTTAACCATACAAGACAATTAGGGGATGGGGTTAAGTAATTTACGCTTAACTAATCCGACTCAGTAATTAGATGGGGTTAAGTAACCTATACTTAACTAATCTAAACACGGTAATTCGATGGGGTTAAGTGAAACACTTAACCAGTCTAAACTTGGTAATTCAATGAGGTTAAGCAACCAATACTTAACCAACTTAACATGATAATTTAATGGGGTTAAGTAACTTATAATTAACCAATTATACATGATGATTTGATGAGGTTAAGTAACCTATACTTAACCAATCTAACATGTGGACTTGATAGGGTTAAGTCACAAGACCTTTTGAATATACTTAACCCTTGTAGTACGATTAGTGAATGAGGTAAAGCTAACCCATGCTTAACCAATCCGACTCGATGATATGATGCGATTAAGATAATCTATGTTTAATCAATCTAAAATGATAATCTGATAGGGTTAAGACAAACCATTACTTAACCAATTTGACTTGATAGGGTTAAGTCATGCGCTTCTTGGTATACTTAACCACCTTGTAGGGCTAAGCCTTGAACCTAAATACTTAGCCAATCTTGACATGATTCGTAGGCGGGCTAAGTCATGAACCTGAATAGCAACACTTGACCCAATAGACAAAAACCCTAGTTAGAGAAACTAGGTAGGAAATCGTAGTTAATCAAGGGTAACGGGGAAAAGAAGCTAAGTGGTAAACCTTAGTTAAGTATAACTAAGTAATAATTCTTAGCCAAGGACATGGGACTAGTTCAGGAATGGATGGGTAACCCGATACGGTAGGTCATCGCTTAAACACACGAGGAGGAGCAAATTATCCGACTAGGATAAAGGCTCCAACGAACTGGGTGACGAAGCGGTAGCTTCGGGGGACGTGAGGGTACTCTTGGTATCCCTTTGTGAGGTGGCTGGTGGTCCATGAAACCCGGCCTCACAGAGGTTAAGGTCTGCGATAGAAGAGCCAAGAGTATGCCTTGGTTGCTATGCGAGCGACCTAAAGACTAGGATGGATTAGCGTAGAGTCGACGATACTTGATTTTGCCCTGGATAGCACGTCGCCGACTACCTACCATCTTTAGTCAATCGTGTACGTACGGAAAGGAAGAGAACTCCCAACAGACCATGTTCTTGCTATCGAGTCATGGGTGAGGTTGGCCCATAGGAAAGTGGGGCTATAGTGGGGCCGGGATGTAGTTCTCATACATGATTTTTCTTGGATTGCGTTTCAGTAGTTGAGGGAGGGGTCACATGGGACCATAGCCACGGATACAAAAACAGACCTTAATATCTGCATCAGCAGACGACTTAAAGCTCCCGACCGAGTTCCGTATTTCTCGATTTGCCCTGGCACGGAACTCAGACGGCACATTGAGGAACATGTGCGTCTAGACATGGAAAACAATTCACGATATATACGTGGGATAAAGGGCGTGTTTGACGGGTGGCATTATCCCTAGTGGCCTTAGGTGGCTTGAACCCAAACCGAGACACGGAGACGTTCATTAGGCAGCATAATCCCTAGTGGTCCTAGGTGGCATAAATCCTAAGTGAACACGCGATAGTTCATGGTATGAAAACATAACAAGATCAAGGGAAGCAGTCCAAAACAACCTCAAGAATAAAATGGTACTACGTTGAGGTGATATAGATTTACATGGGAAAGCCCGTACGGCCTACGGCAAAGGACTGAACTTATAAATGGAAATAAACACATGAGTTGGGAAAACCTACGTATGCTATATATTAGGTTGACATGGACCATTACATGACATTGGGCAAGGGACATTCATAGTTAACACATGACGCGGGTTGGGATACTAGTACGAGAGGTGCAGAGCAAATATACGGGATGAATACTGTGGGACGTTATACATGATAGATACCTTGGGATAGTATACTTGATAGAAACCTGACGATGTGATACCTTGATTTATCTTGACATCGTAGTTTGTCATGATACCTTAGTTTATCTTGCCACAGTAGTTCATCCAGTTATCTTGGTTTAGCTTATCTATCTTGTCATCATCCTTATGTTTACTTTCAGTTTATGCATGTCATGTTACCTTTACCTGTTTTTATACTGGAAGTAGATAGGACTTACCAGTCTTTATGACTGACCCCATTTTGTTTCGCCTCTTTGTCTTCCGTTCCTCCCCCCCCCCCCCAAGGTTTTCAGGGAGGAAATGATGTTGTTTAGTTCGGACCTCTTATGCCTGGAGGTCACCATTTATAGCTTGGTCTTCTCTTGGCTATGGCTGCTCCACCGCTTTATTTTGGGGAATAATTCATGAAAAGGTTTTATGCTTCTTTACTATTGCAAGACAGGTTTTGATGTATTCTGATGTAAAAGGCTTTGGACCTTATTTTATCAGGAAATGCAATTTGTTTTACTTCCGTTGTTATATATATATGTTCTGTCTTGTAATATTTCTGTGCATGTTTACCTTGATAATGCTTCACCAAACCTAGTGCATTCCCTTTGTGAGTGACCCTAGCGGAGGTGGGGTGTTACAAGCAATATCCGGTATTCTAGATAACTCAGACTCCAAAGTCCCTCCGCAACGAGACCCACTGATAGGCCTTGGCAGATTCACCTCTGGAATAACCTCAATATCTTTATACCATGAGACTTTCTTAAAGACGTTGGCGAATTCTATCTTGAGAGAGATTCCTGCAACAAGAAGGTACTAATATTGAAATGGATGGTCTCAATGTTTTCATGACAAAGACTAGAGCACCTTATGACACTTGAAATGATAAAGACAAAAGAAAATCCATGGAAAAGACTGATAGGAAGTAAAATTCCAGAAAGAAATAATTTCATTAATTGAGCTCGCGATCTTGATTGTAAAGCTCAATGGAACCAAGCATGAGAGATAAACTCAACAAGACTATGATGGCTATTTCGAATTATGCCAAATCATGAAACAAAGAAGCTCGAATAACTCCCTAACAATGTTCCTCGCTTGCATGATTGATGAACTTACTCAACTCCATGGCTGATGCGAGGAGAGTATCTGAGTTCGCTGAAACTCGATGAGGCAATCTTCGCTTTTTGACTAAAGAGATGGAATTCCACAAAAGCGAATGTGATTCAACCATTCGCGTATACAGCTTCAACTCTTGACAACTTGAGAAAGAGTACAGAAAGACATGGGTCGACTAAGGTTGTTGAACCTACATCTCTAATCCGATGCGGTAGTGACAAGTAAAATGGCTTGAAGACTACATGTTTGATTGACCTGGTCTAACCCCCACTGAAGCTGAGGGCATAAACACTGACTTCGTTTGTCCTCCACTGACGTTAGGAGCACGAGCTTTAACTCGCAGACTAAAATTCGAATAGGACCCTGACTTTGTGAATAATTAAGAACATGTAAACTACATCTTTGGAATATGACATGATTCATCTTGACCGTCCAGGTGAGCCAGCTAATGGGTCAAGCATGACTTCAAAGAATTGATCAACAACTGTATCAAATGGAGAATGTGGAGAACTCCTCTGCTGCCTTACGATTGTGACAATCTTACGAGCACTGGTTTACATGATTTCAACAACGCCTCTTGGTAATTTGCATGTGATCACGAGATTATGAAAGGTGTCGGAATGGTCGAGGATTTCTTTTAATATGATCTGATCATTATCCCGATGTCGGGATAGTCCTAAGATAAGCGCAAATAAAAGATTAATGTACCAATTCTGATGTGTTCTATCCCAACAGTTTAAATGCTAGCACAAAGCCCAAAGATTCTTATACTGCCCCATGATTTGGATAGCTAGTTCATACATTGACTTGTTAGTAAAAGAAACCCTGAATCGATAATACGCTTCCTTCGTATGGGAAAACGACGTCGTTTGGCAACGACCCGTGTATGTACTGTCTCACACCGGAGCTAACGATCCTACATGACTTATGATGAAGGAATTAGATCTCTTGATTCGACGAGTGCAACAACAAGATAAAGCCTTCTCAAGGACGGACGACTTTCCAGAAATATTCAGCTCGACGTATTCAAGGCACGCCTCATCTTCGATAAGACGTACTTTGGGGGGCAAAATGTTAGCCTGTTTTGTGACCAGGCCATCCAAAACCCAGACGATCAGGGTTAGATATGTAGAGGTCAAAGCGCTTATACATTCTAAAACTAGAGCTTGGATCGGATCAGATTGGAGAGCCCAAGTCAATCGAATTGGAGAGCTCGGATCGGATCGGATTGGAAAGCTCAAGTCGGATCGGATTGGAAAGCACACAACAAGGATATTTAGTGAAATGAGCATCGGTTCGGATCAATGGAAGCCGACCCAATACCCTCGCTTGAAGCACGCAACTGCCCTTCAACGAAGACCTATTCTAGTGTCTATTATCATGGACCCGGTTCCACATGTCAACCCACGAAATGGAAGCAACTTCCCACGTTTTCCACTACTTTCGATGTCCTCCATGATGCTGCCACGTGGCTACTCCTCCCTAACCAACTCTATGCCTATTAATACAAAATTTCGCACATAATTTA
This sequence comes from Allium sativum, assembly GCA_030737875.1. Lineage (NCBI taxonomy): Eukaryota > Viridiplantae > Streptophyta > Magnoliopsida > Asparagales > Amaryllidaceae > Allium > Allium sativum. Next base: position 560,080,768 of record CM060915.1, read on the forward strand.
GGGGGCTTTTGGCAATTATCTGCTTCATGGCTTCTATAGCCGAATTCCTCTACTGAAAATAACCCACTTCCTCAATAGATTCAATGAATTCAGCGAGAATTATTTGTTGGATTTGAGTGATTGAGTGATTATATTCCTTGTAACTGTAATCTATGAATGAAATGAAAAACTATGAAGTGGATGTAGGCTTATTAACGCCGAACCACTATAAATCTCGTGTCTCTACTTGATTTTCTACATTTTTAGATTATTATTCTCTACAAATCCTAGATAATTGGGTGTTAGTGCCATTTTTTGGTTTAACATGGGGTTAGAAATGCCCAAAAATGAGTTGGGAGTGACAAGTTTATAATTAACGTATTTGTAATTATATACATTAGCCGATCTTAGAAAATATGATTTTTGAATATAAAAAACTTATGTATATTTGAAAAGTTAACCAACTAATAAAATTATTGAAGCCAATAAGAGAATGAAAATTGAATTGGTTAGTAAAACAACTTTTAGCTCCGTTCCTTTTTGAGGATGAAAAGATTTTAAGTGGGGGAGATTGTAACAACCCGTAATTTTGGAACCAATTTGAAATTTTTATTTTAGAAATTTTAATGTATTTTAAATATTTTAAATAGTTTATTTTAAATAATAACGACTAAAAATTTATTTATAAAAGGAGTTAGAAATAGCGCGGTAGTTTGAAAATTTGAATTTGATCTTTGATTGAATGTACAGGATGCAAAATAAATCGGATTTATTGAAACCAAAAATATTTAAATCTATTTAAGAATATCTTTCCAACGAATCTGAAAAATTGAAATTTCATAACGGGGATCAAAAGTTATGGCCAGTTAAATATTCAGAATAGTCGCTATGGAATATATATATATATATATTTTAATATAAAAAATAGCTATTTTGCAAACGACCTTCATTTTCGATGAAACCACTTTGGTTGGATCCGGAATGTCAAATTATTGCAAAATTCCAGTTTTCATAATTTTTGGAATTAATATGTGAGCGTCGCAAAAGAAAACGTGTTTTGTCAATTTTAATTGACCAGAAAATGGCTATTTTTCAAACGGTCTCCAAATTCGACGAAATTAATTTTGTTAGGACCGTATTGTCAAAACAAAGTTAGATATACTTTTTCTATAATTTTAGAGTCTGTATGTGGCCCCGGTAAATTTAAACGTACGATCGAATTAGTTAAATAAATGTTTTATATTTTAAATTAAAGAAAACAAGTTGAAAACGATTGTTTGGGCTGACAGGACCTAGCCCATTGGTTCTGGAATGTGGGAAATTGAGTAGAAACAACTTTTTCTGGGTTGAAATTGGAGCTGTTAAGGATTAATGGCTAAACCAGTAATTAGAACATTTAATATTATTATAGTATAAATAATAGAAAAACCAAACCCTAATTCTTTTGTACACGTTTGCCGCCACCAATCGAAGGGCTGAAAATGTCTAAAACAAATCCAAAACTCGCACCCAATCCTTAAAGTAATTTCATCAGCTCCTAAAGCGATTATCGTAGAGATTTCTAAGAGCTTCATTTTCGTACGGTTAAGATCGAATTTCCTGTGTTGATTTGGGAGGAAACCGTGCTAAAAGAAGCCACGTTCTGACGCGAATCTCGAGCCCTAGGGGATTTCGAACTCTGCCGCACTCAAGGCGTGGGTAGGCAACTCCAAGGCCGTCAAAGTGGAGAAAACCGATCGTGCTTCGATCAACTGTGGAGGCAGAAATTTCAAAACCTAGAGGTCGACAATGTGTTTCAGGCGTACAGTTTTTCCACGAAGAAGATAAAGAGGAGGAGTGATTAGTAAAGAGGATTAGTTAAGTTAATTATATTTTAATTAAATTAAATATGTAATTAAATTTTCAAAACTCGTATCTTTGTCATACAATGACAGAAATCAGCAAACCCGGATCCGTTGGAATCACAGAAACGAGATCTACAACATGAAACTGACCAGATGTGAAACGAAGCGCATTGAAAATTCAGACAAAAATCAAAGTGAGAATTCTATTTTATCTCTTCTTCTTAAATAGATTGAAATTAATTATGATTGTATTATCACCAATCCACTATAAATTTCTATTTGTTATACTATGTGATTTGATCTGTGATTGATGTGTTATGTAGATATGTTAATTTGGTAATATTGTGTTGTGATAAAATGGTTAAAACATATAGATCATTTTTGTTATGACAAAATGAATGAAACAAAAAGATATATAATTTTTGTTTAAAACGAGATATATAATTTTTGTTTAAAAATGAAATACCCATTTTTATCATTTTGTTAAACTAGAGTTTTCAACAAAAATGAAATATCAATTTTTATCATTTGGTTGAACCAAAGTTTTCAACAAAAATGAAATATCCATTTTTATACATTTTGTTGAACTAGAGTTTTCAACAAAAATGAAATATCAATTTCTATCATTTTTTTGAATTAGAATAAAAAATAGAAAAATGTTCATCTTAAAAAAAACATGTTTACATTAAAAATTCACATTTTTAATGTAATGAAAGAAACTAGGAAAGGAAAGAGTAGAATTAAAAGATATGTTTTTTTTATTGTCATTTTAATTACACTAAAAAGAATAAAATAAAAAGATATGTTTTTATTGTCATTTTGGTCGCAATAAAAGATTGGTTATTAAAGAACATATTTTGACCATTATTTTGTTGCAATAAAAAGATTAGTTATTAAAGATCATGTTTTTATTTTCACTTTGTTTACATAAAAAGAAGTAACATGAAAGATTTTATTTTTATTGTTCATAGTTTTCAATAAAAAGATTGAACATAACAAAAATTTCATTTTTGTTAAATTAGATTAGAGTTGAACAAAAATTACATTTCGTTAAATAGATTTGAGTTATAACAAAAATGACATTTTTGGTTAAATAGACTTGGGTTTGAGCAAAAATATTAATTTTGTCAAACTAGAATTGTCAACATAAATGCCATTATCACTTGTAATCATTATGTTAAACTAGATTTGTTAACAAAATGAAATTGACACTTTTAATCATTTTTCTTGAAATAGAATTGTCAACAAAATGAATGTATTACTTTTTATGCATTTTGTTGAATTAGAATTTATATGCAAATATAAGAATCGTTTTTATTTGCAAAACATACATTAGAATTTATATGCAAATATAAGAATCGTTTTTATTTGCAAAACACACATTAGAATTTGTATGCAAATATAAGAATCATTTTTATTTCCAAAAACATACATTAGAATTTGTATGCAAATATAAGAATCATTTTTATTTGCAAAACATACATTAGAATTTATACGCAAATATAAGAATCATTTTTATTTGCAAAACATACATTAGAATTTGTATGTAAATTAAAGAATCATTTTCATGATCAAAATATACATTAGAATTTGTATGTAAACTAAAGAATCATTTTCATTGTCAAAACATACATTAGAATTTGGGTGTAAATTAATGTGACATTTTTTTGTTAAATTATACAATAGAATTTGTATGCAAATCAAAGTGACATTTATATTGTCAAATTTTGCATCAGAATTTGTGTACAGAGTAAAGAGGCATTTCATATGTTATGATTTGAAGCTATACATACAAATAAAACAATATATTTTTATTTGTTAAAATTAAAAATAAAAATTGCATACAAATAAAGGAAAAATGAAAATTATATTTTTATTTGTCATCAACAACAATGTCATGTAAATAAATTACATTTTATTAGATATTAGATACATGTAGGGAAATTATGCGAGTAAAATACATTTTTATTTGGCATTATGAGTATAATAACATGTTTGTTATTTAACATCAACATGTTAGCGAAATAAAAATTGGTTAAATTCATTTACCAATGATTTATTTAGATGAATTGTTGTTGTCTGAAAATCCCACACGGGTATTGGGATGATATTTGACACACACTAGTCCCAATATTTAGTTGTATGTCAATTGATGGATTGACAGGCTGCGATAAGCGTTATATATTCATTTTAATGCTCGTACAGTTGTAAATTTCACTCTGGATATATGTGAATGGATTGTTTAATGATTATTTATCATTATTGCCATATACATGCGATTGTATGAAATCCATATAACCGAAGTTATATGGTAAATGATTGAGTCGCATTCCAATTCAGAATATCTTTTAAATAAAGAATACTTTAAAATAAAGAACATTGTAATATAAAGAATAATTTAAAATAAAGAATATCTTTTAAATAAAGAATACTTTAAAATAAAGAACATTGTAATATAAAGAATACTTTAAAATAAAGAACATTGTAATATAAAGAATATTTTAAAATAAAGAACATTGTAATATAAAGAATAATTTAAAATAAATAACATTGTAATATAAATAATATTTTTACATAAAGAATCTTTTTATATAAAGAATATTTTTTAAATAATAAATATTTTAAAATAATATTCAACGAAGAATAATATGATGATTTCTATGTCCATTTTTGGACGGACAAAAGATAAAAATATTTTTTTTTTGAAATGAACTAGTTATTAACTAGAATAAGTCGTTTAAATTAAGATTTAATGAAGTCTTCCAATTAATTAATATTTAATTGGAATTAAATAAAATAATTGGATTTTGGGTTATCGTGGATGGTGTCTTAAATAACACTATTCTTAAACCTCGTGTGAAAAGAATAAATATTTTAATTAAGATTATTAGAGTTCCCAATTATATTTTGTGATTGGAATAAAATGAAATGTGAATGGTTTATTGTGAATTATGTTTTAAACGACATTTGTTCTTTAACCCAATTAACAGTGAAAATATAATTTGGAATTTCTAAACCTCTTATTAAGATTTAAAAAGAAATTTTCCAAAGTCAAAATTTTCCAATTCAATATATTAAATTGGAATTGAGTGGAAATTCGATTTGATAATAATCGAGATAGGCTTCCGTAAAAGAAGACCATTACTATATATGGAATTTAAAAGGTTTTGCCATTATTCCATTTATATTATTAGTCTGATATGGAAATTAATATCAATTATATATTGATTTGATTTTTGTGAAAATTCCATATTTAATGGAAGTTGATTTTGGGTTTATCGTGAACTGTGTTTTAAATGACTTTAGTTTTATAACCCAGTTAAAGACAAGATTAATTTCTTAAAAGTTAAATAATCATAAAGCAATGAATTTTGATATTAAAATCAAATTTGAGTTTTAATGTATCTTTTAAAAAAAATATTAAAGAATAAATTTAAAAGAATTTATCTTTGATAAAATTAGTGAAAACCTTTCCCTAATAATATGAATATTTTAAGAATATTCTGAATTGGAATGAGGCGTATGATGTGTGTTTATAGCACTTGATTTTTGATTATAAAATACAAGAGTTATTCGAAAAGACCGGGTTAACCTATTCTGAATAATTACTACGACGATTAAAGTCAAAGACATTGAAGATGGTGATTGAAGACCAGCGATTTTCACATCGAATGGATGACTACTGATGCCCGGCACTGGGTCGCTCCTAGGAAAGGGTTAAAGTGGTAGCTGTCCAGACGTACTTGTAGATTGTCTGGATAAGCGAGCACCACTCTTCCGTATTAGACATATGGGGCGAGGAATAAGGTGTCTCCGGTTTCGTTCAGACCCAGAACGGACTTGTAAATGGATGTGTGTCTGACATTGTATTTCGTTCCATGTAAATTGATTTCTATTTAATATATATCTGTTTGGTGGAGGAGAATTTATTCTCTTTCTTAATACCCTTCTCTGAGACGCACGAGCTCAGAGGGTATATATTGGTAGTTATTGATCGCATGGTGTGGATTGTCGATGTGGCATGCCAAGATGAAAATGATCAAGGCTTTTGTTGAAAAGCAGAGCCTCGTGGTAGATGATCAAAGAACAGCTTATTTCAGCATAGCTTTATGTATAGCGTTACTTCGCAAGCCTCACACCCCGGTAAGAGTCAGAAACGGGACAAGGGACCCAAGGAGTGCATGCATTTCTTTCTAGCTAGAACTGGTGTCAGTGTTTACAAGCCCTAACATTTTTACTTATGTGGATGATGGATTATGAGGCGACTCGGTTATATTGGTCGATAGTGACCAATTTATAGGTTCAATAAGACCGAGAAACGTGTGTTCAGGCTTAACTAATCCACTAAAGTATTTATGGACTGGCCTTAGAGGATCCAAGGGCTCGCCAGCATCCGAGTCCTGGGACATTGCTAGAGTGTCTCGAATCGGTATTGAGATCGTCCCTAGCCTTGACTCATAATGGAAACCCAATTTCCAATATGACATTACCGTTTTTTTGTAAACCTATATATGGCGACATAGTAGGATTGGGTACTATGCCGTCTAGGATTGATACATTTACTTTAAAGATTTTAAAACTGATTAGACACTAATAATAATATTAAAATATTATTTTCTATGTATCAAGCATGTTTGGTCATTATAAGGTAAAATTCTATCCTCCGGTTTGTGTTGCATTGTGTGATGGGACTTGAATCTTATAATGATTTCATTTTTCTAAAAAGCATTGTGTTGTTTTGAATAAAATTTATTTAAATTATGCATTGGCAATCCAATGGAGTAAACATGTTCCGCGTTAGCGGCGTGGTCCTGTGATTAGCCATATTGTTAGGTAAGTTAGGAAATATTTCTCATAACAATCCCACGACTGACTCGTAGTTTGTTTCACTTTGCAAACTCGGGTGCCCTCTTTTCCACACGGGAAGTCGAGTAGCTTATTTTGTAGATATATTGAGCAAGATTCTGGATCGAAGCTTAAAGCTGTGTCCAAAGCAATGATAAGACTTCCGCTGTATCAGTTGATTGGTTCCACTGCACTGTATTAAATTTATTGTAAATTATCTCCCACTGCTGTATTATTCGATGTACTCTGATATTCTGTACTTTGATGTAACATTATTGTTTATATAAGTCTTATGTTATTTGTTCTGATGTGTTGTATGCCCAAAGTTAGCGTATTCGGGTTTTTGAACGGTCTTAGTCGATTTTGCGATCGATTAGGTCTGGGCAAAATACAAATCGTTACATTGACCAACAGTTCCCTTGAGATAACTCGTTTCAGTATACTCCAACGGTACACAGTTGGAGATGTCATAAACTGGCTTACAACACTAACATCGAAAGCAATGTTGGGTCGTGTAACGGTTAGAAAGTTAAATTTCCCTACCAAACTCCTGTACTTCTCTGGATCTTTGTACAACTCACCATTTTCTACAATGTTATAGTTCAAGAAAATAAGGATAGTGCTAGGTTTAATTCGTGGATTTCCATTCTCTTCCAGCAAATCAAGAACGTACTTTGATTGAGGCATAACAATACTTCCATTATCTCTTGTAATTTCCATACATAGGAAATACTTCAAGTCTCCTAAATCTTTAGTGTGAAAATAGTTAAAAAAAGGTTTTAAGAGATGAGATTCCTTGTTCATCATTGCTAGTTATCACAATATCATAAACATAAATCATAAGTAAAATTATGCCAGACTTGGTATTCTTATTAAAAACTGAATGATCACATCTATTCTTTACCATTCCAAAGGTTTCCATTGCAGTACCGAACTTCTCAAACCAAGCTCTAGGACTCTGTTTTAATCCATGCAGTGTCTTCTTCAACTTGCACACTATACCACTCTTACCTTGTGCAATGAAGCCAGAAGGTTGAACCATGTAAGTTTCTTCTTCTAAGTGACCGTGAAGGAATGCATTGTTTATATCAAGCCGATGCAATTTCTAGTTATATGTTATTGTTAATAAAATAAACATCTGAATAGATGTTAACTTTGCTACTGAGGAAGAAGTTTTAGAATACTCCACTTCATATGTTTGGGCATATCCTTTTGGAACCAATCTTGCCTTCAATCTAGCAATTGAACCATCTGAGTTTGCTTTTACAGTGAATACCCACTTACACTTAATAGGTCTCTTATTTCCAGGTAACCAAACTAGACTCCATGTTTCATTGTCTTCAAGAGCATTCATTTCTTCAACCATAACAGTCTACCATCCAGGATTTGATGTGGCTTCCCCAACAATTTTAGGTTAACGAATAGATTCAAGAGAAGCTATAAGTAAGTGAGTTGATGAGGACAAATGTTTATATGAAACAAATGAAGAGATAGAATATGTACACTGGCGTTTTCACTTTCGTAGAGCAATAGGAAGATCGATTTCAGGATTAAATGTAGAAACAGGTTCATTTTCAAGTGGAGGAATCGCATTAGATATAGATGGAACTGTATCACGAGAAGGTGATAAACTTGTTTCAACAGAACCATTAATAGTATTCCCTTCTGGTATAGAATGTGTTATTTCATACACAAGTAAATCATCATTTTCCCCTAATTATCCTGACTTTGATAAGGTATTGATGATGACTGAAAGAATGGTGTTTCTTCAATGAAAGTGACATCAATAGATATAAGATGTTTACTTTGAGAGGGGCAGAAGCACCTATATCCCTTTTGCAATCGAGCATAACCAAGGAATATACACCTTACAGATTTTGGATCAAGTTTAGATATTTATGGCCTCACATCTCGAACAAAACATGTACATCCAAACATTTTTGATTTAATAGGATATAGCAATTTGTCTGTGAGGAGAACTGAGTATGGTATATCATCATTAATAAAAGTTGAACGCATTTGATTTATTAAAAAACATGTCGTGGAAATAGCATCAGCCCAGAAACTTTTAGGCACATTCATACGAAATAAAAGTGCATGTGCTATTTCAAGCAAATGTCTGTTCTTTCTTTCAACAACTCCATTTTGAGGTGTTGCATCAACACAAGATGTTTCATGTGGAATTCCATTTTGACTCATGTAAGTTTGAAATAAACTCGAAGTATACTTTTTTGCATTATCACTCCTTAAAGTTTTAACAGAAGTATTAAATTGAGTTTTGATTTCAGTACAGAATAAACAAAATATTAAGTACAACTCAGACCGATTTTTCATTAGAAAGAACCAAGTCATACGTGAATAGTCATCCACAAACGTAACAAAGTATCTAAACCCTGGTTTAGAAATCATAGATGATGGACTCCAAATATCGTAATGAACAAGTTCAAAAGGGCAATTAGTTCTTTTATTCATTCTAGGACTCAAACTTACACGATGATGATTAGCATATTGGCATGAATCACAGTTCAAAGACTGTAATTAGTTAAAATGTGGACACAATTTCTTTAGAAAGGGTAAAGATTGATGCCTTAATTGACAATGTGTCTTTAAGGCTTGAAAAATACTTGAGCAAACAAATGATCATTGATTCGTGGAAGGAACGTCAAGTACATACAGTTCCATTAACTCACAACGTCCACCAATGATTTCTTGAGTCAAAAATCCTGAAATATACAATAAGATGGAAAGATTGAGATAGAACAATTCAATTGTTTTGTTATTTGACTGACAGAGAGCACATTGAATGCGAGTTTGGGTATTTATAAGGAAGATGTTGACAGAGAAGGTGAGTAGGTTGGAGTTATTGTTCCAAACCCTTGAATGTTTGAAGAGGATCCATCAGCTAACATGACATTATGAGTATGAGTTTGTGATTGAAAACTCCAGAAAAGAGTACGATTATCTGTCATATTATCTATACACCAGAATCAGTGACCCATTGATCACTCCTTGTATTGGTAAAAATGCTATTATCTACAATGGTTGAAATGGATTGAACTGACTTTTTGAGAACATTATGATACTTAGTAAATTTTGTAAATTCCTCAGCTGAAATCCTAACATTCTGTTTCACTTGATCTTGAGTCTTCATAACATTTACTGTTGGTTGATTTCCAGCCGGTCTCTGCTTATTCTGTAGCTTCCAACATTCAAACTTAGTACGCCCGTGTTTCTTTCAATATGCACATGACTTCACTGACAATTCTCATATCCAGGCGTACTGAACTCCCTTTTGTATGAGTACTGATTAGGTTTCCATGGTTGATGTTTATAATCTGTACCAATCAAAGCATTTTTGTGTTGAATTGATGGAGTTGAATTTGAACTTGAGATTTCAGTCCTAAGAATCCTCCTAAACATATCATGCAATGATGTCACGCTGATCCAGATAAATCTTGAGATTTAGCCTACTCATACTCAGATGGGAGACATGCCAAAAACTCATAATAGCCATTTGTTCCCTCTACTTCTGTCGTACTTTAACATTGGCACTGATAGGAAGTAGCAAGTTAAACTATTCATAAGTCTTCTTGAATATCATAAAATAATTCATCAGCAACTGGTCTAGTTTCTCCACTCGATAAAATGACTTGCATACCTCATACATCTGGTTTATATTTCCTTTTCCAGAAAACGAAAACCCTAGATAATCCAAAAGTTCTTTCACGAACTCACAATGATTCACTAAAGTGATGATATCACTCTCAATTGTATTTCGGACTTGCAGAAACAAAAGAGTATCATCCCAGAGCAACATTACCGCGTCCTTATCAGATGGATTGGCTTTCGGTGGATCTTCAACTACATGATTATCTCGATCAATACTCTGTGAATACAATCGAATTATTAAATCCAATAGAAGTAATTCAATTACTCAACTTGTGCTCAGTTATCTTAGAAATCATCGGCATAACTTCAATCACGGATTTGGTCTTTCCCATGATTCACGAATAAGGATTCACGAATTTGATTGAAAAATAGAGTTGAGATCTTGAAATTAATTCAAGGATCGACACTCTAATACCATGTTATAAACTAAGAAGAAATGAAAATGGAAGAGAATTTTTTTCTCTACTCTAAATGTCAGCCCTACACCTTTATTTATAGAGTAAATGAGACAGGCTACAATATTACAACTATGTCATTTACAAGTTTTTTTTCCTTTGGTACCACTTCCGGCTTCAGTATCTTAAGTATCGGCTTCGGTGTTGGCATCAGCTTATTCATCAGTATTGGCTTCGGTGATTGTATCAGCTTCATTCATCAGTATTTGCTATGATATCAGTATCGGCTTCAATATTCAGGCTTCGGTTTCATCTTCGGCTTCGGCATCTCCTTCTTGGTTTTGGTGTTGACTTCTTAGCATTAGTTTTAGTTTTGGCTTCGGTCTCGGTGTTGTCACTCTTGGCTTCGGTATTGCTTTCGACTTCGGTGTTGTCATCTTGCCTTCTTGGTTTCGGTGTTGCCTTCTTGGCTTCGGCTTCAATGTTGCCTTTTTGGTTTTCGTGTCAACATCAAGCTATTTGTTCCAATAGCTTGATGTTGATAGCATATATACATAAACCATAATACTATATACATATTTACATGTATTACATCTACTCACAACATATCTAATTCTATTAAAATAAATTGACAACGATATTATTTTTGATAGCCTTAATATAAGCAAGTTTTAAACTATTCCAATCGTACCAAATCAACTCCTTTTAAATGCTTAGGCTTAAACTAAAATGAGTTCATATAATCTTTTCATAACTATAGTTTATATAAAATCATACTTACTGAATCCAGTTAATCCTTACAAGTTTAACTTATGTTATATACTTAAAATCATCATTCTTTTGTCAATAATTTATATGTTAACATAAATAACTTTTTCCATTTCATAATATTCTTAAAATCATATTAATATTCTTATTACCTCTACTTAAATTAAATCAATGTTTTATACTTATTAAAGTTTAACATTTCACGATATCATGTTTAACTTATTATTACATACAATGAAATCATATATTTCTCTTCTTAAAATCAATTTCATTTGAATTCAACAACTAGTTTTATTTACTATAAATCATCTTATAGATTTCAAAACACAATTTTAAATTCATATAACATTTCAAAATATTTATTATTCCAATTAATTAAGTAAATAAATACTATGCCCTACTTATTAACATATTGTGCTTTCATTAACTCTTAACATGGGCTATATTTCGATATCACTTTTAACCATTTATCAAGTTAGGTCAGATAATTTATAATCTAAGCTAAGAGTCAAAAAACGAAGAACCTAACCAACATGAGTCTATAAATGATGGATACCCTAATTAGATTGAATCAAAGGATATTTAAGATTTTGGAGACCATCTATTATAAATTTTCTATGATAGATTTAGAACAAGGACCGAGATTTAGACTTAGGAAATCCTAATCGAAGAGAGACCTATTAAATAATTTAATCTAAAAGAAAGAACTCTTAGAGAAAGCTATTTTTTTTAGAAAAAAATTATATCAAAAATATTTAAAAATTATTTAAAAGCATTTTCAAAACTATTTATATTTTTTCAAAATACACTGTCTAAAGAATGATTTTTTGATCGATTCTAACTCATTCTAGGATATCGCTACCCTATCTCTATTGAGTTTTAAACCCCATAAGCTACGGTTTTATTAAACTATAGGCCTGATACCACATGTAACGACCGCTTTTTCTTACTGTTTAAGTCCATGATTAAACCAACTCAAACCATTCGAGGAAGAAGATTTTTTTAACTATGGGGTTTAATAAATAAAATCAACTCTTGTGTAAATTAACAGCTCAAAGGATTTTACTTTAGTTGATTTAATCGGATCAGGACTAACATTCTTATCATAAGTAAATCAACTCAAGTGAAATGCATCAATAACTCAAAGGATGTTTAGGATTTCCATCCTCTAAGGATCCGTTAAACTAGATATCATATAATACAATACGCTATTATAATAGTGTTTATGGTTAAATATACTATTGAAAATAGCATAAGCGGGATTACATTTTTACCTTTACACTATTTATAAGCATTGTAGTTTATACAGTATTGTAAACCCACCATAAACTAGTGGCAACAGGGAGCACTCCATAGGTACAACGCCAAATCAAAATCATAAGGGGCTCGATTAGGATAATATGACAAGGCACACAAGGAATACCCAGGGCAGGATTCTACAAATTGCACGCCCGAACCAGTCGTAACCATAATCGCGACTACCGCCCACCTTGAACAACACTCCCATAATCAAGGGTGGTACCACCAATCAAGTCACAAAGTAATATATATGGTTCGAAGAAGTGCGTCCGATAGGAGGTACGACCTCACTTAATCATGGTATAGCATTTGTTTTAGTCACTTTAATTATGACTCGAAGGTCAAGGACATCCATCATCGTTCTCTTACTTCATTCTAGTAGCGTTCGCCAAACCAACCTACTTCATTCTGGATTCTCCACCACGTGCATAGTTGTTAAAGTGGTATCTGTATTGACACAGAATATGTTAATACCAACTTCGGTCTCTTTGACAACCAAATGCTTATTTCACACCGTGGTCATTTATATTTAGAATCAAAATTTAAAATATCATCAATCAATTAACTACAAATATTGCTTTTATATTTAAACAATTAAGTTCAAATATTCAAACTCATAAATTTTATTTCGATCGATTCATTATTTGATTCCATTCAGGACTTCATATTTACAAATAGTTTGTTAATGAGAATTACATTTGATTTCAAATTTCTAACACAATTATTGTTATTCAAAATCTTCATACATTTCGAATCTAATAGTTCGGATTGAAAATAGATTTTTACTTAAAATAGTTAATATAATATAAAATAGTTTAATTTAAAATAAATATGTAACAACCAGAATTTTGATAGACCGAATTTTTCTCAAAAATCACAATCTATCTAAGCTCGAATTGGCATGTCTGGTATCGTACAGAAATGACAGAGATAATAAATATATCAGAGCTCGATAAAACATCTCATTGCGGAATGGATAAAATATAATAATCAAATATAGCCTTACCGGAATAATGACACTACCTAACAAGTGTCCAAGGGATACCAAATCTCTGCCATAAATCTAACCTGCGAATATGTTATGAGGAAGGAGTCAGAACACAAGTTCTGGTGAGAGGATAAATTATACATTCTAAAATAACCTTACGTATACTGTTCAGTTACATTTTCTTAGTTGTTAGGCTATTCTGGTTAATAGCACTCTAGGCTCTTCACACACATCACACCTATCTACTCCGAAATAGATTAAACCTAATATAATGTATATGTAGCTATACCCAACATCTCAAGGTACTCCCCATAGTACCATCCTCGTACGGTCTCCGTTGTCATACCGCAGAAGTATGCACAACCTCCATCCTACGCCAAACTGCATATGAAAATCTATATCATTACGCCACATAATTGCACAGAACCATCATTGTTATGCCATGTAAGCCTAAGAATCCTCTTACATACACTCCTCGGTCGAATCACGTCTTAACACAGAGTAATTCCCTATTGTCTACAATACACCACCCAATGTGTGTATCTAGACCCTTTCGCGAACGTATTGCCTACTATTACCCAAGTCCCGTAATAGGGTTGCATCCAATACACGGAACTCAGTCGAAAGCTTTTGGTATCTGTAAAGGACAACTTCGTTAAGCCTATAATGCAGATATTCGCATATGGTCTATCTCTTTTCACTGTGGCTATGGCCCCACCCTGGCCCCTCCCTTAGCTAGTGAAAACTACGTCAAGAGCTAATAACGTGCCCCCGCAAACAATCTAGCACCAATTTGGCGTGTCCTCAACCAACGTCCGGATAGTGAAAGATTGTTGGTCTGTTGGTTTAGATCTTAGTCTTTTCGCATCCCACTGACTGCCGATGACAGGCATCCAATGATTACCATCCTTAATTTGGCCCTGACCACCTCCTCCTAGAGTGAGGCAAACCGCTAAATCACCCAATGTCATCTGCGACAGTCTTTTGATTGCTACGCCATAGTTGCAATCAAGGTGTACTCTAGATGGTGCAACAGACCTGCCTCTGAGCGACGGCTTCATCTGGTTGTTCCTTATAGGGCCATCTTACTGCACCCCACCATGTCCCGTAGAAACCCTTTGCTTCCCTCCAGTCCCGTAGAATATTCAGTTAGATGTGCTCCTCTCATGTCTCCAGACATAACAATGATCTACCCCGTTGGGTTCTTCGTCTTCATGTGTACGGACTGGTACAAGCGCATCACGCCATCACGTTATTAGATCCTACATGTAATCTTTTAATCACACGTTTGTTTTAACTTATTACATTGCTAATTAACTTGATTATTTACACATTTATTTTCTATTTAAGTTACTTGTTTATTAGTTTACATTTGGCCGCTAATTTTCCCTAATCATCCTCATGTTGCCAGAACGACCCTATTAATGATCCACTTATTATTACATTCATTAAGCTTAATATTTTCCCAGTCATAAGTTTACTAATAATAAGCCTCTTCTTTCTTATAATTTTTTATGTTATTTATAACTTCATGTTATACCATTACCACAACCATTGTTGTGGGTTTTCTTATTAACTTAGTTCCTCCAACTAAGGTTTATTAATAAGTTCTCATCTTATCTCTTATTATAACCCATGTTATATTGTTACCACAAATGTTGTTGTGGATTTACTTATTAACTTAGTTCTCTTAACTAAGGTTTATTAATAACTTCTCTTTTCATCATTAATTATAATCTATATTATAATTCCACTTGTACCTAGGGTAAGTCTACCTATTATATTTTATTCTCATTTACATAATTAAGTATAATTGGTTATATTCCCCGTTCATCACGTTTTCCCAAGGTTGCTTGTTATTTAATCAAACATTTACTTTTGTGACTTTCTTTATTTACAGACTTGTACATTTTTATTATCACATGAAATATTTCTTGCACTTCATTAAATTGGTTGGTGGAAATGTTCAAAAATTCATTTCCGTAATATGCATCAATTAAGATCCAAAGTTGCAAGCTATTTCTTTTTATTACATCATGTGTTTGTGTGTGTGTGTGTATATATATATATATATATTTGATTAGTGTGCAATACGGAAAAAACCCCTATTTCATACTAATCCTTATTACATTTATTTTTCTTGCAACTACGTTCTCTGTAATTTACCGTAATGGTAGTTATGGAAATGTGTCCCTTTTTCACCCCCAACTAACTCAGTATACTACCAATTCACCTTTTTCTGAGTTATATATTATTTCCTGTTTTTAATACATGATTCCCAATTACGGTAAATTTCTGTACGAAATTAGGCATACTAATTTTTTTCTCCATAATTCACTATAATCTTTGTCAACCTAACATGTTGATCATATTCTAACAGTATCTTTTTAAAAACATACACAATTTACCATCGAATTACAATCTTAACACATAATCATTGTTAAATTCACAATTTTAATATTACAGTAATCCTCAAACCCAAATAGAAAGTCATGAGAATAGATTTACACAACAGTAACATTGTAATGACCCAAAAATCCGGACAAATTTGAGCTGACCAAATAACACAAGTCCAACCCCAAATTGTACTCGAAATTCAAGAAATTAATAGAAAGAAGATAGAAGGTGAGGATAGATAAGATAGAAACTTATAATAGAAGAAGAAAAGAAGAACTTACATCATCAGAGTAACACGAATCTCACAGCGGAACGAATAACATAAAATATATAACATAACTTTGAAATATAACAGTTATGTATACAATAGCACTTATCAGGGTACAGCACTTATAACACAGCGGAAATAAACTATAGCTATATGATCCTGAAGTCTCTTGCTCCAGCTCTTCAGATATATCTGTAAATCCGGACTACTTGAATGCCCGTACAAAATTGGGCACCCAAGAGTTTAGGGAAACAAAACAAAATAAACTCTGGGTAAGTCATGGGACTGGTATGAGTAAAACAGTTTAAAATAGTTATACAGGTATATGATATCTCATAAGACCACGCCGTGAATACGGAACGGGTTTTCCCTTATGTGAATCCAAACATCTTTGAAAAGTAATATCATACTGGTATTATAATAATGTCTATATACAAATAGCTATCAATTTAGCAGAACGCTTTCATCTCACGTTCTACATATATAGTATACAATCAAAACCGCAAGCACGTATTGGGTAAAGGATTTTCCAACTATGACAAGGTATGGAACCACCTTCCGATCACTGTACTCTAGGAACGATACACTGGAATTCAACAAGAACATTTTGCAACTCAGCCACACATGACCGACCACTCATTTCGCTTGAGTGTATCGAATGTACATCACCAACGTTTGGGATAAGCAACCGTTCCCGTATATATATATGGGACAGCATTGATAGATTAAAGAAGCAAATGAATATTCTCTAGATAGGTGATTATACAACCTACTTCGGTGCGACCGACTTAGCCATGTTGCCTGCCCGACTTCTGTCATTTACCGGAAGTGAGGCTAGAAGCTACGCTTATCTTTTACATGTCACATCTTCATTCACTTTGAATGTCACATCGTCATACCTTCCAAATCACAAATTGACTTATCCAAAAATATACCATGGGTATACAGCTAAGAGAAACGAATTCCTCCGCCACCAAACGTGAATACGTTTGAAGAGATCAACTTACGCGATCTATTAGATATACTATATCAGACATTCTTCCATACAGGTCGTCCTGAGACTGGACAAACCGAAGGCACTATTCTGTAAACAGGAAAGCCCTTGCATAACTCCGTCTTCTATTATCTTAGGAATATATGATTCGCAACGCTTATGCCAATACAGAGTGGTTCTTCGGATAATAATCCAACCGGTCTCTCCATGTTAACAACGTTAAAATGGTCGAAAACTTCGATAGTCGATGAGTTAACTATCAAAGTAAAATACGTGTGCAAACAACGACATTATTTCCAATTGGAAATTTTATCGATCAATCATCAACCATATATATATATATATATATCCTCATTTCTATGTTTAGAAAATATACGTTATTAACACTGGAAAACATTTACATTTGTTTATTTACATATCACTATCATTTCACAACTATCAGACTCTGACTGTAAACTAGTAGGAGAACAATTCTCTAAGTATAAACCCCGAAGGCCGAAACCAACATCAGATCGATACTCAGAAAACTATTCAAGTTAACTAATCTCTAGTTAGTTTCTAATCTTGTTTAACTCTATTTCGATTAACTCTAATTGAATAACTCTATTTGATTTACTCTAATATGAATAACTAATATCTGTTTTAACTTTATTTCGAATAACTATATTCGATTTAACTCCATTCGCTTGACTCTAGATCGCAGCGATCACAATGGTTACGCCTGATTCCCTCAGGAAACATCCGACCGCCGTAGGCTATCTGCAGCCCTGCGAATTTCGCTAGCAGTCATGCTAAATGGTAACTTATCCTAAATAACTATGTTTGACTAGCTCTATTTGACTAACCATATTCGATTAACTTGACTTCGAATAACTAAATTCAATTAACTCTTTTATATCTCGTTAATTTCCTTTTTATGCTTCTATTTATTTTCTAAATAAATATTCCTTAATTAATTCTATGATTTTATAAATACTTTATTTTTAAAATATTTCCTTTTATAAAATCGGTTGATTTTATAAAATTTCTTTATTCTATTTACATCCCAGGGTCTCTTATGATATTTAAAATAACAAACCACAATGATCGATATCATTTAAACACACAAAATCAAACAGATTATATATCACATCATATATTACAATATATTAACAGAACAGTATTATAAATATTGAGGACTCCAGTTGGACCCCTCCAACCTGTTCCCCTGCATCACAGATGTTATATAACACATATATAAAATATTCTGATAAAACAGGATCAATATTCGATTAACGATTTATTTATATATATATCGTTATCTATGATTTCAATCAATACACAAACAACTCAACCAACAGTTAACACACAGCAATCAGTCATCATTTATCAGTTCTAAATATACGTTATAAAAGTAGAACTGTTCAGAGTTGGTGAGTTTTACTCACAATTGCGCGTTAACCGTTGAATAACAGTTATCGTTATTTGATTCAGTCGGACAATTTATTTCGCCATAAATTGTAACGAGCTCTGTTTCTCTCTCGGCCAGTCTCATTGTGTTGCTCCCGTCCATACGATCCTAACGGATCTTGTTTCATGGAATTCTGATAACATACGAATAAATTATCGCATTTACAAATTCGAACACTAATTAATTTAAATTAAACTTAACTAATTTACTTGTTGGGCTTTACCACAAACTTCGGGCCCATTGGAGAAATCAGACCCGCCCTCTATTTATCTTCCTCCCCAACTCCAAAATCACGCCTCCAGGAAAAATCCCGACCACCAATGCTACACCCTCCTCCACCATTTACTCCATAAATCCCCAAATATGTTTCACCATTCTACTCCACCTCGGAAATCGCTCCTCCCCATAACCATTTCCTTCAACTCGCACGGTTTCTTCCCTCTCCGACTTCGTGCTGGTCCTCACGAAACCTAGGTGAACATCGACATCAATATCCACCAAATCCCATCAGAAAATAGGCGCAAGTGCCATTTGTCTTCACCAATCCAACTATACCCCTTATATCCTCTAACGATTGCTCAAAACCAGAAGATTTAGCAACCCTAACCCGCTCTAAAAAAATGGAGGCTCTCAAAACAGACGTCGAACTAGAAGAAAGGGGTATCAGGTCGAAGAGGAGTGAAACAGGAATCCAACCATGTATATAGAATGATTTATAGAATTTTTGTGGAATTCTTTTGATTTTTTTGGATCTCTCGTTCTTAGATTTTTGAAGAATAAAAGCAACGGCGCATTTGTTTGAGGATGAAATTAGGTTTTAGATTTTTAAGGGTATTATATAGGATATTTTTAAATAATTTAATATTTGATTAAAATATTAAATTATAAGTAAACGCTATTTACATACGTCCTCTAAAATTCCTTCGATCACATACGATACCCAAAAATCACGAAACTGGACATGCTGCTACAGTTCGACATTACGGTCCCAAAGAAACTGGTTTCGTCGAATTCCGACTTCGTTTGCTCACACAGCATATTTTTAACCATCGAAATACTGACTGTTTTTCACTCTAAAAATCCGTATGGCTACACAGTGACTCTAAAAATCACAGAACTTCACATCTAACAATAATTTAACATTGCGGATCCAACAGAATTAGTTTCGTCAAATTCTGAGGTCGTTTGCAAAACTGGCTACTTTTAACGCTCTGGATGACCCATTTAAATATATAAATATATTTAAATTAAATATAAATAAATTTATATTATCGTACATATTTACCGAGGAATATCATACAGCTCCAGGATAATTATATACTCGCTATTCCGAGTCCAGATTGAATCGATATTCAATTTTACATTGAAAACCCTTCTATAACGTATATAATGCGTTATGAATTATAAAGGAATTTCACAGCGTCTTTTCTGAAATTTGATTTGGACGTAAATCAAAATCTACACGACGAAATCCCGATTTTCCTCTTCTACTAGAAAGATATACTCCACCAGCTCCACACGTTTCTTGTTTCACAGAAATCCGATTTTAAACGAATCCTGTACATTCAGTTGAAGTTCAAATCGCCAAATACCGAACTACAGCGCCATTTCGAGCTCGATTTTAATTATATTATAATTCCACGTTTCAACTGTCGTTTATATAATATATTCGTCAATATAATTCAACTCTAAGCTGAATTGAAATCCTAGGGATGACCCAGTTCACAGAATATTGTGATATTCAATATTTTTGATTATTTGTTGAATTAAATACATTATTTAATTTATTATTTTAATTAAATATTCACTATTACTTAATTTAACGACCATTAAATTCTCTAATTCACTATTTAAATAATTAAATAAATTAATTATAATACCTCTGCCAATGTGGGTCATTACATTCTTCCCCACTTAAAATAATTTCGTCCTCGAAATTGCTAAGTTAGAGGACGACCCTATCTATTGGAATTCCTAAGATTTGTTTACCCCTTATTTCTGATTTCAACTGAACCAATTAATATCGACTAAAATATTTATTCATTCCAACTAACTAAAATTCTGAAAATTTTCTAACACTTCAAATTTTTGAAAAATTTCGCCATAACCTCCTTTGTACAGCCCTATCGGTAAAACTCCAACTCGCCTCTCTAGGCCTTCTCCAACCCAAAAGAAAATCAAACAGCCAAGCGGCTTGCCAATTCGGCTCATAAATCTCATGCTTATATCAAATATAAACTTGTACTTTTTTGTCGGGCATGTCAACTCTATTACTTTCAACCTGTTATCAATTCAGCATATACCAATATCAATTCTATCAAACTCTGATCTATTTATCCTCAACACAACCATCCGTTTATCCAAGCCAAATTCAATTTTAAATCAAAGTTCTATTTCTTGATTCCAAATTCTTAACTCATCAACCAAATATCGTTTCAAATTCCTATCTCATAAATCCAATTTGTTCGATATTTCTATTTCAACTCAGTTTCCCCTTAATTGGTTTCTAATTCCATCTCAATTTTATTTGATTTTACAAATTGTACTTTAATTTGTTTAAATTCAAACAACCTTTTCTTCCTGGAAGTTTCTAAACAGTTTACCTCTTTCAAAAAATCAAATTTTCCTTTTTGAAATTCAACACAACTTGTTTTCCCAAAACAAATTCAAAACAAAATCCTTGGTAGTAGTCCGTCACTTACATACTTGAAAATGAACACCGATGATGTCATGATCAACATCGGAATCTATTTTCCAGCTATCGAAGTGAGTTCAATACTATATCACTTTCAAATCCATTTCTAAATACTTTCATTTTTGAAATCACTTTCAAAATATCCTTCACAAGGCTTGTAAATAATTTAAAATCTCCCAGGATCTTAAACTTTTCTTATACTTAATCCAGATTCCTTTAAAAAACTTTCCAAATTTCTGGGATTTTAACTCCAATTCTGATTTAAATTCAACTTTAATTCATTTCAATTTCATATGATTCACTTGTATAAATTCTGATTGGTTATATATAACCATTTCACTTTATAATCTTATCTGATTATAATTACTACCAACACATCCTATATATGATAATATATCATATAACCATACTGTGTCGGTCCATCGTATTCAAGTGTTTATTTACTCCTACCGATACAATGGATCAAACTGATCGACCAGAACTCATAAACAACTCAGCCAATGAATCTTCACAATATAAAACCATTTTTATATCAAATACAAATACGCACTCGTATATATACACTCAAACTCAGTTTAGGGTATTACTAACCCTATCTCTACCGAGTCACGCCACAGAGCCAAGGTAATTCTTAACTTAAGCTCTGATACCAACTGTAATGACCCGAAAATCCAGACCAATTTGAGCTGACCAAATAACACAAGTCCAACCCCAAATTGTACTGGAAATTCAAGAAATTAATAGAAAGAAGATAGAAGGTGAGGATAGATAAGATAGAAACTTAGAATAGAAGAAGAAAAGAAGAACATACATCATAAGAGTAACACGAATCTCACAGCGGAACGAATAACATATAATATATAACATAACTTTGAAATATAACAGTTATGTATACAATAGCACTTATCAGGGTACAGCACTTATAACACAGCGGAAATAAACTATAGCTATATGATCCTGAAGCCTCCTGCTCCAGCTCTTCAGATATATCTCTAAATACTGACTACTTGACTGCCCGTACAAAATTGGGCACCCAAGAGTTTAGGGAAACAAAACAAAATAAACTCCGGGTTAGTCATGGGACTGGTATGAGTAAAACAGTTTAAAACAGTTATACAGGTATATGATATCTCATAAGACCACGCCGTGAATACGGAACGGGTTTTCCCTCATGAGAATCCAAACATCTTTGAAAAGCAATATCATTCTGGTATTATAATAATGTCTATATACAAATAGCTGTCAATTTAGCAGAACGCTTTCATCTCACGTTCTACATATATAGTATACAATCAAAACCGCAAGCACGTATTGGGTAAAGGGTTTTCCAACTATGACAAGGTATGGAACCACCTTTCGATCAGTGTACTCTAGGAACGATACACTGGAGTTCAACAAGAACATCTTGCAACTCAGCCACACATGACCGACCAATCATTTCGCTTGAGTGTATCGAATGTACATCACCAACGGTTGGGATCAACAACCGTTCCCGTATATATATATGGGACAGCGTTGATAGATTAAAGAAGCAAATGAATACTCTCTAGATAGGTTATTATACACCCTACTTCGGTGTGACCGACTTAGCCATGCTGCTTGCCTGACTTCTGTCATTTAGAGGATGTGAGGCTAGAAGCTACGCTTATCTTCTACATGTCACATCTTCATTCACTTTGAATGTCACATCGTCATACCTTCCAAATCACAAATTGACTTATCCAAAAATATACCACGGGTATACAGCTAAGAGAAACGAATTCCTCCGCCACCAAACGTGAATACGTTTGAAGAGATCAACTTACGCGATCTATCAGATATACTCTGTCAGACATTCTTCCATACAGGTCGTCCTGGGACTGGACAAACCGAAGGCACTATTCTGTAAACAGGATAGCCCTTGCATAACTCCGTCTTCAATTATCTTTGGCATATACGATCCGCAATGCTTATGCCAATACAGAGTGGTTCTTCGGATAATAATCCAACCGGTCTCTCCATATTAACAATGTTAAAATGGTCGAAAACTTCGATAGTCGATGAGTTAACTATCAAAGAAAAACACGTGTGCAAACAATGATATTATTTCCAATTGGAAATTTTATCGATCAATCATCAACCTTATATATATATCTCCTCATTTCTATGTTTAGAAAATATACGTTATTAACACTGGAAAACATTTCCATTTGTTTATATACATATCACTATCATTTCACAACTATCAGACTGTGACTGTAAACTAGTAGGGGAACAATTCTCTAAGTATAAACCCCGAAGGACGAAACCAACATCAGATCGATACTCAGAAAACTATTCAACTTAACTAATCTCTAGTCAGTTTCTAATCTTGTTTAACTCTATTTCGATTAACTCTAATTGAATAACTCTATTTGATTTACTCTAATACGAATAACTAATATCTGTTTTAACTTTATTTCGAATAACTATATTCGATTTAACTCCATTCGCTTGAC
Source organism: Allium sativum (assembly GCA_030737875.1). Classification (NCBI taxonomy): domain Eukaryota; kingdom Viridiplantae; phylum Streptophyta; class Magnoliopsida; order Asparagales; family Amaryllidaceae; genus Allium; species Allium sativum. Next base: position 560,104,836 of record CM060915.1, read on the forward strand.
TCTAGATCGCAGCGATCACAATGTTTACGCCTGATTCCTTCAGTAAACATCCGACCGCCGTAGGCTATCTACAGCCCTGCAAATTTCACTAGCAGTCGTGCTAAACGGTAACTTATCCTGAATAACTATGTTTGACTAACTCTATTTGACTAACCATATTCGATTAACTTGACTTCGAATAACTAAATTCGATTAACTCTTTTATATCTCATGAATTTCCTTTTTATGCTTCTATTTATTTTCTAAATAAATATTCCTTTATTAATTCTATGATTTTATAAATACTTTATTTTCAAAATATTTCCTTTTATAAAATCGGTTGATTTTATTAAATTTCTTTATTCAATTTACATCCCAGGGTCTCTTATGATATTTAAAATAGCAAACCACAATGATCGATATCATTTAAACACACAAAATCAAACAGATTATATAACACATCATATATTACAATATATGAACAGAACAGTATTATAAATATTGAGGAGTCCAGTAGGACCCCTCCAACCTGTTCTCCTGCATCACAGATGTTAAATAACATATATATAAAATATTCTGATAAAACAGAATCAATATTCGATTAATGATTTATATATATATATATATATCGTTATCTATGATTTCAATCAATACACAAACAACTCAATCAACAGTTAACACACAGCAATCAGTCATCATTTATCAGTTCTAAATATACGTTATAAAAGTAGTACTGTTCAAAGTTGGTGAGTCTTTGTGACGGCCCGCCTCGCACCAGCCTGCATTTCCTCCAGAAGTGCGCTGTACACATGCCCGACTAGCACAAGACGGTCGTCATAAGAAAGGAAAGAAGGGAATGAACTAGTCAAAGAACCTGTAGAATGTCTCACAGCGCATGGAATAAAATATAATAATAATGTACTTGACATAAAACAGGCGAGACAGTGCATAAGCTGATAACTAAAACCAACATCAATCCCAAAGCAGCGGAAATCCAAATACAGCTTATTACAATTTTCCAAATTTACTGTCTCTAAACAAAAGAAAGCTGAAGTAGAAGATACACCAACAATGCCCAAGCAGTGATCTTCAACAACACAGGGAGAATACTAAATACATATATCACGTGGAAGCCTCCTGCTCGTCTCCGGATCATCTACCCGTGCATCACCAGCTAACCTGTCTCTAGTCTGCTCGTGTGAGCACCCAGAGTAATAAGAGGAGACATAAAAATCTGGGTCAGACATAAAGCCTGGTATGAGCGATAAGCATCTAAACAGAATAATAACAGGTATACTAAACCATACCTGAACCTGGACCTGCAACCAAAGAGTTAGTACCACATACCGTACAATACTCCGAGGTGCCATAATAAATAGTGTAAGAATACGGGGGTGGGGTGTGCATGTCAAAATGATAGCAACAAATCATCCATAGCAACCATCCTCACATCTCTCACTCGGTGCGTAAAGCGTACGACATCTACCACTTTGGAACACTAGACAAACTGAGGTAACGACGAATCCCGACTTGTAGAAACCCTGCTGTGACCAAGACAACACTTGGAGTCATGACCAAACATTTCAATGACCCACTTCATTGGTCGTAGCCCTTGGTTCTACCGATGCCATAATGGCCCTGAATCCGCCTTCGTACCTCCTACCATAGTGGTCCAAAACTATAGACGTCGATAACTCCTTAGCACGCGTCCCGCAGCAAAGCCCAACCATGAAGTGAACTCGTTGATTCCCATCTGAACCTTAAGCTCTAACTTCTCATTTGGACTTCCTTTGCATCTCGGGTTTGGTTGAATTGGAGTGGGTCTTCAGAAAAGTTGTCGTGCAGCAGCAGCTCTAGAATTCGGTTCGGTTCGGTAGCGCCGGTTCGGGTCGGTCCTCCATCCTTGCCATCTTTCCTCTGGTTCGGGTCGGTTACTTCACTCCGGGTCGGGTCGGGATCCTCCTCCTCCGGGTCGGGTCGGGGTGCTGTCCTCCTCCAGCTCATGCTCCTTTTCCAATCAGCTCCCTCGTTCCTATCTAATCCGATCCGATCCGATCGCCTCGCCTTACTCTAGTCGTAGCCTTCATCTTGAGCCGATCCGATTTGGCTTCTATTACCCTTCCGATCCGATCCCCTTATCCACTCCAACCCTAAGGAAATGGCCTTCCTTCTTGCCACGTCTTCTATGTGCTAAACTCCGGTTCGGGTTGGATTTCCTTGCCCAGTTCACATGTCCGATCCGAGCCCCCCCATCCGATCCGATCCGAAGCCCTGCACAGCTTTCTGCAACTTTTTCCAGCAACTTGTTTACGCCATTCGACGACGTTTTTGACAAATCTAACTATTCTAATCAATCATAATTCATGTCAAACTGTCATAGCAACATATAACATCAATTGCAACCACCATAACAACAATTCAAATGAACCAAAATGGATCAAAAGTGGTTAAAACCTCACATTTTCCTATAATCCTTCTTAATCATGTTTAAGCATACAATTAGCAAAACACATCGAAATTAACCCAAATTTCTAACAGAGCCTTAAAACATTATTTTAGAATTTTAAGAATTTTTCCAGAATTTATTTACGTATAAATTCGCTAATCTTCACTAATTACCCTTAATTACCGTAATTAGTGCAAAAACTATGCAAATCACTCACCTTGGCCACAAATGAAATTCTCAGAACTGAAACTCCTCTGATTTGGGGCGAATACTGATGTCTAACAGCAGCTCTAACCTTGCTTTGGTGCTTTTTCTCCTTAATTTGGTGTTGCTAAGCCTAATCTTCAATTAGAGAGTGATTTGGGGTGTTTTAGATGTAGGAAGCCATTACTAAGGTCTCAAGGAGGTTTGTGGCGGCTCAAAACTGAAATGAAAGTGATAACCTAACCCTAATCAGTCCTCCTATACCTCTAAACCCGAAATTCCCCTTGGGCCTAGCTGCTAATCACCCGCTTAAGCCCAATTAAGCTGTCTTTCACCATCTGAAACTTGTTTCAGCCATATCTCCCAAACGGTGAGTCCGTTTGGCTAATGTGACCACTCTACGGAAAGAGAAACCATCATTCGAAGCCAATGGAAGTGGTTTCAGGTCAAAATTCCTTTCCAGTCAAAAGTTATGGCCAAAACAGTGCCAACTAGGGGTAAAATGGTCATTTAAAAATCGGGAAAAATCATGAACATGGGAAATGACCCCAATAGTCGTCTCCCAAAGTTACATGACCATACGACTTCGTATGTGAAAGAAATAAATATTCTACGATCCTATGATGCGCAGAATGCGGGTCGTTACACTCTCCCTCCCTTAAGAAATTTCGTCCCCGAAATTCCTTAACCCCAAAACATACACAGGATCCCGCATGCCTAACACCCACATACAACAATCAAACATGCAAAGCAAGCAAACAAGTCTATCCTAGCATGCGGAAAACTAAATCGCTAATAAAATCTTACCAGACAAAGAGTTCTGGATACTTCTTCATTATGTCCTCTTCTGTTTCCCAAGTACAATCATTCTCGTTTTCGCTCCACTGTACCTTGACTAGCCTCACCGACTTCCTTCGAAGTTGCTTCATGTCGTGTGCGACAATACAGGCCGGCTTGCGGTTTCCAACCGCCTCGGGTTCTACTTCGAAGTCTTCCAACTGATCAGGTGAGATAGTCATATCTGAGTCGTGAACGAACTTCCTTAGTTGGGAAACATGAAATACGTTGTGAACTCCCGCCATCTTCTCTGGTAAGTCAATTCTATATGCCAAATTCCCGACTAGTTCAAGAACAGGGAATGGGCCAACAAATCTTGGTGCTAATTTACCTCTCCTGCCAAATCGTATTACGCTCTTCAACGGAGAAATCTTGACAAACACCAAGTCACCAACGGAGAATTTTAAGTCTCTTCTTCTCTTATCAGCATAACTCTTCTGCCTATCTTGGGCTGCCTTCATTCGTTGCTGAATGATCTTGATCTTATCTGAAGTTTCCCTCACCACATCTGGTCCAAGCATAAACTTCTCGCCAGTTTCTATCCAACATGATGGTGAGTTGCACGGTCTTCCATACAAAGCTTCAAATGGAGCCATACCGATACTGGATTGGTAGCTATTATTATATGCAAACTCTACTAGATGCAAATGGTCATCCCATGATCCACCAAAATCCAATATACATGCTCTCAAGAGATCTTCCAAAATACGATTCACCCTTTCCGTCTGACCGTCGGTCTGAGGATGATATGCGGTACTGAGATGTAACTCTGACCCTAGCGCCTCTTGCAAGCTCCTCCAAAACCCACTAGTGAACAACGGGTCTCGGTCGCTCACAATGCTTTTAGGTACTCCATGAAATCTCACTACCCACTTCATATACAATTCTGCTAACTTAGCTGCCGTTCTAGTCGATTTAACTGGTATAAACCTTGCACTTTTGGTCAGTCGATCTACAATTACCCAAATGCTGTCATATCCCGATCTAGTCCTTGGTAACCCATCGATGAAATCCATCGAGACTTGCTCCCATTTCCATTCGGGAATTTCTAAGGGCTGTAACAACCCACTAGGCTTCTTTTGCTCGGCTTTAACTAGCTGGCAATTCATGCACTTGGATATAAACTTCCCAACGTCTCTTTTCATCCCTTCCCAGTAGTAGGTCTGCTTCATATCTCGATACATCTTATTACCACCGGGGTGTATAGTCAGCTTTGAGTGATGACATTCTCTAAGCACTTCATCTCTCAATCCAGTGACATTGGGTACAACAAGCTTTCCATCCTTTCTAAGCCATCTATCTCGATCAAGCCCATACTTGTTCACCTCCTCATCGATACCCATCTCTAACTTGGAGATGATTTCCAATAGGTTAGGATCGTCCCTCTGACTAGAGCCGATCCGCTCAATCAAAGTGGGTCTGACCGTCAAACTCGCTAACATTTCTGGATCCAATTCGCACTTTGGTCTGAAATCAAACCCCGCGATAAACTCCAGTTGCTTCCATTCAAGGAACATAGCCCCCAAGCTGGCATGTCTTCTACTCAATGCATCAGCCACCGCATTGCCCTTTCCTGGTGTGTATGCGATGTCAAAATCATAGGAAGCTAAGAACTCTAACCATCTCTGCTGACGGAGGTTTAAATCCTTCTGGGAGAACAGATACTTTAACGACTTATGATCTGTAAATAGCTCAAATCTTTCTCCCAAGAGATAGTGTCTCCACATCTTTAACGCGAACACGATCGCTGCCAATTCTAAATCATGGGTAGGGTATCTTCTCTCGTGCGGTTTCAATTGCCGACTTGCATAAGCTACAACCCTACCGCCTTGCATCAATACAGCACCCAGCCCGGTACCACAGGCATCCGTGTATACCGTCATCTCTTCATCCCCCTTAGGAATGACTAACACTGGTGCGCTTGTCAACTTGTCCTTTAGACTTTTAAATGCATTCTCGCACCTCTCATCCCAGACAAAAGCTTGATTCTTCTTGGTCAACTGGGTCAATGGTGCTGCTATCTTGGAGAAACCTTGGATAAACTTACGATAATATCCCGCTAATCCCAAGAAACTTCTTACATCTGTTGCATTCTTGGGCGTAGGCCAATCTTGTACCGTAGCCACCTTTGCTGGGTCCACGGCAATACCACTCTCTGATACAACATGGCCCAAGAACCTCACTTCCCTCTTCCAGAAGTGACACTTAGAAAACTTTGCTTTCAATTGGTGTTTTCTCAACACCTCCATCGCTACTCTTAAATGTTCCTTGTGTTCCTCCTCTGTCCTCGAATAGACCAAAATATCATCAACGAACACAAGGACAGACTTATTCAGCTGATCTCTGAATACCCTATTCATAAGGTCCACAAAATATGCCGGGGCATTAGTCAGCCCAAATGGCATAACCAACCATTCATAAAATCCAGACGGCGTTCGAAATGCCGTTTTAGCTATACTCTCAGCTTCCACTCTAAGCTGATGAAAACCTGTCGCGAGATCCAACTGAGAAAATACTCTCGCGCCACTCAACTGATCAAACAAATCATCTATCCGCGGTAGAGGATACTTATTCTTCCTCGTTACTTTATTCAATTCGCGGTAGTCTACACACAAACGAAGGGAACCATCCGCCTTGGTAGCAAACACAACTGGTGCTCCCCATTCAGAAACACTCCTTCTGATAAATCCCTTCCTCAAAAGATCGCTGACTTGCACCTCGAGCTCCCGCTGCTCCCTTGGTGCCATACGACGAAGTGGCATCACTATAGGTCTGGCATCTTTTACCAAATCAATACGAAACTCAATCTCTCGGTGTGGTGGAAGTCCGGTCACTTCTTCGAAAACATCCGGATACTGGCCAACCACGGGCAAACCTGACAACTCACTATGCGGAATGTCGAGGGAGTTTAGAAAACTAGCCAATACCCCCTTACTGGGTAGACCACCAAACACTATCCTCCGCCCATCATCCGCTCTAGCTGTCACCAACAAGCCCTCACAGTCTACCACCACCCCGTATCTTTGGAGCCAATCTACTCCCAAAATAATGCCAAACCCAGTAAAGCCCAAAACAAAGCAATCACAAACAAACATGCATCCATGACTCGATAGAACCACATTACGACAAATCATGCTAAGGCTAGTCGAACCACCAATCGGGTTCGTCACTACTAAAGGTCTATCGACAATCTCGGGCTCCAATCCCAACCTATCTACCAGGTCACTAGATATGAAAGAACTGGAAGCTCCGGTATCAAACAAAACTCTAACAGGAACATCATAAACAGAAAGCATACCTTGAATGACGACATTCTTTCCCTTCTCCGCCGCAGTTGGGGCATTCGACGAAGAAGGAATAGCATTAAGAGCATATGCTTTCACCATTTGCTTTTCCTTAGGGGGCTGTGGACACTTGTCCTTGTGATGTCCCATTTGGCCACAGTTGAAGCACTTCCTATCCGCTGGCTTGGCCCGACAATTACTAGCATAATGGCCCTTCTTACCACAGCTGAAGCACTCCACATCTTGCTTATTCTTTTTCTTCTGGCCATCCTTAGCCTGATTCTGCTTTCTCTTATTCTGGGAACCACCTTTGCCCCCACCACTAGCTTGTGGCTTTGGCTCATCTGCGGATGCAACCTCAGTCTTCGGCTTAGGGTAGAGACTTTCTGACCTTAATGCTTTCCCCACAATCGATTCAAACGTCTCATCGATGTGGTTAATAAGTTTTTCCCCCAAGTATTGATCCAAACCAGTTATGAATTTCTCATTCTTTTTCTCGGCAGTATCTATAAGAGATAACCCATATTTTGACAAAGTATCAAATTCAGCAATATACTCCGAGACAGCCCTGCCATTCTGCTTGAGCTCCAAGAATTTCTTAAACAACATTGACTTCTGAGCAGCTGGGATGAACTTCTCACTAAAGCGAGCCTTAAACTGCTCCCAAGTAATCTGATCTTCGGGAGTAGCTGCCTTTATAGCATTCCACCAATTCATTGCCCGCCCTTGCAGCTGACGGGACGCTAACTTTCTCTTCATCGCATCCTCGATACCCAAATCCTCGAAGATACGTTCGCAACTATCCACCCAATCCTGAACATCCGTAGCCGACTCCGTTCCGTGGAACGGCTTCCCACCAAGGCTAGTATAATCCTTATTCAGCTTGGCGAAGTCGACTCTTGGCGCCTGCACCATTGGGCCACCACCATTTCCACCATTGGGGGCTGCCCTCTGAACATCTCTAAGCATCTCTCTCATGAGGTCAGTAAACATCGTCCTCATGTCAGCAGCATTCCCATTATTGGTTCCCCTACCAGCACCTCTAGTATCTCGGCTCATCGTCAATCTGAAAAAGGAAATGATTAACGACTCCATAGTGGTGTTAGTGCAGTACGACTTCATCCTTATACTACTAATAGTATATATATATATAGCTTCTTAAAAACCAAAGTAATCACAAATACGCTCTCTCGTATACGTGTAATATCTCTCCCTGATAACTTCCCTAGGTTAACTACGCAACCTAGAGCTCTGATACCAAGTGTGACGGCCCGCCTCGCACCAGCCTGCATTTCCTCCAGAAGTGCGCTGTACACATGCCCGACTAGCACAAGACGGTCGTCATAAGAAAGGAAAGAAGGGAATGAACTAGTCAAAGAACCTGTAGAATGTCTCACAGCGCATGGAATAAAATATAATAATAATGTACTTGACATAAAACAGGCGAGACAGTGCATAAGCTGATAACTAAAACCAACATCAATCCCAAAGCAGCGGAAATCCAAATACAGCTTATTACAATTTTCCAAATTTACTGTCTCTAAACAAAAGAAAGCTGAAGTAGAAGATACACCAACAATGCCCAAGCAGTGATCTTCAACAACACAGGGAGAATACTAAATACATATATCACGTGGAAGCCTCCTGCTCGTCTCCGGATCATCTACCCGTGCATCACCAGCTAACCTGTCTCTAGTCTGCTCGTGTGAGCACCCAGAGTAATAAGAGGAGACATAAAACTCTGGGTCAGACATAAAGCCTGGTATGAGCGATAAGCATCTAAACAGAATAATAACAGGTATACTAAACCATACCTGAACCTGGACCTGCAACCAAAGAGTTAGTACCACATACCGTACAATACTCCGAGGTGCCATAATAAATAGTGTAAGAATACGGGGGTGGGGTGTGCATGTCAAAATGATAGCAACAAATCATCCATAGCAACCATCCTCACATCTCTCACTCGGTGCGTAAAGCGTACGACATCTACCACTTTGGAACACTAGACAAACTGAGGTAACGACGAATCCCGACTTGTAGAAACCCTGCTGTGACCAAGACAACACTTGGAGTCATGACCAAACATTTCAATGACCCACTTCATTGGTCGTAGCCCTTGGTTCTACCGATGCCATAATGGCCCTGAATCCGCCTTCGTACCTCCTACCATAGTGGTCCAAAACTATAGACGTCGATAACTCCTTAGCACGCGTCCCGCAGCAAAGCCCAACCATGAAGTGAACTCGTTGATTCCCATCTGAACCTTAAGCTCTAACTTCTCATTTGGACTTCCTTTGCATCTCGGGTTTGGTTGAATTGGAGTGGGTCTTCAGAAAAGTTGTCGTGCAGCAGCAGCTCTAGAATTCGGTTCGGTTCGGTAGCGCCGGTTCGGGTCGGTCCTCCATCCTTGCCATCTTTCCTCTGGTTCGGGTCGGTTACTTCACTCCGGGTCGGGTCGGGATCCTCCTCCTCCGGGTCGGGTCGGGGTGCTGTCCTCCTCCAGCTCATGCTCCTTTTCCAATCAGCTCCCTCGTTCCTATCTAATCCGATCCGATCCGATCGCCTCGCCTTACTCTAGTCGTAGCCTTCATCTTGAGCCGATCCGATTTGGCTTCTATTACCCTTCCGATCCGATCCCCTTATCCACTCCAACCCTAAGGAAATGGCCTTCCTTCTTGCCACGTCTTCTATGTGCTAAACTCCGGTTCGGGTTGGATTTCCTTGCCCAGTTCACATGTCCGATCCGAGCCCCCCCATCCGATCCGATCCGAAGCCCTGCACAGCTTTCTGCAACTTTTTCCAGCAACTTGTTTACGCCATTCGACGACGTTTTTGACAAATCTAACTATTCTAATCAATCATAATTCATGTCAAACTGTCATAGCAACATATAACATCAATTGCAACCACCATAACAACAATTCAAATGAACCAAAATGGATCAAAAGTGGTTAAAACCTCACATTTTCCTATAATCCTTCTTAATCATGTTTAAGCATACAATTAGCAAAACACATCGAAATTAACCCAAATTTCTAACAGAGCCTTAAAACATTATTTTAGAATTTTAAGAATTTTTCCAGAATTTATTTACGTATAAATTCGCTAATCTTCACTAATTACCCTTAATTACCGTAATTAGTGCAAAAACTATGCAAATCACTCACCTTGGCCACAAATGAAATTCTCAGAACTGAAACTCCTCTGATTTGGGGCGAATACTGATGTCTAACAGCAGCTCTAACCTTGCTTTGGTGCTTTTTCTCCTTAATTTGGTGTTGCTAAGCCTAATCTTCAATTAGAGAGTGATTTGGGGTGTTTTAGATGTAGGAAGCCATTACTAAGGTCTCAAGGAGGTTTGTGGCGGCTCAAAACTGAAATGAAAGTGATAACCTAACCCTAATCAGTCCTCCTATACCTCTAAACCCGAAATTCCCCTTGGGCCTAGCTGCTAATCACCCGCTTAAGCCCAATTAAGCTGTCTTTCACCATCTGAAACTTGTTTCAGCCATATCTCCCAAACGGTGAGTCCGTTTGGCTAATGTGACCACTCTACGGAAAGAGAAACCATCATTCGAAGCCAATGGAAGTGGTTTCAGGTCAAAATTCCTTTCCAGTCAAAAGTTATGGCCAAAACAGTGCCAACTAGGGGTAAAATGGTCATTTAAAAATCGGGAAAAATCATGAACATGGGAAATGACCCCAATAGTCGTCTCCCAAAGTTACATGACCATACGACTTCGTATGTGAAAGAAATAAATATTCTACGATCCTATGATGCGTAGAATGCGGGTCGTTACAGTCTTACTCACAATTGCACGTTAACCGTTGAATAACGGTTATCGTTATTTGATTCAGTCGGATAATTTGTTTCGCCATAAATTGTAACGAGCTCCGTTTCTCTCTCGGTCAGTCTCATTGTGTTGCTCCCGTCCATACGATCCTAACAGATCTTGTTTCATGGAATTCTGATAACATACGAATAAGTTATCGCATTTACAAATTCAAACACTAATTAATTTAAATTAAACTTAACTAATTTACTTGTTGGGCTTTACCACAAACTTCGGGTCCATTGGAGAAATCAGACCCGCCCTCTATTTATCTTCCTCCCCAACTCCAAAATCATGCCTCTAGGAAAAATCCCGACCGCCAATGCTACACCCTCATCCACCATTTACTCCATAAATCAAATTTGTTTCACCATTCTACTCCTCCTCGGAAATCGCTCCTCCCCATAACCATTTCCTTCAACTCGCACGGTTTCGGCCCTCTCTGACTTCGTGCTGGTCCTCATAATACCTAGGTAAACATCGACATCAATATCCACCAAATCCCATCAGAAAATAGGCGTAAGTGCCATTTGTCTTCACCAATCCAGCTACACCCCTTATATCCTCTAACGATTGCTCAAAACCCGAAGATTTAGCAATCCTAACCCGCTTTATAAAAAATGGAGGCTCTCAAAACAGACGTCGAACTAGAAGAAAGGGGTATCAGGTCAAAGGGGAGTGAAACAGGAATCCAACCATGTATATAGAATGATTTATAGAATTTTTTTGGAATTATTTTGATTTTTTTGGATCTCTCGTTCTTAGATTTCTGAAGAATAAAAGCAACAGCGCATTTGTTTGAGGATGAAATTAGGTTTTAGATTTTTAAGGGTATTATATAGGATATTTTTAAATAATTTAATATTCGATTAAAATATTAAATTATAAGTAAACGCTATTTACATACGTCCTCTAAAATTCCTACGATCACATACGATACCCAAAAATCACGAAACTGGACATGCAGCTACAGTTCGACATTACGGTCACAACGAAACTGGTTTCGTCGAACTTCGACACCGTTTGCTCGCACAGCATATTTTTAACTATCGAAATACTGACTGTTTTTCACTCTAAAAATCAGTACGGCCACACAGTGACTCTAAAAATCACGGAACTTCACATCTAACAATAATTTAACATTGCGGATCCAAAAGAATTAGTTTTGTCAAATTCTGAGGTCGTTTGCAAAACTGGCTATTTTTAACGCGCTGGATGACCCATTTAAATATATAAATATATTTAAATTAAATATAAATAAATTTATATTATCGTATATATTTACCGAGGAATATCATACAGCTCCAGGATAATTATATACTCGCTATGCCGAGTCTAGATTAAATCGCTATTCAATTTTACATTGAAAACCCTTTTATAACGTATATAAAGCGTTACGAACTATAAAGGAATTTCACAGCGACTTTTCTGAAATTTGATTTGGACGTAAATCAAAATCTACACGACGAAATCCCGATTTTCCTCTTCCACTAGAAATATATACTCCACCAGCTCCACATGTTTCTTGTTTCATAGAAATCCGATTTAAAACGAATCCTGTACATTTAGTTAAAGTTCAAATCGCCAAATATCGAACTGCAGCGCCATTTCGAGCTCGATTTTAATTATATTATAATTCCACGTTTCAACTGTGATTTATATAATATATTCGTCAATATAATTCAACTCTAAGCTGAATTGAAATCCTAGGGATGACCCAGTTCACAGAATATTGTGATATTCAAAATTTTTGATTATTTGCTGAATTAAATATATTATTTTATTTATTAGTTTAATTAAATATTCACTATTATTTAATTTAACGACCATTAAATTCTCTAATTCACTATTTAAATAATTAAATAAATTAATTATAATACCTCTGCCAATGCGGGTCATTACAAACATACTTAGCGTACTTAGGGAATGAATTATATCACAATTACCACAATTTCAATTATTAATTACATTGAGTATTATGGGGAATTTAAATGATAAATATACCATTACCAAAACATATAATTTAAATCCACTCACATTGCATTATTGGTAAAATTCCAAATCTTGATCGAGATTTGCTTCCATTTCTTAAGCTATCCAGTCCATCCTTATTGTGCCTAGAATATTTTATTAATCATCCAAAACATGTTCCATTCATTTGGATCTGATTTTATCCTGATTTACAAATAAGGTTATTTTTCAAGTGAACATGTGTTAGCCTGCCTTTAGTCAATGTCGTCCAACAATCAAACATACGAAGGATAAGAATTGGGTCGAATGGGATAGTAGAGCCTCGGGTGGAATGGAATGCAAGGGCATTGGGTCGAATAGGAAAACAGGCTTCGGGTCAAACAGGAAAATAGGCTTTGGGTCGAAGGGGAAGTAGAACTTCGGGTCGAAGGCTCCGGTTCGAATACAACGGGTCGAATAAATTCGACCCGGGCCCGATTTCGACCCCACAAAGAGCAACTACCCACTATCTCCAGTGCTTCCTATTCTGATGGAGCGGATGACACGTGTCCCACAACCAGGGGAATCTTTACCCACATTTTCCACCCAGCTCCGAGTTCCCATGGATGGTCGCCACATGTCCATTCGGCCTGGACAATGTTGTAGCCTATAAATACATGTTTTCACAAACAATTAAAGGGAGTTTGACTTTTTGGGCCATGTGAAGCTTGAACTGACTTAATCGTGGCTGCCAACAACTATAATCTTTAAATATGAGTGATATATATATATATAATTGTAATTCAAAATAATTAACAAAAAGAGTGTTGTATTATAGATTATGACAATCTATTCGTTGTAACTTCAATATTCTAGTATTATTAAGAGATTATGAAGTGAATGTAGGCTCATTAACGCTGAACCACTATAAAAATAGTGTTGTCTTGCTTTTTCATGCTCTTTCAATCATTTTTTCATATTTTAAGCTCTAAACACGACTTTTTGGGTGTTAGTGCCATTTTTTGGTCTAACAACATGCCTATCTTTTTTATTTTAAATCAGAAAATCTCAATTACCTACTATTTAATTTCAGATCTTGAAATAAAACCAAAAGTATAAGAGAAAAGAGAATCTATTTCACAATTTAGGATGATACATTAAAATATGTAAATCTGGCCCTAAATCAATGGATTTGGTTAATTGTGAATTATTCTTAATAGGAATCCAGATCTGAAGAAGAAATAGTTAATAAAAATAAATAAAACTATATTGATTTAAATCAAAAAGAAAAGTACAAACTTTACATATTGTGTTTGTATTCAAAATATATTCACTCACCTTAGTTTCTAAGCCTTTCTCTAGAAATCACCAATTTTTTAGAACCGCCATTGTTTTTATTTATTTTCGCCATTTGAGGTGTAAGGAATTAGGTTAACCTAAGGCTTTATTTATAGTGTTTTTCAGTTATTCCTAACCCTTAGATTACAAATAAATACAATTTATTTGCTCTCTCTCATTTGTTCTTTATGTGTCATATTCCTTATTGCTTTTGACAGGTTAATTAACATCATAATTAAATGTTGTAGCAATATATGTTATCTAAATTCATTATATTAATTACATGGATATATTTAACGTTGGCTATAACGTTCCTTTTGTTGCCAAATATTGCTATAAATTATTCTTCCGTTTATAAGGCATATCCAACATTTCAATTTCAAACTTATGCGCATATATACGCGTATAACTCTTCAAATCTTTATTTGTTAATGGTCACGTAATAATAGTCATTATTAATGCTATCAGTTCATTGATTTCTTCCTTTTTAATATATAGTCAAATTTCAAACGCAGCTATTCTCTTGCCTATTTTTCATCCATTCCACATTAATTACTTTCCGCCCTTAAATTACACTTTAATTTAAATTTTTGTATTTATGTGTATTTATTTACGCACAACTTCATTTCTTTTCAAAATATAAACGACGTTATGTAAATATTTATTTCTTACTCATTTTGATTGATTGCATGTTACTTTTGGATTTCATATTCATATATATATATATATATATATATATATATATATATAGACACACACACGCACACACACATACACATATACATAAATATATACACACACTCACCAATATATAAATTTTTTATATGTACATATATATATATATATTTCTTAGAATATGCATCTCTTTAGCCATCCCTCTAAAATTAAAACATGATGTTTGCGGGACTTGAGCTCCTAACCTCCTCCTTGGGAAGTGCAAGCCTTACCAACTCACCTAACTTAGCTTTTGTTCACAAGGCTAAAAACATTGGTAACCATGGTTCTTGTTTGTGTTCCTTTTTTCCTTCTTTTTCACATTTGTTGTGACGGCCCGCCCCGCACCAGCTGACTATTCCAATGAAATGCATTGTACCGATGTCCAACCACTACGGGACGGTTGTCAAAAGAAAGGAAAAAGGAAGAATTTGAAACTATGAATTATCAAAGTACTTGTAGTATATCTCATAGCGCATGGAACAAAATATAATAATAACATAACTTGATATAAAACAGGCGAGACAGTGCATAAGCTGAAAACTAAACCATCATAGCAATGGAAAATTCAAGATACAGCTCATGATCCAAACCATCATTATTACAACTTTTAAAACTGTCTCTAAAGAAAAATAGGAAGGCAAACTACTAATGTCCAAAGTAGTGACTAGCAACATCACAGGGATAATATATGGGAATAATACGTATAAGGCTCCTGCTCGTCTCCGAATAGCTACTCGTGCATAACCAGCTAACATGTCTCTAGTCTGCTCGTTTAAAAGCACCCAGAGTAATAAGAAGAGACATAAAACTCTGGGTCAGACAAAAGTCTGGTATGAGCGATAAGCAGCAAAATAGAACAATAACAGGTATACATAACCATACTTAAACCTGGACCTACAACCAAAGAGTTTGCACAACAGGATGTACAATACTCTAAGGTGACATTAACACATGGTGTGAAAATAATGGGGAGGGGTGTGCATGTCATGGTGATAGCAAACATCAACCATAGCAATCATCCTCACATCTCTCACTCAGTGCGTAAAGCATACGATATCCACTACTTTGACCATCCAATTCTTTGTTACGATCACTCTGCCCAATGGAGTCATGACAGCTCCACTGCACTAATCCGTAACCACTAATACTTTACTATGTCCACTTTGCCCCTATAGAGTCGTGACAACTTCACAGCACTAGCTCATAGCCCTGCTAAGATCACTTTGCCCCATGGAGTCATAACAACTCCACTGCACTGATCTATTGCCAATATGTGTCTCTCAGTGGTGAGTCAAAGCTATACACGTAGATAACCCCTTTGCACACGTCCCGCAGCAAAGTCCAATCATGAAGTTAACTCGTTGGTTCCCATCTAGATCCTGAGTAACAACTTCCCATTTGGATTACCTTTGCATCTCGGGTTTTGGCCTTCTCCCGGATCGGTTCGGATGTGTGTAGTACCCCAGTCATCGCCGGTTCGATTCGGTCCTCTTATTCAGTTCGTGGTGCCTCCTCCATAGCATCAGGTTGGTTCTACTCGTGGCCCCTATCTCCAGTTCGGATCGGGCTTCTTCACTTGAGCGGTCGGGGCGTGAGCTCCTTCTCTCGAGCGGGTCGGAGAACTTCATGTGTAGGCGGATCGTGGCATACTCTAGACGAGCGGTTCGTAGGACATGGAGCACGATCCGATCAGGGTGTTTCATAAGCAGATCAATTCAGTTCGGGGCAAACACGATCAATTCAGTTCGGGGTAGGGCGATCTGATCCGGTCCCATTTCCTACACAATTTCCTACACCTTCCAACGACTATTTCACGCCATATGACGGCGTTTTCGACCATTCTAACTTTGCTTAGCAATCATAAAGCATTCCAAACAATGATAGCAACATGTATAATCAACCATAAACACCAAAACAGCAATTTAACATGTTTATATGGCTCGAACATACCCCAAACCCATGTTTTTCCCTTAAATATGTTTCACCATAACTAATGATAGGACTAGCAAAACATATCCAAATTAACTCAAATTTTTATTAGATCTCTAAAATAATATTTTTTAATTTTACAAATTTTTTCAGATTTTTCTGAGCCATAATTTCGCTATTTATCACTAATCACCACTAATTAGCTATAATTAATGAAAAACGATGCAAATCACTCACCTTACCACAAATAAAACTTTAAATCTGAAACTCTGCTGTTTTGGGGTTCCTATGCAATACAGCAGCTCCAACTCTGATTTGGTGTTGATTTGCCTTGATTTGATGTAGATCTTTTAAATTAGTGATTAGAAGGTGATTTAGGAGTGATTTAGAGGATGGAGGCCATTACTAGGGTTTCAAGGATGAAAGGTGGCGGCTGAAAAATGAAAAAAACTGAATTCTCTAACCCTATCAGCCCTCTCATAAGCCTAACCCTGAAATGGGTTATGGGCCTAGCTGCTAATCACCTTAATTAGGTCCGGTTAAGTGTTTTTCACCTTCCAAACCTTGTTTCAGCCATTTCTCCCAAACGGTAAGTCCATTTGATCAATGTGACCACTCTACGGAAAGCCAAACCATCATCCGAATCTAATGGAAGTGGTTTCAGGTCAAAACTCTTCACCAATCAAAAGTTATGTGGAAAACAAGATTCGCTAGGGGCAAAATGGTCATTTAAAAATCGGAAAAAATAGTAAACATTGGATATGACCCCAATAGTCGTTCCCCAAAGTTACACGGCCATATGACTTAGTATGTGAATGAAATAAATATTCTACGATCCTCTGATGCGTAGAATGCAGGTCGTTACATTCTCCCCCCTTAAGAAATTTCACCCCCAAAATTCCTTAACCAAAACATACAATGGGTCCTACATGATTATCGGCTATTTACAAACAATCAAACACACATGATAACACAATAAGTCTATCCTAGCATGCGGAATAACTAATTCGCAATTTAAAATCTTACCAGGCAAAGAGTTCTGGATACGACTTCCTTATGCTCTCCTCTGTTTCCCAAGTACAGTCATTTTCATTCTCGCCCCATTGAACCTTGACCAGTTTTACCTCCTTCCTTCGAAGCTGCTTCGTGTCGTACTCGACAATACGGATCGGCCTACGGTTCCCAACCACTTCGGGTTCTACTTCGATGTCATCCAACTAATCCAGTGAAATTGTCATATCGGGGTCGTGCACGAACTTCCATAATTGGGAAACATGAAATATGCTGTGAACTCCCGCCATCTTGTCAGGTAATTCAACTTTATATGCTAAATTCCCAACTTGTTCGAGAACTGGGAATGGACCAACAAATCTTGGTGCTAACTTGCCTCTCCTACCAAGAGAACTGGGAATGGACCAACAAATCTTGGTGCTAACTTGCCTCTCCTACCAAATCGAATCATTCTCTTTAACGGAGAAACCTTGACAAACACCAAGTCGCCAACGGAGAATTTCAATTCTCTTCATCTCTTATCAGCATAACCCTTCAGCCTATCTTGGGCAGCCTTCATTTGCTATTGAATAACGTTGATCTTGTCTGACGTTTCCCTTATTACATCCGGTCCAAGCACAAACTTCTCACCAGTTTCTAGCCAACACGATGGTGAGTTGCATGATCTTCCGTACAAAGCTTCAAATGGAGCCATACCAATACTGGACTGATAACTATTGTTATATGCAAACTCAACCAGATGCAAATGGTCATCCCATGATCTACCAAAATCCAATATACAAGCTCTCAAGAGATCATCCAATATACGATTCAACCTTCAGTCTAACCGTCGGTTTGAGGATGGTACGCGGTACTGAGATGTAATTCTGACCCTAAAGCCTCTTGCAAGCCCTTCCAAAATCCACTAGTAAACAACGGATCTCGGTCGCTCACAATGTCTTTGGGTATTCCATGAAATCTCACTACCCACTTCATATATAGTTCCACTAACTTAGCTGCCATTCTATTTGACTTGACAGGTATAAACCTTGCACTCTTGGTCAATCGGTCCACAATCACCTAAATACTATCATGGCCCGATCTAGTCCTTGGTAACCTATCAATGAAATCCATTGAGACTTGTTCCCATTTCCATTTTGGAATTTCTAATGGTTGCAACAAACCACTAGGCTTCTTTTGCTCGGATTTAACTAGCTGGAAATTCATGCATTTGGATATAAACTTCCCAACGTCTATTTTCATCCCTTCCCAGTAGTAGGTCTGCTTTATGTGTCGATACATTTTGTTACCACCAGGATGTATAGTCAGTTTCGAGTGATGACATTCTCTAAGCACTTCATCTCTCAATCCATTGACATTGGGTACAACTAGTCTCCCGTTCTTTCTAAGACAACCATCGCGAGCAGGCGCATAATTTTTCATCTCCTCGTCGATTCCCATTTCTAACTTGGAGATGATTTCTAATAGACTAGTATCATCCCTCTGACTGGAACCAATCCGCTCAATCAAAGTGGGTCTGTCTGTCAAACGTGCTAACATCTATGGATCTAATTCACACTTTGGTCTGAAATCATACCCTGCAATATACTCCAGTTGCTTCCACTCAAGAAACATAGCCCCTAAACCGGCATGTCTTCTACTCAATGCATCATCTACTGCATTGCCCTTTCCTAGTGTATATGCGATATCGAAATTATAGGAAGACAAGAATTCTAACCATCTCTACTAGCGGAGATTTAAATCCTTCTGAGAGAAAAGGTACTTTAACAACTTATGATCGGTAAACAACTCAAATCTTTCTCCCAAGAGATAATGTCTCCACATCTTCAACGCGAACATAATCACTGCCAATTCCAAATCATGGGTAGGATATCTTTTCTCATGCGGTTTCAGTTGCCGACTAGTGTACGCTACTACCCTACCTCCTTGCATCAATACAATACCTAGTCCGGTACCACATGCATACATGTATACTGTCATCTCTTCATTCCCTTGAGGAATGACTAACACTAGTGCATGCGTCAACTTTTCCATTAGACTCTTGAATGCATTTTCACACCTTTCGTCCTAAACGAAAGCTTGATTCTTCTTGGTCAACTGAGTTAATGGTGCCGCTATCTTGGAGAAGTCTTGGATAAACTTACGATAATATCTAGCTAATCCCAAGAAACTTCTTACGTCTATTGCATTCTTGGACGTAGACCAATCTTGTACCGTAGCCACCTTCGCAGGAATCACGGCAATACCATTCTCTGAAAGAACATGGCCCAAGAATCTAACTTCCCTCCTCCAGAAGTGACACTTAGAAAACTTTGCTTTCAATTGGTATTTTCTCAACACCTCCTTCACTACTCTCAAATGTTCCTTATGTTCTTCCTCTGTCCTCGAGTAAACCAAGATATCGTCCACGGACACAAGAATAAACTTATTCAATTGATCCCTGAACGCCCTATTCATAAGATCCACAAATTATGCTGGTGCATTGGTCAACCCGAATGGCATGACCAACCACTTATAGAATATAGACGACGTCCGAAAGGCCGTTTTAGGAATACTCTCAGCTGCTACTCGGAGCTGATGAAATCCTGTTGCGAGGTCTAACTGGGAGAACACTCTTGCTCCTTCCAGTTGATCAAACAAATCATCTATCTGTGGAAGAGGATACTTATTTTTCCTAGTCACTTTATTCAACTTGAGATAGTCCACACATAAACGAAGGGAACCATCTGCCTTGGTAGCAAATATAACTGGTGCTCCCCAGTCGGAAACACTTCTTTTGAAAAATCCCTTCATCAAAAGATCGCTTACTTGCACCCTGAGCTCTCGCTGCTCCCTTGGTGCCATACGACGAAGTGGCATCACTATAGGTCTGGCATTTCACTAAATCAATACGGAACTCAATCTCTCGGTGTGGTGGAAGTCCGGTCACTTCCTCGAAGAAATCCGGATATTAGCCAACAATGGGAACCCCTGATAACTTGTCCTACGGAAAGTTGAGGGAATTTAGAAAACTAGTCATTACCTTGTCACTAGGTAGGCCACCAAACACTACCCTCCGCCCATCATCCGCCCTAATAGTCACCGAAAATCCCTCACAGTCTACCACCACCCCATATCTTTGGAGCCAATCGACTCCCAAAATAATGCCAAACTCAGTAAAGCCCAAAACAAAGCAATCATAAGCAAACATGCATCCATGACTCGATAAGACCAAATTTCAACAAATTATGTTAAGGCTAGTCGAATCACCAATCGGGTTCATCACAACTAAAGGTCTATCAACTATCTCGGGTTCCAATCCCAACCTATCTACCAGGTCACTAGATTGAAGGAACAGGAAGCCCCAGTATCAAACAGTACTCGAACAGGAACATCATAAACAAAAAGCATACCTTAAATGACGCATTCTTTTCTTTCTCCGCCGCAGCTGGGGCCTTCGACGTATAAGGAACAACATTAATAGCATATGCTTTCACAATCTGCTTCTCTTTAGGGGGTTGCAGACATTTATCCCTATGATGTCCCACTTGGCCACAGTTGAAGCACTTCCTATCCACTAGCTTTGCTCGACATTCTTTGGCATAGTGGGCCTTCTTGCCACAACTAAAGCACTAAACATCTTTCTTATCTTTATTTTTATGATCATCCTTGGTCTGATTCTAATTCTGCTTCCTTTTATTCTGAAAATTATTCTTGCCTCCATCGCTTGCTTGCGGTTTTGGCTCCCCTGTAGAAACAACAGCCACCTTAGTCTTGGTCTTAGGATAAAGGCTCTCTGATCTCTATGCTTTCCCAACAATCGATTCAAAAGTCTCATCAATATGGTACCCCAAGTACTGATCTAAGCCTGTTATGAACTTCTCATTCTTCTTCTCGGGAGTGTCAATGAGGGATAATCCATACTTCGATCAAGTATCGAACTCAGCAATATATTCCGAGACTGCCCTACGATTCTGCTTAAGCTCCAAGAACTACCTAAACAGTTCTGATTTCTGAGCAGCTGGGATAAACTTATCACTGAATCGGGCCTTAAACGGATCCTAAGTAACTTGATCCTTAGGGGTAGCTGCTTTAATAGCATTCCACCAATTCATAAACAGTCCTTGCAGTTGACGGAATACTAGCTTCCTCTTTATCGCGTTTTCAATTTCGAAGTCCTCGAAGATGCGCTCATAACTATCGAGCCAATCCTAAACTATTGTAGCCGATTCGTTTCGTGGAACGGCTTCCCACAAAGACTAGTGTAGTCCTTATAGAGCTTGGCGAAATCAGCCCTAAGCGCCTGCACCGCTGCACCACCACCATTTGCAACATTAGGAGCTGCCCTCTGAAATCCCTAAGCATCTCTCTTATGAAGTCAGTGAACATCATCCTCATATTAGGAGCATTTCTATTATTGGCTCCTGAACTAGTATTCCTCGTATATTGACTCATCGTTCAATCTGTAAGGAGAAAACGATTAACCATTTCTTCAGTGGTGCCGTTGCAGTGCGATTCCATCCTTAGATATACTAATAGTGTGTGTATATATATAGATTTTAAAAACCAAAATACTACAAATACGTGCTCTCGTATACATACTATCTCTCCCTCGTGTCTTTCGCTAGGTTAACTACGCAACCTAGAGCTCTGATACCAAGCGTGATGGCCCGCCCCACACCATCCGACATTTCCAATGAAACGTGCAGTACCGATGTCCAACCAGTATGGGACGGTTGTCAAAAGAAAGGAAAAAGGAAGAATTTGAAACTATGAATTATCGAAGTACCTGTAGTATATCTCACAATGCATGGAACAAAATACAATAATAATGTAACTTGATATAAAACAAGCGAGACAGTGCATAAGCTGAAAACTAAACCATCATAGTAGCGGAAAATTAAAAATATAGCTTATAATCCAAACAATCATTACAACTTTTAAAACTGTCTCTAAAGAAAAATAGGAAGGCATACTACTAACGCCAAAAGTAGTGACCAGCAACAACACAGGGAGAATATAAGGGAATAATATGTACAAGCCTTCTGCTCGTCTCCGAACAGCTATTCGTGCATAACCAGCTAAACTGTCTCTAGTCTGCTCGTTTAAGAGCACCCAGAGTAATAAGAAGAGACATAAAACTCTGGGTCAAACAAAAGTCTGGTATGAGCGATAAGCAGAAAAACAGAACAATAACAGGTATACATAACCATACCTAAACCTGGACCTGCAAACAAAGAGTTAGCATAATAGGATATACAATACTCTAAGGTGACACTAACACATGGTGTGAAAATAATGAGGAGGGGGTGTGCATGTCATGGTGATTGGAAACATCAAACATAGCAATCATCCTCACATCTCTCACTCAGTGCGTAAAACATACGATATCCACCACTTTTACCACCCAATTCTTTGTTACGATCACTTTGCCCCATGGAGTCATGATGGCTCCACTGCACTGATCCGTAATTACTAATACTTTGCTATGTCCACTCTGCCCTATAGAGTCATGACAACTCCACTGCGCTAGCTCATAGCCTTGCTACGATCACTCTGCCCTATGGAGTCATAACAACTCCACTACACTGATCCATAGCCAATATCCGTCTCTCAGTGGTGAGTCAAAGATATAGACGTCAATAACCCCTTTGCACACGTCCCGCAGCAAAGTCCAATCATGAAGTTAGCTCGTTGGTTCCCATCTGGATCCTGAGTAACAACTTCCCATTTGGACTACCTTTGCATCTCGAGTTTTGGCCTTCTCCCGGATCGGTTCGGATGTGTGTAGTACCCCAGTCATCGCCAGTTCCGTTCAGTCCTCTTATTTGGTTTGTGGTGCCTCATCCATAGCATCAGGTTGGTTCTGCTCGTGGCCCCTATCTCCGGTTCGGATCGGGCTTCTCCACTTGAGCGGTTCGGGTCGTGAGCTCCTTCTCTCGAGCGGGTCGGAGAACTTCATGTGTAGGCGGATCGTGGCATACTCTAGACGAGCGGTTCGTAGGACATGGAGCACGATCCGATCGGGGTGTTTCATAAGCAGATCGATTCGGTTTGGGGCAAACACGATCAATTCGGTTCGAGGTAGGCGATCTGATCCGGTCCCATTTCCTACACAATTTCCTACAACCTTCCAACGACTATTTCACGCCATATGACGGCATTTTCGACCATTCTAACTTTGCTAAGTAATCATAAAGCATTCCAAACAATAATAGCAACATGTATAATCAACCATAAACACCAAAACAGCAATTTAACATGTTTATATGGATCGAACATACCCCAAACCCATGTTTTTCCCTTAAATATGTTTAACCATAACTAATGATAGGATTAGCAAAACATATCCAAATTAACTCAAATTTTTATTAGAGCCCTAAAATAATATTTTAGAATTTTACAAAATTTTCCAGATTTTTCTGAGCCATAATATCGCTAATTATCACTAATCACCCCTAATTAGTGAAAAACAATGCAAATCACTCTCCTTAGCCACAAGTAAAACTTTAAATATGAAACTCTGCTGTTTTGGGGCGTTTTCCTATGCAACACAGCAGCTCCAACTTTGATTTGGCCTTGATTTAATGTAGATCTTCTAAATTAGTGATTAGAAGGTGATTTGGGAGTGATTTAGAGGATGAAGGCCATTACTAGGGTTTCAAGGGTGAAAGGTGGTGGCTGAAAAATGAAAAAAACTGAATTCACTAACCCTATCAGCCCTCTCATAAGCCTAATCCCGAAATGGGTTATGGGCCAAGCTGCTAATCACTATAATTAGGCCCGGTTAAGCTGTTTTTCACCTTCCAAACCTTGTTTCAGCCATATCTCCCAAACGATAAGTCCGTTTGATAAACGTGACCACTCTACGAAAAGCTAAACAATCATCTAAATCCAATGGAAGTGGTTTTAGGTCAAAACTCCTTACCAATCAAAAGTTATGGGCAAAATAAGATTCGCTAGGGGCAAAATGGTCATTTAAAAATCGGCAAAAATCGTGAACATCGGAAATTACCCCAGTAGTCGTTCCCAAAGTTACACGACCATACGAGTTCGTATGTGAATGAAATAAATATTCTACGATCCTCTGATATGATCCTCTGATGCGTAGAATGCGGGTTATTACATTTGCTCTAAAATTTTATTTAAAGATATCTTCTTCATTTTGAATCCGCTTTCTGCAAACCATAGGTCTAAATTGATCAGAAAATCGCCACGGATGCAATGAAGCTATTTCCGTGCCTAAATTCTGAAAACTTTACAAACTTATATTTTATTGTTTAATTCAAAATGCGGAGTGTTACAAAATATATTTCTATAAAATAATTTGGACAATTATTTATAAAATATATATAATAGTTACATGTTTTAAAAAAAATAGTTATGAGATGTTTAATAGTTAAATTATATATATAGTTATAAAATAATAAAATAATCTAAATTAGCTTTTGTATAAAACAATACTAGTTTTAAAAATCTGGTTTTAAATAGTAATCTAACTGGAACCACATATCCATATATTCAATCTTAATTTGTAATCAATTCAGTTATCAAAACTTCACTTCAAATTACTTCAAACTTAACAGTATATTCTAATCCTAATACATTACAAATCTTATTCAAGTTGGGTTCAAATTTATTACTTTAATCAAATTTTCAAATTTTACTTTATAACTCATTTCTTTCATTTCACGACTATTAAATTTTAGATTTCAAATTTAATCAATTATATTTAGATTCAAACCATTCATTTACATAATAAATTAGTGTCCACTTGATTTATTAAGTTTCGTTATTGTTACTACAAGAATTCGTACTGGGGACACCGAACCCAAAACAGGGTGATGGGGTATCATAATAGAGTTGACACCAGAATATAAGCTTGAAAAGTTTTCGATCGATACCAAAGAATGAGAGAGTAAAGGTGGTGCTGGTATCGGTAGAGAAATCTATGAGAAGAACAATGCCGACACCAAAATAAAGAGGATAGGAGTAGAACTGCACCAAGAAGTTGAGACATAACAAGCATAGCCGAGACTAATAGCTTGGAATAATTACAACAGAACTGATACCAAGGATATAAAGGGTACCATTAAAGACAACACCAGAAGCATGACTTTGTAAAGTATGCTATCGGCACCAACATAGGAGAACAAATAGCTTGGTGCCGATACAAAGAAAAGCAGGCAATAAAGGCACGTTGTCGACACCAACATGCAATGAGCAATTAGCTTGGTTTTGACACCAAAGAATGAAGGAAAATGCATAAATCCGATACCAAGATAAGGAAAGTAGCAAGTGTACAAGACGATACTTGTAACACCCCGGATTTTTGAATAATCAAATTAACTAAATTAAAGAATAATTAATCTCAGACATGAGAATTAAGGGAATGGGGTTGCGCCATTGTGTTCGTCTCGGAATTCTGGTTGAAATAGAGTCCGAGTTTGTGGGAAACAGTTATCGGATGAAGGAGTTATAGACGAACGAAGTTTGGGGGTTGAAGAAAAAAAAATTGAACTGGCGCACTTGGGAAGTGCGCAAGTACAAATTTGCACTGGTGCCCCTGCCAAATGCGCCCAGGCCGAGGCAGCAGGCCTGCACAACTTTTTGGTTCAAGCTGACCCATGTTGATGAGTCCTTTCTGACTCCTTGCTGAGTCATTAGGGCTGAGGTGTCACCCTATTCCGATTGAATGGTTTTGATTAACCCTAAGATCATCTGACGGCTTAATTTAATTCAAAACTCTATAAAAAGACCCATAGACTCAAACCCTAAATCAGAATTAAAACTAAAACTATGGCCGTCATGCTGTCATCTTGAACCCAAGAGTAGCCGCCACCAATTAGAGAGGAAGAACAACAAATCAAATCAGTTCTATTCAACCCTAACAATGAATCTTCTTCAAAGGAAAGCTAATTCAACTTTAGAAATCAGAATTCAGAACTCAAGACTGCCTTTGAGTTGTGAGTTCTACAATTTTAATAAAATAATTAGTAATTTAATTGGATTAAGTTATGATGCGGATTGTATGGATGTGATGTGAATTAATGATCACATATTGTAATTATGTTGTAGAATTGTGTTGAAATCTCTATGATGTTATGTTGTGATGCTATCATTTATGATGTAAAGTTATGTTGCTATCATCTATGTTGTAATTTTATATATAATCAAATCATCATGTTTCATATGCTAGTTTGGTGATGTTGATTCATATGATAAATCATATGTATGCAAGTCTAGATTTTTAATTAAACATGAATCATATACAAGTTGGGTAAAATTATATGTGACCTTACATGGTTATGGCATCTAGTTTATGTGAAAATTTGATTAAAGTTAGGCTATGACATGTGTGAGTTATATGATAGATTCTATATGATAATTTACATGTTAGATGCAAGTTTACACCATTGTTATGATGTATAAATCACATATGCAAGTTTATATAAATATATGAGTTTGGGATATGAATCATGTTATGCAAGTTTTGGGTTATTGCCTATGCAAGTTTACACCTTTAGATGTAGATCTATGACATACATGATTTATGCAAGTTCACACCTTTAGATTTGGATCCATGACATATGTTGTTTATGCAAGTTGTAACTTTGGCCTACGCAAGTTTTAGATGTAGAACATCATTCACATATGCAAGTTCATCCCTATGTTTAGATCTATGTTTTAATTATGTGTATATTGTGAAGTTTTCTCTTTATTCCATGAGTTAGACTATTCAAGTCTAACGCATATTTTACATTAAACGAGCAAACGTACAACGTGGGGGTAAATGGGATAATATTAAAAGATTTAATTGGCATAAATGCCTTAAAAGGTATAAAATAAGTTGTGGTGAAAATTGGTATGATTTTACATACCATAAATGGATGAACATAATTGAGTCAATTATGGACATCGTTAAATTTGGAATTGATTGCTAATTTGAATAGGGAAAGTAATTCAAATTGGGGGATGATTAATTAGGAGTAATTAATCGTCTAAGACACGAGGTTAGGCTCTTTTGTGGTGTAAGACTGCCTGGACCCGCCCAACAAATCCAGCTGCCACAAATGCCAGTCTAATATGAGAGGTCTTAGACATAAATTAAATACGTAACCATTGTAAAGACACGAGGTTAGGCTCTTTTGTGGTGTAAGACTGCCCGGACCTGCCCGACAAATCCAGCTGCCATAAATGCCAGTCTAATGTGAGAGGTCTTTATAAGGTTACAGTCTTAATGAATTAAGAAACACTTAACCCAATAAACATGTAGTGGGACATGAGGGGGTTAAGTGGGTACCTTAGGTGGAATGTGGAATCTAGTGGGTGCCTTGGGTGGCATTTGGAAATACGATTAGAAACACTTAACCAAAATTGAAACATGTAATTGAAACATGAATAAGAAGTGGGTTAAGTGGGATGCACTAGAGGGGACCAAGCTTAGGTGGATAGCTTGTGTCAAGTAATGGAGCCCTTTTCAACCAGTAACCCATACGTATCTTTGTGGACTCGACCGAAGTCGAGGACGGGACACGCATACTGGGCTTGACTGTAAGAGGCCAAAACGGGTTAGCAGTGGCAACGCAAGTCCAACGGGTTCATATGCGTGTGTGGGCCCGGGCTGGTAGGTAAGACGTTGTTGCATCATGTAGGTATAAGCCGTGCAGTGTTGGTTGTATCGGGTTACCACTTTGGGGAGTGATACACCCCACTGTGGGGCCAGCACGGGTATCTACGAGTTAGGGAGCCGATCGCTTGGGGGTAGTGGGTACACCTAGTGGAGATAGGGGTAGGCGGCACCTATGAAGGCGGCTAAGGGTGCACGAAACTACTAATATCATTATTAAGTTTGTAGGCGGGATCAACCTTAGGGTGACTAGTGGTGGTGCAGTATAGCAATTATCCTATAGTGTTGGTGTAGTTTAGTAATTATCTTATAGTGGTTTAGGGGCGCTTTAATGATATCGTTGTTCATCTTGTTTCCTTATTTACTCTGCCATACTCAATGGTTCATGGTCATTTCCTTATTTTCCAACTTATGCCTTAGCCTAGTTACTTTGTTAATTATATTGTTAAAATTATCGCACTCGCTAGACTTTATGTCTGACCCCCTTTGTTTCCTCCTCTTTCTTTCTCCCCCCCCCCCCCCCAGGTACTCAGGTTGGAACTAGCACCAGTGGAGCTTGATTTTGGACAGATGTTTCTCTGCTTTTAGAAGATTACTTGGATCGCTGAAGTAAAGTTCAGCTTCTCTTTTATTTATGGCTATTTTGTACTGGGGATTATGTCTTTCAGTTTATGTACTTTTGGTAGTCAAGATGGATATTATGTACGTTGACTCTGGTTTTTGATGAATTAAGCAAACATATGTGTTTTCCGCTGCAATGAAATAAAGTTTTAAATCTTTGAGTACTATTTATATCTGTCTTGTTGTTAATTTTCTATTCTATACTTACTTAAAACGCTCCATAGAAGTTAATGCATTCCCTTTGTGAGTGACATTAATGGATGTGGGGTGTTACAATACTGTAGTCATGAAGGCAGAGACACGAAACCGAAACCCCAAAGGCAGAAGCATGGAATTGATATTCAAAGAGAAAACACCAAATACCGAAAGCTTGTGTCATTAGAGGCGAAATTAAACACAAAGAACGGGAAGAAATTAAATCGGCATCAGATACATAAGTTGGAAGTATGAGATCGAAACCAAATTCATAAAGGAAGTGAAGGGTCGGTAGCGAATATGTTGGAGAAAAAGAGAGCTATCGACACTAACAAGCTTGATGTCAATACCACTGCACAAATGAGACACCCATAAGTACAAGTGGTAAGGGATTGAAGCCGGTACCGAAGCCAAAAATCACTGAAATGGGTCAACACCAAGAGATTGCTACAAAATGGGTATGAATCCTTTATAAATAAGTCCCTATGGGTCACATTTTACGGGGTCTTTTCTCATTCCAATATCTTATACTCTACTCTTAGATACTAACCCATAATTTAGAAATCGAATTGGGGATTTCTCTTGTAATCTTCTATGTACTTCATTAATTGATCAATGAAGGAAATACTTAACACCTACTATTAACTACACTTTAATTTTGACTACTAACTTGAATTTAAGTCCTTAAATCGGGAAAGATTGTTGATCAATCCCCAGTGAACATTTAGCTTCAACTAGCAACAACTTTTGAAGCCCTTATCCCAACATAACTTTGTCTCACTAAGTATTGTAAGCATGATACTCGCCTCTTGAATGAAGAGTAACTATTCTTCATACTTGGGACATTGATATCCAGGAAATGATTAATTAAGTCGAGCTTGGAAGGATTAGATTACCCCTAAAATCCACAACTATAACCTTATATTTAGGTGTTGACGATTTTTATCATTAACATTTTGGTGCTAGAAGGAGGGCTTGAACCTCTGATTCTTTAAATAACCTACCACCTGTTGGTTTGACATTGAAGAGCTAAACCATGGATAAAAGGTCTCAACAAGGGTCTTTTGAACCTCGAATTACAACTTCATACACCATTAATCCAAGAGTTATCGAAGAATAATGGCTAAGAATGAAAACTTTGTAAACCATGAATGAGAAAAAGGAAGTAGAACGGTATAACCCTAATCGTTGGGCATCAACCTTTTACATATAGGACCAACCGCCGTCTTTGCTTTAAGTAACACTACATCAAAGGAATATAGCTTATTCTCTCACATGAAAGAAACGATCCAAGCATAAGCTAAGAGAACTATATTCAAGCAAGAAATAATGATGGATTTCAACCGCTTTACTTCGAAATGGTCTAAGAAAATTTCACTTCAGCCTCAAGATATATTTGAAAGAAGAGTTGAAGATAAGGATGAATCAACGAAGCTGAGTAACAAAGGGCTAAGTTTCGACGTCGAAAGCGAATCTTTGAGTCAAGACTATCTAAGGAATGTGACCTTACCACATCTATTGAGAATATCTACTTCCTAACCAAATATGAGCTTAACTTTTGGTCATCATTAAAGAAGAACTCAAATATGAAAGGAAATTAGGAGGGCCATACTGCCACTACCATATGATGAACGGGCATGAAACCAACCACTTCAGGGTTCTTGAAGGAACGATTATCAAGTTACTTAATCAAGATCGATTATACACATTTGTGAAAAGACTTAACAAGCTCTAACAAAGGATTCCTTAAAGAAAAAATGTCTACACGGTCGCGAATATGAGAAACTCCTGTATGTTTGGAACAACCCGAAATAGGTAAAGCTACCTACAACGGTAGAAAACCCTTATCCATGCCATGATGGCCAGGGCAAGGCACCTCTTTGAGGGAGGTGGTGTGTAAGCCTATATCTGCGCCCAAACCATAAAGGGCCTGGTTAAAGCATCAAAAGAGTATGCCTTTGTCTGCGCTAGTAATGGTCTGCCTAGAGCATCTAAACAATTAAAGCACGCCCTGCCCTGCTTCGACTAAGCACATCCTGCCTCTACTCTAAAGATGAGCATGCCCTACCTCTGCTTATGTATCATTCCGTAGAAGGGAACAAAAGCTCAAAGGGAGCACTTAGAAGCATGCCCTGCCTCTGCTCTAAAGATGGGCACACTCTGCCTCTACTTCGACCAAGCACGTCATGCCTCTTCTCTAAGAATGAGAAAGCTCCACCTCTGCTTATGTCTCGTCCCTCAGAAGGGAATGAAAGCTCAAAAGGAGCACTTAAAGAACACCCTACATCTACTTCAAGAACAAGCCATAAATGGGCATTAGAACTTAAATAACCGAATATGGGTTTCGGGTCTTCTATTCTATTATTTCCAAAAGTGGATTTTTGGTATTCCATTGTAAATACTTGAATCTAAGTTTCGGGATTTCTATTATTTCCAGAAGTGGATTTATGGTCTTCTATTATAAAAACGCGAATCTGGGTTTTGAGATTTCTATTATTTCCAAAAGTGGATTTCTGGCCTTCTATTCTCAAATCCCAAGCCTGGCCAGTTTCGAGATTTCTATAATTTCCAGAAGTGAATTTTTGGTCTTCTATTATGAATACTCAAATCTGAGTTTTAGGATTTCTATTATTTCTAAAAGTGCATCTTTGGTCTTCTATTATAAATACACGAGTCTGGGTTTCGAGATTTCTATTATTTCCAGAAGTGGATTTTTTTCTACCATAAAAACCCGAATTTGGGTTTTGGGATTTCTACTCTTTCCAGAAGTGGATTTCTGGTCTTCTATTAAAAATCCGAATCTGAGTTTTGGGATTTCTATTGTTTCCAGATTTTTGGTCTTCTATTGCAAATAACCGAATCTGGGTTTTGGTTATTTTATCTATGTTTTCGAAAGTGGATTTCTGGTCTTTTATTGCAAATACCCGAATCTAGGTTCTAGGTCTTCTATTTATGTTCCAGAGGTGGATTTCTAGTCTTCTATTATGAATGCCCAAGTATGGATTACAGGACTTCTATCTATGCTTCCCAAAGAGGATTTCTGTTTTAACGCCTGAATCTGGGTTTCGAGACAATAATTCTTATTTTTTAAAAAATGTGTTTTTAGAATTCTATTAAACAAACTCAAGTCAGACCTTTGGTTTCCCCATATTTCCAGATGTATATTCTGGACTTATAATACTTTTAGAAATGGATTCTTATATTTTCATTTTTCAAACACCTGAATCTAGATTATGGATTTTCAATTCTCATTTCTAGAAGAGGGTTGAAGAGGGTTTCTGGACTTTTATTGTCATGCCCAAGTATGGAATTCAATCCTATTATCTTGTTTCCGAAAAGAGGATTTTTAAATCAATACTCGGTTTAGTATTTCGGGTCTTCTACTTGAAACCTTGTAACGATGGTTATGATTTCTCAACACCTCACATAGGGAGGTTTTCTAAACTTATATATGCAAAATTGCTATTCATTATTCTAGCAAAATATAAAATATGAATTGACATATTATTCAATTGCTGGTTTCATCTATTACTTGGTTTCGATTCAGATGGTGTCTCACATAAGATGAGCCAATCATTGTATACATCCTCCTCTAAGCAAAAAGACTAACACAAAAACATTATATGTTGAATTTTATGCAAAAAATGCAAAAGAAATTCTGAATGCAGGTATTAGAAAAAAAGATAAAAGCCATGCACTACACAATGTATATGCAAACCACATGTTTATTCACTAAAACATGCTACAGAGTGGCTACATCAAGAAAATGCACAATAATGTAATATTTGCACAAGAATTCAAATGCTTCGATGATAACGGAAACATGATTATAAGTTATTCGAATAAACCCCGCGACAAGAAACCAATTTCTTAACCTTGCTTGAAGAATTAGTGTAACAACCCGGAAAATGCGAGCCAGTTTGAAAATTTTATTTTGGCAATTTTAGCTAAATTTGAATATTTAAAATAGATTATTTTAAATAATATCGACGAAAGAATTTATTTTGAATAGAATTCGACGTATATATTTATATACGTCGTCGTTAGGATATAAATATTTATTTTAAATTATAAAAGGAATTGAAAATGGAGTGGTAGTTCGATAATTCGATTTCAAAATTCGAATGAATATACCGGGTGCAAAATAAACCGGATTTTAGTGAAACCAAAAATATTAGAATCTAATTGATGGTATCTTTCCAACGAATCCGAAAAATTGAAATTTCATAGCGAGGATAAAAAGTTATGCCCAGTTGAAATTTCAGAATAGTCGCTATGGAATTTCGGCCCTTAGAAAATAGCCATTTTGCAAACGACCTCAGATTTCAACGAAACCACTTTTGTTGGATCCGTGATGTCAAGTTATTGCTAGGTTTCAAATTTCAAAAAATTTCGAATCAATATGTGAGCGTGGCAAGGGAAAACCCATTTGACCAGTTTAAGTTGATTATAATCGACTGGAAAATGGCCATTTTTCAAACGGTCTCAGAATTCGACGAAATAAGTTTTGTTAGGACCGTATCATCAATACGAAGCTAGAAACTATTTTTCTGGAATTTTTCGAATTAGTATGTGACCCCGGTAAATTGAAATGTGCGTTTAAATTATATATATAAAGATTTATATTTTAAATTCAATGGAAACTAATCGTAACGGTCGAATTAGCTTGTGAAACATATCCCATTGTGTTCGGAATAGGGGTAATTAGCTATGAACGATAGTCGGAGGGCTCGATTTTGAGTTCAAACGTAAAGGTTGCTTTTTATGGAAAAAATAAAATAAAATAATATAAAATATAATAAATATTTGGCCCCCCTTTTTATCTCTCTCCCTTACCCTTTGACCAGATCGATACCAAATAAAAAAAAAGCGATCGTCGTCGCAGGATAGGCCACCGCGCCACCTTGTGGAGCGCCGCCTCCGCCTCAGGCCGACCGCACCCTCCCCTTTTTCATCGCCTCCTCCTTCCAATTGTGCCCCCCCAAGACCCGCGAATCCCCCCAAATCGCCAACCCTAGCTCCTGCGCCAGTCACCGCATCTCGCCTCCAACCATCCACGACCCCACCCTGAACTCCAGTGCCACCTCAGCAAGCACCACCCCCTCCTGGGCGACGCAGGACACCCCAATTTCCGACAATACCAGTAAGCCCCTTTTTATCCTTTTCTTTAGTTATTTATTTATTATTTTAAAACAACATTTAAACTATGTTTTTTACTTTATATAGAACAACAAAGAAAGTTTGAATTTTTAAAAGAAAGAAAGTTTGAATTTTTAAAACAAAGAAAGTTTGAATTTTTAAAACAAAGAAAGTTTGAATCTTTAAACTAGAAAGTAGCAATTTTTAAATTATAAAGTTATGATTTTTCCGTGTATGAAAAATAGGGTTTTTATGTTATTATTTGTTTTTGGAAGGATTTGATTATTAAAATGATTAAAATTTGAATTTTAATGCTAAAAAGGTTTGATTTTTTTTTATTTAGATAAAGACGATATTTTTATTTAGTTAAAAAGACAGGACTTTTATAGTTAAAAAGACAGGATTTTTATAGTCAAAAAGATATGATTTTTATAGCGATAAAAAAAAATTTGATTTTTATATATATAGAATAGCAATAAAAATACGATCTTTATAGAAGAAGTAGAAATATAAAAATAAAATTTTTATATAGAAATAACCGTCGAAAGAAAATATATATGAACATTTTTGATTTGAAAATATATATGAACATTTTTTATTTGAAAATATATATGAACATTTTTGATTTGAAAATATAAATGAACATTTTTGATTTGAAAATATATATGAACATTTTTGATTTGAAAATATATATGAACATTTTTGATTAGAAAATATATATGAACATTTTTCATACGAACAGCAGGAAAGGGTCGCAGTGGATTTTTTTTGCATTATCCAAACCGTTCAGAAATTGATAATGGAGGAGTAGATCTCCAAGATGAGAACTTCTCACTTTAATTCTTGTTTTATAGTTAAAATATATACTAGGATGCAGACGGTGCTTAGCAGCACCCGACACCTGTCGTCCACAGACCATGGACGGCTAGTATGCTTGTTTGTTAGATTGATGTTAATGTGAAAATTGAATGTGTGTTGTGGAACGAAATAAAATATTTATATAGTTAAAAATAAAATTTTTAACATGTATATAAAATGAAATATATATTTATAAACAAATCAGATGATATTACACATCGCCCAACTGCACAAATAAAATATGTGTTTGATTGTTTGAAACCCCACACGGGTGTTGGGATGATATTTGGCGTACAGTAATCCCAATTATTTAATTGTATGCCGATCGATTGGTCGACAGACTGTGTAAGCGTTAATTACTTATATTTAATGCTTATGCAGTTGTGTGGTGCACTTTGGATGATGGTAGATTATATATCGTTGCTATTATATACATGTGTCGTATGGAATCCATATAATTAACATTATATGGTAATTGATTGGGCCTCATTCCAATTGGGAAAATAAAGAATATTATAAAATATAGATTAACGTGTTGACGGTACTCATTTGTTGAGATTAGTCAGGTGGTGAAAGAAATATAGGTTCATGTGTTGAATAGGATAAATATTCATTTGTTGAATAGAATAACGAAGTTATTGAAAAATATAAAGCCGTGTTGATTAGAGATGCGCTATTTTGACGCGAACGATATTGATATCGATTATATTCGTTTTTAAAATGAATATTTAGAAAGAGATGTAAAAATATATATTCGAATAGAATAGAATAGAAAATATATTCAAATTGAGTAGAATATAAAATGAATTCGAATAGAATAGAATAGAAAATATATTCGAATTGAGTAGAATATAAAATGAATTCGAATAGAATAGAAAATATATTCGAATTGAATAGAATATAAATTGAATTCGAATAGAATAGAATAGAAAATATATTCGAATTGAATAGAATATAAAATGAATTCGAATAGAATAGAATAGAAATTATATTCGAATTGAATAGAATATAAAATGAATTCGAATTGAATAGAATATAAAATGAATTCGAATTGAGTAGAATATAAAATGAATTCGAGTTGAATAGAATAGAAAACGAATTTAAATTGAATAGAAAATGAATTTGAGATTGAATTGAAATAGAAATGAATTGAAATTAAATAGAAATGAATTGAAATTGAATAGAAATGAATTTGAAATTGAATAGAATTGAATTTGAATTGAAATCAATTTGAAATGAATTTAAAACGAATTTATGTTGGAAAAATTCAATTTTGATTTGAATTTGAAATGAAGTTGAAATCGTTTAGAAAACGAATTTAAAACGATTTATAAAATTCATTTTAAATAGAAATCGATGAAATATATATTATATATATTTTATATATAATATAATGGCCTGAATAGTACGCGCCGCGACAGTTCGCGAATTTCGACCATTGACTTCGAACGGACATTACAGGAGATTCGACCATCGGATTCTCCTCAAACCGGGACCTTTGGGTTCGTATCAAAAAGAGCTTTCCAATCAATATTAGAAATTTGAAATCTAACGATTGGATTTGGAATTATGTCCAAATCAAATTTGGAAAAGGTCGCTGTAAGTGCAGTTCGATGGCCGTAGATGGAAATCGACTGTATGGGCCTTGATAAAATTATTAAAAATAGCTATAATTTGTGTAAAATCAAAATATTTGATTTAGGAAAAAATGGGATGAAAAACTCCATATTTGAAAAGATAAAAATAGATTTTTATCGAAATGAACTAGTTTTGAACTAGAATTAAAATCAATTTATTTTTGAAATAAATAAATTGAATTTGAAATGGGTTTTAAGTAACCAAAATTTCTAATATATTTAAATGGAATTGAAATAGAATGTGATTGGGTTTATCGTGGACTGTGTTTTAAATGACATTAGTTCTTTAACACAGTAAAAGGAGTTTTAATGAATCTTTAATTAGATTTGAACGTGAAATGGTAATTAAATTTACCGACAAAACCGTGATGTTAGTTATGGGGTAATAACTGTTTTGCTCCAAGGGATGAATAGGTTGGGATTGGGAAATAAAATAAATAATTACTTCGGTGTGGTTCGCTAGTCCCGACTAGTTTGGAAAACCATAAAATGGTTTGAAATGATATCCAAAGGAAGATTAAAGAATAAATTTAAAAGAATTTATCTTTGATAAAATTTATGGAATCCTTTCCCTAGGAGTGTGAATATCTGAATAAAAGAATATTCTGAATTGGAATGAGGCGTATATTGTGTTTTATAGCACTTGTTGATTAAGATACGCAAGTTATTCAGAAAGTCCGAGTATAACCCATTCTGAATAACTGATTCGACGATGAGTCGAAGAGATTGAAGACGGTGCAAGACCGACGATCTTCACATCGAATGGATGGGTGCTACTGATGCTCGCGATGGGAGTAGCTACCTTGAAGGGGGCTGAAGTGGTAGCCATCCGGACGTACTTGTTGAATGTACGGATATGCGAGGAAAGTGCCTCCGGTTTCGTTTAGACCTAGAACGGACTTGTAAATGGATGGTGTGTCTGACATTGTATTCCTTTATATTGTATTCGTTGATCTCTGCTAAATATATATCTGTTTGGCGGCGGAGAATTTATTCTCTTGCTTAACGCCCTTCTCTGAGACATACAAGCTTAGAGGTTATATATTGGCAGAAATCAGTGGTACGATATGGATTGATAGTGTGGCATGCTGCAATGCAGTGATCCAGACTTTTGTTGAAAAGCAAAGTTTGGTGGATGATGATCAAAGAGCAGCTTTGATATAGCACGGCTTTGTGTATAGCGTTGATTCGCGAGCCTCACACCCCGGTATGGTGGTAAACTGATGATTTGATCAGTATGCTTTTTAGAGGATGGGCACCTACGTGGTGTCGTGGATTCGGTCGACCGAGATTGAGCTCAGTGCTCAGAGGGATAGGGTAAGCGGTGTTTTCTGTCGCCGAGACGTAAGCCGCAGTGATACTCGATTTCCCAAAAGTGCGGATGTGCATTACGGTGTTTTCTCTAGCTGAGACGTAAGCCATTGTAGATGGCACTACGCGATCGATCTTTCAAATCAGGAGCCACCATGATGGAAATCCAATTTCCAAATATGACATTTTGCAGTTTTGATTGTAGAGGCTAGTATTGGCGACATGATATATGGTACCCATGCCGTCTATGATTGATACATTTATATTTGAAGTTGTTTTCTTCATTTATAGTAATAATATAAATGAAATTTCGCGTATCAAGCATATTTGGCTACTATATGGGAAAACCCTATCATCCGGCTTGCGTTGCATTGTGTGATGGGATCTGGGTCTTATAATAGCTTCATTGTTCTTTATTTAGCATTGCGCTGTTTGTTTTATGCACTGGTATTCTTGGGAGGAAACCCGTTCCATGTTATAAGGCGTGGTCCCTTGAATTACCTAACTTTAGAAACAAAGATTAATAACTGTTTTTGTTCTCACACCAGTCACATGACTGACCTGGAGTTTATTGTTTTAACCTAAACTCTGGGTGCCCCTATTTTCCACACGGGCAGCTAGTAGTTTTGGTTTTGCAGATTTATATTCACAGGATCCTGATCTACAGCTGGAACGATATCCAGAAAGCTCTGTATCCGTATATCTCTTCTAGTTGTGCTTTGTATTATTTCCACTGCGATGCATTTAAATGTAATTTAAATCTCTGATATTTTCTGTGTAATATTAATTCATACTCTGTATATTCTTGTATTCTGATGGAATTGTTGTAATATACAATGAAATGTTCTTCTGTTTGCGTTCTGATTGGTCGTGTTCTCAAGGTAATACAGGCTTTCCTTCACGGGGAAGTTACGGGCTATCACAGTTGGTATCAGAGCTCTGGTTTATAGAGCTAGAGAACATGACACATTAGAACCAAACGAAAGAATTCATCAGAAATTGGATTAGTAATATCCAATGGGAATGACTCGTTAGAGATGGGATCAGTAGTATCCTAGAACGAGTGTGAAGAGTATATTTTTAAAATGAAAACCAATTTTGTTTTGAAATTTAAATCGTATCATACGTATTTGACTATTTATTTTAAATTGATTTGGACAATCCAATATATAAAGATTTTGCATATACGCCTTGCAAGCGTGTATTCGAGGTTTTAATATACTGGATAGATATAGAATCATACTCTAGTTGCCCGGGGATAATTCTGGTGATGGGGCCCCATCGCCAGTACTTGTTTTCAAGTTTCGAAAGTGAGATTTCTATATATTTCCAATCGACTGGTGTGAGAACAAAACTTAACTGAAATTTACTGTTGGTGACTTGACACTGAAATCTGATTTTTGAGTATATAAAAATCGTATATATTTGAAAATCTAATCAACTAATTGATTGATGGCTGTGATGTTTGATTATTGATTCAACTAGTAAAAATACTGGAATGATAAATAAAGTATAATCAAGATGATTATTAAGTGAAAAACAATGCAAACTCTCTTGATAAAAATTCTAAAATTATTATATAGGATATGGACGACTATGGCTTATCTCATACTGAATTTTGGATGACCCCGAAACAAGCGAGGAAAGCTCACCAGAAAGCAGAAAAAGAACGTGAGTTGAACTTAGGAACGTACGTGGGTATTTATTGCCGTATATGCAGAAAAGAAGGACATTATGCCGTTCGGTGCCCTGAGAGAAAGAAAAGCAGGGAGAAAATGATGAGAATGGACATAGTGTGTTTCAAATGCAAAGAGACGGGGCATTTCGTACATAAGTGTCCGAGGGTAAAGAAGAAACCCACAAATTTAGGAAAGGAAAAGAAGTGCTTTCGATGCAAAGAAGTAGGGCATCTAGCCCGAGATTGCCCGTTAAAGAAGGGTGATAAGAAATCCAAGGGAAAGGAGCTATCAACTTTGGAAATCATGCAAGAAGAAGGCACGACTTCCTAGAAAGATGGGTTTTAATGTAATGAACTAGTGTTTTGGATATATGTATGTATGTATGATGCTTGTATGAACGTAATTATGCTTTTTGTTTTAAAATGTACTAGTATTGTATAATATAACTAAGGTAGGAAAAATGTTGAACCAAGTTGAATTTAGCACCAAACATCGAACTGTATTGAAAATTTATCGCATTTGCTTGCATATACATGTACTTACATTGAACAGGTCATAGCAAGGAGGTTAGAGCAGAAGAATAAAATTGTTTGCCCGACAAATAGGTATATGTTTACCATAATTTACTATTTTGTTTGGGTGATGATGATTTTATGAGCCGCTTGGCTTTTTCTTTTTCTTTTTGAGATCAGAGGGCCTGTATGGCAATTTCAGGATTTTCCCGGTGCTCCCGGTGCAGGGGAGGTTATGGCGAAAATTTTCGAAAATTTAGGGTGTTAGCCAAAATTTTGAAAATTTTGAAAAGTTCTTAGAAACTGAAAAGTTGAAGAACTTAAGCCGTAAAGAAAATAATGAAAGTTGAGTTGGTTTTTAAAACAACTTTTGGCTTCGTTCCTTTTCGCGGACGAATAGTTTTAAGTGGGGGAGATTGTAACAACCAGGAAAATGCGAGCCAGTTTGAAATTTTTATTTTGGCAATTTTAGCTGAATTTGAATATTTAAAATAGATTATTTTAAATAATATCGACGAAAGAATTTATTTTGAATAGAATTCGACTTATATATTTATATACGTCGTCGTTAGAATATAAATATTTATTTTAAATTATAAAAGGAATTGAAAATGGAGCGGTAGTTCGATAATTCGATTTCAAAATTCGAATGAATATACCGGGTGCAAAATAAACCAGATTTTAGTGAAACCAAAAATATTTGAATATAATTGATGGTATCTTTCCAACAAATCTGAAAAATTGAAATTTCATAGCGAGGATAAAAAGTTATGCCCAGTTGAAATTTCAGAATAGTCGCTATGGAATTTCGGCCCTTAGAAAATAGCCATTTTGCAAACGACCTCGGATTTCAACGAAACCACTTATGTTGGATCCGTGATGTCAAGTTATTGCTAGGTTTCAAATTTCATAATTTTTCGAATCAATATGTGAGCGTGGCAAGGGAAAACGCGTTTGACCAGTTTCAGTTGATTTTAATCGACTGGAAAATGGCCATTTTTCAAATGGTCTCAGAATTTGATGAAATTAGTTTTGTTAGGACCGTATCGTCAATACGAAGCTAGAAAATATTTTTCTGGAATTTTTCGAATTAGTATGTGACCCCGGTAAATTGAAATGTGCGTTTAAATTATATATATAAAGATTTATATTTTAAATTCAACGGAAACTAATCGGAACGGTCGAATTAGCTTGTGAAACATATCCCATTGTGTTCGGAATGGAGGTAATTAGCTATAAACGACAGTCGAAGGGCTCGATTTTGAGTTTGAATGTAAAGGTTACTTTTTATGGAAAAATTAAAATAAAATAATATAAAATATAATAAATATTTGCCCCCCTTTTTATCTATCTCCCTTACCCTTTGACTAGATCGATACCAAATAAAAAAAAAGCGATCGTCGTCGTAGGATAGGCCACCGCGCCACCTCGCCGGAGTAGCTCCCCCACCTCCGCGTCAGGCCGCCCGCACCCTCCCCTTCTTCATCGCCTCCTCCTTCCAATTGCGCCCCCCCAAGACCTGCGAAACCCCCCAAATTGCCAACCCTAGCTCCTGCGCCAGCCACCGCATCTCGCCTCCGACCATCCACGACCACACCCTGAAGCTCCGGCGCCACCTCAGCAAGCACCACCCCCTCCTGGCCGACGCACGACACCCCAATCTCCGACGATACCATTAAGCACCTTTTTATCCTTCTCTTTAGTTATTTATTTATTATTTTAAAACAACATTTAAACTATGTTTTTTACTTTATATAGAACAACAAAGAAAGTTTGAATTTTTAAAACAAAGAAAGTTTGAATTATTAAAACAAAGAAAGTTTGAATTTTTAAAACAAAGAAAGTTTGAATCTTTAAACCAGAAAGTAGCAATTTTTAAATTATAAAGTTATGATTTTTCTGTGTATGAAAATAGGGTTTTTATGTTATTTGTTTTGGGAGGATTTGATTATTATAATGATTAAAGTTTGATTTTTAATGCTAAAAAAGGTTTGATTTTTTATTTATTTAGATAAAGACGATATTTTTATTTAGTTAAAAAGACAGGATTTTTATAGTTAAAAAGATAGGATTTTTATAGCGATAATTTTTTTTATTTTTATATATATAGAATAGCAATAAAAATACGATCTTTATAGAAGAAGTAGAAATATAAAAATATAATTTTTATATAGAAAGAACCATCGAAAGAAAATATGTATGAACATTTTTGATTTGAAAATATATATGAACATTTTTGATTTGAAAATATATATGAACATTTTTGATTTGAAAATATATATGAACATTTTTGATTTAAAAATATATATGAACATTTTTGATTAGAAAATATATATGAGCATTTTTAATATGAACAGCAGGAAAGGGTCACAGTGGATTTTTTTTGCATTATCCGAACCATTCAGAAATTGATAATGGAGGAGTGGATCTCCAAGGTGATAACTTCTCACTTTAATTCTTGTTTTATAGTTAAAATATATACTAGGATGCAGACGGTGCGTAGCAGCACCCGACACCCGTTGTCCACAGACCATGGACGGCTTGTATGCTTGTTTGTTAGATTGATGTTGTTATGAAAATTGAATGTGTGTTGTGGAACGAAATAAAATATTTATATAGTTAAAAATATAATTTTTAACGTG
This sequence comes from Allium sativum, assembly GCA_030737875.1. NCBI lineage: Eukaryota > Viridiplantae > Streptophyta > Magnoliopsida > Asparagales > Amaryllidaceae > Allium > Allium sativum. The sequence continues at coordinate 560,147,570 of CM060915.1, forward strand.
TATATAAAATGAAATATATATTTATAAACAAATCAGATGATTTGTTTATATACACTGATTTGACTGATATTGATTAGGACGATAAATTTCACACATCGCCCAACTGCACAAATAAAATCTGTGTTTGATTGTTTGAAACCCCACACGGGTGTTGGGATGATATTTGGCGTACACTAATCCCAATTATTTAATTGTATGTCGATCGATTGATCAACAGACTGTGTAAGCGTTAATTATTTATATTTAATGCTTATGCAGTTGTGTGGTGCACTTTGGATGATGGTAGATTATATATCGTTGCTATTATATTCATGTGTTGTATGGAATCCATATAATTAACATTATATGGTAATTGATTGGGCCTCATTCCAATTGGGAAAATAAAGAATATTATAAAATAAAGATTAACATGTTGACGGTGCTCATTTGTTGAGATTAGTCAGGTGGTGAAAGAAATATAGGTTCATGTGTTGAATAGGATAAATATTCATTTGTTGAATAGATTAACGAAGTTATTGAAAAATATAAAGCCGTGTTGATTAGAGATGCACTATTTTGACGCGAACGATATTGATATCGATTATATTCGTTTTTAAAATGAATATTTAGAAACAGATGTAAAATTATATATTCGAATAGAATAGAATAGAAAATATATTCGAATTGAGTAGAATATAAAATGAATTCGAATAGAATAGAATAGAAAATATATTCGAATTGAGTAGAATATAAAATGAATTCGAATAGAATAGAAGAGAAAATATATTCGAATTGAATAGAATACAAATTAAATTCGAATAGAATAGAATAGAAAATATATTCGAATTGAATAGAATATAAAATGAATTTGAATAGAATAGAATAGAATAGAAAATATATTCGAATTGAATAGAATATAAAATGAATTCGAATTGAACAGAATATAAAATGAATTCGAATTGAGTAGAATATAAAATGAATTCGAATTGAATAGAATAGAAAATGAATTTAAATTGAATAGAAAATTAATTTGAGATTGAATTGAAATAGAAATGAATTGAAATTGAATAGAAATGAATTGAAATTGAATAGAAATGAATTTGAAATTGAATAGAATTGAATTTGAATTGAAATCAATTTGAAATGAGTTTAAAACGAATTTATATTGGAAAAATTCAATTTTGATTTGAAATGAAGTTGAAATCGTTTTGAAAATGAATTTAAAACGATTTATAAAATTCGTTATAAATAGAAATCGACGAAATATATATTATATATATAATATAATGGCCTGAATAGAACACGCCGCGCCGCGGCAGTTCGCGAATTTCGACCATTGACTTCGAACGGACATTACGGGATATCCGACCATCGTATTCTCCTCAAACCGAGACCGTTGGGTTTGTATCGAAAAGAGCTTTCCAATGAATATTAGAAATTTGAAATCTAACGGTTGGATTTGGAATTATGTCCAAATCAAATTTGGAAAAGGTCGCTGTAAGTGCAGTTCGATGGTCGTAGATGGAAATCGACTGTACGGGCCTTGATAAAATTATAAAAAATATCTATAATTTGTGTAAAATCAAAATAAATGATTTGAGAAAAACTGGGATGAAAAACTCCATATTTGAAAAGATAAAAATAGATTTTTATCGAAATGAACTAGTTTTGAACTAGAATTAAAATCAATTTATTTTTGACATAAATAAATTGAATTTGAAATGGGTTTTAAATAACCAGAATTTCTAATATATTTAATTGGAATTGAAATAGAATGTGATTGGGTTTATCGTGGACTGTTTTAAATGACATTAGTTCTTTAACCTAGTAAAAGGAGTTTTAATGAATCTTTAATTAGATTTGAACGTGAAATGGTAATTAAATTTACCGATAACACCGTGATGTTAGTTATGGTGTAATAATTGTTTTGCTCCAAGGATGAATAGGTTGGGATTGGGAAATAAAATAAATAATTACTTCAGTGTGGTTCACTAATCCCGACTAGTTTGGAAAATCACAAAATGGTTTGAAATGATATCCAAAGGAAGATTAAAGAATAAATTTAAAAGAATTTATCTTTGATAAAATTTATGGGAACCTTTCCCTAGGAGTGTGAATATCTGAATAAAAGAATATTCTGAATTGGAATGAGGCGTATATTGTGTTTTATAGCACTTGTTGATTAAGATACGTGAGTTATTCAGAAAGTCCGGGTAAAACCCATTCTGAATAACTGATTCGACGACGAGTCGAAGAGATTGAAGACGGGGCGAGACCGACGATCTTCACATCGAATGGATGGGTGCTACTGATGCTCACGATGGGAGTAGCTACCTTGAAGGGGGCTGAAGTGGTAGCCGTCCGGACGTACTTGTTGATTGTACGGATATGCGAGGAAAGTGCCTCCGGTTTCGTTCAGACCTAGAATGGACTTGTAAATGGATAGTGTGTCTGACATTGTATTCCTTTATATTGTATTCGTTGATCTCTGCTAAATATATATATGTTTAGCGGCGGAGAATTTATTCTCTTGCTTAACGCCCTTCTCTGAGACATACAAGCTCAGAGGTTATATATTGGCAGAAATCAGTGGTACGATATGGATTGATAGTGTGGCATGCTGAGATGCAGTGATCCAGACTTCTGTTGAAAAGCAAAGTTTGGTGGATGATGATCAATGCGCAGCTTTGATATAGCACGGCTTTGAGTATAGCGTTGATTCGCGAGCCTCACACCCCGGTATGGTGGTAAACTGATGGTTTGATCAGTATGCTTTTTAGAGGATGGGCACCTTCGTGGTGTCGTGGATTCGGTCGACCGAGATTGAGCTTAGTGCTCAGAGGGATAGGGTAAGCGGTGTTTTCTGTCGCCGAGACGTAAGCCGCAGTGATACTCGATTTCCCAAAAGTGCGGATGTGCATTACGTTGTTTTCTCTAGCTGAGACGTAAGCTGTTGTAGATGGCACTACGCGATCGATCTTTCGAATCAGGAGCCACCATGATGGAAATCCAATTTTCAAATATGACATTTTGCGGTTTTGATTGTAGAGCCTAGTATTGGCAACATGATATATGGTATCCATGCCGTCTATGATTGATACATTTATATTTGAAGTTGTTTTCTTCATTTATAGTAATAATATAAGATGAAATTTCGCGTATCAAGCATATTTGGCTATTATAAGGGAAAACCCTATCCTCCGGCTTGCGTTGCATTGTGTGATGGGATATGGGTCTTATAATAGCTTCATTGTTCTTTATTTAGCATTGCGCTGTTTGTTTTATGCACTGGTATTCTTGGGAGGAAACCCGTTCCGTGTTATACGGCGTGGTCCCTTGATTTACCTAACTTTAAAAACAAAGATTAATAAATGTTTTAGTTCTCACACCAGTCACATGACTGACCTGGAGTTTATTGTTTTAACCTAAACTCTGGGTGCCCCTATTTTCCATACGGGCAGCTAGTAGTTTTGGTTTTGCAGATTTATATTCACAGGATCCTGATCTACAACTGGAACGATATCCGGAAAGCTCTGTATCCGTATATCTCTTCTAGTTGTGTTTTGTGTTATTTCCACTGCGATGTATTTAAATGTAATTTAAATCTCTGATATTTTCTGTGTAATATTAATTCATACTCTGTATATTCTTGCATTCTGATGGAATTGTTGTAATATACAATGAAATCTTCTTCTGTTTGCGTTTTGATTGGTCGTGTTCTCAAGGTAATCCAGGCTTTCCTTTACGGGGAAGTTACGGGTCATCACAATTAGTAGAGAGAGTAAGTGTGGAATTGAAGGGGACTTCAAATCCTTTATGAGTATAAGCGGGAGGGCATTTGTAATAATCCCATTTTTCAATCGAAGGATTACCATAACCACAGATTAATTTTAGGTGATATGTCTGAACTTCCTTTAAGAACTCATCCTTCTCTTCACCTAAAAAAATCAAAGTTGAGGGCATTGAGTGAAAATCTTTTCAAGATCTCTAGCAAAGCAATATCTTGGCAATTTTGAAGATTTGATAAGAGAAGACTTCTCGAGATATTCTTTCTTTAATCTGACAAAGCTTCCTAAGAAATCCCTAGAAAGTGAACCCACTGTAGGGAGTGGGTTCTAAAAAAAGTATTAAGAAGCCAAGAAAATCAAATTCATCACAATAATATCAAAAGCCGAATGGATACATATATTACAAATATTCTTCTTGTTCATACAAAATGGATCTTTTGGAAGTTTCAAATACAAATCTATCATTGTTAAGTTTAAGCTTGTCGAAGGAGAATATCTAGGAATAGAATGAACTCGAGGAAGATTCTAGAAGTAATATGGGTGAAGATCGACGTTGTAATCGTCTAAGCATCTTCTGTGAAGACGACTAAGCAAACCTCCGCTAAGGTCACCTAGAAAATAAAAATATGTGGTTTCATATCTGCTATAAAATTTATATAAAAGGTCCACCAAGATGTTTCTATCTTCAATTAACATTCAGAATAGAGTTTTTAATTTAGCATTCTTTTTCAAAAGTCTCCCACATCATAGTCTAGCAATCCTCAACCTGAGAGTTGCTTCTTTTTCCTTAAAGGGCAATAGTCTATTGGCACTTTTATCAAGCCGGTGGTATTTACCAGATAGGATGTTATATTCACTTGTTTACTTATTTAGCTCCCTAGTGAGACGAGCTACTTCTAAACGTATCCTTTCGGGCTAGACATGCTTAAGATTTTTTCCTTTTTATCTAATTGGGAGGAAAAAGGATAATTATCAAGAATATGGTACAAAAAAATTATCGTTCCTTAGAAATGGAAGCGGAAGATTTGTGGGTCTCAAAATTTTTAGCACACTTTAAGCTCAAACCTGTATCCTCCTCTTGTGTGTTGAAAGGATCGAGAGTTCTAGTTGGAATAGTGACTAATTAATGGGATCTGGCCGAAAAGTGTTCTTGCCTCTATCATTAGCTATGGTAGTTCCCGTTTCTGGTGTTTTAGTCCCCTTTCGATGGCTCCCTTAATATAAAATCTTAATGTAAGGAAGTTTCTAGCAGGCTACTTCCAGAAAATGCTCGCTCCGCTGCTAATGTTTATACCAGTGTCGTTGGGGATAAAAATCTTACTTGCTCCTTCCTAGTTTCTTTTCTCTTATTGCGGCCACCCTAATTAACCTGGTCGCAGTTTCACCTTTTACATGTTATGATCAGGGGTCTCATTACTCGGCATTTCATCCCGACTGTTAGGAACTCGAAAGATATCAATAGCGTCATTAAAGTTTTCACTGTAATCGCCTTTATTTCTAGTATTGTCACAGCCTTCCAAACCATAACCATCATTATTAATGCAGTTTACATTTGCTACTATAACAACATCTTCCTTACCGTTAGCATCTGACTCTTTTACAGGGATATCATTTATAAACAACAGCTTTCCCACATCGGTCTCCTCTCTCTTAGGAACGAAAATTCCATATTTTACCTGGTTTATCTTTGTCATAAACCTTTCTACCAAAAGTAGATCAAGAGATGAAAAGCTTAAGTCAGGGATTTTCTTATGTTGTCTGTGTAAATAAGCAGGAATGCATCCTCGAATGAGTTGATCATGATCTCCTCCAGTGTGGTTTGAAGAAAATAGGAGAGCCTTTGTTTAGCATCGTTGATCACACTAACGACTTTTGTCTGGGAAGCACCATTCTTCTGAAGCTTCCTCCAAAGAGAGGCATTCTTCTCCTTAAGAAGAGAATTCCCTTCTTGCAAAGAAAAATAGCTAGAATTAATTGTACTTATTTCTTCTTTAGTTCTTCCCAAGGTCTCATTTAAAGCTTTAATTTATCCAGCTAAAGATAGATTGATTCTCTTCTCCTCAGCTACTGAAGATTATGCTTCAGCAAGAGCAACTTCTAATGAATTCTTTCTTTACCGCACCCTCTCTAGCAATGGTAAAGAAATATGTCTCTTCCTTTAAGGAAATATTTTCTTCTTTAAGATTTGACAAATCGGAAGAAGTCCCAATGACTCCCCCTTGCAATAAGAACCATTGTTGGTGACCTAAAGAAAGAAAGGTATAACATAAATGAAGGGCACGATTACAAGACCACAAGAAGCAAAAAGAAATAAAAATACCGAGAGTTGTTTCTTGGCTAAAGATTAATGATAGCTAAATAAATCAGGAGTGGGAGATGGAAGATAGATACTAGAAAATGGGGATGATGACATAATCAGTTTAACCAACTCATTGAAACCATCAGCAGTTCAAGGTACAGACGGTCCTTGAGAATTAAGGTCCTCGAAAGGAGAAGAAAGTCCCATTGTGTGGTGGATTATAGTAAAAACATCAAGAGTTTCTGATAAAATAAAATCAGTTGGGGAAGCAACCTTAGAAGTAATTATGGGAAAATCAGCATCCACATCAGGACAAGAAGTTTGGTTTTCAACATCCTTAGATCTCTTGGATGGAGAACTCTTAGTAATTACACCTACAAGTTTCCTTTAGCAGCTTCTCGAGACTCGAACAGAGCGTCCCTCAAGGAAAAGGTTCCTGTTTTTGGAACTAGGGAAGATGAATTGATTTTATTTGGTTTAGAACAGACGACGCCTATTGAATCATGAACAGAGTATATCATGCAGAATAGGCAAGAAGATAAAGTTGTTAAAGTTGTTAGCCCGTTATTAAGATTTTGGGGTCGTCACATGAATCGCTTATAAGGGGTGTCAGGAAATATTGGAGAATTTGTGGAGAAGGGAGCATTCCTCCCCATGGATAGAGAAATTATTCCCTTATTAAAAGAAATTAAGGGAGCCTGACCAATAATATTCTGACCTATCGGGAGGAGAGAGTGTTCCCGAAGGGCATTTGGTGTCAGTAAAGAAGGTATATTACCCAACTTTTTTGAAGAAACGTTGCAAAGGTCTACAAATCTCTTACCAGCGAAACTAGGAAGCTTGGGAGCAGCATCTGAAATAAAAATAGTGTATGAACATACATGTGGACAATAACAGTACAACGAGTTAAGAAGAGCAAGTAAGAGATATAGTCAAAATCTATACCGGTGGTTTAGAAATTTCCAAAATTGCCAAGAGGGCAACATATGAAGAAAAATTGAGTCTCCTGGTTTTTAAATCTAACTGCCCTTCAGATAGCACTTTCTTTGAAGGATTAGCATGAAAAATTTGGTAATCATGTCGACGAGTTTGGAGGGGAGAATTAAGTAATCGTAAAGTAGAGGATCCAAAGAAGGATTACCAAATTCCAATGGTCGAAGCTCTAAACCTAAAAGGTAGGAATATGTATTAGGAGAAAGCTTAAAGAGATCGATATGTAGATATTGCAGGAATTTGGCAATGAAATCTGGAAAAGGGAAAAGCCTCCGTGCCAGATATGGATGGAGGTATAGGAAAAATACCATTTAGGAGGAGATAGATCGTGTCAGTCATACGTGGAAGAATGGCTTCAACTCCATAAATATTGAAATCCTGAAGAATAACATCAACCTCCTCTAACGAAGTGATCAAGGAGTGATTTTCAATAGTCCCAATCTTCTTCGAGGAAAAAGGATCATATGGTGAGATGGAACTTTTGGTGGGCTTGGTTTCGATATGTTTCTTTCCCAGAATATCAGGTATTATCTTCCCATTTCATTAATCAAATCACATGCATAAGAGCCATGTAAAGAGAAATTCACGTAAGATCAGCATGATTTTATACAAATAAAGAAAGTTGTTTTTAATCTTCCAAAGGCATTCCAAAGTCACGATATTTGCATTAAATCATGTAATATACGCTTTCGAAAGAACGAGAAACAAATAAAATATTCAAATTATTTATCAGTCAAATCGAAATTGATTAGCGGAGATCGATTTGGCGGTGAGGCTGAAACTAATTTGCACTAATCAATTCAGTGATTGCAACAAGTAAGTCGAATTGAATTGCTTGATAATCAACAAATAATTCAATTGGACAATTAAGATGATGTGTACTAGAAACTTTCCAAGATCATCCAATCAAAACCAAAGAATCATACATGAATTTGAATTATTTAGATAAGTATCAAGGATTTAATGATGATCACGGAACAAAACTTAAAAAAGCAAAAGAAAGTGGAACAAACTTACTCTAATTAATGCAGAAGTATATCCCAAGTACTTTGAATGTGTTGAAGTTACTGATACTTGCACTAGGAAAATTTTAAATGCAGGAGATTGATGAAGAAGAACAAAGGAAAAGGAAAAGAAAGCGGGAATAAGTATTTATAGGCTGGATAAAGAAGAAGTTTGAAGCGCTGAACTGAAAAGTCAGGAATACCCTTCACTAGGGGGCAAATGTTACTACAAGAATTCGTACTAGCGACACCGAAACCAAAAAAAGGTGAAGGGGTATTATAATAGAGTTGACAATAGAGTAGAAGCTGGGAAAGTTTTCAAATGATTCCAAAGAACGAGGGTGTAAAGGTCGAGCTGGCATCGATAGTGGAATGTATGAAAGGAACAAAGCCGACAACAAAATAAAAAGGATATAAGTAGACCCGACACCAAGAAGTAAAGACATAGCAACCATAGCCAACACTAAAAGCTTGGAGTAATTACAGCAAAACCGATACCAAAGATATAAAGGGTACCAGAAAAGACAGTACTAGAGGAATTACTTTGTAAAGTATACTATCGACACCAACATAGAAGAACAAACAGCCTTGTGCTGATACCAAGAGAAGCAAGTAATAAAGGCACGTTGTCGACACCAACATGCAGTGAGCAATTAGCTTGGTGTCAGCACAAAAGAATGAAGGAAAATGCATAAAGACGATACCAAGACAAGGGAAGTAACAAGTGTACAAGCCAATACCGAAGTCATGAAGATGAAGATATGAAACCGAAACTCCAAAGGAGAAAGAACGAATTTGATATTCAAGAAGAAAGCACCATATACTGAAAGCCAGTGTCGTTGGAGTTAAAACCAAACACAAAGAATGGGAAGCAATTAAATCGTCACCAAATACACAATTTGGAAGTACGAGATCGAAACCGAATTCATGAAGGAAGTGCAGAGCCGATAACGAATACGTTGGAGCAAAAGAGAGCAATCGACACCAACAAGCTTGATGTCAATACTATTGCACAAAGGTGACACCCATAGGTACAAGTGGCAAGGGATTAAAGCCGACAACGAAACCAGAAATCACTGAAACGGTCTGACACCTAGAGATTACTACAAAAGGGGGCACAAATCCTTTATAAATAAGACCATAGGGGTCACATTTTGGGGGGACTTTCCTCATTTCGATATCTTGTACTCTATTCTTAGATACTAAACCCTAATTTAGAAATCAAATTGGGGATTTCTCTTGTAATCTTCTATGTACTCCATCAATTGATCAATGAAGGAAATACTTAACAGCTATTATCAACTGTACTTATATTTTGACACTAATTCAAATTTAAGTCCTTAAATCGGAAAATATTATTGATCCATCCCTAGTGAACATTTTAGTTTCAAATAGAAATAACTTATGAAGCCCTTATCCAAAGATAACTTTGTCTCCTTAAGTATTGTAAGCGTGATACTCGCCTCTTGAAGGAAAAGTAAGTAATCTTCATACTTGGGATATTGATATATAGGAAACGGCGAATTAAGTGGATCATGGAAGGATAGATTACCCCAAAATCCACAACCATAACCTTACATTCGAGTGTTGATGATTTTTATCGTTAACAGTTATCCTAACTAATTTTCATATAAAACCCATTTCATCATCTTCTAAATCACATTTTAAATCAATTTAGCTTAATTTGGTAATTTGATTTAAATTAAGTCATTAAACAAATTAAGTTATAATTAAATTCCAGTTTTCTCTTTTAAACCTTTCTTAATTTAAAGTATTAGGAAAATCTATGTTTATTTTTGTAAAATCTATAATTATATATTAAAATTTAAAATTTAAATAATATTAAAATATAATAGAAGATTTATTAAAGTACTTGTAAAATAATTAAAAATATTTAAATTTAAAAATAATATTATTATAATTAAAATATATTTAAAATAGCTTTGTTAACAAACATATATTTAAATTTAGAAAACTATTTTTCAAAATTGACTAACGGTGTCCATATATAGTTTTCTACCTAGGCCAAGTGATACGGATGTATGTCATTTCAATCCGTAATTTAAAATTCGAATCTCGTGTATTTCATTTCAACCCGCATCTTAAATCGAACCAATTCCTTTCCTAAGTCTATACCGTGATTTGGGTATGTATCATTTCATCCCATAGGAAACTTGCAATGTGAGAAGAAATAAATTAACAATACAAGTAAACTCAATAAGTCAAACATATCAAAAAATACATGAACTAAACTCAACAAATCAAACATATACATGAAGCAATGCATATCACATGTGCATATTCATATTGTATATAGCAGTTGTGTCATAAATGTGTGTGATCTATGCACAAAATATATTAACATTTACGAAAACAATCCTATACATTTCATAGCATTTCAAATGCGCTGAATTTCACTTCTATAAAAAAGTAAGTTAAGTGTGAGATAAACCCACCTTTCGCGAAACTGAATGGAGGCGGCAAACAAATGGACACGAAATGTGACTCCCCATGTCCGTTAATATCACTCACTAAGGGAATGCATTAAGTTTCGTGAAGCGTTATAGTAAACAGAGACAGAATTATTACAAGACAGATAAACAACAGAATTTAAATTTTATTTCAAACATAAGTCATAACATCGTAGCCCAAAAATACCATAAGTCTGAAACTACATAAAACCCATTACAATAATGTAAAACTTTTGTCTTGTACCATCAGAGTACATAAATTACATAAAAAAACATAATTCCCCAAAAGAGACAATGCTATAATAGCAAAGATAGAAACTGAGCAATACTTCAAAAGCTGCTCCAAGGAAGATGATAATCGAGTCGTGACTAAGCCCGAGAATTCCCACCCTGCAAACCTCGGGGGGAAAACGGAAGAAAGAAGAGGAAACAAAAAGGGTCAACATAAAGTCTGGCGAGTTGAGTTACTTTAGAATATAAATAATTAAAAGTATCATGACAGGCATATAAATTTGAGGGATAGATGACAATAATAAGACAAGTATAACAGACTGAGAAAGATAAGCAGAATGAACAGAACATAATAGGTTACGCTTCTCTAATACTTTTCTCTGCACCAATACTAGTATAACAGATACGTAACAATATTACATACTCCCTAATTCTCAACAAAAACAGGATGATCCCAACAGAAACATAACGGTAGTTTTAGGTGTACTCTAATAACGGGTTTTACCCCCAATAGAATTAACCGGTACCCAAACATAAATAACGAGTGTTAACCCAACAGAAATATAGGTACACCACAGAAACAGACAGGACCAGATGTACCCTAACTACTACCCCCTAATCGATCGGCTCCCTATTCCGTAAAACTTTACAAGTTAATGGGTCCCTATAGATTCGCATAACCCCCTATAGATTTACGGGGTTAAACTTTACAAGTTAATGGGTCCCTATAACCCCAACAAATGTAACAGGTTAAGTCTTTTTGATTAATAGTTTCATGTAACCCCCACGGATTTAACAGGTTTACTTAACCCTACAGACTTAATAGGTTTACTTAACCCCACAAATTTTATAGGTTTACTTTACCCTATAGAAACTTAATAGGCTTACTTAACCCCACAGATTTCATATTTACTTAACCCCATCAATTCATATAAATTTACTTAACCCTTTATTCCATTTGTTGGGTTCATATATAACCCATTTTTTACATTCAAACCGGTTTAGTGTTTCAATTTAACATGTTGTCATTATCTTTTCATTTATATGTGTTAACACACCGGACCTCTCACATTAAGTCAATCACTTATGGCTGCTAGATATGCTGGGCAGCTCCGGTAAGACTTAAACCACAACTTTAGACTTAACCTCGTGTCGTGGTGTCGTTTCGCATTAGACCCCTTACATTAGATTAGCCACTTGTGGTTGCTGGATAAGTCGGGCGGCTCTGGGAAGATTTATACCATAAGCGCAATCTAACCTCGTGTCTAAGCATTATTACTGTTCTAATTTTTTTTAGGCATATTTGTATTAGCAATTATCCTATTTCAATTATAGGTTTCCCCATGCCCCTTTTCAATTCACATACCATTATGCCTAATATGCCCTTTTTCGTAAGTCATAAATCAATATACAATTATGCCCAATTTCGATATTCACATATGTTCCAATTTATGCCCCAATTCAATATTCGCATATGTTCCAATTTATTCTCTGATTCAATATTCACATATGTTCCAATTTATGATCCAATTCCCCAATTCAATATTCACATATGCTCCAATTTATGACCCAATTCAATATTCACATATGTTCCAATTTATGCCCCAATTCAATATTTTTCCAACGATTCCCAATTTCGCACGTTCGCATATTTCAGCGTTAGGCTAAGGCTTGAGGTAGCCTGGCTATAACAAAATAAAAAGGGAAAAGAGGGAGTGAAGAGAGTCAAATGTAGGTATAATAACAAATCAATAATTAACCGACAGAAACAGGCATACAAACTAAATAAGCATATTATGACAAGATTTGGCATGGTGGCGACATAAACATATAAGAACAGATCTGGTGAATATGTCATAATAGAACTGATTTAGGCGATGATTCAAGATCCAATTTTTACATACATATCAATATTGCCAATTAAATATTTAAATCCAAAAATAACATAAACTCACAGTGAATAGATCTAAGAAAATGGATCCAAATAACTGAGAAGGGCACGTTGATTTTGTTATAGCAATCTTTGAATATGAATAATCTTCTTTGAATTGATTTTGAAGAAGAATAGACAATTTAATTGAAGTTGCAGTAGAGCCTCGCAGTATCACCCCACATTTTTAACTTAAGAAAATAAAATAAGAACAACTTAATTAATTATTCAGAATTATGTAAAACGGATTGTACCGTTGTGTTCCTCTTGGAATTCTGATTCAGATAGACTCTGAATTTGCGAAATACGAACATCGTATGAAGAAGTTATGGGCTACAGAAGTTGCCAGAGAAAAAAGGAAACAGCCCAGATCAATTTTCGGTCTTCGGACCCATGAGGGTCGACCCCTTCAATGGGAGGGTCGACCCACATGAAGGTGGGTCGACCCCCCGTGGTAGATTTTGACAGATTAGGTTTTTTAGAGAATTGGACAATTCTGATGGTTTTTGGTAAAATCTGAGGGTCCTGGTTTCTCTGTTACACCTATAAATAAGACCTTAGACCTAACCCTAAACCTGAGGCTAAGCTGAAGCTCTACCATTACTCTCTTTCCCTCCTCAAATCTATTCAGAAATTTAGACTATTAATAAGCAGATTATAAAATTCAAGATCTGGAAGAGAGAATCGACATTAATAAAAAGATTGTTCAGAATCATGAAAAGCAAGGTAAAATTCTAGATCCAATCCATTCAAATTCTTACTTTTTCTTTCCCATCTCTTTTAATGAAAATAAGCAATCCACGGTTATTAGGTTTCAAATCAAATTAAAGGGGAAAAAACCATGGACGCTAAAACTAGATCACAACCAGAATTGGGGGAAGCACAAAAGGTGAGTGGATTTAAGCTATACATTTAGATAAGAATATGTTATCGTTTACCATTCCCCTATATGTATAATTAAAATGCAATATGTTGAGAAATGTAAAATATCTTAATAATGCCTAAGGTGATGGGTACGAAGTAGGAATAATTAATATGCTAAATATTAATTTGTTGGGATATGAACTTATCAAATCTTGTATAGTTATTACCATTACTTAAATTTCATGTCAATTTGTGTAAATTATGTACCTAGGCCATTAACTATAAGAATCAAGAAAGGTACATATTGGTTTATGTGATTTAAACGATTATCTGATTAATTGATTACATGTTAGGAAGGAATTGAATATATGTAAAGAATTATAGTAGGCATGATACAATTACATGTGAATTATAAATTATAATGGATAATTGGAAGAAATAAACATACCTATACTAAATAGAAGATTTACAATATATAAGAAATTTAACCGCTCTTAGACACAAGGTTAGATTTCACTTGTGATAGAAGTCTGCCCGGAACCGCCCGGCATATCCAGCATTCCCAAGTGGTAAATCTAATGTGAGGGGTCTAAGTGCAAAAATTAAAAACACATAATGGTGCTAAAACACGAGGTTAAGTCAACTTGTGGTAGAAGTCTGCCCATACCCACCCGGCAAATCCATCATCCACGAGCATAGGCTTAATGTGAGAGGTTTAGTGCTTATATATATATATATATATATATATATATATATATATATTAAGATATGAATAAATGGCAATAATGGTAATTAAATGTCTAACTCAGAAAATAAGAAAGAAAGAGATATAATGGACTGAGTTAGTGTGATGCGAAGGAAAAGTGATGTATTTCCCTAAATGACCTAGTTCTGAGAACGTTATTGCAAGTAAGCCACCGTAAATAAAGAAAAGTAATGAAACTACTTGCTACGACGGATTTAGATGGAAATACATTATGAAAATAAATCACTGATTCCGTTTATTAAACTGATAAGGTGCATGAAGTGTTTTCCTTAATATAATAAGGAATATATTATAGTGAATGAAGAATAATGGTTTACAACAGTAAATGGTTTAAAAGGGAAATGATTATCACCTATTATATGTAAATAACATTAACGAAAATGTTGTATAATAGGTAGACTTGTCCGAGGGACAAGTGAAGATTATAACTTAGGTTATAATAAACTAATAAGGAAATTGGATAACTGGTGAAATGAGATACGGGACACTTGATTGTAAATTAAGTAATCAGTAAATGGGGAAAGCCGGAAACCAGTTGAGAAAAGGTGGAAATATAAGAAGTGGTACTTAATTATAAATTATCAATTATAAACAAGTAAGCTGTAAACTTGGAAGCCTGAAACCCGCTGATAAGAAAAACATGTTTAGGCTTGTCCTAGAGACAAGAGGATTTTATAACATAGGTTATAATAAATGGGTAGAGAAACTTACTAATGGGCCTTAGTTAAGTGAACTAAGTTAATAAGTAAAAAACGATAAGTTGTAGTAACAGTGTAAAATGGAATTATGATTAAATGAGAAAGAATGAGAAAACTTATGAAATAAGTTATATATAATCATAAATAAAGACTGACATGTTAAACAGAAAACATGTGAATTGAGATATACTTAATTACATATTAAGTGAAACATGTTATTGTAATGATGAAATCAAATAAGAATATAAAAGAGATTATGGATTACAGATGTAACGTCCCGCATTTTTATCGGTTTATATTTGAATATTTAAATCAGTTTAAATGTTGAATTCATAATATAAGTGAATTTATATTAAAAACGAAGTTGAACGTATAAAAATATATATTAAATATAATCGAGCTCATAACGACGCTGCAGTTCGTAATTTAACGTTCTGAACTTCAACTGAGTGTACAGGACTCGTTTTAAATTGGATTTCTTCGAAACAAGAAACGTTGGGATCTGTTGAACTGTATTTTTCTAATGGAGGTGGAAAATCGAATTTCTGAATTATATATTGCAAGATATATCCAAATCAAATATTCAAATAGTCGCTGTAAAATCGTTTATCGATCGTAACGGTTTATTCGATATAACTTGATATCGGTTTAGAATTTGGACAAGATTCTTTTGAGACGCAGTTATAATTTAATTTTTGGAATTTTACTGTAATTTTTAATTAATTAAATACGCAACTTTTTATTTGGAATAATTTGCACCCTATATCAACCTATTGGGGTTTCACAATATAAGTTAACCTACCGATATTATTATACCTTTGGGATCGTGACATATTATGTGAAATGTTCGTACTTTAATTTTTGTCGGTAGCAGTTCATACGTTGTTGGAATTTTACATGACAAGTACCGATAACTTTCCCAATTGATTAAACATGCACGTTGCTTCTTAGAAATAACCCATTACATTAGTGATCCTTCACATGGAGTAAATCAAAACGTATTAACATCATTTAAGTTGTGATATACCAAGTCATGAGCCATGTTTCCATTTACATGTATATTTTTAGTTTGCAGTGCGCGAGCCGTGAACAAAACTCAACTTATAAATACATATAACTAATACTCAGACTACCCATAAAATATTGTGCCACACATTCATGTTGCAAGCGAATTGGTATAAGTAGCATGAGAGCCAACGGGTGAAAGATGAACGTGAATAAATCACGATGAAAGTATGCCTCGTCAAGCCTATAGTAATATATATAATCATATATGATATATGCAAAACTGGGACGTTCTTCTTTAGCTCGGCAGTGTACTTGTGCTTCATGCCTAAGCCCTACCCTAAGCTAAGGCGTTAATCTGGATGTATGTTCATATCAAGCACTGTACCACTTTGAATAAAACTCTAAATCGAGTGTAGGATTGGATTTGATCTGTTCAAAGCATCTGTACTACACATAGAACAGTAAAAGAAAAGAAAAATTAATCAAACATAGGCTGTAAACTAAAACCATGCACTGCTACACCATGAATTGTCACCCATCTATCTGAAAGCATCAAAACTTAATGAAACCACAAGAAAAAATCGAAAGTACTGTCTGCCATATCTTCTCAAATCTTAAGACTACTTTAAAACGAGAGCTTCTGATGCCTACAAGAAAATCAAACCTGCCGTGAAACGTCTCCAAAATCTGAATCCTACCCGAGTCTTTTTCTTTTAAGCTACTTACAAAAGGACCTATGCCTATTCTATGTATATGTGTATACCTTCACCTCCATGTCTCGTTCGCTACCCATCCATCTGCAGTCCTATTATCAACAGCTAGGACTTCATAAGCACCAGCTCACTACAGACCGATGGAAGGGAAAACTCATAATAGGCTACCATGATTTGTAAAATGAAGCTGTCACCTACCATTGCCGCAGTCCGCTCCATGCCTATGATAAGCCTAATATCCTGTGCATTCCTTGGTGCTCAAGGAAAAGCTCTCTATAAATACTGCCTGCTTTGATGTTTTCTTCACAAACTATCCAAAGCCTTTAACGGCGAACACAAATTTAAATAACCCTATAGAATCATGGAAGTCCTTTTCAGACAAATGGGTGCTGGTTTCTCTGTTATGACAACAACAACAAGTTTATGTTGCTCATGAGTTAAATGGTCTCCTAAAGGTTGACGTGGCACTTCTGAGGTCGATGCGGACTCATGGGAAAACCGCAACTAAAGGAAGGTTACGGTTTCAACCAGCGGAGATTAGTGATGATGTCACTGTTACGTGACTGTAGCTGAAGAAAGGAGCTCAAGATCGAGTAGAATGGTGCCTCAGCCTTTTTTTGGGAAACAGGAGGTACGTTTTTTCAAGGAGGTGTTAACTGAAACATAGGAAGAGCGGACATGGATTTGCAGAGGAAGCAGTGGTTGGTTCGACACTGGGAAGGAGGAGAATGGCGCTAATAGTTTAAATTTTCTTGAAGTAGAGAAGAGTGCAGATGTGTAAAAAAAGAGGGCCAAGAAGGAAGAAAACGTTTTGGTTTCAAACTGCATATGCAAGATGGAGGTGAAGAAATAGAAACAGGTGGGCTTTCTCCTATCGGCTTGGGCCATATCTTTAAAAAAAAAAGAGTATATAGTAAGCCCAAAACATTCGAACGTGAACATGGGGTGGTTAACTCAAAGGAATGGAAGGACGGTGGGAGATTGTTGGGGCAAGCAGCGGTAGTTATTCGATAAGGTAAGGCCAAGTATGTTTTAATTTAAAATAAATTATATATTTATAAGTTAATTTATTTTAAATAGCGTACAAACTTGAGAAGATTAATATTTCGTCCATACATGATCAAAATTTCGAATGGTCTGATCCATTGGTATCGGATGGTCGCCGACTGCGTACTGAAACTAGTTTGAAGTAATTTGGAGATCATTTCAATGTATGGCGAAATTCAACGCCAGATATGATCAAACGAACGTTAACCGTTATTTACCGACTAACGGACAAGGTGAGTAAATTCACTAACTCTGTTTTATTTAAAATACTTTAATTATATTTTAAATAATGATTGAATGTTGTGTGCTATGATTGTTTGGATGATTTACTTGGTTGAAATACATCGTTAATTATATACACCGTCGATTTAAGTTGATGCCGTTACCATTATACCGATATGAAATTAATATTTATGTCAACTAACATCTGTGGATGCAGAGAAACAGGTTGGAGGAATCCAACTGGATTCCTCAACAATAATATTTTTGTTTCCATGTATTACGTTGTATGATGTGACCATGGTTGATTATTGTCTGTTTAGAATATAGGTTTACACTGGCCTTGAAATAATAAGTATTTAATTACCGTAAAAATATATTGGAAAGAATTCGAGTTTAAAAAGGAAATCTAGTATTATCATGATAGAAATTGAATATGGATTGGGCCGGAATACCTATAACTTGTTTAATCCTATTGGACAAGTAATTTGATTCTTGAATGATATTTAGAGAAAATTAGAATGGATAATAAGTTAGAAATAAATATTCAGAAATGATTTTGGGAGTTGGGAAGTTGGTTAAAAAGGGAAGGGTGAAATTCATTTCGATGTTCGATAAGAGTATGATTGAATAAATCTATAATTGATTTATAATGAGAATTTGGCTATGTCGAGTGGGTTAAAAATAATTTGCTTTTAGAAATTATATATATATAAATTTAGAATTTGATAAGATATTAAAGAATTGGTTTGAAACTAATAATTTTTCAATAAAGTACGGAATCAAGATTTTTGTAACAGAAAGAGATGTTAAGATTTTTGTAACAGAAAGAGATGTCAAGATTTTTGTAACAGAAAGAGATGTCAAGATTAGTATAAAGGGAATATGACAGCGTATTGCAATTCTAAGAACTATAGCAATAAAATAACGTTGTTGACTAGGCTTAAGCCTGACTATTATGCCGAGATTAGTTATAAAGGAGAATATTACAGCGTATGACAAGTTTTGAACTATAACGATAAACAACGTTGTTGACCAAACTTAAGCGTGATTGTGTGATGTTTAGTTATACACTAGAATGGTTGTTTATTTTTACTTCGATAGTTAAATAACCGACTATCGAAGGGTTTTGACCATCGTTGTCAATACGGAGAGACCGATTGAATATATTATTCAAAACCACTCCGTATAGGCATAAGCGCTGCGAATGTGATTATGCTGAAGACAATTGAAGACGGAGTGAAATGCAATGGCCGTTCTGTTCCAGAATGGTGTTTTCTGTTTGTCCAGTCCCAGGACAACTTGTATGGACGAATGTTTGACAGAGTATTCCTAACGGTCACATAAGACGATCTTTTCAAGATATTACGTCTGGTGGCGGAGAATTTCGTTTCTCTTAGCTTTTATACCCGTAATATTTTTGAGAAGATCAACTAGTCATTTGACGGGTTTGACGATGTGGCATTCAAAGTGTATGGTGGCCAGATGTTCTAAAAGATAGACGTAGCCTCAAGCATCACAACCGGGAAATGACAAAAATCGGGAAGGCAACATGGCTATGTGGGTCGCTCCCATTAGGGTGTATAGTCACCTATCTAGAGAAATTCCTTTTGTTTCTCACTCTATCGATTCTGCCCATTCGGGAACGGTTGTTTGAGTCCAACCGTTGGTGATATACATTCAATACACTCAAGCGAAATGAGTGGTCGGTCATGTGTGGGCCGGGTTGCAAGACGTTCTTGTTGAACCCAGTGTATTTGCCTCTAGAGATACACTATCGGCAGGTGGTCCCATACCTTGTCATAGTTGGAATCCAATCTCCAATAAGCACCCTACGGTTTTTGATTTTTATACTATGTATGTAGAGCGTGAGATGCAAGCGTTCTGCTATTTGGTTATTTACTGGATTAGACATTATGATAATATCATTGGATTTTGATATCAAAATATTTTGGGTTATAGTAAGGTAAAAACCGTCCATGTTTATGTGTGGGCTGGTCTTACTATTATCCTTTTGTTTCAAAAGGATTTTCAAAGTTAAACCGTATGGTTGGAAATTACTCACACCAGTCCCATGACTGACCAGAGTTTATTTTGTTTGTTTTCCCCTAAACTCTTGGGTGCCCAAATTTGTACGGGCAGTCAAGTGTTTTAGGATTTTGCAGATTCACTTAGAGGAGCTCGAAGCAGGTGGCTCCACTGTTAGTTATTTAGAGATTACTTCCGCTGTGATATGATGTATTGTACTCTGATAATGGTATGGATATACAAAATAGATTTGTATTTCAAAGTTATGTTATATAATATATTTTATTCGTTCCGCTGTGAGATTCGTGTTTACTCTGATTCTGCTCAGTTGTGTTCTTCTTTTTCTTCTATTCTATTAGTTCTATCTTATCTTTCTCACCCTCTAACTTCTTTCTATTAATGATCTGAATTTCGTGCACTTTGAGTTGGATTTGTATGGTATTTGGTCGACTCAAAGGGATCGAATTTGCGGATCGTTACAACAGACCTTGGGCCACAATCTAGAGAATAACATGCTGTGGGCTTATTAATAAACTAAAATTGGTTAAGTTATATGATGAAATTAATAAGAAAGAGAAACTTCATAATTTGAATAAGAATTCAATGTAAATGAGAATAGCCAAGTTAAATGGAAACCTGGTGAGGTAAGGCAAGCGCGTAAAAGAATGTTTAGACATAAGTTCTAACAACATATTAAAGTGAGGTGCTTGGATCATTCCGCACGTTTAAGGGTGAATAACCCAACGGGGTAGATCATCATGGTGTTATAAGGCACGAGGGGAGCGCACATTCATCTGATTGTTCTGACGGCTCCAAAGGACTGAAAGGGGAAGCATGTGGCTTCCTGAGGTGCGTAAGGTGATCCTATTAGTCCTTTGTGAAGTGGTAGATGTTTTAGGCTGTGATCGCAGAGGTTGGGTCTGCGCGTAACTACTAGGTGAGTGGGCCTTGACTATAGAAGTAGCTATGCAGTCAGAATGCTGAGACGCGGTGACACCAGGGTGATTCGGCGGTTGCCTCAATGAGGAGGCAAAGGGTCACGACCAATAAGGATAGTACATCATCGAATACCTGTCGTCAGCAGCCAGTGGGATGCGAAAAGACTAAAGTAAAAACCAATAGACCATTTACCTTTCACTATCGGAGTACGGCGGCTGAAGGAAGACGCCAAATGGATGTTTAGATTGTTTTTCTTAGGGGCAGTCATTTAGCTCTTGAATGTCTTTACTAGTTGAAGGAGGGGCCGAGGTGGGGCCATAGCCATCATGAAAACAGACCCTAGGTATACCTGTATATAGAGGCTCTTAAAAACGGGCCTGTACAGATATGGAAAAGCTCCCGACCAAGTTCCATGTTCCTTGTATCGCCCTGCCATGGAACTCAATGCACATTAGAGGACGTGCAATTGAAGCATCGAGCTACAATTGAAGATACGTATGGTGGAAAATCTAGATGTCAACTCTGGGTGGTGTATCGTAGACTTTAGGGCATTACTCCGGTATGAACTCTGATTCGAATAAGGGTGGCAGTCCGTACATTTATGTGGCATAGTAATGATAGATATATGCGGAACATATATTGTTATTCGTACGTCACTGCAACAAAGGATGAGGGACTACGTATATTTCGATGGTGTTATGGTGGAGACCGTGCGAGTGGAGTACTATGGGGTGTACCTTAATATTGGGGGTAGCTACATATATACTATATTAGGTTAATCCACCAGGAAGTAAATGGGTGTGACTTGTGTGTAAGCCTTGAGTGTTGTTAACCCAAATAACATAATATATAAGAAAATATGATTGAACGGTATATGTAGTGTTATCTAAAGTGTATAATTTAAATCCAGTCAGCAGAACTTATGTTCTGACCTCCTCCTCATAACATACTCGCAGGTTAGATTCGTGGCAGAGACATGATAGCATTGGATGCTGGTTAGGAGGTATTATTAATAAGGTAAGGCTATGTTTTGATTATACTATATTTTATCCATTCCGCTGTGAGATAATTTCTGAGCTCTGACATGTTTTATGTCTCTGTCTTTTCTGCAGGATACCAGAGCAAACCAATCCGAGTTTTGATAGATTGGAATTTTGAAAAAAATCCAATCCGTTAGAATTCGGGTTGTTACATCTGGTATCAGAGCCTAGGTTTAGGATTCCTACATAAATAGTGAGTAAGCTTATTTGTATTTTTAAAAATATAAATATATTATATATATACCTAGATCCATAGAGGAACCCAGTAAATAGAAAGAGTATAATATGGTAAGAAATGGGATGTTTGTTTTGTACACTAAAGGAATGAATATGGAAATCTAAGACCCTTAGGTAATTTGGGTAGACAGTGTACAATGTACTTTGTATGGAAGCAAAGTGAATCCCATATGATTGGTATTTTGGGTTAGTGGGCTTGAAAACCTTATAAATTGGAAAAGGTTGAAAAGGGGATAATGGATTAGAATATATATATAGTTAAGAAAATTGTCTTTGTGGGAGTGTCTAGGAAATCCTAGAAAAATTGGAAACCCGCTTTGAGTCTAACCCCTTTGTTAACTTTTAAGAACTTGAAATTGTAAAAGTTTTGGGGAAATGGTTTGTGATGTTTTCAAGTGTTTATCTTAGTATAGTTTTAAATATGTGAAAGAGTACATATTGGGTTTTGAAGCAAAATGGGGTATATTTTGTAAATAGTGATGTCTTTCGAAAATTTTGTCTAAAGTAAAATTCTATTAGAAAAAGGTGCATATTACAGAGCATGTATAGCTCGCTAGTTTTCTTGTTATATTTCATACAAGAATTTTTAATAAAGAAAAATTTGAAATCTCTATTCTTATGACAATCCGTATTGGATAAATTATTCTGACAATATAATTTTGTTGGGTGGACAAAATAAGTGTAGAAATTAAGAATAGAGTGGATGTTTGCACCTTGTAGTAACAGACTGAGTTGACCTTATAAGTAAAAACAAGTTATAACCCCAAGTGAGAAATAGTTGTCCTTATCTACTCCAATTTTTATGATTTGAAAAAAAATATGATGATTTACATTTTTTAAGATGACATGTTTTTATGGTTTGGCAAGTGAAAGTTTTCATGAGAAAAATAGAGTTTTAGACACTTTTAAATTTTTGAAGAAAGTTTAAATGAAAAAGAAAAAAGGCCAAACAATGTTTTAAAAGTATGGAGTAAGTAAGGATTAGTTCCTAGGGAAGACAGGAAAAGTTTTTAGGCTATGAAGCAGATAGCGAGAATTATCTTGTAATAATAGTGAGTTCCCGTAGAATGCGTAAGCATTGAAAAGCCTAGGGTGTTGCTTAAAATAATTGTTGGTACACAGCTAGAATTAGTAGTGACTACTGGATAGAAAAAGGCAAGTAAGTGTTTAGATCCTGTTGCTAATTTTCATGTTAGGGGTAAAACCTATTACTACATTCCTGTTGGGATTGTTACGTTGTTTTGTTTTGTTGGGTAATTAGGGTAATATCTAAACATGTCGTAAATCCCATAGTTTGGAGTTTTCTGTCTAAGGGGGAAATAGTCCCGAGATTCTTGGCCCTTAATAGTAGCTGTGTAAGGTGTCTATTCTCCTATTGTAGTTGAAAGACTATAAGGCTTATTTAAATTTAAACTAAGATCAGATGATAAACATGCTAAGGAAAGAGAAATGTTACAACTGAAAGGAAACAGAAAATTCAGTAAAGCAACAAAAATGGAAAATTATGAGAAAGGATGGATAAAAATAAAAATTTCCAAGATAAGATGAAAAAGGAAACTAGTAACAAAAGAAAATTTTCTTATGTGGGTTGTGCTTGGATAGGAAAATAGGAGAATCTTTATAAATAGTTTCATGAAATCAAAGTACGGTTAGAAAAAACTTGAAAAAGAAAAACGGAAGATACGAAGTTTTCCATTTTCCATCTTTTTGTAACATAAGAAAATCGAATTTAGAAAATTAGATTTTTCTGAAATTAAAAAAAAGTTGGTTGGTAGGATTATGGATGCAACAAATGGATGAACTACGCTCCTACTCAATAAGGGTGTGGGAAATTTTGGATGAAAAAGCATTTTTGATTTTCAAAATATTGCATTCATATAGAAATACCGGTATATTTAGGACGTGAGCATCATATTTTAAAAGGGTCTTTGAAAATTTGCTTACACATAGGAGGTACCGCATAGGCATACATGTATTATTATGTTGTACTCCATTTTGCAGAAGTGCACGATGTTTGCAAAAATTTGATGCACACATGATGAATGTATATTATGCGAAGGGTTAATTGATTTTACCCTTATCAAATTTCGAGGACGAAATTTCATAAAGGTAGGAGAGTATAACACCTTGCATTTTTAACTTAAGATAATAAAATATGAATAACTTAATTAAATATTCATAATTAAGTAAAACAGATTGAACCATTACATTCGTCTCGGAATTCTGGTTCAGATAAACTCCGAGTTTGCGTAAAACAGACATCGTATGAAGAAGTTATGGGCTGCAGAAGTTGTCAGAGAAAACAGGAAACAACCCAGATCAAATTTTGGCCTCTGGACCCATGGGGGTCGACCCCTTCAAGCGGGGTTGACCCACATAAAGGTGGTCGACCCTCATGAAGGGGGTCGAGCCCGGGGTCGACCCCTTCAAGGGGGGTCCACCCCCCTGCGGCAGATTTTGGCAGATTAGGTTTTTTTGAGAATCTGACGTATCTGATGGTTTTTGGTCAAATCTGAGGGTCCTCGTTTCTCTGTTACACCAATAAATAAGACCTTAAACTTAAACCTAAACCTGAGCCTACGCTGAAGCTCTGCCACTATTCTCTTTCTCTCCTCAAATCTATTCAGAAATTTAGATTATTAATAAGAAGATTTTAAAATTCAAGATCTGGAAGAGAGAATCGACATTAATAAAAAGATTTTTCAGAATCATGAAAAGCAAGGTAAAATTCTATATCCAGTTCATTCAAATTCTTACTCTTTCTTTCCCTTCTCTTTTAATGGAAATAAGCAATCAACGGTTATTAGGTTTCAAATCAAATTAAAGAGGAAAAACCATGGATGCTAAAATTCGATCAGATCCACAATTGGGGAAAGCATAAAAGGTGAGTGGATTTAAGCTATACAGATTAGATAAGAATATGTTATCGTTTACCGTTCCCCTATATGTATAATTGAAATGCAATATGTTGAGAAATGTAACATATGTTAATAATTCCTAAAGTGATGGGTACGGAGTAGGAATAATTAATATGTTAAATATTAATTTGTTAGGATATGAACTTATAAAATCTTGTATAGTAATTACCATTACTTCAATTTCATGTCAATTTGTGTAAATTATGTATCCAGGCCATTAACTGTAAGAATTGAGAAAGGTACATATTGATTTATGTGATTTTAATAATTATCTGATTAATTGATTACATATTAGGAAGGAATTGATTATATGTAAAGAATTATAATAGGCATGATACAACTACATGTGAATTATAAATTATAATGGATGATTGGAAGAAATAAACAAGCCTAGACTGTATAGAAGGTTTACGATAAATAAGAAATTTAACCGCTCTTAGACACGAGGTTAGATTTCACTTGTGATAGAAGTCTGCCCGGAAGCGCCCGACATATCCAGCATTCACAAGTGGTAAATCTAATGTGTGGGGGCTAAGCACAAAAACTAAAAACATGTAAAGGTGCTAAGACATGAGGTTAAGTCAACTTGTGGTAGAAGTCTGCCCGGACCTACCAGACAAATCTAGCGTCCACGAGCGTAGGCTTAATGTGAGAGGTTTAGTGCTAATTTATATGTATATATGTATAAATATATGTATATAACAAGATATGAATAAATGGAAATAATGGTAATTAAATGTCTAACACAGAAAATAAGAAAGAAGAGATATAATGGACTGAGTTAGTGTGATGCAATGGAAAAGTGATGCATTTCCCTAAGTGACCTAGTTCTAAGAACATTGTTGCAAGTAAGCCACCGTAAATAAAGAAAAGTAAAGAAATTACTTGCTACCACGGATTTAGATGGGAATACGTTATGAAAATAGATCACTAATTCCTTCTATCAAACTAATAAGGTGGATGAAGTAATTTTCTTAATATAATAAAGAATATATATTACTGTGAATGAAGAATAATGGTTCACAATAGTAAATGGTTAAAAGTGTACTGATAATCACCTATTATAAATAAATAACATTAATGAATATGTTGTAAAATAGATAGACTTGTCCTAAGGACAAGTAAAGATTATAACTTAGGTTATAATAAACTAATAAGGAAATTGGATAACTGGTGAAATGAGATAAGGGATACTTAATTGTAAATTAAGTAATCAGTAAATGGGGAAAGCCGGAAACCTGTTGAGAAAAGGGGAAAATATATGAAACATAAGAAGTTGTACTTAATTATAAATTAAGTAAGTTGTAAACTTTGAAGTCTGAAACCCGCTGATAAGAAAAACATGTTTAGGCTTGTCCTAGGGACAAGAGGAATTATAACATAGATTATAATAAATGGGTAGAGAAAATTATTAATGGGCCTTAGTTAAGAGAACTAAGTTAATAAGTAAACAACGATAAGTTGTAGTAACGGTGTAAAATGGAATTATGATTAAATGAGAAAAAACGAGGAAACTTATGAAATAAGTTATATTTAATCATAAATAATGTCTAACATGTTAAATAGAAAACATGTGTATTGAGATATACTTAATTACATATTAAGTGAAACATGTTATTGTAATGATGAAATCAAACAAGAATATAAAAGAGATTGTGGATTACAGACCTTGGGCCACAATCTAGAGAATAACATGTTGTGGGCTTATTAATAAACTTAAATGGGTTAAGTTATATGACTGAAATTAATAAGCAAGAGAAACTTGGTAGTTTGAATAAGAATTCAATGTAAATGAGAATAACCAAGTTAAAAGGAAACCTGGTGAGGTAAGGCAAGTGCGTAGACGAATGTTTAGACATAGGGTCTAACAACATATTAAAGTGAGGCGCTTGGACCAGTCCGCACGTTTGAGGGTGAATAACCCAACGGGGTTGATCATCGTGGTGTTATAAGGCACGAGTGGAGTGCACATTCATCTGACTGTTCTGACGGCTCCTAAGGACTGCAAGGGGAAGCGCGCGGCTTCCTGAGGTGCGTAAGGTGCTCCTACTAGTCCTCTGTGCAGTGTCAGATGTTTTAGGCTGTGCTCGCAGTGGTTAGGTCTGCGCGTAACTACTAGGTGGGTGGGCCTTGACTGCAGAAGTAGATATGCTATCAGAATGTTGTGACGCGGTGACACCAGGGTGTTTTGGTGGTTGCCTCAACGGGGAGGCAAAGGGTTACGATCAATAAGGATGGAAGATCGTCAGATACCCGTCATCGGCAGCTAGTGGGATGCGAAAAGACTAAAGCTGTAACCAATAGACCATTCGCCTTTCACTATCGGGGTACGGTGGTTGAGGGAAGATGCCAAATGGATATTTAGATTGTTTTTCTTAGGGGCAGCCGTTTAGCTCTTGTAAGTCTTTACTAGTTGAGGGAGGAGCCGAGGTAGGGCCAAAGCCAACTTGAAAATAGACCCTAGGTGTATCTATATATACAGGCTCTTAAACACGAGCCTGTACAGATATAAAAAAGCTCCCGACCGACTTTTGTGTTCCTTGTATCGCCCTGCCATGGAACTCGGTGCACATTAGAGGACGTGTGATTGAGGCATCGATCTACAATTGTAGATATGTATGGTGGAAAGTCTAGATACATGCACGTCAGCTTTGGGTGGTGTACCGTAGACTTGAGGGCATTACTCCGGTATGAACTCTGATTCGAATAAGGGTGGCTGTCCAACGTTTACATGGCATAGTAATGACAGATAAATGCGGAACATAATATTTTTATCCGTACATCACTACGGCGTAAGATAAGGGATTGCGTATATTTCGATGGTGTTACGGTGGAGACCGTGCGAGTGGGGTACCATGGGCTGTACCTTAATATTCGGGGGTAGCTACATGTATACTGTATTAGGTTAATCCACCGGGAAGTAAATGGGTGAAACATGTGTGTAGGCCTTGAGTGCTTTTAACCCAAGTAACATAATAAATAAGAAAATGCGGTTGAACGGTATATGTAGTGTTATCCAAAGTGTATAATTTAAATCCAGTCCCCAGAACTTGTGTTCTGACCTCCTCTTCATAACATACCTGCAGGTTAGATTTGTGGCAGAGACATGATACCTTTGGATACTGGTTAGGCAGTATTATTAATACAGTAAGGCTATATTTTTATTATATTATATTTTATCCATTCCACTGTGAGATAATTTCCGAGCTCTAAAATGTTTTACGTCTCTGTCTTTTCTACAGGATACCAGAGCAAATCAATCTAAGTTTCGCTAGATTGGAATTTTGAAAAAAAATCGGTTCGTCGGAATTTGGGTTGTTACACTCGCCGTCACCGTTATTTTTCAGATGAATAAAACTAGGTTTTGAGGTCCTTTTTATAGCTACTGCACCCAAAATATGGAGACTACATGCGTCCAGAGACGTTCATCATTTCAACCCAGTGGTCGACCCCATACTCCCTTAGCCGACCCCGGGGTCAACCCAGCAGGGCCTCGGGTCGACCCCAAACGGTCGGCTTCCCCCTCCAAAACGCACGCCTTAATTCGAATTTTATGATTTTGAATTTGTTTAAATTTATAAATATATATATTCTTCTTATATGCATACAAACTTCAAAGCTTAAGAACATCTTCATATGATGTCTGTTTTATGCAAACCAAATGTCTATATTGACCAAAATTTCGAGACGGGCATAATGGCGCAATCCATTTCCCTTAATTCTGAATATTAAATTAAATATTTTATAATTTGTCCTCTCTAGTTTTGTTAAAATTACAGGGTGTTACATTCTCCCCTACTCAAGGATTTCGTCCCCGAAATATCCAAGTCAAGAAAAATGTATATCCTACCATCCACATCCACCTACTCATCCACCAATCACAGGCATCCACTGTTCTTAAAAGATTTCTATAACACCTCATAATTTTAAAAACATGACATAAGAGATAATTAAAGAATATTTATTTTTTACAAGGAGAATTAAGAGAAACGAGTTGCGCCATTGCATTCGTCTCAGAATTCTGCTTGGAATAGAGTTCGAGTTTGCGTGAATTGGATATCATATGAAGAAGTTATGAAGCCAGGAAGATTTCAGTTTAAAGCAGAATTTAAATTAAAATAATAATTAAAAGTCAAAAACGAGTTCAAAAATCAAAATCAGTAAAATCTGGATGAGCAGGAAATCTCCCGCTCTAGGGTGTCGCCCCCCTAGGGGAGTCGACATAGGTTCCGACCCCCCTATAGGGTGTCGACCCCTCCCCCCCCATCTGCCCAGATCTGGCAGACATGTTTTTGAGGTCTAGGGCAGATGTGTCCTTCTGGGATTGGCTGGATGACGTGTTTTTCAAGTTTGTGTAACAACCCAACGGATTTTCGATCCCAAAAATCGACATAAAATCACCATGTCGACTATTCAAGCATCGAAAACACTGGATTGTCATGAGAAAGAAATTAGAGGGTGAGAAAAGAAGAAAGAAATATTAGAATAGAAGAAAGAAGAAGAACCCCACATCAGAATCTCACAGCGGAACAGATAAAATATAATATAACAAATCTTTTTAAACAAAAGAACTGTATATACATACCAATCATCAGAGTACAACAGATATCAAACACAGCGGAATAATAACTTTATATGACTAGCGGTGAAGCCGCCTGCTTCTAGCTCCTGAAACTCCAAGCGAAACCTAACCTGGAACTTACTCGGTTTGACCCGAGCACATTTGATTTAAAACAAAATACACCGGGTCAGTCTGGAATACTATCAGTGATAAGTTCACAACACACACACTTGCTTAACTTTGGAAAATCCTTTTTGAAACAAAAGGATAATAGTAAGACCAGTCCACACATAAACACATACGGTTTTTATCTTACTATAACCCAAACCATTTTCGAAATCATATATTGATCTGATATTATCATAATGTATAAACACAAGTAAATATCAATCTAGAGGAACGCTTGCATCTCACGCTCCCCATATATAGTATACAAACGAAAACCGCGGGCGCTTATTGGATATTGTATTTCCAACTATGACAAGGTATGGGATCACCTTCCGCACGTGTATCTCTAGAGGCGAATAAACTGGGTTCAACAAGAACGTCTTGCAACCCGGCCCTCATATGACCGACCACTCATTTCGCTTGAGTGTATCGAATGTATATCACTAACGGTTGGGATCAGCAACCACCTGCCCGAAAGGGACAACATCGAAACATAGATTAAGAAGCAAATGGAATTTCTCTAGATAGGTGATCATACACCCTAATGGGAGCGACCCACATAGCCATGCTGCCTGCCCGATTTTTGTCATTTCCCGGTTGATGAGGCTTGAGTTCAGAACATATCTGGTCATCATCCACTTTGAATGCCACATCGTCAGTTCCGCCAGATCACACTTGATTGACGTCCACAAAAATACTCTATTTTATTTGGCAAGAGAATAACCGTTTCTCCGCCATCAACTATGGTACATTTGGAAAAATCAACTCATGTAACTCCTTTGGAAATACTCTGTCAGACATCCGTCCATACAAGTCATCCAGGAACAGGATGAACTGAAGGTACTCTCCTACTGCATCTTATATAGGAATCACCCCAAGGATCAGTAGCGAGAAGTCCTTGCAATCCTTAGATTCCTACCATGACAGAACCCCGGTATATCTCTGCGTCGACTCAGAGATTGTTAGTGGTTCTTCCACTTATGAAGATCTATGGTCTTCAATGCTCCATCACGATCATCTTCCGATATCTTCACGTATTGTTGGTCGGAATGGTTTCGAATAAGAATTCGATCCCGGGCTTTCCATACCAACAAGTGTATTGGTCAACTTCGATAGTCGGTGATTTAACTATCGAATAACAAATATGTGAATAACTTCAGTTTGCTGATTCAGCACTTAACACAACTTGATCTCTTAAAAATGTATTTAACCAATTTTCCTCTGATTAACTCTGACTGCTTTACTTTGATCGATTAACTCTAACTTGACTAACTCGGCTTATTTAATTCACTGGATTAACTTGACTTGATTACTACTATCAATTAATTTATATTTGACTTAACTCCATTCGCTTGACTCTAGAACGCAGCGATCACAACGGTTACGCCTGATTCCCACAGGAAACATCCGACCATCGTAGGCTATCTGCAGCCCTGCGAATTACGCTAGCAGTCGTATGCAATGGAAACTGTTTCTGATTAACTACGTTTTACTAACTCTAACTATGTTCGATCAACTCTAATTGAATAACAAATGTTTAATACAATTTGAAATCACTTACTCTTATTTCCTTGGAACCATTATTGCAATATTATTTAATTTCCAAAACCTTGCATTAGAGTTCGATATACCTCATATAGGGTAAAATAATTTCAACAACTTCACTCAGTCCAAACTAATACTGTTCCTTGATAATAGTGAAGCCAACCAAGTTGGGGTATTTTAGTTACCTCTCAGACCTTGATCGACCCGTTCTTATCTCAGAATAATATCAGTTTGACCACTACATCAAAATCCCATTTCCCCTCGAATTTCAAATTTGGGTTTTAAAAACCCCATTTCTCTTATTTGAAATCCTCGTTCAAAATTCTTTTACTTAACTTCAGTAACATAACCCTTACTCAAAACATTATTCACTTATTTCAATAATTAAGAAAAACCTTTTTTAAAATTTCTACATGCACTCACTAATTCCGTTTAACAAATCACTTTGAACTTAAATCATAATCTCTTTATAACACCAACCGCCGTTCGATCGAACTTTCTTTTCAATTAATCACTTTTTACTTGAATGCACGTTTATCCAATCTTGTAGGAAACTTGAATCTTTAAATCCCATTAATGAAACTCCTATTTCATTTTGATCGAACTTAGCGACATTTTATCCCTTCTTAATTAAATACAAATTCAAAAGTCATCGCTTAAACCATTATTTGTTACAATACAATAATAGCTTACTTTAATATTTACTATATTAAAATAGTTAATCTCACTAGAATAATCATTGCTTTTAAAAGTTACCAATCAACAGTTGATTTCATTTACAGTAAACACTTAAAAACTTCCTTAATTTAAAGTTAATCGAGGACTAACTAATATTTAACCCTCAATCTTTATATTTAATCATGGATTAACTAATACTTACCACTAAACACTCTTGATGATCACTATGGATTTTAGTTAATCAAAGATTAACTACCAATTCACACTCTTCGTTAAATTTAACGCATATTTTGAATTTTAAATCAATTTAAATCCCGTTATCGATTCAAATTACAGCGGTCGATTATATCAGTTAACTATCAACTAATATTCATTTGTCATTTCCATTTTACTTAATTAAATAACTTAATTTATTTAAAATCTCTATTCAAACAATTATCCCATTTTAACAACCCATAGGTAAATCCTTGGGTTTAGCTCTGCTTTTAACTGGTATAATCCTTTTAAGAAAAATCCCTTTAAAAACTCAATTAAATTATATATTTATAAATTTCTATTTAAATTCCTTATAATTTAATTTAAAACTTAAATCCAATTATAAAATAATTTATAACTTTAGAACTGCGTCAATTCACCGAATGGTCAACTAACGTTAGAAACACCTTTGGACCATTCACTGCCAATTACCAAATCAACGCTGTCGGTTGATTTTAACACAACACAGGTGAATATATATTCAACCATCAACATACAAACAGGGTTTGGTGTCAGTCAGGGTAAACAGTTCATATATATGCATAACAACCAAAAATACAGTTTATTTGAGGAATCCGGTCGGATCCCTCCAACCTGTCCTTCTCTGCATCATAGATATCAGTCGATAACAATATACGAAATAAATAATTGGCAGAATATAAATAACTGCAACCATCAAACAAAAACAATCGATTTGCATCCATCGCATCCAATTAGCCAATTTAAAATGTAACTGTAAAATATATTTAACTGTGAATGTACCACATCACAAGATTCCAGAAGGTATGAGAATTAACGCACCAGAGATTGTTCTGGTCGACGGTTGACGTGTTTGTCGCTTTTAATTTGGGATGACCTTCCAGAATTTGCTGAATTATCAATAGTGTTAGATCAGAGCCTAGTTAGCGCCATCGGGTAGGTCTCGTCCCTGCGATCCCAACGGATCCAGTTTCGCTGAAATCCGTCAACGTATGAGAAAGATATCGCGATTTAAAGTTTGTGTAGATTTAACGATAATATTAATTAATTAATTAACTTATAAATAACCTTAATTACCTCAAAAACCGTTAATACCTGTACACGTTAGCACCCTCATTAACCATCCACGCATTTTCCTAATTGCTTCTCTAGAAACCTGAGCCTTTCTTCAATCTCCATCACCGAACCCATACTATCACCGTTCCCCCACCAATACCGCCGCCTCGGGTCATCCTGGGCCCACACTGACCCCACCGTTGCAACCTCCACTCCGTCTAGCACCACCGCCCAAAGCATCACCCACCAGAACCCCCTCTGGCGCCCCAAAACCCTACTCGAGCGGAATCCGTTCATCACGCCCTAGCCGCCGCCATGATCCACGGTAGGATACCAGAACACCATTGTCCTGACCCCCTTCCTATCGCCGACACCCCTAGGTTGACCTCCGACACCCACCACGACGCCAGCCACCAAAAATCGACCCAATCCATCCACCTCTTTAATTAAAAACCCAAAAACGATCAACTTCGTTCATCTCAACGCCACGACCACCACACTCCGTTTCAGAACCTCCAATCCCAGCCAAAACGAAGCTGAAACTCCCCTCTTCGATAACCCCAAGGTCTCGCCCACTGAAGTTGGTTAAATCGCCCGAATTTCAGAGAATAACAAAAAGGGTTTTTGCTGGTTCTTCGCAATTTCCGGCCACCAAGGTTGACGAAACCAATCCGGATTTTTACAGTAGGTAGATCTCGACCTGATCTACGACATTGCTTCAGGTCGCCCATACTAGTTCTTCACGGATTTGAAGTTATAAATTGATTTGCGTTTGAGGGCTTTTTCGCAAAATTACACAATGAATAATGGGATTGGCTGTCCATTTGTGATCTTTGGGTTTATATAATGTAGAGAAAATATATTTTATGTTGATTTGACAAGCGACGCTGACTAACGATTTTTATTTCGTACCTATCGCTACATCGAACATCGTTTATTCGCTGCTGCGCTCACATACGAACCCCGTTCGACACGCAACTGGACGGCATAGTATATTTTGACGATACGGTCCTAACGAATCTTGTTTCGTAGAATTCCGTATCCATTTGCTCAAATAGCGTTTGTACACGTCCAAGTAGATCAATTTATTTTGCATTTTATTTTTCCACGCTCACAGAATAACTGCGATTGACGCGCCATTTGAAAATCTAGCAATAATTTACGGTTACGGTCCCAACAAAATTTGTTTCGTCGAAAACAGAGGCTGTTTTAAAAATGTCCCTTTTGAACTGGCCAATTTGAATAAAAATAAACCAATTTTAAAATACTTCAATATAATAATATCAAAATATTGCAGTTGGCCATACACGACTAGAATTTTATGTATTACCAAGGAAAAATATCCCGGGTTGAATTCGAAGCCAAATTGATAATCAAAATGTTTAAAAACCGTTATTTTATACAAACACAGCGCTATATATATATAGGAATTCCTGGCGCTGTTATTTTGAGTATTTGATTTGGACATAAAACAAAATCTACACGATGAAAACTGGATTTTTCTCTGCCATTGGAAAGATATCGTCAAACCGGTACCGATGTTTCTTGTTTCGAGGAAATCCGACTTATTTTGAACCCGGTACGACCAATTGAAGTTCAAAACGCCAAATCGCGAACTGTCACACCGCTGCAGCTCGTTATTTAATTAAATTATAAACTATATATATTTCGTCGTCGTTTTAGAATTGAAATCGTCGATATCTTCAATATATCCAATAACAAACTATTCCAAACTGCTCGCTCACCCTATATTGCCGACACAACATTTTCTGACCGGTTTGGAATTAAATTATTATTTTATTATTTATTTAAATAATATATTCAGAATATAATCGTTAAATTCGATTATTTAAATTCAAACCAATAATTTAAATAAATAAAATATTTAAAATAACCCAAATAAATAGGCATAAAATATGGGTTGTTACATTCCTTCCCCCTTAAAATAATTTAGTCCTCGAAATTGCTAAGGTAGAAGAAATGTCGTCAACTATTATCTTTGCAAAAATGTTTCATTTAAAACCCGATTTTATTCTCAAACTGACCCAAATTGATTTTAAAACCAATTCATTTCAAATAAAAGAATTTCCCAAAAAATTTCAATAATTTTCTAACTCCTTAAATTTTGGAAAAATTTCGTCGGAGTCTCCCCTGCACGGAGGACCATCTGCAATATAGCAGGATCAAGAAATATGTATACATCGACTCTCATGGTCGGAAAATCCAAAATTCAAACTCAAAACCCCAAAGAAAACCAAAAATTTCATATTTGCGTAAGCGTACCATTTGGCGAGTGTTATTATGCGATAAGCGATATATTTTATTCGAGCCTGCTAAACTATTTTGCAGCTTTATTCAACTGGATTCAATAAACTCCAGAATTTCTCTTTCGAATGGATTTTAAAGCTGAAATGGCACTTCAGCACCTGTACTCAACTCAACCAATTCATTAGTATCCAAACAAATGTCAGTTAGGTTCAAAACACTCTTACCATTCATATCAACCATTTATACACACAATTTAATTCACACGAGATTTTAATTATTTATAATTACTTCATTTATTTCTTTAATTATCCACTCGAATGTATTTGAATTAGGATTGATTTATTCGAATTATTCATTTTAGATTTGTTTTAATCAAGTCCATCCAATTCCAAGTTTAAATTCAAGAAATCCACAACACAATCCAAGTATATCATACACATCAACAAATCCAATTGATTGGCCATACCATATAATTTGTGGAAATCATAACCTTTATTATTTTATAAATAAACTGGGCAAAAATAAATTTCAAAAATAGTTTTATACCAAAATACAAATACGCTCTCTCGTATATACACACTCAACTCAATCTAGGGTATTGCTAACCCCATCTCTATTGAGTCATACCACAGAGCCAAGGTTATCTCTAAACTAATAGCTCTGATACCACTGTAATGACCCAGCAGATTTTCGACCCCGAAAATCGACATAAAATCACCATGTCGACTATTCAAGCATCGGAAACACTGGATTGTCATGAGAAAGAAATTAGAGGGTGAGAAAAGAAGAAAGAAATATTAGAATAGAAGAAAGAAGAAGAACCCCACATTAGAATCTCACAGAGGAATAAATAAAATATAATATAACAAATCTTTTTAAACAAAAGAACTGTATATACATACCAATCATCAGAGTACAACAGATATCAAACACAGCGGAATAATAACTTTATATGACTAGCGGTGAAGCCGCCTGCTTCTAGCTCCTGAAACTCCAAGCGAAACCTAACCTGGAACATACTCGGTCTGACCCGAGCACATTTGATTTAAAACAGAATACACCGGGTCAGTCTGGAATACTATCAGTGATAAGTTCACAACACACACTTGCTTAACTTTGGGAAATCCTTTTCGAAACAAAAGGATAATAGTAAGACCAGTCCACACATAAACACAGACGGATTTTACCTTACTATAACCCAAACCATTCTCGAAATCATATATTGATCTGATATTATCATAATGTCTAAATACAAGTAAATATCAATCTAGAAAACCGCTTGCATCTCACGCTCCCCATATATAGTATGCAAATGAAAACCACGGGCGCTTATTGGATATTGGATTTCCAACTATGACAAGGTATGGGACCACCTTCCGTATGTGTATATCTAGAGGCGAATACACTGGGTTCAACAAGAACGTCTTGCAATCCGGCCCTCACATGACCGACCACTCATTTCGCTTGAGTGTATCGAATGTATATCACCGACGGTTGGGATCAGCAACCACCTGCCAAAAAGGGACAACATCGAAACATAGATTAAGAAGCAAATGGAATTTCTCTAGATAGGTGATCATACACCCTAATGGGAGAGACCGACATAGCCATGCTGCCTGCCCAATTTTTGTCATTTCCCGGTCGATGACGTTTGAGGTCAGAACACATGTGGTCATTATCCACTTTGAATGCCACATCGTCAGATCCGCCAGATCACACTTGATTGACGTCCACAAACATACTCTAGTTTATTTGGCTAGAGAATAACCATTTCTCCGCCATCAACTATGGTACGTTTGGAGAAATCAACTCATGTAACTCCTTTGGAAATACTCTGTCAGACATCCATCCATACAAGTCATCCAAGAACAGGATGAACCGAAGGTACTCTCCTACTGCATCTCATATAGGAATCACCCCAAGGATCAGTTGCGAGAAGTCCTTGCAATCCACAGATTCCAACCATGACAGAACCCTGGTATATCTCTGCGTCGACTCAGAGATTGTTAGTGGTTCTTCCACTTATGAAGATTTATGGTCTTTAATGCTCCATCACGATCATCTTCTGATATCTTCACGTATTGTTGGTCGGAATGGTTTTTGAATAAGAATTTGATCCCAGGCTTTCCATACCAACAAGCGTATTGGTCAACTTTGATAGTCGGTGATTTAACTATCGAATAACAAATATGTGAATAACATCAGTTTGCTGATTCGGCACTTAACACAACTTGATCTCTTAAAAATGTATTTAACCAAATTTCCTCTGATTAACTCTGACTGCTTTACTTTGATCGATTAACTCTAACTTGACTAACTCGACTTATTTAATTCACTGGATTAACTTGACTTGATTAATACTATCGATTAATTTATATTTGACTTAACACCATTCGCTTGACTCTAGATCGCAGCGATCACAATGGTTACGCCTGATTCCCTCAGGAAACATCCGACTGCCGTAGGCTATCTGCAGCCCTGCGAATTACGCTAGCAGTCGTATGCAATGGAAACTCTTTCTGACTAACTACGTTTGACTAACTCTAATAATGTTCGATCAACTCTAATTGAATAACAAATGTTTAGTACAATTTGAAATCACTTATTCTTATTTCCTTGGAACCATTATTGCAATATTATTTAATTTCCAAAACCTTGCATTAGAGTTCGATATACCTCGTATAGGGTAAAACAATTTCAACAACTTCACTCACTCCAAACCAATACTGTTCCTTGATAATGTTAAAGACAACAAAGTTGGGGTATTTTAGTTACCTCTCAGACCTTGATCGACCCGTTCTTATCTCAGAATAATATCAGTTTGACCACTACATCAAAATCACATTTCCCCTTGAATTTCAAATTTGGGTTTCAAAAACCCCATTTCTCTTATTTGAAATCCTCGTTCAAAATTATTTTACATAACTCCTTGAATTAAGTAAATATTCACTAACATAACCCTTACTCAAAACATTATTCACTTATTTCAATAATTAAGAAAGACCTTTTTTGAAATTGCTACATGCACTCACTAATTCCATTTACCAAATTACTTTGAACTTAAATCATAATCTCTTTATAACACTTACCGCCCTTCGATCGAACTTTCTTTTCAATTATTCACTTGTTACTCGAATGCACGTTTATCCAATCTTGTTGGAAACTTGAATCTTTAAATCCCTTTAATGAAACTACTATTTGGTTTTGATCGAACTTAGCGACATTTTATCCCTTCTTAATTAAATACAAATTCAAAAGTCATCGCTTAAACCATTATTTGTTACAATACAATAATAGCTTACTTTAATATTTACTATATTAAAATAGTTAATCTCGCTAGAATAATCATTGCTTTTAAAAGTTACCAATCAACAGTTGATTTCATTTACACAAAACACTTAAAAACTTCCTTAATTTAAAGTTAATCGAGGACTAACTAATATTTAACCATCAATCTTTATAGTTAATCATGGATTAACTAATACTTACCACTAAACACTCTTGATGATCACTATGGATTTTAGTTAATCAAAGATTGACTACCAATTCACACTCTTCGTTAAATTTAACGAATATTTTGAAATTTAAATCAATTTAAATCCCGTTATCCATTCAAATTACAGCGGTCGATTATATCAGTTAACTATCAACTAATATTCATTTTTCATTTCCCTTTTACTTAATTAAATAACTTAATTTATTTAAAATCTCTATTCAAACAATTATTCCATTTTAACAACTCATAGG
Organism: Allium sativum; assembly: GCA_030737875.1. Taxonomy (NCBI): domain Eukaryota; kingdom Viridiplantae; phylum Streptophyta; class Magnoliopsida; order Asparagales; family Amaryllidaceae; genus Allium; species Allium sativum. Next base: position 560,186,999 of record CM060915.1, read on the forward strand.
TAAATCCTTGGGTTTAGCTCTGCTTTCAACTGGTATAATCCTTTTAAGAAAAATCCCTTTAAAAACTCGATTAAATTATATATTTATAAATTTCTATTTAAATTCCTTATAATTTAATTTAAAACTTAAATCCAGTTATAAAATAATTTATAACTTTAGAACTGCGTCAATTCACCGAATGGTCAACTGACGTTAGAAACACCTTTGGACCATTTACTGCCAATTACCAAATCAACGCTGTCGGTTGATTTTAAACACAACACAGGTGAATATATATTCAACCATCAACATACAAACAGGGTTTGGTGTCAGTCAGGGTAAACAGTTCATATATATGCACAACAACCAAAAATACAGTTTGTTTGAGGAATCCGGTCGGGTCCCTCCAACCTGTCCTTCTCTGCATCACGAATATCAGTCGATAACAATATACGAATTAAATAATTGGCAGAATATAAATAACTGCAACCATCAAACAAAAACAAACAATTTGCATCCATCGCATCCAATCAGCCAATTTAAAATGTAACTATAAAATATATTTAATTGTGAATGTACCACATCACAGGATTCCAGAAGGTGTTAGAATTAACTCACCAGAGATTGTTCTGGTCGACGGTTGACATGTTTGTCGCTTTTAATTTGGGACGACCGTCCAGAATTTGCTGAATTTTCAACAATGTCAGATCAGAGCCTAGTCAGTGCCATCGGGTAGGTCTCGTCCCTACGATCCAAACGGATCCAGTTTCGCTGAAATCCGTCAAACTATGAGAAAGATATCGCGATTTAAAGTTTGTATAGATTTAATGATAATATTAATTAATTAATTAACTTATAAATAACCTTAATTACCTCAAAAACCATTAATACCTGTACAAGTCAGCACCCTCATTAACCATCCACGCGTTTTCCTAATTGCTTCTCCAGAAACCCGATCCTTTCTTCAACAGTGTTCCCCCACCGTCAATGTTCCCCCACCAATACCGCCGCCTCCGGTCATCTTGGGCCCAAGCTAACCCCACCGTTGCAACCTCCACTCCGTCTAGCACCACCGCCCAAAGCACCACCCACCAGAACGCCCTCTGGCGCCCCAAAACCCTACTCGAACGGAATCCGTTCATCACGCCCTACCCGCCGCCATGATCCACGGTAGGATACTAGACCACCACTTTCCTGACCCCCTTCCTGCCGCCGACACCACTAGGTTGACCTCCGACACCCACCACGATGCCAGCCACCAGAAATCGACCAAATCCGTCCTCCACTTTAATTAAAAACTTAAAAACGATCAACTTCGTTCATCTCAATGCCACGACCACCGCACTCCGTTTCAGAACCTCCAACCCCAGCCAAAACGAAGCTGAAACTCCCATCTTCGAAAGCCCCAAGGTCCCGCCCACTGAGATTGGTTAAATCAACCGAATTTCAGAGAATAACGAAAAGGGTTTTTGCCGGTTCTTCGCGATTTCCGGCCACCATGGTTGACGAAACCACTCCTGATTTTTACAGAGGTAGATCTCGACCCGATCTACGACATTGCTTCAGGTCGCCCATACTAGTTCTTCACGGATTTGAAGTTATAAATTGATATGTGTTTGAGGGCTTTTTTGCAAAACTACTCAATGAATAATGGGATTGGCTGGCAATTTGTGATCTTTGGGGTTTATATAATGTAGAGAAAATATATTTTATGTTGATTTGACGAGCGACGCTGACTAACGATTTTTATTTCGTACCTATTGCTACTTCGAACATCGTTTATTCGCTGCTGCGCTCACATACGAACCCCATTCAACACCGACTGGACGACATAGTATATTTTGACGATACGGTCCTAACGAATCTTGTTTCGTTGAATTCCGTATCCTTTTGCTCAAATAGCGTTTGTACACGTCCAAATAGATCGATTTATTTTACATTTTATTTTGCCACGCTCACAGAATAACCCCGATTGACGCGCTGTTTGAAAATCTAGCAATAATTTACTGTTACGGTCCCAACAAAATTTGTTTCGTCGAAAACAGATGCTATTTGAAAAATGTCCCTTTTGAACTGGCCAATTTGAATTAAAATAAACCAATTTTAAAATACTTCAATATAATAATATCAAAATATTGTAGTTGTCCATACACGACCATAATTTTATGTATTACCAAGGAAAAATATTCTGGGTTGAATTCGAATCCAAATTGATACTCAAAATATTTAAAAACCGTTATTTTATATAAACGCAGCGCTATATATATAAAGGAATTCCTGGCGCTGTTTTTCTGAGAATTTGATTAGGACATAAAACAAAATCTACACGATGAAAACTGGATTTTTCTCTGCCATTGGAAAGATATCATCAAGCCGGTCCCGATGTTTCTTGTTTCGAGGAAATCCAACTTATTTTGAACCCGGTACGACCAATTGAAGTTCAAAACGCCAAATCGCGAACTACCGCGCTGCTGCAGCTCGTTATTTAGTTAAATTATAAACTATATATATTCCGTCGTCGTTTTAGAATTGAATCGTCGATATACTTCAATATATCCAATAAAGAACTATTCCAAACTGCCCGCTTACCCTATATTGCCGATACAACATTTTCTGACCGGTTGGAATTAAATTATTATTTTGTTATTTATTTAAATAATATATTCAGAATATAATCGTTAAATTCGATTATTTAAATTCAATCCAATAATTTAAATAAATAAAATATTTAAAATAACCCAAATAAATAGGTAGAAAATACGGGTCCTTACAGTTCGGATAGTTCTGATGGATCCTAATCTAATCTAAGGGTCCTAATTCACCTAATATATCTATAAAATACCCCTAAACCTAACACTAATCTCATTGTCATTCATCCATGGCGCCTCCATGCTGCCCTAATCTAAATTAAAACTAGCCTCTCTTCTCTTCTCCAAAGTAAATCAGAATTAGATTACTATGGGACCAGCCCGGGTATCTACGATTTAGGGAGTCGATCAAATGGGGAAGGTAGCGGGTACAACTAGTGGAGATAGGAGCAGGTGGCACCTATGGCAGCAGCTAGGAGTACACGAAGCTATCATATTACTATTATTATGTTTAGTAAGAGGGATCAACTTTCAGTATGGAACTAGTATTGGTGCGGTGTAGGAATCATCTTATAGTGATTAGAAGAGCAATCAACATTATATATTGTTCATCTTGTTTACCTTGTCATATCTGCTTATGTTACAGTCATCTCTTATATCCGGTTACTTTGCTGATTATATTATTAAAGTCACTAGACTCTCCAGACGTATGTCTGACCCCTTTTTGTTTTGCCTCTTTTCTTTCTTCTCCCCTCCAGGTCCTCAGGGTGGGATTAGTGAAGCTCTACCTTGAAGTGCTTGGAAGTGTTGAAAGTATTGCTCAGCTTTATCTCTTTTCCATTATGGCGAGTGGGATTATAATTCTACTTTTATGTACTCTGATAATAATTTTGTACAAGATGGATATTTGTGTACTTGACTCTAGTATGTGGTTTTGATGTTGTAACCAAACGTGTTTTGCTTTCCTGCTGCAATGAATAAATTTTGAATTTTCTTGAGTGCCATTTTATATATATATGTCTTGTGATATTCTATTCTATACTCTTATAATACTCCATGAAAGTTAATGCATTCCCTTAGTGAGTGACATTAATGGACGTGGGATGTTACACGTGGTATCAGCTGAAGGTTACCAGAACAGAGAAAAGATTTTGAAAAACCGTTTTCAAAAGCATTTTTAGAAAGAAGTATTTTCAAAAACATGTTTTAAAGAAGGTATTTTCAAGAGTAAGGTTTACTATGAAAAATATAATCCCCAAAAGCCATATATCTTTCTTTCGATTCTCTTTTTTGAATCTCTTTTTCTTTTGTTTGAGCATGTCTGGGGATCTTAATCTTCCAGAGGGCGTATAGATACCGGGATGGTTCCAAAGGTATCGGAGGCTAGGGCTACCGCCGCAGGCCCAGCGGATGTTCCTCCTTCCCCAGCTGCAGCCGCTCCCCCTCCTCCTCTGCGTGTAGATGTTTTTTCTAAGATATGCAAAGACTTTCGTGCGATGGGAGGAAAGCCGTTTTATGGAACTAAAACATTTGTTGAGGCTTGAATACGGGCTGCGAGTGCAGCCCATACGGGCTGCCAGCGCAGCCCAGGTGGGCTGCACAGGCGGCCCACACGGGCTGCACCCTTGCAGCCCATAAGGGTTGCAACTGCTTCGGCTCTATGACCTTCATGCTCTTGGTCAGACTATAATTGATTGGCGGTTGTGTGGTGGAACGGCTGAGGCGTTTGCGCTTGTTCTTGGTAAACTGGGTTCGAGACCTGGCTCTGATGCCAACAATGTAACGTCCGGCCCCTAGACCCATGCTAACCAAGAGCAACACTAAGTATTACTGTCAGAAAGCACGGAGAATGGGACTCGATAGGGCTAAAAGTTGTACTCATTCCCTTGAACGAACAATGACACGAGAATTTGTAAAATTTCTCAACTTACCATTCGTGCTCAGTATAAGCTCAAAGGAATGGTACAAGATAATTACCCAAGTTGCATAGTACAAAATATAATAGCATCAAGCGTAGCACAATAATAACAGCAGAATACATAATACATGTCATAATAGAGATGTCCAAATACATAGTCCATCATACATAATATCTCTTCCCAAAATACATAATAGTGTACATACCATAATACTACACGCTATTGATAGTCTGAAGCTGCATAGTCCAAAACCCCAAAACGTGGAAAAGGATATAAGTGACGTTGCAGTCCATGCAAACCTAACCTGCCAACAATCCTCAGCCTGACCCGAGGATTGTTTTAACAAAACAAATCACACGGGTCAGACTATGTCTAGTGTGAGTGAAGTAAGTATCTATGGACATTAAATAATTTAACAAAGAAGTAAAGGTGCCACATGTATAAGTCAACATGAGGCATATGAATGTTACAATATATGAACAATTTAGCATAGTCATCGCATTAATATGCCATAATCTCAGGCATCGGCATTGTATGTAAAGCAATACAATACCAAACAATTATCATATGCAAAGCAATATGATAATATATAAAAGAGTTAGATTAAAAGGCATGGGTATTGTATGTAAAGCAATACAATACCAAGCAATTATCGTATGTAAAGCAATATGATAATATAAAAAGGTAAGATTAAAAGGCACAGGTATTGTATGTAAAACAATACAATACCAAAAACAATTATCATATATAAAACAATATGATAATATAATACTGGGTTTCCAAATTAACTTGGGTAATATGCCAACCTTATTCAAATAAATATGAGGGCAATAAAGAATTATGGGAACTACGGGATAAATATAATATGACTCATAATAGATACCAAATAAACAGATGCTAGTATTGTAAAATCACAGTGGTAGAGCTCGAGCGCGCGCAGAGACATCAGCACCGTAACCTACTCATAACGCCATAACGACACCTGGTGATCAACCCAGGATAACTAAGACGGTCTAAGGCGAAGGCCGTATGCTACCCGTTCACGGCACCACACGTGGCACACCCACGCCTCCATATGATGTAGTCCATGACCCGCCGATCGGGAATCCCAATTAAAAAAACAAAATTTCCCAATGTAGCAGACCGTTTGACCTTTGGTGGTGGGTGGGCGAAATTTTAAACCACCGTGATTCAGGTAGCGAACCTTAATCAGGTCGACCAAGATGGAATTTTGGCCCATTGGTACAACAAAGTCCAATCTATCCCAATCCCAAAATTAAAAGTATTTTTAAAATATTATTTTGTAAAATTATGCCTTAAAAATTCATAGTGTTTATAACACCAAAACCCTATATAAAACCAATCATGGCAATATTCATAAAACTAAGTTTTATAAACCTAGTATACTTTGCAGAAAGCTTAACAACGCATGTCCATAGATGGTTACACTACCGTTTTTCTCTAATACACAAGTACCCCATAATACTTGTATATCATAACGAAACATAAGCATTGTTGAGCGTGTTTAACTTGTTTGGAATTAGTACAATTATTTGACCATTTAATTAATATATTAGCAAAATTTTCGTTTGTAAAAAAAATTTACTTTCAAAAATTTTAAAACAAGAATTATCTAGCATATAAGTATTTTTGAACAAAAGAATAACAATTTTTTTTCTTCTTTTTTTTTGGTATATACCTCGGGCTGCGCAGAGCAGCCCAGCCCATGCAGCTGGCCTGGGCTGCTCAGAGCAGCACAGAAATGGGCTACCTATGCAGCCCGGTTGGGCTGTAAGGATGCAGCCTAGTTGGGCTGCAAGGGCGCAGCCCATACGGGCTGCCAGCGCAGCCCGGGTGGGCTGCACGCGTAGCCCGGGTGGGCTGCACGCGCAGCCCGGGTAGGCTGCACAGGCAGCCCACACGGGCTGCACCCTTGCAGCCCAACCGGGCTGCGCAGCAGCCCATAAAGGCTGCGAGTGCACCCGTCTGAACCGTGGTGCAGCCCAGCTGCACCATGGTGCAACCCTCTGCACTGTGCTGCAACTCTTAGAGCTGCAGCGCTGCTTCTTCCCTGCTAAAAATGAAAATTTTCAGTATTGGCTCAAGGATGTGGAGGATTTGTTTGGTATCTTTGAGATAGATGATGGATGGAAGGTTTAGCTAGCTGCTTGGTTGATGAAGGACGAAGCTTCCTTTTGGCGGGAAAGTAACTAATGGAGGATGACTAGTGGAGACGTGGATAGACTTCAGATGAAGATTTGAATTGAAATTTCTTTCATAAGTAGAGGAGAGTTTATACATGGAGAGGTTCTTGGCTTTGAAACAAGGGAGTTTGTCTGTGAAGGAGTACGTTAACAAGTTTAACCAATTAGCAAGATTTGGAATGGAATTAGTTAATACACCACATAAGAAGGCTTTGAGATTTGCCAAGGGTCTGAATGAACCATTACATAGGTCGGCTATGTCCCACATTCCTATGGGGGCTACTTTCGAGAAACTCGTTGACATGGCGTTGATCCATGAAGAGGAGAAAAGTGCTAATGTAGTTAAGGCACATGATAAGTAAGTGGATCCAAAGAAAGCACAACAACAACAAAAGAAAGGTGGTAAGGATAACAAGGCCAAGGGAAGAAAAGGTGTTTTAATTGTGGAACACCGGGCCACTTAAGCAAGGACTGTAGGAAGAAGAAGAAGACGGGTTGCTTCCAATGTGGTGAGGTAGGACATATGATTAAAGACTGCCCAAGGAGGCAAGGACAAGGGCAAGGAAAGAGGACAGGATCTACTTCTGAAGGGCAGGTTCATGCTCTTATGGCACAAGGACAGGAGAGAGGTAGAAACATTTCTGTTGAAAGTTTGATTTTCCTTTTTGATCATCCTGTTCGAACTTTGTTTGATTCTGACGCTTCACATTCGTTTATATCTACTTTGTTAGTTGAAACATTGCACCTAAATACTAGTTTAGTTATGGATCCCATTGTATTCTTAAATCCTATTGGGGGTACGGCTTATGTTTCTATGTTATGTCGGGACTTGAGAATATATGTGTATGGCATTGAGTTCGAATGCAGCGCTTATGTGCTTGTCTTCATGGGCTATGGGTTGATTCTAGGAATGGATTGGCTAACCAGGTATGGTGCCATTCTCGACTGTGAAAAGAGGGTAGTTAGATTGTTGACTAGTTTGGGTAATACTGTCGATATTTCTTGTGACCCTAAAAGTTCTATTATGCTTAGCTACATAGAATCTCTTGACACATCTATTGATGATTTGCAATCTATTCGAGTAGTTTGTGAGTATGCAGATGTCTTTGAGGAGGTTAGGGGCTTACCTCCAAAACACGAGATAGATTTCCGTATATACTTGGTGGACAATGCAAAGCCAGTTGCATTGTCGGTGCGTCACATGGCTCCAAGAGAAAGGAGGGAGTTTAGTAAACAAGTCAAAAAGTTGCCTGAGAAAGGGTTATAAGAAGAAGTATCTCGGAGTGGGGTGCTCCTGCTGTTTTTGCCACGAAGGCTGATGGTTCGCTTAGATTGTGCGGACTATAAGGAGATGAATAAGATCACGAAGAAAAACAGACACCTGTTGCCGAGGATAGATGATTTGTTCGATCAGTTGGTTGGTGCTTCAGTTTTCTCACAGTCGGACTTAGCTACAAGATTTCACCAGTTGAGGGTAGCTGAGGATAGAATAGATAAGACTACTTTTAGGACTCCCGATGATTTCTTCGAATGCCCCGTCATGCCTTTTGGTTTGACGAATGCACCCGCATATTTCGTAGACTTGATGAGTATGGTGTTTAGGGAGTTTCTACACAAGTTTGTGGTGGTCTTTGTAGATGATATTTTGATATTCTCTAAAAGCGAGGAAGAACATGCCCTACATCTTAGGGAAGTCTTAGGGAAGTCATTTTTGGAGGAAGGAAGTGAGGTTCTTAGGGCACGTGGTCTCCAAGGAAGGGATAGCCGTGGATCCCGCGAAGGTGGTAGCAATAGAAGATTGGAAGGTTCCTAAGAATGCAATAAAAGTAAGAAGTTTTCTTGGTTTGGCGGGCTATTATAGAAAATTCATTAAGGGCTTTGCTAAGATATCAGCCCCACTTACACGGTTGACGAAGAAGAATTTGACCTTTTTTTGGGATGTTGACTGTGACGATGCTTTCCAACGTTTGAAAAGGGCATTGACGACGACTCCAGTTTTAGTTTTTCCGGATGGGAGTAAACCGTTCACAATGCATACCGATGCTTGTGGGACAGGGCTTGGCGCAGTTTTGATGCAAGAGGGAAGGGTGATATGCTATGGTGGAAGGGAGTTAAAGGCCCATGAAAAGAATTACCCTACCCACGACTTAGAGTTAGTTGCCATAGTTTTTGCACTTAAGTATTTGTGTCACTATTTTCTTGGTGAGAGGTTTGAGTTGTATACAGACCATAAGTCAATAAATTACTTGTTCACCCAAAAAGATTTAAACTTAAGGCAATAAAGGTGGATGGAGTTCTTAGCGTCCTACGATTTTGAGATTGCATATACCCATGGCAAGGGTAACGTTGTAGCTGACGCTTTGAGTAGAAAGAAGTTGACTTTGAGTCCTTTGTTTGTCGAGCGACAGAGTTTAGAGGATATCTCTACCTTTGACTTTACACCCTCTATTGATTATGTACTTAGTTTGTTGGCATCGTTAGAGATATGACCTACGCTTTTGGGACAAATAGGTGCGGCACAGCGAGATGACCCACAGTTGGTAGAGATAGTAGACAACCTCATAAGAGGGGAGTCTTCAAGCCATCTTAGTAGGTATACTATCGATGACAAAGGTTGGTTGCATAGGGATGGGAGACTTTGCTTCCTCAAGACGAGAGTTTGAGAAAGACAATCCTTGAAGAAGCACATCGTTCTAAGCTGACCATACATCCTGGTAGAGACAAGATGTATAAGGATATGAAGCAAGTTTTCTTTTGGGCCGGAATGAAGAAAGATGTGGCTGAGTTCGTTTTTAGATGCTTAGTATGCTAGCAAGTCAAGGCTGAGCAAAAGAAGCTTGGTGGTTTGCTTCACCCTTTAGAGGTTCCACGGTGGAAATGGGAAAGTGTTTCCATGGATTTCGTAGACGGGTTACCAAGTTCAAGGAAGGGTAATACAGGGATTTGGGTAGTAGTAGATAGACTTACCAAGAGTGCCCATTTCATTCCCGTTAAGAGTAAAAGAACAGCGGCATGGTTAGCATCTGTTTATCTCCAAGAGATGGTTCGTCTACACGGCATACCTTCTAGTATCGTAAGCGACCGAGATCCCATTTTCACCAATGAGTTTTGGAAGAGCTTGCAAGAGGCGGTAGGAACACAACTGTGTTTGAGCACCGCTTATCACCCTCAGACGGATGGCCAAGCAGAAAGAGTGAATCAGATTCTAGAAGATCTTTTGAGATTATGCATCTTGTACTTTGGATGGACATGGGAGGAACATCTTCCATTAGTAGAGTTCACTTACAACAACAGCTATCAGACTAGTATTGGCATGGCACCTTTTGAGGCTCTATATGGACGACCTTGTCGATCACCGACTTGTTGGTGGGAATCTACAGATATGATTTTGCTTGGGCCCGAGATGATTAGGGGAACTTCAGAGAAGATAGACTTGATTCGAAAACACATGAAGACAGCGCAGGACCAGCAAAAGTCATATGCTGATAAGAGAAGGACCTAACTTGAGTTCAGTGTTGGAGACATGGTCTTTATTAAAGTATCACTGTTGAGGAATGTAGTTCATTTTGGTTCTGTAAGGAAATTGGCACCAAGGTTCATAGGGTCATTCTCCATTGCAGAGCGAATTAGACAGATGGCCTACAGAGTGAAGTTGCCTGAGAAGCTTAGTGGTGTCCATGACGTATTTCATTCGTTGCATTTTCGGAAGTGTTTACATGATACCGCGGAAGTAGTAGAGCCGAACATGCTTAGAGAAGTGGAAGTAGGGCGAGATGCCATGATTAGACGAGCTCCTACATGCATCCTTGGATCGGAGGTCAAGAAGTTATGCAACCGAGAGGTCAAGTTGGTTAAAGTCCAGTGGGGAGATGATCAAGGAGACGCGACTTAGGAGACTGAAGACAAGATATGTGCGTTGCACCCTTTCCTTTTTGTGGGTACGTTCTTAACTTCTCCTTTTTCCAACCACATTATTTATACTTGCTCTATCGTTTGGTGTATCCTCTCGATTATATCTTCGACCCTTAGGTAGAAAATCCTACGGTTGTAAACATGTGTTTGAGACATGTTATGTTTGGTGGATGCAAGTGGATGTAACTGTTTGCTAGTGGTTGCTCGTGGATGCATTTACACACACATTAGGCACTAGATTGGCTCAATCACCTTCGTATTGCATATGAATGAGTGTGCATATTTAAGTTAATGGATGTATATTGAATTTGTTATTATATGGATGCTGCATTTAAAATGAATGGTTGTGCACTCATACAGAAATGATATGTATCATTAGGATTCTTTTGCATACATAATGGACGCATGGCACTACCATGTTTTGTGTTAAGGAGGTCAAATGAATTAGTAGACTGCCTGATCATTGCATTAGATAAGGAACATATACACACACTTTTGCATATGTTCATATAGCATTAGAAATCTTTTAAGGACAATGGATGCTTGTGGATGATGGATGAGTAGATGGATGATTGGATGGTTGGATACATTCTTCTTAACTTGAAGATTTTGGGAACGAAATCCTTTAAGGAGGGGAGAATGTAACACCCCGTAATTTTAAAACATGACATAAGAGATAATTAAAGAATACTTAATTTTTATAAGAAGAACTAAGAGAAACTGGTTGCGCCATTGCGTTTGTCTCGGAATTCTGCATGGAATAGAGTCCGAGTTTGCATGAATCGGATATCATATGAAGAAGTTATCAAGCCTGGAAGATTTTAGTTTAAAGTAGAATTTAAATTAAAATAATATTTAAAAGTAAAAAACGAGTTCAAAAATCAAAATCAGTATAATCTGGATGAGCGGGAAATCTCCCGCTCTAGGTTGTCGACCCCCTAGGGGAGTCGACATAGGTGTCGACCCCCTATAGGGTGTCGACCCCCACTCCACCCATCTGCCCAGATCTGACAGACATGTTTTTGAGGTCTAGGGCAGATGTGTCCTTCTGCGATTGGCTGGATGATGTGTTTTTCTGGTTTGGATGGTTCTGATGGATCCTAATCTAATCTAAGGGTCCTAATTCACCTAATATATCTATAAAATACCCCTAAACCTAAACCTAATCTCATTGTCATTCATCCATGGCGCCTCCATGCTGCCCTAATCTAAATTAAAACTAGCCTCTCTTCTCTTCTCCAAAGCAAATCAGAATTAGAATACTTAAGTTGGAAGATAAGAGTCAAATTCTACAAAAACGGTTTAGCTAATCAAACTCAGAAATCAGATTTAGATCTATTCTCTCTTCTCAATCCTGTTGCTGTGAGTTTATGTTACTTTCACATAAAATTAATTAAAAAGTGATTGTGATAGGATTGTAAATTGGATTTTATGAACATTTCTGCAAGATGAATCATATCAAGTTTGTAAATTCTTATCTTTCATATTCTTACCCAAATCACTGTTATTATTTGTTTAATTGGATCTATTTTGTTGTTCTGTGCCAGTTCATATTTCATATGTCTCTTTATACCAGTTTTGATGACATGATTCTCTTCCTTTCTTCTTTTCCTTTTTTATTTTATTTTATGAGATTAGGCTAACTTCGAGCCTAACATATTACGTTGAATTATACGTACAAATGACGTGGGAACGTTGTGGAAAAAGTTTGGGAAAATATTGAATAATATGTAATTGGGCATAAATTGATTTGTAATCACGTAGTTGATTTGGTTCATAATTATGTATAACTTGTATTCATGAGATTTGGCATAAGTTGGTTGTGGGCATAATTGGATATAATTAGTATACATGAGGTTTGGCATAAATTGTTAATAACAATGAACGCAAATTGATTTGGGCGTAATTTGGCATAACATGAATACATAAGATTATAGGCCTAATTTGGATTAAAATTATGAACATAATTTATATTGGAAATTATGGGTAATTGGGATACAATTCAATCCAAGATTTAATATGGGGATTTGAATCAAGAAAGTGATAATGAATGCCTAAGACACGAGGTTAGATTCGAATTGCGGTATAAGATTGCCTGGAACCGCCCGGCACATCCAGCAACCGCAATTTTGTAATCTAATGTGATAGTTCAAAGGAAGAAACTAGATACATAATAATGCAAAGACACGAGGTTAGATTCGGATTGCGGTATAAGACTGCCCGGAACCTCCCGGCTTATCCAGCAACTGCAAAATGGCAATCTAATGCGGGAGGTCTTGCAAGATTACGGTTATAATGAACTAATGAACACTTAACCAAGATAAGACATTTAGTAAGACATGGGGGTTAAGTGGGTGACATGGGTGACATGTGAAATAAAACTAGAAGCACTTAACCAAGGTGAAACATGTGATTAGACATTGGAATAAAGAGGGGTTAAGTGGGAATTCCTAGTAGGGACCAAGCTTAGGAGGGAAGCTTGTGTCAAGTGGGTGGACCTTTTTCAACCAGTAACCCATTTAGTATTTATGTGAGCTCGAACTAGGTCGAGGACAGGACACGTTTACTGGGTTGATTGTAAGAGGTCAATAAAGAGTTATCGATGGCAGTGCAAGTCCAACGGAGTCATATACGTGCGTGGGACCGGGATGGTAGGTATGATGCTGTTGCATCGTGTAGGTATAAGCCGTGCCTTTTAGTAGTATCGGGTTGCCACTTTAGGGAGTGATACACCCTACTATGGGACCAGCATGGGTATCTACGAGTTAAGGAGCCGATCGAATGAGGGGAGGGTACAACTAGTGGAGATAGTAGCAGGCAGCACCTATGGCAGCAGCTAGGAGTACACGAAGCTATCATAATACTATTATTATGTTTAGTTAGAGGGATCAACTTTCAGTGTGGAACTAGTATTGGTGCGGTGTAGGAATCATCTTATAGTGATTAGAAGAGCAATCAACATTATATCTTGTTCATCTTGTTTACCTTGTCATATCTGCTTATGTTACAGTCATCTCTTATATCCAGTTTATGTTCTTATCCTGTTACTTTACTGATTATATTGTTAAAGTCACTAGACTCGCCAGATGTATGTCTGACCCCTTTTTGTTTCGCCTCTTTTCTTTCTTCCCCCCTCTCAGTCCTCAGGGTGGGATTAGTGAAGTTTGACTTAGATATCTTTCTTCTTGAAGTGCTTAGAAGTGTTGAAAGTAATGTTCAGCTTTATCTCTTTTCCATTTTGGCTATTTGGAGAGGGATTATGATTTTACTTTTATGTATTCTGATAATAATTTTGTACAAGATGGATATTTGTGTACTTGACTCTAGTACGTGGTTTTGATGTAGTAACCAAACATGTTTTGCTTTTCCACTGCAATGAATAAATTTTGAATTTTCTTAAGTACAATTTTATATATCTGTCTTGTGATATTCTGTTCTATACTCTTATAATACTCCATGAAAATTAATGCATTCCCTTAATGAGTGACATTAATGGACATGGGGTATTACAATTTATAATGCTTATACGATCATATGCAAAGGTGTGTGTATATGTCCTTATGCCACTGCAGAAGATCAGGCGGTCTACTAATTCAGTTGACCTCCTTAATACAATGTATGTTAGTGCCATGAATCTAACAGGTATGGAACAATTCTATTATAACATGTAAGTTCTATATGTGTGCACAGTCATCCATCCAAATGCAATGTCCATATGATGATACATTCAATTTCATTCATAAAGAAAAAGAAAAATTTACACATACCCATATGCAGTATGAGAGTGACTGAGCCGATCTAGTGCCTAATGTGTGTATATGCATCCACGAGAAAACACTAGCAAACACTTGCATCCATCAAACATCAAACATATATTCACATCCATGGGATTCCTACCTAAAGGTCAGAGGTTTGATCGATAGGGTACACACTAATGACAGAAGAAAGTACGAATAAAAGCTTTGGAAAAAGAAGTTAAGAACATACCCTTGAAAAGAAAAGGGTACGAAGCACAAATCTTGACTTCAGTCTCCCAAGTTGTGTCCTCTTAGTCATCTTCGCATTAAACTTTCATCAACTTGACCCCTCGATTTCGTAGCTTCTTAACCTCTTATCCAAGAATATGGGTAGGAACTTGTCTAACTGTCGCCTCCCATTCCACCTCTACTTTCTCAAGCATACTCGGCTCAACTACTTCTCATCGTGCAGATACTTCCATAAACAAGAAATGTGGAAAACATCATGAATATCCACATATAAGAGAAGAGAGTTGTACGCCTTAGTTTCAAAGATGACCAAAGCACCCTATTTTGATATGCTTTGCCTAACCAACACCTTTTCAAGTAGCTCCCCTGCTTGTTTGCTAAGCTCCTTCCTTTCCTTTGGAGTCATATGGCGCACAAGTAATGCAACTGTCTTTGTATTGTCCACCAGGTATATCCAGAAATCAATCTCGCACCTCATAGGTAAGTCCCTAACCTCCTCAAAACAACTAAATACTCACGGACTACTGATACAGATTGTAGATCATAAATAGTTGCGTCAAGAGATTCTAGGAAACTAAGCCTGACAGGCCCCTTAAGGTCACAAGAAATCTTGAGGGTCTTCCCATGGTGAGTCAGAAATTGAACGACCCTCCACTAACAATCTAGAATGGCACCATACATGGCTAGCCAATCCATCTCTAGAATCAGACAGTATCCTATAATACCAAGTACATATGCGTCGTATTTAAATTCGATGCCTAACACAAATATTCTCAAACCCCGACAAATCATAGACAGATGAGTCGTACCGCCAATGGGGTTTGAGATGACAACGGGTTCCCAAAACCATACTAGTACTAAGGTGCAGAGACCTAATCACAAAATCAGATATAAAAGAATGCGAAGCTTCTGAATTAAATAGTTCTAACAGGATGATTGGAAAGAGAAAATCAAACCTTCAACAAAAACTTTCCTACCTCTATCCGGTACACTAGCCACTAGAGCATGCACCTGCCCTCTAGAAGATCCTGCCCTTGCTTCTTCGGGCACTCCCTAGTATAGTGTCCGACTTCACCATAGTTGAAGCAAGCCTTCTTCCTTTTTCTGCAATCTTGGACCAAATGACCCACGTTCCTACAACCATGGCATTTCTTTTTGCCTTGAGCTTTGTCATTCTTTCTGCCCCCTTGTTGTTGTTCTTTCTGGGGCCACTCTTTCTTATTTTGTGTTTCCTCAACCTTAACTTCCTTCTTTTCATATTTATCTTCCTCATGCATTAAGACCATATCAACAAGCCTCTCAAAAGTTGCTCCCATTGGAATATGGAACATAGCTAACCTATGAAGGGGTTCAATCAGTCCTTTAACAAACTGCAAGGCCTTCTTATGTGGAGTGTCTACTATTTCCAAACCGAATCTAGCTAGCTAGTTAAATTTATTCACATATTCTTTAACAGTCATGTCTCCTTGTTTGAGCGCCAAGAACCTCTCTATTTGCATGCTTTTCTCAGCTTGGGAAAGAAACTTCATTTTAAATCTCATTCTAAAATCATTCCATATCTCCACCGAACATACAACTTGGTTAACTTCCCACCAAAATGAAGCTCCGTCTTTTAGAAGCTAGGAAACTAACTGAATCTTCCTTCGGTCTTCTACTTCAAAGATTACAAACAAGTCCTTGGTCTCCTCGAGCCAATACCTTGCCTCTACGAATGTCTCGGTTCCACAGAATGGCTTCCCTCCCATGGTACAAAAATCATTGCAGAACTTGGAAAAATCATATGCACTTAGTGGAGGAGGATGAGAAATGACGGGTGCAGCTGGGGGAGGAACGTCAGCTTGACCACTGGCAGTCCCCGTAGCCTCTAGATACCAATGGAACCAGCCTGATATCGTAAT
This sequence comes from Allium sativum, assembly GCA_030737875.1. Lineage (NCBI taxonomy): Eukaryota > Viridiplantae > Streptophyta > Magnoliopsida > Asparagales > Amaryllidaceae > Allium > Allium sativum. The sequence goes on from CM060915.1 coordinate 560,203,485, forward strand.
ACCCTTTGGGATACTAGGTTCCCTAGACATGCTGAAAAAAAGGAAAGAGATTTAGATAAAGGATCGAAGGATATTACATATAGCTTTGGGGGGAATATGTTTTTCAAAAAACACTTTTCTTTTTGGAAAAATGCTTTCTTAAAACCTTTATGAAAATAATTTTCAAAAACCTTTATCTAATCTTGTAACCTTCAACTCTAATAACAAGCGTGACACCCCACGTCTGTTAATGTCACTTACTAAGGGAATGAATTAAGTTTCGTGAATCGTTATAGGCAAACAGAGACAGAATTATTACAAGACAGATATAAAAGCAACAGCGGAAAATTTTATTTCAAACATAAGTCGTAACACCGTGGTCCAAAAATACCATAAGTCTGAAACTACATAAAACCCATTACGATAATGTAAAATTTCTATTTTGTACCATCAGCGTACAGAAAACACATAAAAAGCATAATTCCCCAAAAGAGTCAAAGCTATAGTAGCAACGATAGAAACTGAGAAATACTTCAAAAGAAGCTCCAAGCAAGATGATAACCGAGTCCTGATTAAGCCTGAGAATTCCAACCCTGCAAACCTAGGGGGAAAGGGAAGAAAGAAGAGGAAAAAAAGGGTCAAACATAAAGTCTGGCAAGTCAAGTTACTTTTAAATTATAAATAAGTAAAAGTATCATGACAGGCATATAAATCGGAGGGATAGATAACTGTAATAAGATAGGTATAACAGACTGAGCAAGATAAGCAGAATGAACAGAATAGAATAGGTTACGCTTCTCTCATACTTTTCTCTGCACCAATACTAGTATAATAGATACGTAACAGGATTACATACTCCCTAATTACTCAACAGAAACAGGATGATCCCAACAGAAACTAGTTTTAGATCAACTCTAGTAATGGGTTTTACCCCAACAGAATTAACCGGTACCCAAACAGAAATAACTGGTGTTAACCTAACAGAAATACAAGTACCCTACAGAAACATACAGGACTAGATATACCATGATTACTACCCCTCAATCGATCAACTTCTTATTCCATAAATACCATGTGTCGGCCCCACAGCAGGGTGTATTACTTCCTAAAGTGGCAACCTACAGAAGGACACAGACCTATTTACTAGTGCTACCGAGGCTTCTTTTCCTAGAAGCAGGCTGTACTCATGCACGCACATGTGTTTGTTGGAACGCGCCAGTACACACCTCCCCCCAGATGAACCTCTTACAATTAGTTCAGTAAGCATGCCCTGACCCCTACATAGTGCAGGGTCCCCCTTTAAATACCAGAATGGGTTACTGACTAATATGGGTCCCCAACTAACTAGGATTTTGATAGGTTATGCTAACAGACGTAACAGATTCGCATAACCCCCTATAGATTTACGGGTTAAATTTTACAAGTTAACGGGTCCCAATAACCCCAACAGATGTAATAGGTTAAGTCTTTTAGATTAACGGGTTCGTGTAACCCCTACGGATTTAACAGGTTTACTTAACCCTGCAGACTTGATAGGTTTACTTAACCCCACAAATTTAACAGGTTTACTTAACCCCACAGAAACTTAACAGGTTTACTTAACCCCACATATTTCATATTTACTTAACCCCATCAATTCATATAAATTTACTTAACCCTTTATTCCATTTGTTGGGTTCATATATAACCCCTTTTTTACATTTGAACTGGTTAAGTATTCCAATTTAACATGTTGTCATTATCTTTTCATTTATACATGAGTAAATCACTTATGGCTGCTGGATATGCCGGGCAGCTCCGGGCAGACTTATACCACAAGTTTAGACTTAACCTCTTGTCGTGGTGCCTTTTCGCATTAGACCCCTCACATTAGACTAGCCACTTGTGGTCGCTGGATATGCCGGGCAGCTCCGGGAAGACTTACACCATAAGCGTAATCTAACCTCGTGTCTAAGCATTATTACCATCTAATTTTTTTAGGCATATACGTATTAGCAATTATCCTGTTTCAATTATAGGTTTTCCCGTGCCCTTTTTCAATTCACATATCATTATGCCTAATATGCCCTTTTTCCTAAGTCATAAATCAATATACAATTTATGCCCAATTTCAATATTCACATATGTTCCAATTTACGCCCCCATTAAATATTCACATTTGTTCCAATTTATGTCCCAATTCAATATTCATGTATGTTCCAATTTATGTCCTAATTCAATATTCACATATGTTCCAATTTATGCCCCAATTCAATATTTTTCCCAACGATTCCCAATTTCGCATATTTCAGTGTTAGGATAAGGCTCGAAGATAGCCTGGCTATAACAAAATAAAAAGGGAAAAAAGGGAGAGAAGAGAGTCAAAAGTAGGCATAATGTAACAGCCCGCCCCGCACCAGCCGGCATTTCCTCCGAAAGTGCGCTGTACACATGCCCAGCTAGCACGGAACGGTCGTCGGAAGAAAAGAAAGAAGAGAATGAACTAATCAAGAACCTGTAGAATGTCTCACAGTGCATATGATAAAATATAATAACAACATACTTGACATAAAACAGGCAAGACAGTGCATAAGCTGAAAACTAAAACTACACATCATAGCAGCGGAAATCCTGATACAGCTTATGTTTCACATCACCATTATTACAACTTTTCAAACTGTTTCTAAATCTAAGCAAAGGAAAAGGTACACTACTAAAGCCCAAAGTTGTGACCCGCAGCGACACAGGGAGAATATCTATATATATCATACGTGGAAGCCTCTTGCTCGTCTCCGGCATAGCTACTCGTGCATCACCAGCTAACCTGTCTCTAGTCTGCTCGTGAGAGCACCCAGAGTAATAAGAAGAGACATAAAACTCTGGTTCAGACAAAAAGTCTGGTATGAGCGATAAGCAGCTAAACAGAACAATAACAGGTATATTAAACCATACCTGAACCTGGACTTGCAACCAAAGAGTTAGCACTACATACCGTACAATACTCTGGGGTGCCACAAAACAATTGGTGTAAAGATACGGGGGCGGGGTGTATATGTCATAGTGAAGGAAAACAAGTCAACCATAACAACCATCCTCACATCTCTCACTCAGTGCGTAAAGCATACGATGTCCACCACTGTCAATCACCAGACTCATCGAAGTAGTGACGGAGTTCGACTTGTACAACTACTGCTACTACCAAGCTTACCACCTGGAGTCATGACCAAATCTTTACAAATGACCCCACTTCATTGGTCTATAGCTCTTTAGTCGTACCTAGGCCACTGTGGCCCTGAATCCGTCCACGTACCTCCCATACATAGTGATCCAAAGTCATAGACATCAACAGCCCCTTGGCACACGTCCCGCAGCAAAGCCCAATCATGAAGCCCACTCATTGGTTCCAACTGGATCCTGAGTCAAAGATCCTCATTTGGACTTCCTTTGCATCTCGGGTTTTGATCGAATTGGAGTTGGTCTTCAAAAGAGTCTTTGCGTAGAAGAGATGGAAGTTCAATTCGGTTTGGTCCAATCTGCTTCAGTCGGTTCAGTTCGGATAAATCATATCCAGGCTTCCCATTCGGTTCAGTTCGGGTGCCACGCTCCATTCGGTTCGGTTCGGATGCCATGCTCCATTCGGTTCGATTCGTCCCTCCTGCTTCAGCTTGCCTGCTCCGATCCGATGCCGCTCGATTGCCTACTCCGATCTGATCTCGCTCCCTAGCTCCGATCCGATCCTCTTTCCAACTCCAACTATAAGAAATGGCCTTCATTCTTGCTAAACTTCCTTTGTGCCAAACTTCAGTTCGGTTCGGATTCCTTGCCCAGCTCTCTTATCCGATCCGAGCCCCTTACCCGATCCGATCTGAAACCCTACACAACTTTCTACAACTTTTTCCAGTGACTTGTTTACGCCATTCGACAACGTTTTCAACCAGTCTAACTTTTCTAAACAACCACAAATCATTCCAAACAGTCATAGCAACAAATAGAAGTGACCTTAAACACCAAAACAACAATCTTAACATGTGAAATGGATCAAACATACCCAAAATCCCGTATTTTCCCTTAAGCATGTTTAGGAAAAACTAATGATATGAGTAGCAAAACTTAATCAAGTTAAACCAAATTTCTAACAGAGGTCTAAAACATTATTCTAGAATTTATAAATATTTTTCCAAAATTTATTGGTGTATAAATTCTCTAATCTTCACTAATTACCCTTAGTTAACCGTAATTAGTGCAAAACTATGCAAATCACTCAACTTAGCCACAAATAAAACCCCAAAACTGAAATAAATCTCTATTTGGTGTTGTTCCCAAGGCAACACAGCAGCTCCAACCTTGCTTTGGTACTAGTCCCCTTTGATTTGATGTTGCTTAAGCCGAAACTTGATTAAGAAGTGATTAGAGGTGTTTTTAGATGATGGTGGCCATTGTTAGATTGAAGAGAGAGCTTGTGGCGGCTGGAAAATGAGTGAAAAACTGAAATCCTAACCCTAGCAGCCCTCAAATACCTCTAATCCCGAAATCCCCCATTGGGCCTGGCTGTTAATCACCCGGTTAAGCCCAATTATGCTGTTTTTCACCATCTGAAACTTGTTTCAGCCGTATCTCCCAAACGTTGAGTCTGTTTGGCTAAGGTGACCACTCTACAGAATTGTAAACCATCAAACGAATCTAATGGAAGTAGTTTCAGGTCAATATTCCTTTCCAGTCAAAAGTTATGGCCAAAAAAGTATCAGCTAGGGGCAAAACGTTCATTTAAAAATCGACAAAAATGATGAACATGGGAAATGACCCCAGTATTCATCTCCCAAAGTTACATGACCATACGATTTCGTATGTGAAAGAAATAAATATTCTACAATCCTTCGATGCGCAGAATGCGGGTCGTTACATTCTCCCCACTTAAGAAATTTCGTCCCCGAAATTCCTTAACCCAAAACATACAAAGGATCCCGCATGCCTACCAGCCACAAACAACAATCAACCATGCAAAACAAACAAAGCAAACCTATCATAGCATGCGAAAAGACTAAATCGAAATCGAAATCTTACCAAGCGAAGAGTTCTGGATATGTCTTCCTAATGCTCTCCTCTGTCTCCCAAGTACAGTCGTTCTCATTCTCGCCCCCACTGAACTTTGTCTAATTTCACCGCCTTCCTTCGAAGCTGCTTCGTATCGTTCCCAACAATACGCATAGGCCAACGGTTCCCAACCGCCTCTGGTCCAACTTTGATATCATCCAACTGATCAGGTGAAATAGTAACATCGGGGTCGTGCACGAACTTCCTTAACTCGGAAACATGAAATACGCTGTGAACTCCTGCCATCTTCTCTGGTAATTCAACTTTATATGCCAAATTCCCAATTTGCTCAAGAACTGGGAATGGACCAACAAATCTTGGTGCTAACTTGCCTCTCCTACCAAATCGTAACATGCTCTTCAACGGAGAAATCTTGACAAACACCAAGTCACCAATGGAGAACTTTAATTCTCTTCTCCTCTTATCAGCATAATTCTTCTGCCTACCTTGCGCAGCCTTCATTCGCTGTTGGATAATCTTAATCTTAGCTGAAGTTTCTCTTATAACATCGGGTCCAAGCACAAACTTCTCGCCAGTTTCTACCCAACATGATGGTGAGTTGCACGGTCTTCCGTACAAAGCTTCAAAAGGAGCCATACCGATATTGGATTGGTAGCTATTATTATATGCAAACTCTACTAGATGCAAATGGTCATCCCATGATCCACCATAATCCAATACACAAGCTCTCAAGAGATCTTCCAATATACGATTCACCCTCTCTGTTTGACCATCGGTTTGAGGATGATACGTGGTACTGAGATGTAACTCTGATCCTAACGCTTCTGTAAGCTCTTCCAAAATCCACTAGTGAACAACGGATCTCGGTCACTCACAATGCCTTTGGGTATTCCATGAAATCTCACTACCCACTTTACATATATTTCAGCTAACTTAGCTGCCGTCCTATTCGACTTGACGGGTATAAATCTTGCACTCTTGGTCAATCGGTCCACAATCTCCCAAATGCTATCATGGCCCGATCTAGTCCTTGCTAACCCATCAATGAAATCCATTGACTCTTGTTCCCATTTCCATTCTGGAATTTCTAATGGTTGTAACAAACCACTAGGCTTCTTTTGCTCAGCTTTAATTATCTGGCAGTTCATGCATTTGGATATAAACTTCCAATGTCTCTTTTCATCCCTTCCCAGTAATAGGTCTGCTTCATGTCTCAGTACATCTTGTTACCACCGGGGTGTATAGTCAGTTTTGAGTGATGACATTCTCTAAGCACATCATCTCTCAATCCATTGACATTGGGTACAACTAGTCTTCTATTCTTTCTAAGACATCCGTCTCGATCAAGCCCATACTTGTTCATCTCCCCATCGATACCCATCTCTAACTTGGAGATGATTTCCAATAGGTTATGATCGTCCCTCTGACTAGAGCCGATCCGCTCAATCAAAGTGGGTCTGATCGTCAAACTTGCTAACATTTCTGGATCCAACTCGCACTTTGGTCTGAAATCATACCCAATGATGTACTCCAGTTGCTTCCATTCAAGAAACATAGCCCCTAAACTGGCATGTCTTCTACTCAATGCATCAGCTACCGCATTGCCCTTTCCGGATGTGTATGCGATATCGAAATCATAGGAAGCCAAGAATTCTAACCATCCTTGCTGTCGGAGACTTAGATCCTTTTGAGAGAAGAGTTACTTTAACAATTTATGGTCGGTAAACAACTCGAATCTTTCTCCCAAGAGATAATGTCTCTACATCTTCAATGCAAACACAATCGCTGCCAATTCCAATTCATGGGTAGGGTATCTTTTCTCGTGCGGTTTCAGTTGCCGACTTGCATAAGCTACAACCCTACCTCCTTGCATCAATACAACACCTAGTCCGGTACCACATGCATCTGTGTATACCGTCATCTCTTCATTCCCTTTAGGAATGACTAACACTGGTGCACATGTCAACTTGTCCTTTAGGCTTTTGAATGCATTCTCGCACTTTTCGTCCCAGACAAAAGCTCGATTCTTCTTAGTCAACTGAGTCAACGGTGCTGCTATCTTAGAGAAGTCTTGGATAAACTTACGATAATATCCAGCTAATCCCAAGAAACTTCTTATGTCCGTTGCATTCTTGGGCGTAGACCAATCTTGTACCGTAGCCACCTTCGCAAGATCCACGGCAATACCATTCTCTGAAACAACATGGCCCAAGAATCTCACTTCCCTTCTCCATAAGTGACACTTAGAAAACTTTGCTTTCAATTGGTGTTTTCTCAACACCTCCATCACTATTCTTAAATGTTCCTTGTGTTCTTCCTCTGTCCTCGAATAGACCAAAATATCATCCACGAACACAAGGACAAACTTATTCAACTGATATCTGAATACTCTATTCATAAGATCCACAAAATATGCTGGGCCATTGGTCAACCCGAATGGCATGACCAACCACTCATAAAATCCAGACGGCATCCGGAATGCCATTTTAACTATACTCTTAGCTTCCACTCTAAGTTGACGAAAACCAGTCGCGAGATCCAACTGAGAAAATACTCTCGTGCCACTCAACTGATCAAACAAATCATCTATCCGCGGTAGAGGATACTTGTTCTTCCTCGTCACTTTATTCAACTCGCGGTAGTCTACACACTAATGAAGGGAGCCATCCGCCTTGGTAGAAAACACAACTGGTGCTCCTCATTCAGAAACAATCCTTCTGATAAATCCCTTCTTCAAAAGATCGCTAACTTGCACCTCGAACTCTCGCTGCTCCCTTGGTGCCATAAGTCGTAGTGGCATCACTATAGGTCTGGCATCTTTCACCAAATCAATATGGAACTCAATCTCTCGGTGTGGTGGAAGCCTGGTCACTTCCTCGAAGACATCCGAATACTGGCCAACCACGGAAACCCTGACAACTCACTATGCGGGATGTCGAGGGAATTTAGAAAACTAGCCATTACCCCATCACCGGGTAGACCACCAAACACTACCCTCCGCCCATCATCCGCTCTAGATGTCACCAAAAAAGCCCTCACAGTCTACCACCACCCCGTATCTTTGGAGCCAATCGACTCCTAAAATAATGCCAAACCCAGTAAAGCCCAAAACAAAGCAATCAGAAACAAACATGCATCCATGACTTGATATGACCGCATTACGACAAATCATGCTAAGGTTAGTCGAACCACCAATCGGGTTCATCACTGCTAAAGGTCTATCGACAATCTCGGGCTCCAATCCCAACCTATCTACCAGATCACTAGATATGAAAGAATTGGAAGCTCCGGTATCAAATAAAACTCTAACAGGAACATCATAAATAGAAAGCATACATTGGATAATGACATTCTTTCCCTTCTCCGCCGCAGTTGGGGCATTCGACGAAGAAGGAATAGCATTAAGGGCATATGATTTCACCATTTTCTTTTCTTTAGGGGGTTGCGGACACTTGTCCTTGTGATGTCCCACTTGGCCACAGTTGAAGCACTTCCTATCCGCTGGCTTGGCCCGACAATTACTAGCATAATGGCCCTTTTTACCACAGCTGAAGCACTCAACATCTTTCTTATTCTTTTTCTGGCCATCCTTATTCTGGTTCTGCTTCCTCTTATTCTGAGAACCACTGTAACAACCCATATTTTCAATAACCTGTTATAACATGAATCGAGGCAGAATTTAATTTAAAAATCTGAATCAAGGGAAACGGGCTATGCCATTGCGTTCGTCTCGAAAAAATACACGAAATAGAGTCCGAGTTTTCGAAAATCGGAGTCCGTATGACCCAGTTAAGGCCCATTGAGGTTTTCAGAAATTTCTAGGTTAAAAACAGATTTAAATTTCAAATAAAAACAGGGATTAGGGCTAATTGGTGTCAGGCGGGAAAATTCCCGCCAGGACCCGCATGTCGACAGGCCTGTCGACAGGGGTCCTATGGTGTCGACAGCCCTGTCGACAGGGGGTGCCCGGGCAGTCTAGCCTGGTGCACCATTTCTGATTTGGGCTTGATTGGGTGGCTTGGTTCTAGAGAGTTCCGAGATCTGACGGGCCAAAACTATCCTAGGGTTAATCCTAGGGCTAAAAACACTCTAATCTTCTATAAATAAGCCCCTAATCCTACCCTAAAACCCCATTATTCAATCTAGCAACCAAACTATGTCAAATTGATTTCTCAAATGGCCTCCACCTAAAAACCCTAGCCTCCGATCTCTTCATTAATAATTCCTATGAAGGTTATGATGTTCATACAAGCATTTCTAAGTTGTATGAATGATCATTAGCTTGCATACATCATCAAGTTGCAAGTTTTATTTGCTAAGCTAGTATTTTTGGGTGTTTTCTTATTGGAGCTTTGTTTTGGGGTTTTATGCTTGCATAAAAAGGGCTTCTCAATCTTTATTAGGAGATTTGTGTCTTCATAATAGTTGTAAGCCCTCTTACCTTCATTTTAGAAACTCTAAAGTTAATATGTGATGAAAGTTGGGATTTATGCAAGTTTGATAAGTTATGCATGTTTATGCAAGTTCACTATGCCATGATTTGCAAGTTTAATAAGTTATGCATGCTTATGCGAGTTCACTATGCTATGTTATGCATGTTTAATAAGTTATGCATGTTTATGCAAGTTCACTATGCTATGATTTGCTAGTTTAACAAGTTATGCATGTTCACTATGCCATGATTTGCAAGGTTAACAAGTTATGCATGTTCACTATGCCATGATTTGCAAGTTTAACAAGTTATGCATGTTTATGCAAGTTCACTATGCTATGTTTTGCTAGTTTAACAAGTTATGCATGTTCACTATGCCATGATTTGCAAGGTTAACAAGTTATGCATGTTCACTATGCCATGATTTGCAAGTTTAACAAGTTATGCATGTTTATGCAAGTTCACTATGCTATGTTTTGCAAGTTTAACAAGTTATGCATGTTTATGCAAGTTCACTATGCCATGATTTGCAAGTTTGACAAGTTATGCATGTGTATGCAAGTTCACTATGCTATGTTTTGCAAGTTCAACATGTTATGCATGTTTATTATGATATGTAAGATTCACCATGTATGTTGTGCCAAGTTCCCTCTTCCTATCCTTTATGCGTTATGACGAATATGTAAGCGATGGGTTGACGTTGGGGGGTTTGGGTAAAACTTAAAATACATGAAAATATAAGATTGGGAATTTACCTATTAAGTTAGGTCTACCCCTTGGAAATTTACCTATTAAGTTAGGTCTACCCAAGTATTTGTTAAACTTGTAATTGTGTTTTAAAAGTGGACATGACACTTAGAAAACATAAGTGTGGCCAACTCGAGGTTGGGTTGAGTTTGTAGCGTAATTCTACCCGGAACCGACCAGCTTAACTAGTGGCTACAAACAATAGGACCCAATGTGAGAAGTTGGTCATGTGGTGCCAAAACCCGAGGTTAGACTAAGTTGTGGTGTAAACCTACCCGGACCCGCCCGGCCTAACTAGTAACCACAACAAGGTCTAATGTGAGAGGTTAAGGTGCATTAAATTAATTAATGCCTCATGATTAGGGTTAAGTCAGGGTCCACTAATACTTAACCAATTTGGGGATTCGAGGGGTTAAATGGGGTTAAGTGGTGAACCGTTGGTTACACTTAGCTAATTTAATCCATGATTAGTGAAGGGTTAAACCACACTTAACCCTCTTAGAAAACCCTAGCAACGTGGTCTGTTCTAACAGTAATCCCAGTTTGGTATCATTCACAACCCTAGAAGCTAGGCTAGGGCGGGGCACGATTACTTGACAGATGTAAGCGACCAAAAAGGCGATGGCTGAGTGGTACAGCGGTGCGGGTCCAGGCGGGCTACGGACGTGCACGTAGTCCGGTGTTGGACAAACTCGAGGCACGTGTACCAGTAGGTTAGGGCTGTGCATTATTGCTTAAGTGTCCGGGGTTGACACCCGAGGGCTTGATGCACCCCAAAGGTGGACCCAGCACAGGCTAACTACAACCATATGTGGGCCATATGGACACCAACACTTGACGTGTTAGGTTTATAGGGAGCCGATCGACTAGACCGTTGGGCTGGGCCTTGTATTAAGGCCACCTCATGTTATTGGGCCAAAGTTTTGGGCTGAGGGATCAATACCTGTTATGTTAGTTGCTAGTACACTATGGTGCAAGGTTTAATCTTCTCTATGTGATGACACCTTTATCTATTACCAGTATGTTCATCTCAGTTTCCATCATGATGTTAGCTTTATTAGTTTATAGACTGATCGTAGTAGGGCTTACCAGTCTTTTTGACTGACCTGTTTTCTTTCGCTTCTTTTCTTCCGTTCCCCCCCCCCCAGGTTCTCAGGGAGGGAATAGTGGTGCTTAGCTTGGATCGCTTGCTTGTTTGCTGGATAGCTCATGTATGCCTGGACATTGAGCTCGCTATGGTTTATCATCTTTATTTTTGGGAATAGCACTATGTATTTCAGTATTTCTGTTATGATGTACTAGACATGTTTATTTTGGCAGTTGACTTTATGATGTACTAAACTTGTTTTGAGATGGTTTGAGATATTCCGCTGTTTACTCTGTTATATATATATATTTATGTTCCTGTTCTGCCTTGATATATCATTATGCATGCTTACCCAGTTCTAACACTCCCCAGAAGCTAGTGCCCCCGAAAGAGTGACCCTAGCGGAGGTGGGGTGTTACAAATTTGGTACCAGAGCATATGGTTTACAAGAAAGAACAAAAAGTTTTTTTTAAAAAGACTTTTTGAAAAACTATTTTCAAAACAAGTATAAAGTATTTTCCAAAGAGAAGTCTAGTATTTTAAAAGGCTATTCCCCAAAAAGCCATTAGCGTTATCCTTCGTTCCCTTGACCTAATCTTATCTTATCTCTCGTTTCAGTATGGCTGAGGATCTTGCCATCCCCGATGGAGTAAATGTACCACTCTGGTATAGGAGACTTCTAGAAGCTAGGGTGGCAGCTGGCCCCGCAAACCCTACTCCCACTCCTCCTCCTGTAGTTGAGAATCCTCTCCCGAATGTCCCTCCTCCGGTGGTTCCTGTTCCCCCTCCCGTTGCTAATGTTCCTCCTCCCCCAGTTGTTGAGGCTCCTCTTCCTCCTCCTCCCCCTCAGCATCCTCAGGTTGAGTTCACGAAGGTTTGTAAAGACTTCAAGGCTATGGGAGGCAAGAATTTCCTAGGCACGGAATCTTTTGTTGAAGTTAGGAATTGGCTGAAAGATACGGAGGACTTGTTTGCTATTTTCGGGATTGATGACGAGAGGAAAATCTTATTAACAGTGTGGCTTTTGAAGGACGAAGCAGCCTATTGGTGGGAGGTCACCAATGGGACAAGGCCCGTCGAGACTTGGGCCGATTTGAGGACTAGATTTGTGGCCAAGTTTCTATCTACTGCTGAGGCGAATTTACAGATGGAGAAGTTCATTGCATTAAAGCAAGGTGATATGACTGTCAAGGAGTATGTGAACAGGTTTAATCAGCTAGCCCGTTTTGGTTTAGATATGGTAAACACCCCTGAGAAGAAGGCTCTCCGATTCGCTAGAGGGTTGAATGAGCCGCTGCAGGGCTTGGCGATGTCACATATTCCGCATGGAGCTACTTTCGAGAGTTTGGTCGATATGGCTCTACTTCAGGGTGATGGAAAGAAAGAGGTCAAGTCGAGTGATACTCAAGCAAAGAAAACGGATTCTCAGGGTAAAGGCAATCAAGGTGGTCAAAGCAATCAGGGGAATTAGAGCAAGAACAAGAAGGGGAACAACAATAAAGGCAAGGGAAAATGCAATTACTGTGGTGCGCCTGGACACTTTGCTAAGGATTGTAGGAAGAAGAAAAGGAAGCTTAGTGGTGGATGTTTTTCTTGTGGTGAGACTGGACACTTCAGCAAGGAATGTCCGAAGAAGAAAGGGCAGGCTGGACCTTCTGGAGGGCAAGTTCATGCTCTCAATACCGCTACAGTTCCCGATCGAGGTAGTGTTTCTGTCGAGAACCTTGTTTATATTTCCGATCTTCCAGTACGTACCTTGTTTGATTCTGGTGCATCACATAGCTTTATTTCATCTAATCTTGTCGATAGTTTGCACCTTAGTACTAGCTTAGTGGATGATCCCGTTTGTGTTTCGAATCCCATTGGGGGTTCTGCTCATTTATCTATGATATGTGAGGATCTAAGGATCTCTATACTCAGTGTAGAGTTCTTGTGTAGTGCATATGTTCTTGGTTTCAGGGGATACGGATTGATATTGGGCATGGATTGGCTGTCCAGATATGGAGCCATTCTTGATTGTGAGCATAGGGTTGTGAGGCTTGTGACTCGCCTTGGCAACACCTTAGAGATTTCATGCAATCCGAAGAATCCCGTCATGTTGTGCTATCTTGAATCTCTCGACTCGTCAGAGGAAGCCCTTCAGTCTGTAAGGGTGGTCCGAGATTATCCAGATGTTTTTGAAGAAGTTAAGGGGTTGCCCCCTAAACGAGAGATTGATTTTCGCATTTATCTGGTGGATAATGCTAAGCCTGTTTCTTTGCCCGTTCGGCACATGGCTCCGCGTGAGAGACGGGAGCTCAGCAAGCAAATAAAGGAGTTACTTGAGAAGAACTTCATCAGACGAAGTATATCCGAATGGGGAGCGCCTGTGGTATTTGCTACTAAGGCAGATGGTTCTCTTCGACTCTGTGTGGATTATAGAGAATTGAATAAGCTGACTAAGAAGAACAGACACCCGTTACCGAGGATTGATGATCTTTTCGACCATCTCGTTGGAGCTTCTGTTTTCTCTCAGCTTGATCTTGCTACTGGATTTCATCAGCTCAGAGTGGCTGAAGATAGTATAGACAAGACTGCATTCAGAACTCCAGATGGATTCTTTGAATGGCTTGTTATGCCGTTCGGTTTGACGAATGCACCCGCATATTTCGTAAACTTGATGAGTAAGGTGTTTCGGGAGTTCTTGAACAAGTTTGTCGTGGTCTTTGTGGATGATATTCTGGTCTTCTCCAAGGATGAAGAAGAGCACGCGAGGCATCTTGTAGAGGTGATGGATACGCTTAGAGCGCATCAATTAAAGGCCAAGTTCTCCAAGTGTCACTTTTGGAGAAGGGAAGTTAGATTCCTTGGGCATATCGTATCCAAGCAAGGCTTAGCGGTGGATCCCGCTAAGGTGGTTGCGGTTCAGGATTGGAAGACTCCAAGGAATGCAACCGAAGTGAGAAGTTTTCTGGGTCTTGCAGGGTTTTACCGGAAGTTCATCAAGGACTTCGCGAAGATATCCGCTCCTCTCACTAAGTTGACGAAGAAGAACTTAGTCTTTGCTTGGGATATGGATTGTGAGCTTGCTTTTCAGAGACTCAAGAGAGCCCTTACCTCAGCACCAGTTCTAGCTTTACCCGATGGTGGTAAGATATTTACCGTGTACACTGATGCTTGTGGCACGGGATTGGGCGTCGTTCTGATGCAAGAAGGCAGAGTTATATGTTTTGGTGGGAGGCAACTTAAGGTGCATGAGAAGAATTACCCCACTCATGATCTAGAGCTGGCAGCGATTGTATATGCACTCAAGGCTTGGCGTCATTATCTTCTGGGAGAGAGACTTGAGCTGTATACTGATCATAAGTCTTTGAAGTATCTCTTTTCGCAGAAAGATCTGAACTTGAGGCAGCAGAGATGGATGGAATTCTTGGCTTCCTATGATTTTGATATAGCCTATACCCCTGGCAAGGGGAATGTTGTAGCGGATGCGTTGAGTAGGAAAAGGTTGACACTAAGTCCTCTATTTGTTGAGATGAAGAATTTAGAGTTCTTGGCAACCTTTGATTTTTCCTTGACAGTTGAGTCGGAGACCGGTTCTTTGGCATCTCTAGAGCTCAGGCCTACCCTTCTAGATCAAGTTGGGGCTTCGCAGAAGGAAGACCCTCAGATAATTGAGATCATGGATAAGCTGATTCGAGGGGAGACATCTAGTCACCTTGCTCGATATTCTATAGATGATAAGGGTTGGCTGAGGAGAGACGGAAGGCTTTGTGTTCCGATGGTAGAAGATTTGGTGAGGAAAGTTCTTGATGAGGCACATCACTCCAAGTTGACTATACATCCGGGTGGAGATAAAATGTATAAGGATATGAAGCGCATTTTCTTCTGGCCTGGAATGAAAAAAGATGTGGCAGAGTTTGTCTCCAGATGTGTTGTTTGTCAAAGAGTAAAAGCCGAGTCGAAGAAGCCCGGTGGGCTATTGCATCCTCTAGAGGTCCCGCTATGGAAGTGGGAGAGCATTTCTATGGACTTTATTGATGGGCTTCCAAGGTCAAGGAGAGGGAATACGAGCATATGGGTCATTGTAGATAGGCTTACGAAGAGTGCTCATTTCATTCCGGTAAAGAGCAAAAGGACCGCATCTGGGCTAGCATCAGTATATCTTCGTGAGATAGTACGACTACATGGAGTCCCTTCCAGCATAGTCAGTGACCGAGACCCCATCTTTACTAGTCAGTTCTGGAACAGTTTGCAGGAAGCTATGGGCACAAGGTTGAACCTGAGTACGGCCTATCACCCACAAACAGACGGCCAAACAGAAAGGGTGAATAGGGTACTTGAGGACTTGTTGAGGCTTTGCATTCTGGATTTTGGTGGTGCTTGGGAAGACCATCTTCCTCTTGTTGAGTTTGCATATAATAACAGTTATCAGGCGAGCATAGGGATGGCACCATTTGAGGCTTTATATGGGAGGCCGTGCAAGTCACCCACATGTTGGTGGGAGACTACCGATAAGCTTATACTTGGGCCTGATATGATTAGAGATACATCCGAGAAGGTCGAGTTGATTAGAAGACGGATGAAGGCGGCCCAAGACCGACAGAAGTCGTATGCTGATAGGCGAAGATCTGATTTGGAGTTTGATGTTGGGGACATGGTTTTCGTGAAGGTTTCTCCTTTGCGGAATGTGGTCCGATTTGGAGCTGTTGGGAAGTTAGCACCGAGATTTGTTGGACCCTTCCCTATCATAGAGAGAATTGGGAAGATGGCTTATAAAGTGCAATTGCCCGAGAAGCTGTCCGGAGTGCATAATGTCTTTCATGTCTCGCATCTCCGAAAATGCCTACATGAGTCCGCTGAGGTGGTTGAACCTAGCATTCTTGAAGACGTGGAAGTAGAGAAAGAGGCAACTTTGAGGAGAGCTCTGATTCGTACCTTGGGGACAGAGACCAAGAAGCTTAGGAATCGTGAGGTCAGGTTGGTGAAGGTTCAATGGGGTGAAGCCGAAGAAGACGCAACTTGGGAAACCGAGGAGAAGATGCGTGGGCTTTATCCATTCCTTTTTGAGGGTACACTCTCAATCTCTTTTCTCTGTTTAGTATATCTTTCTCTAGTTATCGTGCTAATCTTGTCATGAGAACCTTAGGTAGAAAACCCTTTGGATGAAACATGTGTTTGAGACATGTTATGTTTGATGGTTGCAAGTGGTTGCAAGTGTTTGCAAGTGGTTACTCGTGGATGCATGATACACATTAGGCACTAGATCGGCTCACACACTCCTCATATTGCATATGCATGAGTGTTTATGCTTACTCATGGATGGAAATTGTGTGTTATCACATGGATGTTGCATATGGGTGTATGTTATGTGCACACATGTAGATATTATACATTATGTTAGGGATTTGCATACATATGGATACATTTCACTAACATATTTTGCATTGATCCTTGCATTAGACAAGTACATATACACACACCTTTGCATATGTTCATCCAGCATTTAGAATCTTTTAAGGACAATGATTGCTCGTGAATGATGCCTTGAGTAGATGGATGATTGGATGGTAGGATACGTTCTTCCTAACTTGAAGATTTCGGGGACGAAATCCTTTAAGGAGGGGAGAATGTAACAACCCATATTTTCAATAACCTGTTATAACATGAATCGAGGCAGAATTTAATTTAAAAATCTGAATCAAGGGAAACGGGCTATGCCATTGCGTTCGTCTCGGAAAAATACGCGAAATAGAGTCCGAGTTTTCGAAAATCGGAGTCCGTATGACCCAGTTAAGGCCCATTGAGGTTTTCAGAAATTTCTAGGTTAAAAACAGATTTAAATTTCAAATTAAAACAGGGATTAGGGCTAATTGGTGTCAGGCGGGAAAATTCCCGCCAGGACCCGCATGTCGACAGGGGTCCTATGGTGTCGACAGCCCTGTCGACAGGGGGTGCCCGGGCAGTCTAGCCTGGTGCACCATTTCTGATTTGGGCTTGATTGGGTGGCTTGGTTCTAGAGAGTTCCGAGATCTGACGGGCCAAAACTATCCTAGGGTTAATCCTAGGGCTAAAAACACTCTAATCTTCTATAAATAAGCCCCTAATCCTACCCTAAAACCCCATTATTCAATCTAGCAACCAAACTATGTCAAATTGATTTCTCAAATGGCCTCCACCTAAAAACCCTAGCCTCCGATCTCTTCATTAATAATTCCTATGAAGGTTATGATGTTCATACAAGCATTTCTAAGTTGTATGAATGATCATTAGCTTGCATACATCATCAAGTTGCAAGTTTTATTTGCTAAGCTAGTATTTTTGGGTGTTTTCTTATTGGAGCTTTGTTTTGGGGTTTTATGCTTGCATAAAAAGGGCTTCTCAATCTTTATTAGAAGATTTGTGTCTTCATAATAGTTGTAAGCCCTCTTACCTTCATTTTAGAAACTCTAAAGTTAATATGTGATGAAAGTTGGGATTTATGCAAGTTTGATAAGTTATGCATGTTTATGCAAGTTCACTATGCCATGATTTGCAAGTTTAACAAGTTATGCATGCTTATGCGAGTTCACTATGCTATGTTATGCATGTTTAATAAGTTATGCATGTTTATGCAAGTTCACTATGCTATGATTTGCTAGTTTAACAAGTTATGCATGTTCACTATGCCATGATTTGCAAGGTTAACAAGTTATGCATGTTCACTATGCCATGATTTGCAAGTTTAACAAGTTATGCATGTTTATGCAAGTTCACTATGCTATGTTTTGCTAGTTTAACAAGTTATGCATGTTCACTATGCCATGATTTGCAAGGTTAACAAGTTATGCATGTTCACTATGCCATGATTTGCAAGTTTAACAAGTTATGCATGTTTATGCAAGTTCACTATGCTATGTTTTGCAAGTTTAACAAGTTATGCATGTTTATGCAAGTTCACTATGCCATGATTTGCAAGTTTGACAAGTTATGCATGTGTATGCAAGTTCACTATGCTATGTTTTGCAAGTTCAACATGTTATGCATGTTTATTATGATATGTAAGATTCACCATGTATGTTGTGCCAAGTTCCCTCTTCCTATCCTTTATGCGTTATGACGAATATGTAAGCGATGGGTTGACGTTGGGGGGTTTGGGTAAAACTTAAAATACATGAAAATATAAGATTGGGAATTTACCTATTAAGTTAGGTCTACCCCTTGGGAATTTACCTATTAAGTTAGGTCTACCCAAGTATTTGTTAAACTTGTAATTGTGTTTTAAAAGTGGACATGACACTTAGAAAACATAAGTGTGGCCAACTCGAGGTTGGGTTGAGTTTGTAGCGTAATTCTACCCGGAACCGACCGGCTTAACTAGTGGCTACAAACAATAGGACCCAATGTGAGAAGTTGGTCATGTGGTGCCAAAACCCGAGGTTAGACTAAGTTGTGGTGTAAACCTACCCGGACCCGCCCGGCCTAACTAGTAACCACAACAAGGTCTAATGTGAGAGGTTAAGGTGCATTAAATTAATTAATGCCTCATGATTAGGGTTAAGTCAGGGTCCACTAATACTTAACCAATTTGGGGATTCGAGGGGTTAAATGGGGTTAAGTGGTGAACCGTTGGTTACACTTAGCTAATTTAATCCATGATTAGTGAAGGGTTAAACCACACTTAACCCTCTTAGAAAACCCTAGCAACGTGGTCTGTTCTAACAGTAATCCCAGTTTGGTATCATTCACAACCCTAGAAGCTAGGCTAGGGCGGGGCACGATTACTTGACAGATGTAAGCGACCAAAAAGGCGATGGCTGAGTGGTACAGCGGTGCGGGTCCAGGCGGGCTACGGACGTGCACGTAGTCCGGTGTTGGACAAACTCGAGGCACGTGTACCAGTAGGTTAGGGCTGTGCATTATTGCTTAAGTGTCCGGGGTTGACACCCGAGGGCTTGATACACCCCAAAGGTGGACCCAGCACAGGCTAACTACAACCATATGTGGGCCATATGGACACCAACACTTGACGTGTTAGGTTTATAGGAAGCCGATCGACTAGACCGTTGGGCTGGGCCTTGTATTAAGGCCACCTCATGTTATTGGGCCAAAGTTTTGGGCTGAGGGATCAATACCTGTTATGTTAGTTGCTAGTACACTATGGTGCAAGGTTTAATCTTCTCTATGTGATGACACCTTTATCTATTACCAGTATGTTCATCTCAGTTTCCATCATGATGTTAGCTTTATTAGTTTATAGACTGATCGTAGTAGGGCTTACCAGTCTTTTTGACTGACCTGTTTTCTTTCGCTTCTTTTCTTCCGTTTCCCCCCCCCCCAGGTTCTCAGGGAGGGAATAGTGGTGCTTAGCTTGGATCGCTTGCTTGTTTGCTGGATAGCTCATGTATGCCTGGACATTGAGCTCGCTATGGTTTATCATCTTTATTTTTGGGGATAGCACTATGTATTTCAGTATTTCTGTTATGATGTACTAGACATGTTTATTTTGGCAGTTGACTTTATGATGTACTAAACTTGTTTTGAGATGGTTTGAGATATTCCGCTATTTACTCTGTTTTATATATATATTTATGTTCCTGTTCTGCCTTGATATATCATTATGCATGCTTACCCAGTTCTAACACTCCCCAGAAGCTAGTGCCCCCGAAAGAGTGACCCTAGCGGAGGTGGGGTGTTACAACCACTCTTGCCTCCACCGCTTGCTTGCGGTTTCGGTTCTTCTACAGATGCAGCCTCAGCCTTAAGCTTAGGGTAATGACTCTCTGACCTCAATGCTTTCCCCACAATCGATTCAAACGTCTTATCGATGTGGTTAATAATCCTTTCCCCCAAGTATTGATCCAAGCTGGTTATGAACTTCTCGTTCTTCTTCTTGGCAGTATCAATAAGAGATAACCCATACTTCGACAGAGTGCCGAATTCAGCAATATACTCCGAGACAGCTCTGCCATTTGCTTGAGCTCCAAGAATTTCTTAAATAACACTGACTTCTGAGCAGCTGGGATGATATTTTCGCTAAAGAGAACCTTAAACTGCTCCTAAGTAATCTGATCCTTGGGAGTAACTATCTTTATAACATTCCACCAATTCATTGCCCGTTCTTGCAGCTAACGGGATGCTAGCCTTCTCTTCATCGCATCCTCGATACCCAAATCTTCAAAGATACGTTCGCAACTATCCAGCCAATCCTGAACATCCGTAGCCGACTCCGTTCCGTGGAATGGCTACCCACCAAGACTAGTATAATCCTTATTCAGCTTGGCGAAATCGGCCCTAGGCGCCTGCACTATTGGACCACCACCATTACCACCATTGGGAGATGCTTTCTGCACATCCCTAAGCATCTCTCTCATGAGGTCAGTAAACATCGTCCTCATGTCAGCAGCATTCCCATTATTGGCTCCTCTACCGGCACCTCTTACGTATCGGCTCATCGTTCAATCTGTAAAGAGAAAACGATTAACCATCTCGATAGTGGTGCTAGTGCAGTGCGACTTTATCCTTAGCTATACTAATAGTATATATATATAGCTTTTGAAAACCAAAATAATTACAAATACACGCTCTCATATACGTACGCTATCTCTCCCTGCTGACTTCCCTAGGTTAACTATGCAACCTAGAGCTCTGATACCAAATGTAGCGGCCCGCCCCGCACCAGCCGGCATTTCCTCCGAAAGTGCGTTGTACACATGCCCAGCTAGCACGGAACGGTCGTCATAAGAAAAGAAAGAAGAGAATGAACTAATCTAGAACCTGTAGAATGTCTCACAGCGCATAGGATAAAATATAATAACAACATACTTGACATAAAATAGGCGAGACAGTGCATAAGCTGAAAACTAAAACTACACATCATAGTAGTGGAAATCCAGATACAGCTTATGTTTCACATCACCATTATTACAACTTTTCAAACTGTTTCTAAATCTAAGCAAAGGAAAAGGTACACTACTAATGCCCAAAGTAGTGACCAGCAGCGACACGGGGAGAATATCTATATATATCATACGTGGAAGCCTCTTGCTCGTCTCCGGCATAGCTACTCGAGCATCACCAGCTAACCTGTCTCTAGTCTGCTTGTGAGAGCACCCAGAGTAATAAGAAGTGACATAAAACTCTGGGTTAGACAAAAAGTCTGGTATGAGCGGTAAGCAGCTAAACAGAACAATAACAGATATACTAAACCATACCTGAACCTGGACCTTCAACCAAAGAGTTAGCACTACATACCGTACAATACTCTGAGGTGCCACAAAAAAAATGGTGTAAAGATACGGGGGTGGGGTGTGTATGTCATAGTGAAGGCAAACAAGTCAACCATAACAACCATCCTCACATCTCTCACTCAGTGCGTAAAGCATACGATGTCCACCACTGTCAATCACTAGACTCATCGAAGTAGTGACGGAGTTCGACTTGTACAACTACTGCTACTACCAAGCTTACCACATGGAGTCATGACCATATCTTTACAAATGACCCCACTTCATTGGTCTATAGCTCTTTAGTCGTACCTAGACCACTGTGACCCTGAATCCGTCCACGTACCTCCCATACATAGTGATACAAAGTCATAGACATTGACAGCCCCTTGGCACACGTCCCGCAGCAAAGCCCAATCATGAAGCCCACTCATTGGTTCCCAACTGAATCCTGAGTCAAAGCTCCTCATTTGGACTTCCTTTGCATCTCGGGTTTTGATCGAATTGGAGTTGGTCTTCAAAAGAGTCGTCGCGTAGAAGAGATGGAAGTTCAATTCGGTTTGGTCCAATCTGCTTCAGTCGATTCGGTTCGGATAAATCATATCCAGGCTTCCCATTCGGTTCGGTTCGGATGCCATGCTCCATTCGGTTCGGTTCGGATGCCATGCTCCATTCGGCTCGGTTCGTCCCTCCTGCTTCAGCTTGCCTGCTCCGCTCCGATCCCGCTCGCTTGCCTACTCTGATCCGATCCCGCTCACTAGCTCCGATCCTCTGTCCAACTCTAACTCTAAGCAATGGCCTTCCTTCTTGACAAACTTCCTTAATGCCAGACTTCAGTTCAGTTCGAATTCCTTGCCCAGCTCTCCTATCCGATCCGAGCCCCTAACCCGATCTGATCTGAAACCCTGCACAACTTTCTGCAACTTTTTCCAGCGACTTGTTTACCCTATTCGACGACGTTTTCGACCAGTCTAACTTTTCTAAACAACCGCAAATCATTCCAAACAGTCGTAGCAACAAATAGAAGTGACCTTAAAAACCAAAACAACAATCTTAACATATGAAATGGATCAAACATACCCAAAATCCCGTAAGTTCCCTTAAGCATGTTTAGGCAAAACTAACGATATGATTAGCAAAACTTAATCAAATTAAACCAAATTTCTAACAGAGGTCTAAAACATTATTCTAAAATTTATAAATATTTTTCCAGAATTTATTGGTGTATAAATTCGCTAATCTTCACTAATTACCCTTAATTAACCGTGATTAGTGCAAAACTATGCAAATCACTCACCTTAGCCTCAAATAAAACCCAAAAACTAAAATAAATCTCTATTTGTCGCTGCTCCCAAGGCAACACAGCAATTCCAACCTTGCTTTGGTGCTAATCCCCTTTGATTTGATGTTTCTTAAGCCAAAACTTGATTAAGAAGTGATTAGAGGTGTTTTTAGATGATGGAGGCCATTGTTAGTTTGAAGAGAGAGTTTGTGGCGGCTGGAAAATGAGTGAAGAACCGAAATCCTAACCCTAGCAGCCATCAAATACCTCTAATCCTGAAATCCCCCATTGGGCCTGGCTGTTAATCAACCGGTTATGCCCAATTAAGCTGTTTTTCACCATCTGAAACTTGTTTCAGCCATATCTCCCAAACTCTGAGTCCGTTTGGCTAATGTGATTACTCTACGGAATTGTAAACCATCAAAAAATCTAATGGAAGTGGTTTCAGGTCAAATTTCCTTTCCAGTCAAAAGTTATGGCCAAAACAGTATCTGCTAGGGGCAAAACTATCATTTAAAAATCGATAAAAATCATGAACATGGGAAATGACCCCTATAGTCGTCTCCCAAAGTTACATGACCATACGACTTCGTATGTGAAAGAAATAAATATTCTATGATCCTTCGATGTGTCAAATGTGGGTCATTACACATAATAACGAATCAATAATTAGCTGACAAAAACAGGCATAAAAAATGAATAAGCATATTATGACAAGATTTGGCATGGTGGCGACATAAACATATAAGAACAGATCTGGTGAATATGTCATAATAGAACTGATTTAGGCGATGATACAAGATCCAATTTTTATATACATATCAAGATTTCCAATTAAATATTTAGATCTAAAAATAACATAAGCTCACACTGAATAGATCTAAGAAAATGGATCCAAATAACTGAGAAGTACACATTGATTTTTTTGTAGCAATCTTTGAATATGTATAATCTTCTTCGAATTGATTTTGGAGAAGACTAGGAAATTTATTTGAAGTTGCAGCAGAGTCTCGCCATCACAATTATTTTTCAGATGAATAAAACTAGCTTTTGAGGTCCTTTTTATAGCCGCTGCACCCCGAATCCGAACACTTCATGCATCCAGAAACGTTCAGCCAATTCGACCAAGGTGTCGACCCATAGGTCGACCCTATACTCCCTGAGTCGACCCCGGGGTTGTCCCAGCAGGGTCCCGGGTCGACCCCAAACGGTTGACTTCCCCCCCCCCCACCCAAAAAAACCGCGCGCCTTAGTTCGAATTTTCTGATTTTGAATTTGTTTGAAGTTATATATATATACATATTCTTATATGCATACAAACTTCAAAGCTGAATAGCTTCTTCATGCGATGTCCGTTTTATGAAAACCAAATGTCTATTTTAACCAGAATTCCAAGACGGACGCAATGCCGCAGTCCGTTTCCCTTAATTTTGAATATTAAATTAAATATTCTTTAATTTATCCTTTTTTTGCGTTGTTAAAATTACGGGGTGTTACACGAAATGGAACGATGACATCCAAGCACAACTCAGAATTAATTCAAGCTCGTTAATCAGTTGATATTTTATTTTTATAAGAGGAGGTTTAAATTTCTTAGCAAATCAACATGGAAATTGGATCTTTTTCTTTAAAATAAACTCAATGCACACAAAAACTATATATATCATAATTTTTTTGTGTATGTGTGTGTGTATATATATAACACAACACACCCACTAAAACACAACATAAGTAAAATCATATCCAAAACTCAAGCAACAGAAGCCCATGCACACAGTAAAACAAAATCAAAGTATTTTCTTTTTTAAGAGGCAAACACAACTCGGTAAGCAACCCAACGCAAAACACACACAGAAACAATCTTTTACATTCCATTTTTTATATTAAGGTAGGAACACACTCATGCAAAACACTACCCACACATGCAACCAGGTGGAGATGCATCTTCCTTGGTCAGAGCATCAGGTCGGAGGTGGCGTTGGTCATAAGGTTGGCGCGGGATAGGGCAGACGTTCAGGTTTAAAATGGGTCGGGTTGCAAATGGGTTATTGGGATTCGAAAAAGAGGGTTAGTGGGTTTGGGTGTTCAAAACTGAGGCAGGGTAGCGTGCAAGGGGAGGGTGGTCGGAGTTGGGTCGTTGATGCGGTGAACTAGGGGTTGAGGTGCTGCAGCTCGGGGGAGGGGGAGAGCTGATGTTGAAGTCAGGTGGGGAATGTGGCGATGGGAAATGAACGAGATGCATAAAAAGTTGTTATGCTTTTTTTATTTTCTTCACAAAGAAGGGGATGGAAAATATGGAATGGAGGAAGTAGCAGGCTTTAGGAATTTAAACCATGAAGTAATGAAAAGAGGAACGAAGGGTTAAACTCAACGATTTGGAAAGGGAATAAAGGGTTTCAAAAATGAACAGAAAACGAACGGATTTGAAATCGTAGAACACGTATTTAGATTTTGAAATTAAAATTTAGAGTTTGGTTTTATAAAGGAAAAAAATGAAATAGAAAAATAATTTAGGATATTGAAAATTTAACATTTTTCCATGATTTTTTTGCAGAGAAATTCAGAGAGGAAGAGGAAGAAAGAAATCTGACATATGAGAAGAAATGGGAAAAAAAGAGGAAGACTACGTGATTTATTCACCGTAAGAGGAACCCTTCAGATATTAAACATAAATAACCCCCTTAACCAGCAATACTCAACAAATCCCAGTAAACACCACCCAAATCTTATAGACTAATACGCTATATACCGGTCCACAAATCAAAGAAAAATTAGATGTTGAAATACACACAGATACGTCATCAATAACGCACGTTTCAGAAACGTAAATCGTTGATTTGCACCAAACGAAAGTAGATTTCAATGAAATTAATATTGTTGAACAACTATAATTCAATATAGATTAATAATAAAATATAATTTTGAAAATTTTAAAAATTTTAACTTTTGGCTCAAATTTAAGTTATTAACCAAATTGATTCGCACTGACTTATGACGATCCCAAAACCCCATGA
Organism: Allium sativum; assembly: GCA_030737875.1. NCBI lineage: Eukaryota > Viridiplantae > Streptophyta > Magnoliopsida > Asparagales > Amaryllidaceae > Allium > Allium sativum. Next base: position 560,229,241 of record CM060915.1, read on the forward strand.
CACGATGTTAAGGATAATCATTCGAATATATCACATTAATCATCGTTAGCAGATCACAGATAATAGCATAAACATAAAATAGAATAATTTACACACATATGACAGCGGAATCACATAGATATCACCACATCAGAGAGCACAGTGCATGATATAACTTAGTGCATAATAATACATAATCAGTCACCATCGCCAGAGGCGGAATCATACACAAAATAAATGTCAGTCTACATCGCTAATGGCGGAATCATAATACATATACTATAATGGTGGAGAGAGTCAAAGTCAGCACGGTGTAGTCAAGCCTCGCCATGAGCCAAAAGTGCACCAGATACCTGTAACAAGTCTGCCCATGTGAAAATGAGGGCACCCAAGTTTGCAAGGTGAAACAAACTACGAGTCAGTCATGGGACTGGTATGAGAAATCAACTTAACTTATTAACAACAATAATAAGGCAAATCAAAGGACCACGCCACTTTCGCAGAACGGGTTTACTCCAGTGAGTGCTAGTGCATGAAAATAAAGTAAATGATTAAATCATCGCAATGCATTTTATAAAATGAAGCCATTATAAGACTCAGGTCCCATCACACATTGCAACGCAAGCCGAAGGATAGAGTTTTTACCTTATAATGACCAAAAATGCTTCATACGAATAAAACAACAGTGTATGATATTATTACTAGTGCATATATGTTTCAAAAGCGATTTCAATCATAAATATCAATCATAGGCGGCATAAATGACCCATACCACTATGTCGCCGTACTAGTAATACAATCACATCCGCATATTTCGTATTGGAAATTGGATTCCTTCATGAGTCGAGGCAAGGGGCAAGCTCCTCTCCGATTCGAGACACTCTAGCAAATGTCCCAGGACCCCACTATGATCCTTGGATCTTCAGGGCCGGTCCTCTCTTACTTTTGAGGATTGGTGTAACAACCCGTATTTTCAATAACCCGTAATAACATAAATCGAGGCAGAATTTAATTCTAAAATGGGAATCAAGGGAAACGGGCTATGCCATTGCGTTCGTCTCGGAAAAATACGCGAAATAGAGTCCGAGTTTTCGAAAATCGGAGTCCGTATGACCCAGTTAAGGCCCATTGAAGTTTGCAGAAAATTTCTAAGTAAAAACAGATTTAAATTTAAAATTAGAAACAAGGGTTTGGGCCAGCTGGGCCAAGGCGGGAAAAATCCCGCCATGGACCCCATGTCGACAGGCCTGTCGACAGGGGTCTTGGCATGTCGACTGCCCTGTCGACAGCCCTGTCGACAGGGGGTGCCCAGGCAGTCTAGCCTGGTGCACCATTTTTGATTTGGGCTGGGTCTTGGGGCTTGGTTCTAGAGGATTCCGAGATCTGACGGGCCAAAACCATCCTAGGGTTAATCCTATGGTCTAAATCACTCTAATCTTCTATAAATAAGCTCCTAATCCTACCCTAAAGCCTCATTAATCATTCTAGCAACAAAACTATGCCAAAATCCAAACTCTCATGGCCTCCACCCTCTTCATACAAATCTTAATTTAATTCCTAAGTGATTTTCCATGCATACAAGCATATTTAGGCTTGTATGATCCTCCTTAGCTTGCATTAAAGGCTTGTTTTTCAATTGGCACCATAAAAGAGGAGTTTTGATCAAGATTGTTTGCATTTGGGGGTTGTAATTGGTTGCATAAGGGGTTTCATGCATTTGCTATAGTCATTTGAGCCCGCATAAGCATTGTAAGCCCTCTTACCTTCACTTTGTAAACTCTAAAGTTAATATGTGGTGAAAATTGAGATTTATGTGAGTTTATTTGATTATGCTTGCTTATGCGAACTCACTATGCCATGTTTTACATGTTTCACAAGTTATGCATATGCGGATTTACTATGCCATGTTTTACATGTTTCACAAGTTATGCATGCATATGCGGATTTACTATGACATGATTTGCAAGTTTATTTGAGTATGCATGTTTATGCAAGTTTGCTAAGCCTTGATTTGCAAGTTAAATGAGTTATGCATGTTTATGCATGTTTGCTAAGCCATGATTTACAAGTTAAATGAGTTATGCATGTTTATGCATGTTTGCTAAGCCATGATTTACAAGTTAAATGAGTTATGCATGTTTATGCATGTTTTCTAAGCCATGATTTACAAGTTAAATGAGTTATGCATGTTTATGCATGTTTGCTAAGTCATGATTTACAAGTTAATTGAGTCATGCATGTTTATGCAAGCTTACTAAACCTTGATTTGCAAGTTTAATTAGTTTTGCATGCTTATGCAAGTTTAAAATGACAAGTTGTGCATGTTTTGACAAGTTGTGCATGTTTATGCAAGTTTAGTTGTGCATGTTTTGACAAGTTGCGCATGTTTTGACAAGTTGTGCATGTTTTGACAAGTTATGCATGATTATGGTAATATGCAAGTTCACTTTGCTAAGTTATGCAAGTTTAACACGTTATGCATGTTTATGGTAATATGCAAGTTCACTATGCTAAGTGGTGTAAGTCTAACATGTTATGCATGATTGTTGTGCAAGTTTATCATGTATGTTGTGCCAAGTTCCCTCTTCCTATCCTTTATGCGTTATTACGAATATGTAAGCGATAGAATGACGTTGGGGGTTTTGGGTAAACTTAAAATACATGAAAATATAAGATTGGGAATTTACCTATTAAGTTAGGTCTACCCCTTGGGAATTTACCTATTAAGTTAGGTCTACCCAAGTAATTGTTGACTTGTAATTATGTTTTGAAATAAAGTGGACATGACACTTAGAAAACATAAGTGTGGCCAACTCGAGGTTGGGTTGAGTTTGTAGCGTAATTCTACCCGGAACCGACCGGCTTAACTAGTGGCTACAAACAATAGGACCCAATGTGAGAAGTTGGTCATGGGGTGCCAAGACCCGAGGTTAGACCAAGTTGTGGTGTAAAGCTACCCGGACCCGCCCGGCCTAACTAGTAACCACAACAAGGTCTAATGTGAGAGGTTAAGGTGCATTAAGTTAATTAATGCCTCATGATTAGGGTTAAGTCAGGGTCCACTAATACTTAACCAATTTGGGAATTCAAGGGATGAGAATGGGGTTAAGTTACACTTAACCAATTTAATCAAGTTGGGAATACAAGGGATTAGAATGGGGTTGAGCCACACTTAACCAGTCTAATCCAGGGTTAGTGAAGGGTTAAATCACACTTAACCCTCTTAGAAACCCTAGCAACGTGGTCTGTTCCAGCAGTAATCCCAGTTTGGTATCACTACAACCCTACAGCTAGGTTAGGGCGGGGCACGATTACTGGACTGATGTAAGCGACCAAAGGGCGATGGCCGAGTGGTACAGCGGTGCGGGTTCGGCGGGCTACGGACGTGCACGTAGTCCGATATTGGACAAACTCGAGGCACGGGTACCAGTAGATTAGAGCTGTGCATTATTGCTTAAGTGTCTGGGGTTGACATCTGAGGGCTTGATACACCCAAAAGGGGGACCCAGCACAGTCTAACTACAACCATATGTGGGCCATATGGACACCAACACTTGACGTGTTAGGTTTATAGGGAGCCGATCGACTAGACCGTGGGGCTGGACCTTATACTAAGGTCACTTCATGTTATTGGGCCAAAGTTTGGGCTAAGGGATCAATACCTGTCATGTTGGTTTGCTAGTACACCGTGGTGCAAAAACTTAACTCTGTTTATGCGATGACACCTCTATCTATCTTGTAGTTAATTTATCATGCCAGTATGTTGTTATCTATGATCATCTCAGTTTCCATCATGATGTTAACTTTATTAGTTTATAGACTGATCGTAGCAGGGCTTACTCAGTCTTTTTGACTGACCTGTTTTCTTTCGCCTCTTTTCTTCCGTTTCCCCCCCAGGTTCTCAGGGAGGGAATACCGGAGCCTAGCTTGGATTTTAGCTGCTTCCTTGGATAACTCAAGTATGCTTTGGACTTGAGCCGCTATGGTTTATCACTCTTATTTGGGGATAGTACTTATGTATTTTCAGTTTATCAAATGATGTATTTATCTAGACTTGTAATTTTGGGAAAAGCGACATTTTGATGTACCAGACTTGAGTTTTGAAATGGTTTATAAGTCTTCCGCTGTTTTAATTACTTACTCTGTTTATTTACATATATATATCTATATGTCATGTCCTGCCTTGCTATATCATTATGCATGTTTACCAATAATGCCCCTCCAAAGCTAGTGCATTCCTTTGCGAGTGACCCTGGCGGAGGTGGGGTGTTACATTTGGTATCAGAGCATATGGTTTACGAGAAGGGATAAAAAGGTTTTTAAAACTCTTTGAAAAACTATTTTCAAAATCAAGTATAAAGTATTTTCCAAAGAGAAGTCTAGTTTATTTTAAAGGCTATTCCCCAAAAAGCCATTAGCACTATCCTTTGATCCCTCGTTTGAACTCTTTCCTTTTCATTTCCAGCATGTCTGATAATCTCATCTTGCCCGAAGGAGTAACGATACCCGATTGGTTTCGTCGGTACTTGGAAGTCACGGCACCAGTTCCGGGTGTCCCTCATATTGTCTCCCCAGTCGAGGCCGATGTTCCTCCTCCTCCTCCCATAGCTGATGTTCCTCTTCCTCCTTCCCCTCAGCATCATCCTCAAACTGACTTCGCAAAGATTTGCCAAGATTTTAAGGCGATGGGTTGCAAGAATTTCTTTGGAGCCGAGACTTTTGTAGAGGCAAGGAATTGGTTGAAAGAGACTGAAGATCTTTTAGCCACCTTTGATATAGGTGACCGCAGGAAGGTTTTACTGGCAGTATGGTTGCTAAAGGAAGAAGCTGCACGTTGGTGGGTAGTCACCACCGCGACCAGGCCAATTGAGACTTGGGATGACTTTAGAGGAAGGTTTGGACTGAGATTCTTATCACTGAAGCAAGGGGACATGACTATTAGGGAATACATAGATAAGTTTAACCAACTGGCTCAGGACGATTTAGACTTGGTTAATACAGCTCAGAAGAAGGCCCTACACTTTGCTCTAAGATTAAACGAGCCATTACGTGATTTGGCCCTGTCTTATATACCCTTGGGGGCGACCTTCGAGAGTTTAGTGAATTTGGCCCTACTTCAAGAAGAAGGTAGCAATGACAAGAAAAAGGTCAAGGCGAATGAGTCTCAAGGCAAGAGAGTAAATTCCGGGAAATGGGGCAAGAATATAAAATGTAGCTTCTGTGGTGAAATTGGACATATAGCCAGGGAATGTAGGAAGAAGGAGAAGAGAAAGCGGGGCGAATGCTTTGATTGTGGTGAGTTTGGACATTTCAGCAAGGATTGCCCGAGGAAACAAGGGCAAGGTCAGACTCAGTGTGCAGGACTATCTGGAGGGCGAATTCATCCCCTCAACACCGTTCTTCCAGCTTATGATAAGAGGTAGTGTTTCTGTTGAAAGTTTTGTTTACATTCTCTGCTCGTACTTTGTTTGATTCTGGCACATCGCATAGTTTTATTTCATCTGATCCAGTTGAAAGTTTGCACCTAAGTACTAGTCTAGTTGATGATCCCGTGTGTGTTTCAAATCCAATTGGGGGTTCTGCCCGCCTGTCTGTGGTCTGAATGGATTTGAAAATTTCTATCTTGAGTATAGAATTCTCGTGGGATGTTTATATTCTCGGTTTCAGGGGATATGGGTTGGTTTTGGGCATGGAATGGTCGTCCTGTTTTGGGCCATTCTGGGTTTTTGTATATAGGGTGTGGGGCTCATGACCCGCCTCGGTAATACCCTAGAAATTTCTAGCAACCCTAGGGGTCCCGTCATGTTATCTTGAATCCCTCAACTCGGCTACCGATAGTTTGCAATCTGGGAGGGTGGTCCGAGAATATCCTGATATCTTGGGAAAAAGGGGTTATCCCTAGACGTGGGATAGATTTCCGTATTTTCTGGTTGGTAATACCAAGCCAGCTTCGTGGCCGGCTAGGCACGTGACCTCACGAGATGAGAGTTAAGAAAGCAAGTCAAGGAGTTGCTTGAGGAGAAATTCCTGAGACGAAGCATTTTCGAGTAGGGTGCTCCAGTAGTATTCGTTACTGATGTGGACGGTTTGTGTCGCTTATATGTTGATTATCGTGAGATAACCGTTACCAAGGATCAATGATTTGTTTGATCAGCTTGTAGGAGCATCCGTTTTCTTTTGATCTAGCTACCGGATTCCATCAGCTTAGGATGGCTGAGAATGGAATTGACAAGACTGCGTTTAGGACTCTGGATGGGTTTTAGAATGGCTAGTCATGCTATTTGGTTTGACTAATACACTCGCATATTACGTGAACTTGATGGGTAGGGTGTTTAGGAAGTCCTTGAACAAGTTTGTCAGGGTCGTTGAAGACGATATTTTTATCTCCTCAAAAACAACGAGGAAGAGCATGCTAGACATCTCGAGAAGGAGATGGATACGCTTAGAGCCACCAGTTGAAGGTCAAGTTCCCCAGATGTCACTTTGGAGGAAAGAAGTTGGATTTCTTGGGCACATAGTTCTTAGGTAAGGCTTAGCGGTGGATCCCGCTAAAGTGGCTGCGGTTTGAGACCGGAAAGCTCTGAGAAGGGCAATTGAAGTAAGAAACTTTCTCCGTTTGGCTAGTTAGCATTCCCGGAGCTTAGACTTACTCTTCTAGATCAAGAAGGGGGTTTCACGGGAAGAAGACCCGCAGTTGGTCAAGAACATGGACCAGTCGATTCGAGGTGAGATGTTAGGTCACCTCGCTAGATATATTATAAAGGATGACTAAGGCGCGACAAGAGATCATGTGTTCCTCGAGTGAAAGACTTGGTAAAGAAGGTCCTTGGAGATGCGCATCACTCGAGGAGGTGGCCGAGTTGGTCTCAGGATGCATGGTGTACCACCAGGTTAAGGCCAAGTCATAGAAGCCCAGTGGGCCATTACCTCCATTGGAAGTTTCGCAAGGGAAGTGTGAAAACATCTCGATAGATTATGTGGATAGACTAGAAAGGGAATACGGGTATGTGGGTAGACTCACGGAGAGTGCTCATTTCAGTCCGGTGAAGAGCGAGAAGGACTGCATCATGGTTAACAACGGTTTACCCTCAAGAAATTGGCCAGTTTTGTAATAACCTACAGGAAGCCATGGGTAGGCAATTGAATCTAGGTATGGTCTATTACTCATAGGCGGATGGTTCATTTCGATTAAGCATGAGTTATAGAAAAATCACGTTTATAAGGGCAATTGGCAACGTGGATTGGTATTTTCAAGAAAAGTTCTTTTGCATGGAATACTTTATAGTAAACAGACGAGATCCAGGATTCACTAGTGGATTTTGGAGAGCTTGCACGAATCATGAGGTTATAATTATGTTTAAGCCAAGTATACAGAAGGAAGAATAAGTGGAAAAGAAAGACGAGAGGCGATAATGAAATGACTTCCAACTCGAATTTGGGAAATAGGGGTTAGGAAGCCAAGGAATCATGAAGGGAAAGATAGTCAAAGCACAGTGGAGTTAAGCTCAAGGAAACGTAACTGAGAAGAGTGAAGACTAGATATGCGCATCATATCTCTTTTTAAGAGAGCATCCTTGATCCTTGTTTTCCTGTGGAGCCTGCTTGCAAGTTATATATCCTCTCGGTCCCATTCTCGATCTTATTTCTGTTGTGAACTCCATAAGGGGGCTAAGACTCATCGGTTAGTACTATAGGTTAAAGTTTGAATGGATTTCTTGTAATCCAAAAAGGAGTCTGTCTAGTTTATCTAGTTTATCGTGTCTATCTTGTCATGAGAACCTTAGGTAGGAACCCTTTTGGATGAAACATGTGTTTGAAACATGTTATGCTTGATGGTTGCAAGTGGTTGCAAGTGTTTGCAAGTGGTTGCTCGTGGACGCATTATACACGATTAGGCACTAGATCGGCTCACACACTCCTCATATTGCATGTGCATGAGTGTTTATGTTTATTCTTGGATGAAATTCGTATGCTATCACATGGATGTTGCATATGGATGTATGATTGAGCACACATGTAGATATTATACATTATGTTAGGAATTTGCATACATATGGATTCATTTCACTGACATACATATGCATTAAGGAGGTTTACTGTATTAGTAACCGCCTGATTTTTGCATTAGGTAAGTACATATACACACACTTTTGCATATATTTCCAGCATTTAGAATCTTGTAAGGACAATGATTGCTCGTGGATGATGCTTTGAGTAGATGGATGATTGGATGGTAGGATACGTTCTTCCTAACTTGAAGATTTCGGGGACGAAATCCTTTAAGGAGGGGAGAATGTAACAACCCGTATTTTCAATAACCCGTAATAACATAAATCGAGGCAGAATTTAATTCTAAAATGGGAATCAAGGGAAACGGGCTATGCCATTGCGTTCGTCTCGGAAAAATACGCGAAATAGAGTCCGAGTTTTCGAAAATCGGAGTCCGTATGACCCAGTTAAGGCCCATTGAAGTTTGCAGAAAATTTCTAAGTAAAAACAGATTTAAATTTAAAATTAGAAACAAGGGTTTGGGCCAGCTGGGCCAAGGCGGGAAAAATCCCGCCATGGACCCCATGTCGACAGGCCTGTCGACAGGGGTCTTGGCATGTCGACTGCCCTGTCGACAGCCCTGTCGACAGGGGGTGCCCAGGCAGTCTAGCCTGGTGCACCATTTTTGATTTGGGCTGGGTCTTGGGGCTTGGTTCTAGAGGATTCCGAGATCTGACGGGCCAAAACCATCCTAGGGTTAATCCTATGGTCTAAATCACTCTAATCTTCTATAAATAAGCTCCTAATCCTACCCTAAAGCCTCATTAATCATTCTAGCAACAAAACTATGCCAAAATCCAAACTCTCATGGCCTCCACCCTCTTCATACAAATCTTAATTTAATTCCTAAGTGATTTTCCATGCATACAAGCATATTTAGGCTTGTATGATCCTCCTTAGCTTGCATTAAAGGCTTGTTTTTCAATTGGCACCATAAAAGAGGAGTTTTGATCAAGATTGTTTGCATTTGGGGGTTGTAATTGGTTGCATAAGGGGTTTCTTGCATTTGCTATAGTCATTTGAGCCCGCATAAGCATTGTAAGCCCTCTTACCTTCACTTTGTAAACTCTAAAGTTAATATGTGGTGAAAATTGAGATTTATGTGAGTTTATTTGATTATGCTTGCTTATGCGAACTCACTATGCCATGTTTTACATGTTTCACAAGTTATGCATATGCGGATTTACTATGCCATGTTTTACATGTTTCACAAGTTATGCATGCATATGCGGATTTACTATGACATGATTTGCAAGTTTATTTGAGTATGCATGTTTATGCAAGTTTGCTAAGCCTTGATTTGCAAGTTAAATGAGTTATGCATGTTTATGCATGTTTGCTAAGCCATGATTTACAAGTTAAATGAGTTATGCATGTTTATGCATGTTTGCTAAGCCATGATTTACAAGTTAAATGAGTTATGCATGTTTATGCATGTTTTCTAAGCCATGATTTACAAGTTAAATGAGTTATGCATGTTTATGCATGTTTGCTAAGTCATGATTTACAAGTTAATTGAGTCATGCATGTTTATGCAAGCTTACTAAACCTTGATTTGCAAGTTTAATTAGTTTTGCATGCTTATGCAAGTTTAAAATGACAAGTTGTGCATGTTTTGACAAGTTGTGCATGTTTATGCAAGTTTAGTTGTGCATGTTTTGACAAGTTGCGCATGTTTTGACAAGTTGTGCATGTTTTGACAAGTTATGCATGATTATGGTAATATGCAAGTTCACTTTGCTAAGTTATGCAAGTTTAACACGTTATGCATGTTTATGGTAATATGCAAGTTCACTATGCTAAGTGGTGTAAGTCTAACATGTTATGCATGATTGTTGTGCAAGTTTATCATGTATGTTGTGCCAAGTTCCCTCTTCCTATCCTTTATGCGTTATTACGAATATGTAAGCGATAGAATGACGTTGGGGGTTTTGGGTAAACTTAAAATACATGAAAATATAAGATTGGGAATTTACCTATTAAGTTAGGTCTACCCCTTGGGAATTTACCTATTAAGTTAGGTCTACCCAAGTAATTGTTGACTTGTAATTATGTTTTGAAATAAAGTGGACATGACACTTAGAAAACATAAGTGTGGCCAACTCGAGGTTGGGTTGAGTTTGTAGCGTAATTCTACCCGGAACCGACCGGCTTAACTAGTGGCTACAAACAATAGGACCCAATGTGAGAAGTTGGTCATGGGGTGCCAAGACCCGAGGTTAGACCAAGTTGTGGTGTAAAGCTACCCGGACCCGCCCGGCCTAACTAGTAACCACAACAAGGTCTAATGTGAGAGGTTAAGGTGCATTAAGTTAATTAATGCCTCATGATTAGGGTTAAGTCAGGGTCCACTAATACTTAACCAATTTGGGAATTCAAGGGATGAGAATGGGGTTAAGTTACACTTAACCAATTTAATCAAGTTGGGAATACAAGGGATTAGAATGGGGTTGAGCCACACTTAACCAGTCTAATCCAGGGTTAGTGAAGGGTTAAATCACACTTAACCCTCTTAGAAACCCTAGCAACGTGGTCTGTTCCAGCAGTAATCCCAGTTTGGTATCACTACAACCCTACAGCTAGGTTAGGGCGGGGCACGATTACTGGACTGATGTAAGCGACCAAAGGGCGATGGCCGAGTGGTACAGCGGTGCGGGTTCGGCGGGCTACGGACGTGCACGTAGTCCGATATTGGACAAACTCGAGGCACGGGTACCAGTAGATTAGAGCTGTGCATTATTGCTTAAGTGTCTGGGGTTGACATCTGAGGGCTTGATACACCCAAAAGGGGGACCCAGCACAGTCTAACTACAACCATATGTGGGCCATATGGACACCAACACTTGACGTGTTAGGTTTATAGGGAGCCGATCGACTAGACCGTGGGGCTGGACCTTATACTAAGGTCACTTCATGTTATTGGGCCAAAGTTTGGGCTAAGGGATCAATACCTGTCATGTTGGTTTGCTAGTACACCGTGGTGCAAAAACTTAACTCTGTTTATGCGATGACACCTCTATCTATCTTGTAGTTAATTTATCATGCCAGTATGTTGTTATCTATGATCATCTCAGTTTCCATCATGATGTTAACTTTATTAGTTTATAGACTGATCGTAGCAGGGCTTACTCAGTCTTTTTGACTGACCTGTTTTCTTTCGCCTCTTTTCTTCCGTTTCCCCCCCCAGGTTCTCAGGGAGGGAATACCGGAGCCTAGCTTGGATTTTAGCTGCTTCCTTGGATAACTCAAGTATGCTTTGGACTTGAGCCGCTATGGTTTATCACTCTTATTTGGGGATAGTACTTATGTATTTTCAGTTTATCAAATGATGTATTTATCTAGACTTGTAATTTTGGGAAAAGCGACATTTTGATGTACCAGACTTGAGTTTTGAAATGGTTTATAAGTCTTCCGCTGTTTTAATTACTTACTCTGTTTATTTACATATATATATCTATATGTCATGTCCTGCCTTGCTATATCATTATGCATGTTTACCAATAATGCCCCTCCAAAGCTAGTGCATTCCTTTGCGAGTGACCCTGGCGGAGGTGGGGTGTTACAATTGGCAATTCCTGAACACACGTTTCCCGGTCCTTACAGACCTATACCGAGGCGCCTCGTATTCCAACAACCACACAGGTGAAAAGTATATATAATGTCAGGGCTGGTAGGTCACTGACACCACCTTAGCTAGAAAGAAACGTCGTGCTCTCCCTGCAGTCACTATCCCGTTTTTGACTCATACCGAGGTGTGAGGCTCGCGAATCCATGTTATACACAAAGCTACGTCACAAAGACCATGCTTTGATCATCAACCACAAGACTTTGCTTTGCAACAGAAGCCTTGATCATATGACACTTAGGCGTGCCACACAGGCAATCCACTCCATGCGACTGATTTCCATCAGTACATAACCTCCGAGCTCGTACGTCTCAGAGAAGGGCGTTAAGCAAGAGAATAAATTCTCCGCCGCCAAAAAGATATATATTTAACATAGATCAATCAGCACAGAACAAAAACCGATGTCAGACACACAGTCCATTTACAAGTCCGTTCTCGGTTTGAACGAAACCGGAGGCATCAATTCCTCGCATATCCGTACAATCAACAGTATGTCTGGACGGCTACTGTAATAACCCGGAAAATGTGAACCAGTTTAAAATGTTTAAATCAGGTTATTACCAAAGAATTTGAATGATTGAAATAGCATATTTCAATAAAATATAGAATTTGGTATGGTATTGCAGTTTGAAATTTTGAATACAAACTTTGTCTGACTGTACCGGGTGGAAAATATAACAGATTTTAACGAAACTGAAAATATTTAAATCTGTTTATCAATACCTTTCTAACGAATCTGAAAAATCGAAATTTCATAACGGAAATAAAATGTTATGGCCAAATGAATTTTCAGAAAGGTCGCTATATGGTATATATAGCCCTTGAAAATTGAGATTTTGCATACGACCTCGGAATTCGACGAAACCACTTTTGTTGGGTCCGGGATGTCAAATTATTGCTAAGTTTCAAATTTCATAATTTTTGAAGCTAGTATGTGAGCGGGGCAAAAGATAACGTGTTTGGTCAAATTCTGTTAAAATGGGTCGACCTAAAAATGGCCGTTTTTCAAACGAGCTCAGAATTCGACGAAACTGGTTTTGTTAGGACCGTATCGTCAAAATAAAGCTAGATTTATTTTTCTGGAATTCTTCGATTCAGTTTGTGGCCCTGGCAAATTGAAATGTACGTTTGAATTAAATATCGAATGTTTTATATTTTAATTTGAAAAATAACTGACTGTAACAGGCAAAATGGCCAACGAAACATATCCCATTGTGTCCGGAATGGGGGTATTTAGCTAGGGACGACAGTCGTTGGGTTTAAAAAGGAGTCCGTTTGCAAAAACACTATTTAAAATTTCCTATAAAGCATGGACCAATAGGAATTTTTCATTAAAAAAAAATAAAAAAATCCAAAACCCTAGCCGCCAGAGCGCGATTGGACGAACCATGTCGCACGAAACTTCTCCCCCCTTTTCCGACCACCTCAGGCGATTTCACCGCCGACCCCAGTTGAGGTTTCTGACCGCCGTAGTCCCCTCTCCACATCCGACCAACCCACGTCTCCTCCCATCAGCTATCGGCGTCGGAAATCGAAGAGGAAGGCGCGACCTTCTGAGCGCCGCCGCGACGAGCACAGGCCACCGAATCCCTCGCCACCACCGCCGTTCTGGAGGTGCTTCGTAGCTTTTCGACGCAGCGTAGCCTGATCGAAGCATAGAGGTACGGATCGACTGAAAATTTGTGACCTAGTTTCGAAGATTTTAGAAACCTTTCTGATGAAAATTCTGTAATGAAAATAACACTTTTAAGTGTTGCAAAACTTTGAAAAATAATATCTTTTTCGTTCTTTAACGAAATTTGATGAAATAGGAGACACCGTGACCGCAAGGAGGCTCTCTACATTCTAGAAGAAGCCGCGGATTTTTCTGACCTTCCTATGATTTTTAGCACCGCAATAACCAATGTGAGGAATCTAAACTATTTGTGTGAATGAAATCGCGTTGTATAAATTATATAAGCGAAGTGTAAATTATATACGCACTGTATACCTCATGTACACGTGTTGTATAAGTTATATTAGCGATGTATAAATTATACAAGCGTTGTTTGAAACATATATGCTTTGAATTGTGATGAAATACAAGTGAATTATTATTATTATATATATATATATACTCCCCTCGTCCATAGACCATGGACGATATTTATTGCTTGTGATTGACGTGATATTATATGGTATGATGAATGGTTGGAAATAATTGTTTGTGGTTGATATTGTGGTTGAAAAATATCTCTATGGTTGAAACAAAATAGAATAGGATTGTGGAATTGAAAATAAAACATGCCGCCTGCGTGCGAACTAGATGCATGATCCCCATCGTCAAAAACCGCGAGGTTTTAAGGTAGAGCGAGGAGCCGTACTAGGGACGGTCCTGGTTTTAACTACCCTGCCGTTATGCTGCCGAAATTTCCTGAAATATTTATGTGTTAGAATAATTTTCATTCGCTGAAATAAATTACATATGCTATATCGAATATTCATGTGTTGAGTTGCAATTCATTCGTTGAGTTGAAATTCATGTGTTGAATATTATTCGAATTTAAACAAATGGCTTTAGCGATAAAAATCACATTTTTATATATATACAAACTATATAGAATATTCATGTGTTGAGTTGCAATTCATTCGTTGAGTTGAAATTCATGTGTTGAATATTATTTGAATTTAAACAAATGGCTTTAGCGATAAAAATCACATTTTTATATATATACAAACTATATAGAATATTCATGTGTTGAGTTGCAATTCATTCGTTGAGTTGAAATTCATGTGTTGAATATTATTTGAATTTAAACAAATGGCTTTAGCGATAAAAATCACATTTTTATATATATACAAACTATATAGAATATTCATGTGTTGAGTTGCAATTCATTTGTTGAGTTGAAATTCATGTGTTGAATATTATTTGAATTTAAACAAATGGCTTTAGCGATAAAAATCACATTTTTATATATATACAAACTATATAGAATATTCATGTGTTGAGTTGCAATTCATTCGTTGAGTTGAAATTCATGTGTTGAATATTATTTGAATTTAAACAAATGGCTTTAGCGATAAAAATCACATTTTTATATATATACAAACTATATAGAATATTCATGTGTTGAGTTGCAATTCATTCGTTGAGTTGAAATTCATGTGTTGAATATTATTTGAATTTAAACAAATGGCTTTAGCGATAAAAATCACATTTTTATATATATACAAACTATATAGAATATTCATGCGTTGAGTTGCAATTCATTCGTTGAGTTGAAATTCATGTGTTGAATATTATTTGAATTTAAACAAATGGCTTTAGCGATAAAAATCACATTTTTATATATATACAAATGATATAGAATATTCATGTGTTGAATCGCAATTCATTCGTTGAATTGAAGTTCATGTGTTGAATGTTATCATCTCTTAAAAATAAAATGAATCGACAATGAAAACTATATTTTTATAGTGAATAAGAAGTGTTAAAAATACCCATATGTCGAATAAATATTTTTGATGATAAAAATATTCCTTTTATCATGTATACGCTTAGTTAAAAATACACACGTGTCGAATAAATATTTTTGATGATAAAAATATTCCTTTTATCATGTATACGCTTAGTTAAAAATACACATGTGTGGAAATAAATAATAGTTTGCTAGAAATATTATTATTAGCTTTGTTCTGCATATATATACATGTGATGAACAGGAAAAATGGATTAGCTGTAGAGTAAAGAAACGATTTGCGTGCCCGACAAATAGGTAAACCTTGATGAGTTGGCTGTGCAATTTTATTTATATATCAATTCCTGTGAATGCCATTGGATGCGGAGTGCTGGTTTTTCTGTGTGAAATAATAAACAATGCCATAGGATAGTAACAATTAATTTTGAACTACACTACATGGCATACTTCTTGATGATAGGCATACTTCATCATATTCCACATAAGCAATTGGAGCTTGTGTGACGAGGTGGAAGATTTACCATACAAGCAAGAGGCTTGTATGGCGATGACTATGTACTACAGGTTGAACTGATGACTGATATGGACTATATAAATTATAACGATAAATTGCCAGATTAATAAAAACCCCACACGGGTCTGGAGTTGACAATAATCACGTCGCTCTAGTTATTAGATACGGCACATGGACTATTTATTTCCCCACGGAAACGGGGTGACGGGAATTTATTCTCTGGAGTGATTATCAGTACATGCTCCCCCGTAAACACCAAAATATATCACTATAAATATGTGAATGCTTTTTAGGATTTATTGGGTACCTAATACGGCCCAATAAATTTCCAAACCCCTCCCCGTACAAAGGAGGTTATGGCGAAATTTTTCGAAATATTAAGGCGTTAGTGAAATATTTGAAGTGAAAACGAAGTTGAAAATATAAAATGAACTATAGTTGAAATTATAGAATGAACTATATTTATATATATAAATATAAATATAATTAAAAGGAATAGAGGCCGTGCAGTTCGCGTTTCGGAATCGTAATTTGAAACGATTAGTACGAGAAATCCGACCATCGGATTTTCCCGAAACCGCAACCGCTGGGTTCGCCTTGGAAATATCTTTCCAACGGCACCAACCTTGTAAAAATCCAACGGTTGGATTGTCCGGAATGTTTAATTCAAATCTGAAGAAAAACAGCGCCAGAATCGTTTATATTTATATATAAATATAAATATAATTAAATTAAATCGAATAACGACGCTGCAGTTCGAATTTTGAAACCGTAACTTCAAACGACTAGTGTGGAAGATCCGACCGTCGGATTCTCACGAAACTGGAACCGTTGGGTTCGCTTTGGGTATATCTTCCCACTGATATAGACTTTGTAGAAATCCAACGGTTAGATTTTCCGATATGTGTAAAACAAATTAGGAGGAAAACAGCGCCAGTGCCACGGCACGACCTGAAACGTCGTTTAATTAAATATGGCCATTTATAAATAAATAAAAATGGCGAAAAATCGTTATAAAATATTATAAGCAACATAGGTTGCAAATAAACCAATTGGGCTTGAATTGTTTGATATTTGATGGTTGTATGTGTATGACATGAAAATAACACTAAAGAACCGAAAGATGGATGTCGAATAATATAACCATAAAATGAATCGATTTAAATTCTAATGACGTGAATTATTTGAAAAGGCCGAGCTAACCCTCATTTCAAATAATTTATCGAGCGATTCGAATTGGAAAATACAAAGACGATTCAAGACTGACGATCTTCGTATCGGTTGGATGGGCGCTACTGAAGTTCCTAACCGGAGTAGCTACCGAAAAGGGACGGAAGTAGTAACCGTCTGAACGTATGTGTTGATTGGACGGATTTGCGAGGAATTGACGCCTCCGGTTTCGTTCAGACCCAGGACGGACTTGTAAATGGACTGTGTGTCTGACATTGGATTTTGTTCTATACTGATTGATCTCTGTTAAATATATATCTGTTTGGCGGCGGAGAATTTATTCTTTTGCTTAACGCCCTTCTCTGAGACGTACGAGCTTAGAGGTTATATATCAATAGAAATCAATCGTATGGAGTGGACTGCCTATGTGGCATGCCAAGATGCTGTGATCAAGGCTTCTGTTGCAAAGCAAAGTCTTGGTGATGATGATCAAAGCAAGGCCTTCGTGACCTAGCTCTGTGTATTTCATAGATTCGCGAGCCTCACACCCCGGTATGAGTTAAAAACGGGATAAGGACCCAAGGAGAACATGACATTTCTTTCTAGCTATGGTGGTGTCAGTGACTTACCAACCCTGACATTTATATCTATTTTTCACCTATGTGGTTGTTGGAATGCGAGGCGCCTCGATTATAGGTCTGTAAGGACCGGGAAACGTGTGTTCAGGAATAACTAATCCTCAAACATAAGAGAGGACCGGCCTTGGAGGATCCAGGGGTTACCCAGAGTGTGTAGTCCCGAGGCATTTGCTAGAGTGTCTCGAAGCGGAGAGGAGCTTGCCCCTTGCCTCGACTCATGAGGGAAATCCAATTTCCAATACGAAATAACGGACTTGATTGTAGAACTAGTATGGAGACATAGTAGATGGTAGCTATGCCGCCTATGATTGATATTTATGATGCTGTTCGTTTTTGAAACATATATGCACTAGTAATAATATCAAATGATTTTGCTTTATACGTATCAAGCATATTTGTCCCTTATAAGGTAAAACTCTATCCTCCGGCTTGCGTTGCATTGTATGATGGGACCTGAGTCTTATACTGGCTTCATTCTTTCTAAAAGCATTGCGTTGTTTTAAGAGAATTTACTTTGTTTTAAATGCACTAGCAATCACTAGAGTAAACCCGTTCCGCGAAAGTGGCGTGGTCCTATGATTTGCTATTTACTGTTGTTTAACTGTTAAATAGATTCCTCATACCAATCCCCATGACTGACTCGTTGTTTGTTTCACTTTGCAAACGCGGGTGCCCTTATTTTCACACGGGCAGCCTAGTACACAGGTGACAGGTTGTTTTTGGCTCTGCACTGCTGCATAGAGTGCATTTTTGGCTCATGGCGAGGCTGACTTCACAGAGATGACTTTGACATTTTCTGCCATTACTGTACTTATATTATGATTCCGCCACTGGCGATGCAGACTGATTTACTTTCCGTATTTCTTATTATATGTATATGTATTCCGCCTTCGGCGATGTAGATTGATACCCTTATTATGTCTCACTGCATGTATGTATTCCGCCTCTGGCGATGATGACTGATCACTTTCCTTTTTATTTACTAAGTTATATCCCACGTTATGCTATTCTGATATTCCTACATGTTGTGATTCCGCTGTCATATCCATGTAAAATTATTTTATTTATTGTTTCTGCTATTATCTGTACTCTGCTATGATGATTAATGTGTTATTTCCTAATGATTATCCTTAATACCGCCCCTCGGATTTTGGGATCGTCACAGTTGGTATCATAGCTTTGGTTAACCTTAGTTCCGGGATCTAACACATTAAACACCTCGTCAGAATAGAATCAGTAGTGTTCTAATGCGAGTAGCTCATTAGAGATAGGATTAGTAATGTCCTAGAATGAGCTAAGCAGATTAGCAAAACAATTTGATCAGTACATCATCATTATCTTTTCTTGTATTCCCTTGCTTTATCATTTATGAAAATTATCAAATCTGTGGGCTTGACTCTTTTCTTGCTTATACAGTATTCTCTTAGATGGCTACGCGAGGAGCAGCAGCTAGAGGAGGCCGTGGAGGCCGAGGAGATGCAGCAGGAGGACGGGGGAATATCCTCGTAGTAGTGGAAGGCCCTATTGTTCAGCCACTAGCACCAGAAGACTTTGAGCTAGATAAAGTAGCTAAGAGGTACAGAAGTCTTAGGGGAAAACCTTTTACTGGCACTGGTACAGTGACGGAAGCTATAGCTTGGCTGAAAACTTGTGAGAAAATATTTGAGGGCATGGGTATGGGAACCAACAATAAAGCAAGACTTGGCATTTGGCTCCTTCAAGAGGAAGCAGAGCTATGGTGGGATGCCATTACCTCAGAAGGTGCCACTGGTACTATCCGGACTTGGGAGCAGTTCAAGACTTTGTTCAATGAGAAGTTTGTACCGGAATAGGCTCTAGAGAGGATGCGAGAGCAATTTGCTAATCTCCAGCAAGGAGACCTCTCTATTCAGGACTACCTTAATAAGTTCACCCAGTTATCGCGCTAAGCTCCAGAGTTTATTATGACCAAGAAAGCAAAGAACAAGAGGTTCATATTTGGGCTGAAGGCAAGTACCACGATAGAGCTATGAGCAACATTAAACTCTCCTTTTCAGAACTAGTAGAGATGGCTTGCAATTACGAAGACATGGATGAGAGGCATGCTAGCCAAGACCGCGCTAAAAGCCAAGCAGGAAATAAGCGCAAGGCCTCAACAGATCAACCCGAATCTAGCATTACCGCGGCCGCTACTCAAAAACCCGCAAAGATCCCGAAAGGAAATTGCTACAATTGCGGGAAGCCAGGTCACTTTTCTAATGTATGCAAAGCCCCAAGGAAGCCAAAGGCAAATGACTCAGATGAATGCTACAACTGCCATAAGAAGGGGCACTACAGCAGGAACTGCCCTCTGAAGCAGAATGCACAGGTGGCTCATGTCTATGACGGGAAGACCCCGCCAGCTACCACCGATGGATCAGGTAAACCCGATGTCTTAGGAGGTACCCTTATCATTAAAAATATTCCTGTTTGTGTACTTTTTGATACTGGTGCATCATGTAGCTTCATTTCTGGTAACATTGTTCACAAATTAAATTGAATTCAAGGAAACTTAAAGAACCAATTAAAGTTCAAAACCCGATAGGAGGTTCTGTTAGTCTCAGCTCATACTACAGAGTGCCTATCTCCTATTCTTTCTACAAATTTCCCCATAGGTTAATCATCATGAATTTATTGGAATTCGATGTTATTCTCGGTTTGGAATGGTTAACCAAAAATAAGGCCGAAGTTAGATGTGCCGAAAGGATAGTTAAAGTCGAAACGAAGCTTGGACCTATATATATACCATGCCATGGCTCAGAAATAAATAGAACCGAAATTTGGTCTTCTTTAGAAGTTACTCCCCCTTCAATAGAAAAGATACCGATCGTTAAAAACTACGCGGATGTGTTTGAAGAAGTAGAAAACTTACCGCCGCAAAGAGAAATTGAATTTAGAATTGATCTAATTCCTAATGCTCGACCAGTAGTGCATCCAATTAGAAGAATGGCCTTAAAAGAAAAAGAAGAGCTAAGTAGTCAAACCCGAGAATTGCTTTGGAAAGGTCTGATCAGACCGAGCTTTTCAGCGTGGGGAGCCGCAGTAGTATTTGTCCCGAAATCAGACGGTACTCTAAGAC
The DNA here is from genome assembly GCA_030737875.1 of Allium sativum. Taxonomy (NCBI): domain Eukaryota; kingdom Viridiplantae; phylum Streptophyta; class Magnoliopsida; order Asparagales; family Amaryllidaceae; genus Allium; species Allium sativum. The sequence continues at coordinate 560,249,774 of CM060915.1, forward strand.
TTTGCGTCGATTACAGGGATCTCAATAAACAAACACTGAAGAACAAATATCCTTTGCCCCGAATAGACGATCTATTGGATCAATTAAATGGAGCAACAGTATTCTCCAGAATGGACCTAGCTACAGGTTTCCACCAATTGCGTATAGCCGAAGACTGTGTTCCTTTGACAGCCTTCAGGGGTCCCGATTTATTCTATGAATGGTTGGTAATGCCTTTCGGCTTGTGCAACGCTCCGGCATACTTCGTTGATCTTATGAACAGAGTGTTCCGTGGTGTATTGAATAAATTTGTTCTAGTCTTCATCGATGACATTCTAATCTACTCTAAGTCGGAAGAAGAGCATGCAAAACATTTAGAACAAGTGTTGAAAATTCTGAGGAGAAATGTCTTGAAAGCTAAATTTTCTAAGTGTGTCTTTTGGCAGAATGAAGTTAAATTCCTAGGCCATGTCGTGTCAAAAGAAGGAATTGCTGTAGATCCAACCAAAATTACAGCGATTCAGAACTGGAAACAACCTACTACTCCCACAGAAGTTCGAAGTTTCCTTGGATTAGCTAGTTACTATCGGAAATTAGTTCAGGATTTTTCAAAGATATCTGGTGTATTGACAAAGCTTACAAAGAAGCATGAGAAATTCAAATGGACACCCGAATGTGAAGAAGCTTTCCAGGAGCTGAAACTGAAGTTGACAATCGCTCCAGTATTGACCATTATAGAAGGCAACCAAGACTTGACTGTATGGACAGATGCTTCTATTAGAGGGCTAGGAGCAGTGTTAATGCAAAAAGGCCAAGTGATTGCTTATGCCAGTCGTCAACTAAAGCCGCATGAAAGAAACTATGCTACTCATGATCTTGAGTTATTAGCTATCGTGTTTGCTTTAAGAATCTGGAGGCATTATTTACTGGGCGAGAAGTTCGAACTATTTACCGAGCATCAATCCTTGAAATATCTTTTCACTCAGAAAGATCTAAACTTAAGACAACAGCGTTGGTTAGAATTCCTTGCAGCATACGATTTTGAAATTCTATACACTCCAGGGAAAGCAAATGTTGTAGCGGATGCGCTCAGCAGAAAGAATGAAATCATCGCCAGTTTTGTCATCACGTCTTCATTAATAGACAGGATCTCGACCCTTCAGAAAGACGATGAATTTATTCAAAGAATCAGTCAAAGAGTCAAAGGAGGTGAATCCACAAGTTTTCGACTCGATGACAAAGGAGTTCTAAGATTAAAGGGTAGAATTTGCATCCCAAACCTTCCCGAGCTCAGAAGAGAAATACTTGATGAGTGCCACAAATCCAAATTAAGTATCCATCCCGGTGTGAGAAAAATGTATAACGATATCAAACGCACATTCTGGTGGAGAGCTATGAAAAGGGATATCTCATTATATGTTAGCAGATGCCCCACTTGTCAGCTAGTTAAGAGTGATCAGCAGAAATTGGCTGGACTATTACAACCATTAGGAATTCCAGGATGGAAGTGGGAACAAATTTCGATGGATTTCATCGATGGCTTTCCTCGAACTAGAAAAGGAAACGACAGTATATGGATAATCGTAGATCGCTTCACGAAGACTGCCCATTTTATACCTGTCTGATCCAATAGAACGGCTCAAAGTCTAGCACATATTTACTTCAGAGAAATAGTTAAACTACATGGAGTGCCGCTCAATATAGTCAGTGATAGAGATCCCCTGTTTACTAGTAAATTCTGGGAAGCATTCCAGGAAGAATTGGGAACCAAATTGAATCTAAGCACCGCTTATCACCCTCATACAGACGGCCAAACTGAGTGGGTGAATAGAATTTTAGAAGATTTGCTGCGGGCTTGCGTTATTGATTTTGGAGGCTCATGGGAAGATCATTTACATTTAGCAGAATTCTCTTACAACAATAGCTATCAAGCAAGTTTGGGAATGTCTCCATTTGAAGCATTATACGGTAGACCGTGCAGATCTCCCGCATGTTGGGTAGAACCTGGCAATAGACTTGTGTTAGGGCCCGATATGATTCAAGAAGCATCGGATAAAGTCGATTTCATTAAGAAGCGATTAAAAACCGCACAGAGCCGACAGAAAAGTTATACTGATGCGAGAAGAAGGGATATATCGTTTGCCGTTGGTGATTATGTTTATTTAAGAGTTTCTCCAATGCGAGGAGTAATCAGATTTGGCAAGACTGGGAAGTTGGCACCGAGATTTATTGGTCCCTTTCCTATACTTGAACGGATTGGAACTCTTGCATATAGGGTTTCATTACCTTATTGGTTGCCTGGTATACATGATGTGTTCCACGTATCTCAACTCAGAAAACATGTTCATGATCCCGACCTTATTGTGGAAGAAGCAGCGCAACATGATATTAACATAACTCCAGAATTAGCACTCAGTAGAGAGCCATTAAAGATAGTGGGCAAAGAAACTAGAGAGCTAAGGAGGAAAAAGATTCATTTAGTCAAAGTGCAGTGGAGTAGTGATCCTAGAGACTGTACTTGGGAGACTGAAGAAAGCATTAAACAAGCCTATCCCAAATGCAGAGTGGACATCTCTGACTAACTCCGGTGCAAGGTACCTTTACAATACTTTGCATTTACATTTTATTTCCTGCTTAAATGTTATTTCCCTTTTCGAGGACGAAAAGTTTTAAGTGGGGGAGATTGTAATAACCCGGAAAATGTGAACCAGTTTAAAATTTTTAAATCAGGTTATTACCAAAGAATTTGAATGATTGAAATAGCATATTTCAATAAAATATAGAATTTGGTATGGTATTGCAGTTTGAAATTTTGAATACAAACTTTGTCTGACTGTACCGGGTGGAAAATATAACGGATTTTAAAGAAACTGAAAATATTTAAATCTGTTTATCAATACCTTTCTAACGAATCTGAAAAATCGAAATTTCATAACGGAAATCAAAAGTTATGGCCAAATGAATTTTCAGAAAGGTCGCTATATGGTATATATAGCCCTTGAAAATTGAGATTTTGCATACGACCTCGGAATTCGACGAAACCACTTTTGTTGGGTCCGGGATGTCAAATTATTGCTAAGTTTCAAATTTCATAATTTTTGAAGCTAGTATGTGAGCGGGGCAAAAGATAACGTGTTTGGTCAAATTCTGTTAAAATGGGTCGACCTAAAAATGGCCGTATTTCAAACGAGCTCAGAATTCGACGAAACTAGTTTTGTTAGGACCGTATCGTCAAAATAAAGCTATATTTATTTTTCTGGAATTTTTCGATTCAGTTTGTGGCTCTGGCAAATTGAAATGTACGTTTAAATTAAATATCGAATGTTTTATATTTTAATTTGAAAAATAACTGACTGTAACAGTCAAAATGGCCAACGAAACATATCCCATTGTGTCCGAAATGGGGGTATTTAGCTGGGGACAACAGTCGTTGGGTTTAAAAAGGAGTTCGTTTGCAAAAACACTATTTAAAATTTCCTATAAAGCATGGACCAATAGGAATTTTTCATTAAAAAAAATAAAAAAATCTAAAACCCCAGCCGCCAGAGCGCGATTGGACGAACCACGTCGCACGAAACTTCTCCCCCCTTTTCCGACCACCTCAGGCGATTTCACCGCCGACCCCAATTGAGGTTTCTGGCCGCCGTAGTCCCCTCTCCACATCCGACCAACCCACGCCTCCTCCCATCAGCTATCGGCGTCGGAAATCGAAGAGGAAGGCGCGACCTTCTGAGCGCCGCCGCGACGAGCACAGGCCACTGAATCCCTCGCCACCACCGCCGTTCTGGAGGTGCTTCGTAGCTTTTCGACGCAGCGTAGCCTGATTGAAGCATAGAGGTACGGATCGACTGAAAATTTGTGACCTAGTTTCGAAGATTTTAGAAACCTTTCTGATGAAAATTCTGTAATGAAAATAACACTTTTAAGTGTTGCAAAACTTTGAAAAATAATGTCTTTTTCGTTCTTTAACGAAATTTGATGAAACAGGAGACACCGTGACCGCAAGAAGGCTCTCTACATTCTAGAAGAAGCCGCGGATTTTTCTGACCTTCCTACGATTTTTAGCACCGCAATAACCAATGTGAGGAATCTAAACTATTTGTGTGAATGAAATCGCGTTGTATAAATTATATGTGACGGCCCGCCTCGCACCAGCCTGCATTTCCTCCAAACGTGCGCTGTACACATGCCCGACTAGCACAGGACGGTCGTCAGAAGAAAGGAAAGAAGGGAATGAACTAATCAAGGAACCTGTAGAATGTCTCACAGCGCATGGGATAAAATATAATAGTAACATACTTGACATAAAACAGGTGAGACAGTGCATAAGCTGATAACTAATAATCAATGTCAACATCAAAGCAGCGGAAATCCAAATACAGCTTATTACAACTTTCCAAATTTTCTGTCTCTAAACAAAAGAAAGCTAAAATAGAAGATACACCAACAATGCCCAAGCAGTGATCTTCAACAACACAGGGAGAATATTATGTATATAGTACGTGGAAGCCTCCTGCTCGTCTCCGGATCATCTACCCGTGCATCACCAGCTAACCTGTCTCTAGTCTGCTCGTGAGAGCACCCAGAGTAATAAGAGGAGACATAAAACTCTGGGTCAGACATAAAGCCTGGTATGAGCGATAAGCATCTAAACAGAATAATAACAGGTATACTAAACCATACCTGAACCTGGACCTGCAACCAAAGAGTTAGTACCACATACCGTACAATACTCCAAGGTGCCATAATAAATAGTGTAAGAATACGGGGTGGGGTGTGCATGTCAAAATGATAGCAACCAAATCATCCATAGCAACCATCCTCGCATCTCTCACTCAGTGCGTAAAGCGTACGACATCTACCACTTTGGAACACTAGACGAACTGAGGCAACGACGAATCCCGACTTGTAGAAACCCTGCTGTGACCAAGCCAAACACTTGGAGTCATGACCAAACATTTCAATGACCCACTTCATTGGTCATAGCCCTTGGTTCTACCAATGCCATAATGGCCCTGAATCCGCCTTCATACCTCCTACCATAGTGGTCCAAAGCTATAGGTGTCGATAACTCCTTAGCACGCGTCCCGCAGCAAAGCCCAATCATGAAGTGAACTCGTTGATTCCCATCTGAATCTTAAGCTCTAACTTCTCATTTGGACTTCCTTTGCATCTCGGGTTTGGTTGAATTGGAGTGGGTCTTCAGAAAAGTCATCGCGCAATAGCATCTCTAGAATTCGGTTCGGGTCGGTAGTCGTTATTCTCGTCGGTTCGGGTCGGTCCTCCTTGTCATCTTCCCATTCGGTTCGGGTCGGGTTCTTTACTTCGGGTCGGGTCGGTGTCCTCCTCCGGGTCGGGTCGGGTTGCTGTTTTCCTTCGAGTTCATGCTCCTCCTTCGATCAGCTTCCTCGTTCCCCATCTACTCCGATCCGATCCGATCCCTTCGTCTTGCTCCAGTCGTAGCCTCCCATTCGTGAGTCGATCCGATCTGGCCTCTATTGTGCTTCTGATCCGATCCGCTCCCTCTTACTCCGATCCGATCCTGCTCCATAGTTCCGATCCGATCCCCATGTCCACTCCAACTCTAAGCAATGGCCTTCCTTCCTGCCAAACTTCTTCTAGTGGCAAGTCCTCATCCAGTTCGGATTCCCTTGGTCAGTTCCCTAGTCCGATCCGACCCCTTTTCTCCGATCCGAACCGGTTCGGAACCTGCACACTTCTGCAATTTTCCAGCAAGCTTTCTACGCCATTCGACGACGTTTTCGAGCGATTTAACTATTCTAATCAATCATGAAACATATCACAGAGTCATAGCAACATGTAATAGCAACCACAAACAGCAAACAACAATTCAATTGAATCAAAATGGATCAAAAGTGACTAAAACCTCACATTTTCCTATAATCCTTCTTAATCATGTTTAAGCATACGATTAGCAAAACACATCGAAATTAACCCAAATTTCTAACAGAGCCTTAAAACATTATTTTAGAATTTTAAGAATTTTTCCAGAATTTATTTACGTATAAATTCGCTAATCTTCACTAACTACCCTTAATTACCGTAATTAGTGCAAAAACTATGCAAATCACTCACCTTGGCCACAAATGAAATTCTCAGAACTGAAACTCCTCTGATTTGGGGCGAATACTGATGTCTAACAGCAGTTCCAACCTTGCTTTGGTGCTTTTTCTCCTTAATTTGGTGTTGCTAAGCCTAATCTTCAATTAGAGAGTGATTTGGGGTGTTTTAGATGTAGGAAGCCATTACTAGGATCTCTAGGAGGTTTGTGGCTGCTCAAGACTGAAATGAAAGTGATAACCTAACCCTAATCAGACCTCCTATACCCCTAAACCCGAAATTCCCCTTGGGCCTAGCTGCTAATCACCCGGTTAAGCCCAACTAAGCTGATTTTCACCATCTGAAACTTGTTTCGGTCATATCTCCCAAACGGTAAGTCCGTTTGGCTAATGTGACCACTCTACGGAAAGAGAAACCATCATTCGAAGCCAATGGAAGTGGTTTCAGGTCAAAATTCCTTTCCAGTCAAAAGTTATGGCCAAAACAGTGCCAACTAGGGGTAAAATGGTCATTTAAAAATCGGGAAAAATCATGAACATGGGAAATGACCCCAATAGTCGTCTCCCAAAGTTACATGACCATACGACTTCGTATGTAAAAGAAATAAATACTCTACGATCCTATGATGCGTAGAATGCGGGTCGTTACACTCTCCCCCCCTTAAGAAATTTCGTCCCCGAAATTACTTAACCCAAAACATACAAAGGATCCCGCATGCCTAACAACCACATATAACAATCAAACATGCAAAACAAGCAAATAAGCCTATCCTAGCATGCGGAAAAACTAAATCGAAGTCAAAATCTTACCAGACAAAGAGTTCTGGATACTTCTTCCTTATGTCCTCCTCTGTTTCCCAAGTACAATCACTCTCGTTCTCGCTCCACTGTACCTTGACTAGCTTCACCGCCTTCCTTCGAAGTTGTTTCATGTCGTACTCGACAATACGGGCCGGCTTGCGGTTCCCAACCGCCTCGGGTTCTACTTCGAAGTCCTCTAACTGATCAGGTGGAATAGTCATATCTGAGTCGTGAACGAACTTCCTTAGTTGGGAAACATGAAATACGTTATGAACTCCCGCCATCTTCTCTGGTAAGTCAATCCTATATGCCAAATTCCCGACTAGTTCAAGAACAGGGAATGGGCCAACAAATCTTGGTGCCAACTTGCCTCTCCTGCCAAATCGTATTACGCTCTTCAACGGAGAAATCTTGACAAACACCAAGTCGCCAACGGAGAACTTTAAGTCTCTTCGCCTCTTATCAGCATAATTCTTCTGCCTATCTTGGGCTGCCTTCATTCGTTGCTGAATGATCTTGATCTTATCTGAAGTTTCCCTCACCACATCTGGTCCAAGCATAAACTTCTCGCCAGTCTCTATCCAACATGATGGTGAGTTACACGGCCTTCCGTACAAAGCTTCAAACGGAGCCATACCGATACTGGATTGGTAGCTATTATTATATGCAAACTCTACTAGATGCAAATGGTCATCCCATGATCCTCCAAAATCCAATATACATGCTCTCAAGAGATCTTCCAAAATACGGTTCACCCTCTCCGTCTGACCGTCGGTCTGAGGATGATATGCGGTACTGAGATGTAACTCTGACCCTAGCGCCTCTTGCAAGCTCCTCCAAAACCCACTAGTGAACAACGGGTCTCGGTCGCTCACAATGCTTTTAGGTACTCCATGAAATCTCACTACCCACTTCATATACAATTCTGCTAACTTAGTTGCCGTTCTGGTCGATTTGACTGGTATAAACCTTGCACTTTTAGTTAGTCGATCCACAATTACCCAAATGCTATCATATCCCGATCTAGTCCTTGGTAATCCATCGATGAAATCCATCGAGACTTGCTCCCATTTCCATTCGGGAATTTCTAAGGGCTGTAACAACCCACTAGGCTTCTTTTGCTCGGCTTTAACTAGCTGGCAATTCATGCACTTGGATATAAACTTCCCAACGTCTCGTTTCATTCCTTCCCAGTAGTAAGTCTGCTTCATATCTCGATACATCTTATTACCACCGGGGTGTATAGTCAGCTTTGAGTGATGACATTCTCTAAGCACTTCATCTCTCAATCCATTGACATTGGGTACAACAAGCTTTCCATCCTTTCTAAGCCATCTATCTCGATCAAGCCCATACTTATTCATCTCCTCATCGATACCCATCTCTAACTTGGAGATGATTTCCAATAGATTAGGATCGTCCCTCTGACTAGAGCCGATTCGTTCAATCAAAGTGGGTCTGATCGTCAAACTTGCTAACATTTCTTGATCCAATTCGCACTTTGGTCTGAAATCAAACCCCGCGATAAACTCCAGTTGCTCCCATTCAAGGAACATAGCCCCTAAGCTGGCATGTCTTCTACTCAATGCATCAGCCACCGCATTGCCCTTTCCTGGTGTGTATGCGATGTCAAAATCATAGGAAGCTAAGAACTCTAACCATCTCTGCTGACGGAGATTTAAATCCTTCTGGGAGAATAGATACTTCAACGACTTATGATCTGTAAACAGCTCAAATCTTTCTCCCAAGAGATAGTGTCTCCACATCTTTAACGCGAACACGATCGCTGCCAATTCTAAATCATGGGTAGGGTATCTTCTCTCGTGCGGTTTCAATTGCCGACTTGCATAAGCTACAACCCTACCGCCTTGCATCAATACAGCACCCAGCCCGGTACCACAGGCATCCGTGTATACCGTCATCTCTTCATCCCCCTTAGGAATGACTAACACTGGTGCGCTTGTCAACTTGTCCTTTAGGCTTTTAAATGCATTCTCGCACCTCTCATCCCAGACAAAAGCTTGATTCTTCTTGGTCAACTGGGTCAATGGTGCTGCTATCTTGGAGAAACCTTGGATAAACTTACGATAATATCCCGCTAATCCCAAGAAACTTCTTACATCTGTTGCGTTCTTGGGCGTAGGCCAATCTTGTACCGTAGCCACCTTTGCTGGGTCCACGGCAATACCACTCTTTGATACAACATGGCCCAAGAACCTCACTTCTCTCTTCCAGAAGTGACACTTAGAAAACTTTGCTTTCAATTGGTGTTTTCTCAACACCTCCATCGCTACTCTTAAATGTTCCTTGTGTTCTTCCTCTGTCCTCGAATAGACCAAAATATCATCAACGAACACAAGGACAGACTTATTCAGCTGATCTCTGAATACCCTATTCATAAGGTCCACAAAATATGCCGGGGCATTAGTCAGCCCAAATGGCATAACCAACCATTCATAAAATCCAGACGGCGTTCGAAATGCCGTTTTAGCTATACTCTCAGCTTCCACTCTAAGCTGATGAAAACCTGTCGCGAGATCCAACTGAGAAAATATTCTCGCGCCACTCAACTGATCAAACAAATCATCTATCCGCGGTAGAGGATACTTGTTCTTCCTCGTCACTTTATTCAACTCGCGGTAGTCTACACACAAACGAAGGGAACCATCCGCCTTGGTAGCAAACACAACTGGTGCTCCCCATTCAGAAACACTCCTTCTGATAAATCCCTTCTTCAAAAGATCGCTGACTTGCACCTCGAGCTCTCGCTGCTCTCTTGGTGCCATTCGACGAAGTGGCATCACTATAGGTCTGGCATCTTTTACCAAATCAATGCGGAACTCAATCTCTCGGTGTGGTGGAAGTCCGGTCACTTCTTCGAAAACATCCGGATACTGGCCAACCACGGGCAAACCTGACAACTCACTATGCGGAATGTCGAGGGAGTTTAGAAAACTAGCCAATACCCCCTTACTAGGTAGACCACCAAACACTATCCTCCGCCCATCATCCGCTCTAGCTGTCACCAACAAGCCCTCACAGTCTACCACCACCCCGTATCTTTGGAGCCAATCTACTCCCAAAATAATGCCGAACCCAGTAAAGCCCAAAACAAAGCAATCACAAACAAACATGTATCCATGACTCGATAAGACCACATTACGACAAATCATGCTAAGGCTAGTAGAACCACCAATCGGGTTCGTCACTACTAAAGGTCTATCGACAATCTCGGGTTCCAGTCCCAACCTATCTACCAGGTCACTAGATATGAAAGAACTGGAAGCTCCGGTATCAAACAAAACTCTAACAGGAACATCATAAACAGAAAGCATACCTTGAATGACGACACTCTTTCCCTTCTCCGCCGCAGTTGGGGCATTCGACGAAGAAGGAATAGCATTAAGAGCATATGCTTTCACCATTTGCTTTTCCTTAGGGGGCTGTGGACACTTGTCCTTGTGATGTCCCAATTGGCCACAATTGAAGCACTTCCTATCTGCTGGCTTGGCCCGACAATTACTAGCATAATGGCCCTTCTTACCACAGCTGAAGCACTCCACATCTTGCTTATTCTTTTTCTTCTGGCCATCCTTAGCCTGATTCTGCTTTCTCTTATTCTGAGAACCACCTTTGCCTCCACCACTTGCTTGTGGTTTCGGCTCTTCTGCAGATGCAACCTCAGTTGTTGGCTTTGGGTAGAGACTTTCTGACCTTAACGCTTTCCCCACAATCGATTCAAACGTCTCATCGATGTGGTTAATAAGTTTTTCCCCCAAGTACTGATCCAAACCAGTTATGAATTTCTCATTCTTTTTCTCGGCAGTATCAATAAGAGATAACCCGTACTTCGACAAAGTGTCAAATTCAGCAATGTACTCCGAGACAGCCCTGCCATTCTGCTTGAGCTCTAAGAACTTCTTAAACAACATTGACTTCTGAGCAGCTGGAATGAACTTCTCACTAAAGCGAGCCTTGAACTGTTCCCAAGTAATCTGATCTTCGGGGGTAGCTGCCTTTATAGCATTCCACCAATTCATTGCCCGCCCTTGCAGCTGACGGGACGCTAGCTTCCTCTTCATCGCATCCTCGATACCCAAATCCTCGAAGATACGTTCGCAACTATCCACCCAATCTTGAACATCCGTAGCCGACTCCGTTCCGTGGAACGGCTTCCCACCAAGACTAGTATAGTCCTTATTCAGCTTGGCGAAGTCGACTCTTGGCGCCTGCACTATTGGACCACCACCATTTCCACCATTGGGAGCTGCCCTCTGCACATCTCTAAGCATCTCTCTCATGAGGTCAGTAAACATCGTCCTCATGTCGGCAGCAATCCCATTATTGGCTCCCCTACCAGCACCTCTAGTATCTTGGCTCATCGTCAATCTGAAAAAGGAAACGATTAACGACTCCATAGTGGTGCTAGTGCAGTGCGACTTCATCCTTATACTACTAATAGTATATATATATAGCTTTTAAAAACCAAAGTAATCACAAATACGCTCTCTCGTATACGTATAATATCTCTCCCTGATGACTTCCCTAGGTTAACTACGCAACCTAGAGCTCTGATACCAAGTGTGACGGCCCGCCTCGCACCAGCCTGCATTTCCTCCAAACGTGCGCTGTACACATGCCCGACTAGCACAGGACGGTCGTCAGAAGAAAGGAAAGAAGGGAATGAACTAATCAAGGAACCTGTAGAATGTCTCACAGCGCATGGGATAAAATATAATAGTAACATACTTGACATAAAACAGGTGAGACAGTGCATAAGCTGATAACTAATAATCAATGTCAACATCAAAGCAGCGGAAATCCAAATACAGCTTATTACAACTTTCCAAATTTTCTGTCTCTAAACAAAAGAAAGCTAAAATAGAAGATACACCAACAATGCCCAAGCAGTGATCTTCAACAACACAGGGAGAATATTATGTATATAGTACGTGGAAGCCTCCTGCTCGTCTCCGGATCATCTACCCGTGCATCACCAGCTAACCTGTCTCTAGTCTGCTCGTGAGAGCACCCAGAGTAATAAGAGGAGACATAAAACTCTGGGTCAGACATAAAGCCTGGTATGAGCGATAAGCATCTAAACAGAATAATAACAGGTATACTAAACCATACCTGAACCTGGACCTGCAACCAAAGAGTTAGTACCACATACCGTACAATACTCCAAGGTGCCATAATAAATAGTGTAAGAATACGGGGTGGGGTGTGCATGTCAAAATGATAGCAACCAAATCATCCATAGCAACCATCCTCGCATCTCTCACTCAGTGCGTAAAGCGTACGACATCTACCACTTTGGAACACTAGACGAACTGAGGCAACGACGAATCCCGACTTGTAGAAACCCTGCTGTGACCAAGCCAAACACTTGGAGTCATGACCAAACATTTCAATGACCCACTTCATTGGTCATAGCCCTTGGTTCTACCAATGCCATAATGGCCCTGAATCCGCCTTCATACCTCCTACCATAGTGGTCCAAAGCTATAGGTGTCGATAACTCCTTAGCACGCGTCCCGCAGCAAAGCCCAATCATGAAGTGAACTCGTTGATTCCCATCTGAATCTTAAGCTCTAACTTCTCATTTGGACTTCCTTTGCATCTCGGGTTTGGTTGAATTGGAGTGGGTCTTCAGAAAAGTCATCGCGCAATAGCATCTCTAGAATTCGGTTCGGGTCGGTAGTCGTTATTCTCGTCGGTTCGGGTCGGTCCTCCTTGTCATCTTCCCATTCGGTTCGGGTCGGGTTCTTTACTTCGGGTCGGGTCGGTGTCCTCCTCCGGGTCGGGTCGGGTTGCTGTTTTCCTTCGAGTTCATGCTCCTCCTTCGATCAGCTTCCTCGTTCCCCATCTACTCCGATCCGATCCGATCCCTTCGTCTTGCTCCAGTCGTAGCCTCCCATTCGTGAGTCGATCCGATCTGGCCTCTATTATGCTTCTGATCCGATCCGCTCCCTCTTACTCCGATCCGATCCTGCTCCATAGTTCCGATCCGATCCCCATGTCCACTCCAACTCTAAGCAATGGCCTTCCTTCCTGCCAAACTTCTTCTAGTGGCAAGTCCTCATCCAGTTCGGATTCCCTTGGTCAGTTCCCTAGTCCGATCCGACCCCTTTTCTCCGATCCGAACCGGTTCGGAACCTGCACACTTCTGCAATTTTCCAGCAAGCTTTCTACGCCATTCGACGACGTTTTCGAGCGATTTAACTATTCTAATCAATCATGAAACATACCACAGAGTCATAGCAACATGTAATAGCAACCACAAACAGCAAACAACAATTCAATTGAATCAAAATGGATCAAAAGTGACTAAAACCTCACATTTTCCTATAATCCTTCTTAATCATGTTTAAGCATACGATTAGCAAAACACATCGAAATTAACCCAAATTTCTAACAGAGCCTTAAAACATTATTTTAGAATTTTAAGAATTTTTCCAGAATTTATTTACGTATAAATTCGCTAATCTTCACTAACTACCCTTAATTACCGTAATTAGTGCAAAAACTATGCAAATCACTCACCTTGGCCACAAATGAAATTCTCAGAACTGAAACTCCTCTGATTTGGGGCGAATACTGATGTCTAACAGCAGTTCCAACCTTGCTTTGGTGCTTTTTCTCCTTAATTTGGTGTTGCTAAGCCTAATCTTCAATTAGAGAGTGATTTGGGGTGTTTTAGATGTAGGAAGCCATTACTAGGATCTCTAGGAGGTTTGTGGCTGCTCAAGACTGAAATGAAAGTGATAACCTAACCCTAATCAGACCTCCTATACCCCTAAACCCGAAATTCCCCTTGGGCCTAGCTGCTAATCACCCGGTTAAGCCCAACTAAGCTGATTTTCACCATCTGAAACTTGTTTCAGTCATATCTCCCAAACGGTAAGTCCGTTTGGCTAATGTGACCACTCTACGGAAAGAGAAACCATCATTCGAAGCCAATGGAAGTGGTTTCAGGTCAAAATTCCTTTCCAGTCAAAAGTTATGGCCAAAACAGTGCCAACTAGGGGTAAAATGGTCATTTAAAAATCGGGAAAAATCATGAACATGGGAAATGACCCCAATAGTCGTCTCCCAAAGTTACATGACCATACGACTTCGTATGTAAAAGAAATAAATACTCTACGATCCTATGATGCGTAGAATGCGGGTCGTTACATTATATAAGCGAAGTGTAAATTATATACGCACTGTATACCTCATGTACACGTGTTGTATAAGTTATATTAGCGATGTATAAATTATACAAGCGTTGTTTGAAACATATATGCTTTGAATTGTGATGAAATGCAAGTGAATTATTATTATATATATATATATATATATATATATACTCCCCTCGTCCACAGACCATGGACGATATTTATTGCTTTTAATTGATGTGATATTATATGGTATGACGAATGGTTGGAAATAATTGTTTGTGGTTGATATTGTGGTTGAAAAATACCTCTATGGTTGAAACAAAATAGAATAGGATTGTGGAATTGAAAATAAAACATGCCGCCTGCCTGCGAACTAGATGCATGATCCCCATTGTCAAAAACCGCGAGGTTTTAAGGTAGAGCGAGGAGCCGTACTAGGGACGGTCCCGGTTTTAACTACCCTGCCGTTATGCTGCTGAAATTTCCTGAAATATTTATGTGTTAGAATAATTTTCATTCGCTGAAATAAATTACATATGCTATATCGAATATTCATGTGTTGAGTTGCAATTCATTCGTTGAGTTGAAATTCATGTGTTGAATATTATTTGAATTTAAACAAATAGCTTTAGTGATAAAAATCACATTTTTATATATATACAAACTATATAGAATATTCATGTGTTGAGTTGCAATTCATTCGTTGAGTTGAAATTCATGTGTTGAATATTATTTGAATTTAAACAAATGGCTTTAGCGATAAAAATCACATTTATATATATACAAACTATATAGAATATTCATGTGTTGAGTTGCAATTCATTCGTTGAGTTGAAATTCATGTGTTGAATATTATTTGAATTTAAACAAATGGCTTTAGCGATAAAAATCACATTTTTATAAATATACAAACTATATAGAATATTCATGTGTTGAGTTGCAATTCATTCGTTGAGTTGAAATTCATGTGTTGAATATTATTTGAATTTAAACAAATGGCTTTAGCGATAAAAATCACATTTTTATATATATAAAAACTATATAGAATATTCATGTGTTGAGTTGCAATTCATTCGTTGAGTTGAAATTCATGTGTTAAATATTATTTGAATTTAAACAAATGGCTTTAGCGATAAAAATCACATTTTTATATATATACAAACTATATAGAATATTCATGTGTTGAGTTGCAATTCATTCGTTGAGTTGAAATTCATGTGTTGAATATTATTTGAATTTAAACAAATGGCTTTAGCGATAAAAATCACATTTTTATATATATACAAACTATATAGAATATTCATGCGTTGAGTTGCAATTCATTCGTTGAGTTGAAATTCATGTGTTGAATATTATTTGAATTTAAACAAATGGCTTTAGCGATAAAAATCACATTTTTATATATATACAAACGATATAGAATATTCATGTGTTGAATCGCAATTCATTCGTTGAGTTGAAGTTCATGTGTTGAATGTTATCATCTCTTAAAAATAAAATGAATCGACAATGAAAACTATATTTTTATAGTGAATAAGAAGTGTTAAAAATACCCATATGTCGAATAAATATTTTTGATGATAAAAATATTCCTTTTATCATGTATACGCTTAGTTAAAAATACACACGTGTCGAATAAATATTTTTTATGATAAAAATATTCCTTTTATCATGTATACGCTTAGTTAAAAATACACATGTGTGGAAATAAATAATAGTTTGCTAGAAATATTATTATTAGCTTTGTTCTGCATATATATACATGTGATGAACAGGAAAAATGGATTAGCTGTAGAGTAAAGAAATTATTTGCGTGCCCGACAAATAGGTAAACCTTGATGAGTTGGCTGCGCAATTTTATTTATATATCAACTCCTGTGAATGCCATTGGATGCGGAGTGCTGGTTTTTCTGTGTGAAATAATAAACAACGCCATAGGATAGTAACAATTAATTTTGAACTACACTACATGGCATACTTCTTGATGATAGGCATACTTCATCATATTCCACATGCAATTGGAGCTTGTGTGACGAGGTAGAAGATTTACCATACAAGCAAGAGGCTTGTATGGCGATGACTATGTACTACAGGTTGAACTGATGACTGATATGGACTATATAAATTATAATGATAAATTGCCAGATTAATAAAAACCCCACACGGGTCTGTAGTTGACAATAATCACGTCGCTCTAGCTATTAGATACGGCACATGGACTATTTATTTCCACACGGATACGGGGTGACGGGAATTTATTCTCTGGAGTGATTATCAGTACATGCTCCCCCGTAAACACCAAAATATATCACTATAAATATGTGAATGCTTTTTAGGATTTATTGGGTACCTAATACGGCCCAATAAATTTCCAAACCCCTCCCCGTACAAAGGAGGTTATGGCGAAATTTTTCGAAATATTAAGGCGTTAGTGAAATATTTGAAGTGAAAACGAAGTTGAAAATATAAAATGAACTATAGTTGAAATTATAGAATGAACTATATTTATATATATAAATATAAATATAATTAAAAGGAATAGAGGCCGTGCAGTTCGCGTTTCGGAATCGTAATTTGAAACGATTAGTACAAGAATTCCGACCATCGGATTTTCCCGAAACCGCAACCGCTGGGTTCGCCTTGGAAATATCTTTCCAACGGCACCAACCTTGTAAAAATCCAACGGTTGGATTGTCCGGAATTTTTAATTCAAATCTGAAGAAAAACAGTGCCAGAATCGTTTATATTTATATATAGATATAAATATAATTAAATTAAATCGAATAACGACGCTGCAGTTCGAATTTTGAAACCGTAACTTCAAACGAATAGTGTGGAAGATCCGACCGTCGGATTCTCACGAAACTGGAACCGTTGGGTTCGCTTTGGGAATATCTTCCCACTGATATAGACTTTGTAGAAATCCAACGGTTAGATTTTCCGATATGTGTAAAACAAATTAGGAGGAAAACAGCGCCAGTGCCACGGCACGACCTGAAACGTCGTTTAATTAAATATGGCCATTTTTAAATAAATAAAAATGGCGAAAAATCGTTATAAAATATTATAAGCAACATAGGTTGCAAATAAACCAATTGGGGTTGAATTGTTGGATATTTGATGGTTGTATGTGTATGACATGAAAATAACACTAAAGAACCGAAAGATGGATGTCGAATAATATAACCATAAAATGAATCGATTTAAATTCTAATGACGTGAATTATTTGAAAAGGCCGAGCTAACCCTCATTTCAAATAATTTATCGAGTGATTCGAATTGGAAAATGCAAAGACGATTCAAGACCGACGATCTTCGTATCGGTTGGATGGGCGCTACTGAGGTTCCTAACCGGAGTAGCTACCAGAAAGGGACGGAAGTAGTAACCGTCTGAACGTATGTGTTGATTGGACGGATTTGCGAGGAATTGACGCCTCCGGTTTCGTTCAGACCCAGGACGGACTTGTAAATGGACTGTGTGTCTGACATTGGATTTTGTTCTATACTGATTGATCTCTGTTAAATATATATCTGTTTGGCGGCGGAGAATTTATTCTTTTGCTTAACGCCCTTCTCTGAGACGTACGAGCTTAGAGGTTATATATCGATAGAAATCAATCGTATGGAGTGGACTGCCTATGTGGCATGCCAAGATGCTGTGATCAAGGCTTCTGTTGCAAAGCAAAGTCTTGGTGATGATGATCAAAGCAAGGCCTTCGTGACCTAGCTCTGTGTATTTCGTAGATTCGCGAGCCTCACACCCTGGTATGAGTTAAAAACGGGATAAGGACCCAAGGAGAACATGACGTTTCTTTCTAGCTATGGTGGTGTCAGTGACTTACCAGCCCTGACATTTATATCTATTTTTCACCTATGTGGTTGTTGGAATGCGAGGCGCCTCGATTATAGGTCTGTAAGGACCGGGAAACGTGTGTTCAGGAATAACTAATCCTCAAACGTAAGAGAGGACCGGCCTTGGAGGATCCAGGGGTTACCCAGAGTGTGTAGTCCCGAGGCATATGCTAGAGTGTCTCGAAGCGGAGAGGAGCTTGCCCCTTGCCTCGACTCATGACGGAAATCCAATTTCCAATACGAAATAACGGACTTGATTGTAGAACTAGTATGGAGACATAGTAGATGGTAGCTATGCCGCCTATGATTGATATTTATGATGCTAATCGTTTTTGAAACATATATGCACTAGTTATAATATCAAATGATTTTGCTTTATACGTATCAAGCATATTTGGCCCTTATAAGGTAAAACTCTATCCTCCGGCTTGCGTTGCGTTGTATGATGGGACCTGAGTCTTATACTGGCTTCATTCTTTCTAAAAGCATTGCGTTGTTTTAAGAGAATTTACTTTGTTTTAAATGCACTAGCAATCACTGGAGTAAACCCGTTCCGCGAAAGTGGCGTGGTCCTATTATTTGCTATTTACTGTTGTTTAACTGTTAAATAGATTCCTCATACCAGTCCCCATGACTGACTCGTTGTTTGTTTCACTTTGCAAACGCGGGTGCCCTTATTTTCACACGGGCAGCCTAGTACACAGGTGATAGGTTGTTTTTGGCTCTGCACTGCTGCATAGAGTGCATTTTTGGCTCATGGCGAGGCTGACTTTACAGAGATGACTTTGACATTTTCCGCCATTACTGTACTTATATTATGATTCCGCCACTGGCGATGCAGACTGATTTACTTTCCGTATTTCTTATTATATGTATATGTATTCCGCCTTCGGCGATGTAGACTGATACCCTTATTATGTCTCACTGCATGTATGTATTCCACCTCTGGCGATGATGACTGATCACTTTCCTTTTTATTTACTAAGTTATATCCCACGTTATGCTATTCTGATATTCCTACATGTTGTGATTCCGCTGTCATATCCATGTAAAATTATTTTATTTATTGTTTCTGCTATTATCTGTACTCTGCTATGATGATTAATGTGTTATTTCCTAATGATTATCCTTAATACCGCCCCTCGGATTTTGGGATCGTCACAGCTACTACTTCAGCTCCTTCACGGTAGCTACTCCAATAACGAGCATCAATAGCGCCCATCCATCCAATGTGAAGATCGTCGGTCTTCAATCTTCTTCGACTCTTTGACTTCTCAACGTCGATCGATTATTTGAAATGAGATGAACTCGGCTTTTTCAAATAACCCACGTATATTTAGATTTTCAAATCAATTTATCACATGGTTGGACTATTCAACATTCACATTTCTGTTCTTTAGTTATAATTTTAATGCTGAATACATTCAACCATCACATATCTAGCAAACACAACAAAATTGTTTTATTTCCACTCTATATCGTTCATAGTATTTTATAACGATATATCGCCATTTTTATTTATTTAAAACGGCCATATTTAATTAAACGACGTTTCAGGTCGTGCCGATGCATTGGCGCTATTTTTCACTGAATTTGTTTTACACATATCTGAAAATCTAACCATTGGATCTTCACAAATTTTATGTCATTAGAAAGATCATTTCAAAACGAATCCAATGGTTCCAGTTTTGGGAAAATCCGATGGTCGAATCTTCCACACTAGCCTTTTGAAGTTATGATTTCAATTTACGAATTGCAGCGTCGTTATTCGATTTCATTTCACTATATATATATATATATAATCGTTTCTGTCGCTGTTTTTCTTCGTATTTGAATTAAACATTCCAGGCAATCCAACCGTCGGATCTTTACAAAGTTGGTGCCGTTGAAAAGATGTTTTCAAGGCGAACCCAACGGTTGCGGTTTCGGAAAAATCCAATGGTCGGATATCCCGCACTAGTCGTTTGAAATCACGGTTTTAAAACACGAACTGCACGGCTACATTTCGTTTTAATTTTATTTATATGTATATATTTATATAAATATAGTTCATTCAAAAATTCCTATATCGTTTTTACTTAAAATATTTCACTAACGCCTTTAAATTTTGGAAAATTTCGCCATAACCTCCTTTGTAAGGGAGGGGCTAAGAAAATTCCCAAATAGCCACACGGGCGTCTCATGTCAAAAAGAGAAAGAAAAAGCCAAGCGGCTAGCCAACGGGCTCATAAAATCATCACCCAAACAAAACAGTAAATGTGTACCTATTTGTCGGGCACAAAATTTGTAACACCCCACCTCCGCCAGGGTGGCTCTTGCAAGCACTCTGACTTTGGAGGGGCGTTTAAATCGGGTAAACATGCATAATGATATATCAAGGCAGAACAAGAACATATGTGTATATATGTAAACAGAGTAAATAACATAGATAAAACAACGGAAGATTTTTAAACCATTTCAAAACAAGTCTGGTACAACACAATGTCAATTTTCCAAATAAACAAGTCTAGTACATAAAACCACATCATCTGAAAACTGAAAAGGAAATCATAAAGTAGCTATCCCCAAATGGAAAAACCATAGCGAGCTCAAGTCCAAAGCATACATGAGCTATCCAAGAAAAGCAGCTAAGGTCCAAGCTAAGCTCCTGTATTCCCTCCCTGAGAACCTGGGGGGGGGGGGGAACGGAAGAAAAGAGGCGAAAGAAAACAGGTCAGTCAAAAAGACTGAGTAAGCCCTACTACAATCAATGTAAACTGATAAAGTTAACTGACATGAGCAGCAGGTATGAACATAAGGATATCAACATACTAGCATGATGATTGACTAACAAGGTAGATAAAGGTGTCATCGCATAATCAGGATTAAGGTTTTTACACCACAGGTGTACTAGCAAACTAACATGACTTGAATAAACAAGTATTGATCCCTTGGCCCAAGCTTGGCCCAATACCAGGTGTTGACCTAAGTCAAGATCCAACTTCTTAGTACCAATACTAGTATAACAGTATTGGGTGTTACCCCAATGTTCACACCGAACAGAACGGAACAGAATGGTCCATACAGAAATAGAGTTTGGGAAAAATGGGCTTTTATCATCCTAACAGATAAAGTACAGAAACGGAATGCTAACAATAATGGGCCTTTACTACCCTAGCGGATAAAGTACAAAAACGGAATGCTAACAATAATGGGCCTTTACCACCCTAACAGAACAGTACCACGCAGAAACAGACGGGTGTTGCCACCCAACAAAACAGACGGTACCAACAGAACCAGACAGAGCTAAGTGTACCCTAAATCCTACCCAAGCGATCGGCTCCCTAATACATAAATACCCTGTGTCGGCCCTACGATAGGGTGTATCACTCCCTAAAGTGGCAACCAATTGGCACAGGCATATTTACAGATGTCACGGCGGCTTACATCCTCAGAGGCAGACCGGGATCCATGCACGCACATGACCCGGTTGGAATGCACCATCAACACCCATCGCCATTATCAGAATGAACCACTTATAATTAGTTCAGTAAGCGTGCCCGGACCCTACCTACAGTTGGGTCAAAGTTTTGATACCAGAAAGGGTTACTGACTAATATGGGTCCCAAACAACAGATGACACAAGTATTCCCCCTTGTGTCCCCAGACTATCAGATTCAGATTAACTTATTAACAGAGTTCAGATATACAAAGTTCAGAGACCAGTTTTCAGACTAACGGATCAGATAACAGATTTACAAACTTGCCTAACTTGATGTGGGTCCTACAGATCCGCAAAACAGGTTCGTTTAATTTATCAATCAAGTTAGTTTATCCAGACCAGGTATCAAATTGGTTCTCAGCCTTATCAAATTACTGAGTTGGATTGGTTAAGTATTATTCAACTTAACCCCGCGAAATTACCGAGTTCAGATTGGTTAAGTGTAGGCTGACTTAACCCCGTTAATCCCCCATGTCTAAATTGGTTAAGTATTAAGTGGACAATGACTTAACCCTAATCATGAGGCATTAATTAATTAATGTGCCTTAACCTCTCACATTAGACTTTGTTGCGGTCACTAGTTAGGCCGGTCGGTTCCGGGTAGCTTTACACCACAACTAGGTCTAACCTCGGGTTCAAGGTACAACTTGACCAACTTCTCACATTGGGTCCTATTGTTTGTAGCAACTAGTTAAGCCGGTCGGTTCCGGGTAGGTTTACGCTACAAACTCAACCCAACCTCGAGTTGGCCACACTTATCTTTTCTAAGTGTCATGTCCATCATGTTTCCAAACATGTTACAAATTTTCAAGCAATTGGGTAGACCTAACTTAATAGGTAAATTCCCAATGGGTAGACCTAACTTAATAGGTAAATTCCCAAGCTTATGTTTTTATGTCTTTTAAGTTTACCCAACCCCAAACGCAATCCCATCGCTTACATATCGCAATAGCGCATAAAGGATAGAAAGAGGGAACTTGGCATAATCATGACATAAAAATGTTAAAGCCACAAGTTCAACATGGTGGCATATGAAAGGTTCATGTGTTCATACACTTGCATATTACATTTTTAGGCCCAAAAAGCATGCATAAAACCAAACTTGGCATATTCATGATACATGGTGCTAAATGACATGTAAGAATGGCCACAAGTTCGCATTTAGCCTCACATGCAAGTTATCATAAGTGATATGATAACTTACATGTTGCCAAAATGCAACCTTTGGCATAAAGCTTGAAGCTTTATGTTCACATACTCAAAATAAGCTTGCATAACATGATAACATGAACCATATGACCATCCCAAACTTGCATAACATACTTGCATATCATATGACACTTGCATAACAAACTTGCATAATAAAACTTGCATAATATATGACAACTTGCATATCAAACTTGCATAAACAAACTTGCATAACATATGACAACTTGCATATCATACTTGCATAAACAAACTTGCATAACATATGACAACTTGCATATCATACTTGCATAAACAAACTTGCATAACATATGATAACTTGCATATCATACTTGCATAAACAAACTTGCATAACATATGATAACTTGCATATCATACATTTAACTTTAGAGTTTAAGTATGAAAGGAATAGGGCTTACAATGCTTATGCGGACTCAAATGAGTATAGCAAATGTAAGAAACCCCTTATGCAACTAATTAAACCCCAAAAATGCAAGCAAACTTGATCAAAACTCTTCCTTTAAGATACCAATAGAGAAACAAGACTTGAATGCAAGCTAATGATGATCATACAAGTCTAAAAACAATTGTATGCATGGAAAATCACTTAGGAATTTATTTAGGAATTTTATGAAGAGAGTGGAGGCCATGAGAGGATTGATTTTGCCATAGTTTAGTTGTATGATGATTTAGGGTAGGTTAGGGTCTTATTTATAGATTAGGCAAGTGTTTTAGGCCATAGGATTAACCCTAGATTCAATCCAAGCCATCAAAGCATGTCTTGGGGAAGAAGTCAAGTGTAGGAACCATCTAGGGCCTTTAGATTAAAGATGGACCATGAGAACCATTCAAATGCAAAATCTGCATTTGAGCGAATCGGCCCACGGGTTGACAGCCAAACACCCTGGATTAACCCCTAGTCGACCCAGCGAGCTCGGGTCGACCTCAAAAATCGGCCAGTTCGGTTATTCCCCTCTCCAATTTGCTTTTTTGAACATTTTTGCATATTTATTTATTTAATTTTCAATTATATATATATATATATCAATATATATATATTTCTCTGCGCAACCCATTTCACTTAATTAAGTATACTTTAATTTGGGAATTTTTCGTGAAACTTCGCGAGGCCATATCTTGGTCATACGGACTCCGATTTTCGAAAACTCGGACTCTATTTCGCGTATTTTTCCGAGACGGACGCAATGGCATAGCCCGTTTCCCTTGGTTCAGATTTTACAGTTTAATTCTGCCTCCATTTATGTTATAACATGTTATTCAAAAATACGGGTTGTTACATTCCTCCCTCCTTAAAGGATTTCGTCCCCGAAATCTCCAAGTTAGGAAGAACGTATCCTACCATCCAATCATCCATCTACTCAAAACATCACCCACGAGCAATCATTGTCCTTACAAGATTCTAATGCGGTATGAACATATGCAAAAGGTGTGTGTATATGTTCTTATCTAATGCAAAGATCATCAATGCAAAGTATGTCAGTGAAATGAATCCATTATGTATGCAAATAGTCCTAATCATATAACACTATATGTGTGCACAAACATTCATCCATATGCAACATCCATGTGCCGCATTAACCTTCTTGCAACCATAAGAATTGAAAATATACACACGTCCATATGCAATATGAGAGTGTATTTCAAGCCGATCTAGTGCCTAGTGTGTGTTTATGCATCCACGAGCAACCACTAGCAACCACTTGCATCCACTTGCAACCATCAAACATAACATGTCTCAAACACATGTTTACATCCATAGGATTCCTATCTTAACAAGACACAGTCGAGTGATGGAAGCGAGTACAGATAAAACAAAAACTTGGTACATATACTTACAGACTACTAGTACAGATCTGATTTTCCCCAAATGATTCTTAGGAAACTAAGCATGGTAGAAACCCAGAATGTATTCGTCATAGTCACCCTCATGCCCAACACAGATACTCTCAAATCCCAATTTATCACAAACAGATGAGTTATAACTCTCAGGGAGTTTGAGACTATTACCAGATCAGAAGCAAGACTAGCATTAAAGTACCGAGTTTCCATTACAGAATCAAAATACCAGAAAAAGAGTTTCAAACTGAAAATTAGACAAGGAAAATTAAACATCCTACAGACAAATTATTCTAGCCCTAATCTATTCACCCGCCATGCGAGTATTCACCGTTCCTTCCGATGTAGTCCCTTTCTTCTTCGGGCAGTCCCTAGTGAAGTGTCCCATCTCTCCACAGTTAAAGCAAGTGCCCTTCCTCTTTCTGCAATCCTTGTTTAGATGGGTTGAGCTTCCACAAGTAAAGCACTTCTTTTCCTTCTTATCTTCAGACTTCTCCTCCTTCTTTTGCATTTCCTTTTTGGGCCCCGTTTTCTTGTTTTGAGACTCATTCACCTTGACCTCCTTCTTTGCACTCTTGTTCTCTTCATGGAGTAGGGCCATATCTACCAAACTCTCAAACGTGGCCCCCATGGGCACATGAGACATAGCTAACTCCTGTAACGGCTCATTCAATCCTCTAGCAAAACGAAGAGCCTTCTTCTGAGTAGTACTCACCATATCCAAGCCAAAACGAGCTAACTGATTAAACTTGTTCACATATTCTTTAACAGACATATCTCCTTGCTTCAAAGCAATAAACCTTTCCATTTGCAAGTTCTCTTCAGTAGAAGACATAAACTTAAGCCCGAATCTTGTCCTGAAATCGACCCATGTCTCAACGGGCCTAGTCGCGGTGGTGATCTCCCACCAATAAGCGGCTTCATCCTTCACAAGCCAAACCGCCAACAAGATCTTTCTCTGATCATCTAATCCAAAGATAGCGAATAAATCCTCGGTCTCTTTCAACCAATTTCTGGCCTCTACAAAGGTCTCGGTGCCTTGAAAGTTCTTGCCACCCATTGCTTTGAAATCCTTGCAAGTCTTTGCGAAGTCAGCCTGAGGATGCTGAGAGGGAGGAGGAAGAGGAACCTCAGCGAAGGAGGAGGAGGAACATTAGCGACATGAGGAGGAATATTAACTACTGGAGGAGGAGGAGGAGGGACATCTGTGGGGCCGGCTTCGGTCGCCCTAGCCTCCAAAAGTCTACTATACCAAACAGGTACGTGTACTCCCTCCGGAATAGCAAGGTTATCGGCCATACTGAAAACGAAGAAAAAGACAGATTCAGAATAGAGAAAAACGAAGGGATTTTTGCTAATGGCTTTTTGGGGAATAGCCTTCAAAATAAACTAGACTTTTCTTTGGAAAATACTTTATACTTGGTTTTGAAAATAGGTTTCTAAAAGTTTTCTAAAAACCTTTTTGTTCCTTCTCGTAAACCATATGCTCTGATACCAAATGTAACACCCCACCTCCGCCAGGGTGGCTCTTGCAAGCACTCTGACTTTGGAGGGGCGTTTAAATCGGGTAAACATGCATAATGATATATCAAGGCAGAACAAGAACATATGTGTATATATGTAAACAGAGTAAATAACATAGATAAAACAGCGGAAGATTTTTAAACCATTTCAAAACAAGTCTGGTACAACACAATGTCAATTTTCCAAATAAACAAGTCTAGTACATAAAACCACATCATCTGAAAACTGAAAAGGAAATCATAAAGTAGTTATCCCCAAATGGAAAAACCATAGCGAGCTCAAGTCCAAAGCATACATGAGCTATCCAAGAAAAGCAGCTAAGGTCCAAGCTAAGCTCCTGTATTCCCTCCCTAAGAACCTGGGGGGGGGGAAACGGAAGAAAAGAGGCGAAAGAAAACAGGTCAGTCAAAAAGACTGAGTAAGCCCTACTACAATCAATGTAAACTGATAAAGTTAACTGACATGAGCAGCAGGTATGAACATAAGGATATCAACATACTAGCATGATGATTGACTAACAAGGTAGATAAAGGTGTCATCGCATAATCAGGATTAAGGTTTTTACACCACAGGTGTACTAGCAAACTAACATGACTTGAATAAACAAGTATTGATCCCTTGGCCCAAGCTTGGCCCAATACCAGGTGTTGACCTAAGTCAAGATCCAACTTCTTAGTACCAATACTAGTATAACAGTATTGGGTGTTACCCCAATGTTCACACCGAACAGAACGGAACAGAATGGTCCATACAGAAATAGAGTTTGGGAAAATGGGCTTTTATCATCCTAACAGATAAAGTACAGAAACGGAATGCTAACAATAATGGGCCTTTACTACCCTAGCGGATAAAGTACAAAAACGAAATGCTAACAATAATGGGCCTTTACCACCCTAACAGAACGGTACCACGCAGAAACAGACGGGTGTTGCCACCCAACAAAACAGACGGTACCAACAGAACCAGACAGAGCTAAGTGTACCCTAAATCCTACCCAAGCGATCGGCTCCCTAATACATAAATACCCTGTGTCGGCCCTACGATAGGGTGTATCACTCCCTAAAGTGGCAACCAATTGGCACAGGCATATTTACAGATGTCACGGCGGCTTACATCCTCAGAGGCAGACCGGGATCCATGCACGCACATGACCCGGTTGGAATGCACCATCAACACCCATCGCCATTATCAGAATGAACCACTTATAATTAGTTCAGTAAGCGTGCCCGGACCCTACCTACAGTTGGGTCAAAGTTTTGATACCAGAAAGGGTTACTGACTAATATGGGTCCCAAACAACAGATGACACAAGTATTCCCCCTTGTGTCCCCAGACTATCAGATTCAGATTAACTTATTAACAGAGTTCAGATATACAAAGTTCAGAGACCAGTTTTCAGACTAACGGATCAGATAACAGATTTACAAACTTGCCTAACTTGATGTGGGTCCTACAGATCCGCAAAACAGGTTCGTTTAATTTATCAATCAAGTTAGTTTATCCAGACCAGGTATCAAATTGGTTCTCAGCCTTATCAAATTACTGAGTTGGATTGGTTAAGTATTATTCAACTTAACCCCGCGAAATTACCGAGTTCAGATTGGTTAAGTGTAGGCTGACTTAACCCCGTTAATCCCCCATGTCTAAATTGGTTAAGTATTAAGTGGACAATGACTTAACCCTAATCATGAGGCATTAATTAATTAATGTGCCTTAACCTCTCACATTAGACTTTGTTGCGGTCACTAGTTAGGCCGGTCGGTTCCGGGTAGCTTTACACCACAACTAGGTCTAACCTCGGGTTCAAGGTACAACTTGACCAACTTCTCACATTGGGTCCTATTGTTTGTAGCAACTAGTTAAGCCGGTCGGTTCCGGGTAGGTTTACGCTACAAACTCAACCCAACCTCGAGTTGGCCACACTTATCTTTTCTAAGTGTCATGTCCATCATGTTTCCAATCATGTTACAAATTTTCAAGCAATTGGGTAGACCTAACTTAATAGGTAAATTCCCAATGGGTAGACCTAACTTAATAGGTAAATTCCCAAGCTTATGTTTTTATGTCTTTTAAGTTTACCCAACCCCAAACGCAATCCCATCGCTTACATATCGCAATAGCGCATAAAGGATAGAAAGAGGGAACTTGGCATAATCATGACATAAAAATGTTAAAGCCACAAGTTCAACATGGTGGCATATGAAAGGTTCATGTGTTCATACACTTGCATATTACATTTTTAGGCCCAAAAAGCATGCATAAAACCAAACTTGGCATATTCATGATACATGGTGCTAAATGACATGTAAGAATGGCCACAAGTTCGCATTTAGCCTCACATGCAAGTTATCATAAGTGATATGATAACTTACATGTTGCCAAAATGCAACCTTTGGCATAAAGCTTGAAGCTTTATGTTCACATACTCAAAATAAGCTTGCATAACATGATAACATGAACCATATGACCATCCCAAACTTGCATAACATACTTGCATATCATATGACACTTGCATAACAAACTTGCATAATAAAACTTGCATAATATATGACAACTTGCATATCAAACTTGCATAAACAAACTTGCATAACATATGACAACTTGCATATCATACTTGCATAAACAAACTTGCATAACATATGACAACTTGCATATCATACTTGCATAAACAAACTTGCATAACATATGATAACTTGCATATCATACTTGCATAAACAAACTTGCATAACATATGATAACTTGCATATCATACATTTAACTTTAGAGTTTAAGTATGAAAGGAATAGGGCTTACAATGCTTATGCGGACTCAAATGAGTATAGCAAATGTAAGAAACCCCTTATGCAACTAATTAAACCCCAAAAATGCAAGCAAACTTGATCAAAACTCTTCCTTTAAGATTCCAATAGAGAAACAAGACTTGAATGCAAGCTAATGATGATCATACAAGTCTAAAAACACTTGTATGCATGGAAAATCACTTAGGAATTTATTTAGGAATTTTATGAAGAGAGTGGAGGCCATGAGAGGATTGATTTTGCCATAGTTTAGTTGTATGATGATTTAGGGTAGGTTAGGGTCTTATTTATAGATTAGGCAAGTGTTTTAGGCCATAGGATTAACCCTAGATTCAATCCAAGCCATCAAAGCATGTCTTGGGGAAGAAGTCAAGTGTAGGAACCATCTAGGGCCTTTAGATTAAAGATGGACCATGAGAACCATTCAAATGCAAAATCTGCATTTGAGCGAATCGGCCCACGGGTTGACAGCCAAACACCCTGGATTAACCCCTAGTCGACCCAGCGAGCTCGGGTCGACCTCAAAAATCGGCCAGTTCGGTTATTCCCCTCTCCAATTTGCTTTTTTGAACATTTTTGCATATTTATTTATTTAATTTTCAATTATATATATATATATATCAATATATATATATTTCTCTGCGCAACCCATTTCACTTAATTAAGTATACTTTAATTTGGGAATTTTTCGTGAAACTTCGCGAGGCCATATCTTGGTCATACGGACTCCGATTTTCGAAAACTCGGACTCTATTTCGCGTATTTTTCTGAGACGGACGCAATGGCATAGCCCGTTTCCCTTGATTCAGATTTTACAGTTTAATTCTGCCTCCATTTATGTTATAACATGTTATTCAAAAATACGGGTTGTTACAAAATTTTATTCCTCTTCTCTAGCCTCTTTGTTATAACCTGTTCAATAAATATGCACGTACATGTATGCAATTCTTATCACTTATCATTTTCCATTCAACTTCATATTTGATTCACTTTGGTTTAAAAACACCATTCATTCTAATGTTGCATGCATAGGCAAAAATCATTTCATTAGCTAATTAATGAATATTTCAACTCATGCATATTTATTTGAACAAGTGGCTATTTTTAACACTTCACATTTCAAAGATGATAATTTCGGTGAAATAAAATATATTTCAACTCATGACTATTTTATTTAGTTCCTATGCATGTTAAAAATAATATTTCTTTCACAAATATTTATTTCAACGCTCGCACATCTTTAGCATATCACGTATATGATAAAAATGATATTTTTATCATTTAAAATATTTATTCAACACATGAATGTTTTCAACACTTTATAATTTCAATAAAAATGTAATTTTTATCGTTCGATCTTTTTATTCAACACATGAACTTTTCTAATACACTCACTTCTCAACACATGAGCACCTCCACACATGGATATTTTATATATGTTGTTCATAAAAGAAAGATGAAAATTTTATTGTTGAAACTATTTATATATAAGGCGAATATTTTACATACTTCATATATATTATAAAAATGTGATTTTTATTGTTTAAACACTTCATTCATTCACACATGAATTTAATTTTCACACATCACTTCTCAACACATGAGCATTTCCACACATGGATATAGTTTCAACACATGATTTTAATTTCAACGCATGAAAATAATTTCAACATATGAAAATAATTCTAACAAATGAATATTATTCAAAATTTTGGCAGCATAACGGCAGGGTAGTTAAAACCGGCACCGTCCCTAGTACGGCTCCTCGCTCTACCTTAAAACCTCGCGGTTTTTGACAATGGGGATTCATGCATCTAATTCGCACGCAGGTGACATGTTTTATTTTTATTTCCACAATTATTTCCAATTCATTTCAATCACCAATGGGTATTTTTCAACCATAACCAATCAATATCAACCACAAACAATTATTCAACCATTAGTATTTTTCATCCAATATTTCACACCAATTCTCAACAATAAATATCGTCCATGGTTTGTGGACGAGGGGAGTGTGTATATATATATATTTCTATATTTCACTTGCATTTCAACACATATATCAATTATTCTATGCATGTATAATTCATACTTCGCTTATATAGCTTACACAACGCATGTACATGAGGTATACAACACGTATGTAATTTATATTTCGCTTATATAATTTATACACGACATTTTCCATTCAAATTCATTTAATTTAGATTTCTCACATTGGTTTTCGGAGTGCTAAAAATCGTAGATGACTCAGAAAAATCCGCGGTCTCTTCTATGTGGTAGAGAGCTTCCTTGCGGTCCCGATGTTTCCTGTTTCATCGAATTTCGTCAGCACACCATAAAAATATGATTTTTCAAAGTGTAAACATCAAAAAGAACTCACCTTTCACGATGGTTCAAAACTAGGGTTCCAGTTTTCGTGAAAACCAAGGCACAATTGGATGATCAGAGGTGATGACGTGGAAGAGGGAAGAGAGGGGAGTCGGTCGGTGGTGGTCTTGGACGGAGCGAACGCCTGTAGCAGCGGAGGCGGCGCTGGGAAGGTCGGAACTTCCTGGGCCTCGTTCTCATCGATAGGGTGGAGGGAGGTGACGAGGGTGGGTCAGATTTGAAGAGGGGAGGCGGCGGCGTCGATTGCAGGTGGTGGCGGCGTCGGTAGGGGGCTGAGGCGGCGACGATTTGGCTGGGAAGAATGGGAGTTGCGTCGCCGTCGATAACGAGGGTTACGGGGTTTTTTGAGAAATTTTTTTTATTTTTAAATAATGAAAGGAATTTTCTGATTCGCCGATATATATATATATATATATTATTCAGAAAATTAGGGTTTTCACTTGCGAACCACTATTCAAACCCAACGAATGTCGCCCCTAGCTAAATACCCCCATCTCGGACACAATGGGATATGTTCCGTTGGCCAATTCGACTATTACATTCAGTTATTTTTCAAATTAAAGTATAAAACATTTAATTTTAACTTTGAACGTACATTTCAATTTGCCAGGGCCACAAACTGATTCGAAAAATTCTAGAAAAATAAATCTAGCTATGTTTTGATGCTACGGTCCCAACAAAATTAGTTTCGTCGAATTTTGAGATCGTTTGAAAAATGGCCATTTTCTGGTCGATCCAATTTAACAGAAATTGACCAAACACATTTTCTTTTGCCACGCTCACATACTAGCTTCAAAAATTATGAAATTTGAAACCTAGCAATAGTTTGACATCCCGGACCCAACAAAAGTGGTTTCGTCGAATTCCGAAGTCGTTTGCAAAATATCAATTTTCCAGGGCTATATATTCTATATAGCGACCTTTCTGAAAATTCATTCGGCCATAACTTTTGAATCCCGTTATGAAACTTCGATTTTTCAGATTCGTTAGAAAGATATTCACTAATAGATTTAAATATTTTTGGTTTCACTAAAATCCATTATATTTTCCACCCTGCACAGTCAGTCAAAGTTTGAATTCAAATTTTCAAACTGACTCACTATTTCTAATTCACTATTTTATTGAAATATTCTATTTCAATTTTTCAAATTCCTTTGAAATAACCAATTTAAAATTTTTAAATTGGCTCGTATTTTCCGGGTTGTTACATGACTCATACCAAAGAATTCCATTTTAATATTTTGAGAAACAAATTATAATAATACAAGTTAAATATTTAAGTTAAATTTTTTAAGAAGGAATTCAAATTCAAATAATAATCTGAATTTAATTTGTTCAACAAATAAGAATTGAATTTACAAACGTTGTTTTCTGTTATTAAATTTATACTTGTATCGAAATCAAGTTCATTAATTTCAAAAAATCCAAAATATAATGAGTTTATAAATATAAAAATAAAAAATTTAGATTTAATCCTTAAATAAAATTCACTTAAAAATTCAGGTTATTACACCTCCAGTAGGGGTAGGTGATTTATGGTAAGATCAATTTCCATTTATTCATTCATTATTTTCCATTCATATTTGATTTTCGTCCACAACTTTTTCATTCAAACTCCATTCGCGAAGTTTCAAAACATGAAATTTAACCAGAACTCCATAACGAACAAAATGTTGCAAATTTCGTTGTTAAATTTCATTGTTTGCTCAAATTCTATTTTTAAAACCTAATTAAGTAACTAATTTAGCTAACGTCAATTTTCGGGATGTTGCATTTTTTTCCTCCTTAAAAGAAAGTTCACTCCGAAATTTTACCATCGACTAGGTCATGGTGGTGTCACCTAACTATCCTAAAAGTATACAACTAATTTGTGTTCAACTAATTTGTGTACAACCAATTTTTCAACCAAACGTGCACACTTACACCATGTACATAACGAGTCACAACCATAAAAGCATAAATGTATAATGATTCAAAATTAGATCCTCCTACATGAACGCACTTTCTTTTACAAACATTTTTCAAAAGCATGTTGCATGCATCCTAAAATATACTAGTCATTCTATATGTATGCTTCTTTGAAGAAAAAAATCACCGAAAACTTTCACAGGCGACGAGTAGAATCAATTTTGCATTTAAATAATAACATCCAAAATGATAGCGCATCTAAAATCACTTCCTATAAAATTTTCCTACGTCAAAAAAGGAATTTTAATGGAGAATTTTACATTCTTACCACTTTGAAAATTTCCGGTTCTCTCTCTATGGTGAAACTTTACCAAGCCAGCCCTAAAATACTCCAAAATTTCCGCATATAAATTGCATAAAGAGAATTAAAACGAGTTCTAAAATGTAAATGAGTTTAATATTAACTCACGCGCATTGTTGACAAGATATTGAAACCATGTTTACTAAACTAAAACAATTTTTTCCTTGTTATCATTAACGTTTAAACGTATCGCCGACCTTATTGCACTGCTAAAACCGCAAAATAAATCTTTAATCATCTTCCCTATGCTCTATATATGACCCTAAAATTGAGATTTTCATAAAATAAACTTTTACGTCTTGAATCACATGTTCATTTTACAAAAATTAGCTTAAAACACATATTTTTTCAGTATTAAAAACTTAATTCAAATTTTAAATTTAAAAAGTCGTTTTGTTTCTTTTTAACGACCTTAGGAATAAGGTTTCTAATTCTATTTTCTAGAAATATAGGCAATTTAGGTCATAATTCAACGCAGACAGAAGATGGTTATGCGAAAAATGTGCAAGTCAAAATCAACTAATCTTACTTGAAAATAATTTTTTGATTTTAAAGGAATAGTGAACGATAATAATCATCCATGAAAAAAGAACACGTACCCTGCCTTCCGCAAAAATTTATTACCTTAGAAATCTATTATTTTCAGCACTAGATAATTGTTAGTTAAATGTAGAATATGAGATTTCAATTTTAGTACAAGTCATAAATAAGAGTAATGACATACACAATATTTCCAAAAGATAAAAATTGCATACCATCATTGTGTGATTGAACAAGAACACTTAACACTAATAGTTTCAAACACACAACTAAATCAGCGAAGAAAAATCCCAGAAAGGAAAAAAAACCACAAGTTGGGAAAACAAAAACAACAACATCGAAACTCCAAAACATTGCCCATAAACAACAAGATGACTTGCTCCGTTCCTAGAGCTCGAATCATTTCCATGACCTCTGATTAATCGTATCACGATCACTAATACGATGAACTGCCTTATCGACCACTTCAAATTGGTAATTAAATCAACTCGAACCTTCAAAATGACATATTGTTATTTAGCTTACGGGTTTAAAAGAATCAAACACAGGAATCACAGAACAAAATAAACTACAATATCTCACAACAGAATAATTTTACACAAAATACTAAAGTTTGTGCAATGAATTTTACACAGCGGAAATACAAAGATTTTAAGTTAAATAAAATTCGCAGAAATTGTCAGATGAATGCTCACGTCTTCGCGATTCTCTAACTTCGATAGCTGAAATCTTTATGTTGCAACACTTGGTCTGACTCGAGCGTTTATGCAAAACACAAAAGCACTTGAGTCAGGATTAACTTTATTCAAGAAATCAACTTAAATAAAACAAAAAAATATAATAGTTAATCTTAACTTGTACAAGCAGCTTCTAAACATTCGAATATGTGTCCAATCTATCAAGAAATCATGGTTGTCAATTTTTTTTTTGACTAGAAATCAAAGCAATGCAGTAAGGCATGGCATCTTTTAATAAAACAAAGCAAGCGTGCATACTAACGTATTTAAGGTTTATACAACAAGGCAAGGTGAGTATATCAACATGTGTACTTCAGTTTACATAATATGGTATGAGAAATACATTAATACAACATGATGAACATCAACATTAACATGCGGACAAAGACACAATGATAACGTGAAATTAGACAACAAAGAGGCAACAACAAAATGCAACCATAAAGCAACCAACAGCATCGAAAATTGACTACTATATTTTAGTTTCTATCGATGTCAAAACACTTGAAATAAATTAATCGTGAGATAAACTCACCTTACATGGATTTGAAGATGGATATAAGAAGATACAAGGTAGCCAATAGAAGGTAGCAACAAAAGCAAACCAAATCGAATTTTTTTCTCTCTTCTTTATTTTTCTTCTCTTCTTTACATAGAGAAGTTGAGGAGAAGAGGACTGATTTTAAGAGAAAATGGAAAGCAAGGGAATTATGAATTGTTTTAAGAGGAAGGAATAAAAGAAGATGAGAGAATGTATACTTGTGTGGATTTATTTGAAGATAGTGTGAATTTTGGAGAAGATGAAGTGGTCATGAAATTGGAGAGGAAAAGGGAGGAGATGGCTACGTATTTTTTCCTTTTGGAAAGAAATGAATGGGTATAAGAGAAGAGAGGAAGAGAAAGCAGGAAAAAAATGTGATTTATTTTCCTAACATGTCTCTTCACATATAGTAGGTTACAAAGGAAATAGATTAGCTGACTAGGCATGAGGTGTTAATCTAATCAATTTATTTCTTATTCAAAATTCAAAAGAAAATTACACAAGGAAAGAGAAAAATTAAAAGTAATTAATGCATGGTTTATTGTTTAATGCTAATTGTTAGAAAGTTTGCGACTTTTCAAATTTTGAAACACTTAATATTAAAATTTCAGAATTGAAGGAACCTATTTAATGGACAAACAAGAATAAGGTAGAGAAAATGGCTAAAAATACGCATAGATAATGTTGATAGTTTTACAGTACTTTTATTCGTCATTCTTTTCTATTCTAAATGTAAACAACAATATATCGAATAGAAGGATATATACATGGAGATTGTTTGTTTTTTTAGAAAAAATATTAGGAAATAAAAAGGGAAATGAATAATATGGGGATGGAAATATATATACACATATGTTTTCAGAAAAAAAATCTGGAATATAACATTATTTTCAATCATTCTTTTAGCAGAAATTAATAAATTTCATTAATAACATCATAATTTTATTTTAAAACCATTTTAAATTCAATAATTAAATTTAATTCAATAATTAAATTAAATTTAATAACTTAAATGGTCAGAATTCACGGGATGTTACAATCTCCTTCACTTAAAACTTTTCATCCTCGAAAAGGAGAGGTTGATAAAAAAATTACTTACGTATACAACAAAATATTATACTAATAAAAAATTTACTTATGTATACAACAAAATACTTATATTAATACAAAATTTAGTTTAAACAAAATAAGAATAGGCTTTTAAACTTTAAAATTTCATAAAATTTAATTTATGAAAATTATTTCTTAATAAAATTTAAAGTCAAAGTACGAAATAATTTCTTCGACTTAAAGTCCTGATTTCATTTTAAATTTATTGAAATACTATATATTTCTTTCATATCGAATCGTACTTCACTTCGGGATTTCAAAAAAAAAATCATTTTTGAAAAGTCTCAAATATTTCATAAGCATATCAACATATATGCTACCAGATCAAGAGGCTACCCCCATTGACAAGGCCACCAGGCACGACCTACGCATGTATCAATATCAATAAATAATGACTCCCCGCAGAGCATACCATCATCAAGGGCTTGCAACCCACAACATACCTTTTTTTAGTCACGGGTTACTCACATCTTGGTAACATATCAAATCAGTTCATATCCCGAAATTATAAATCGTTTAGCACAATAATTACAAATACATTCAAATTATAGTATCATTGTTTTTTTTCAAAATACTTTAAAATATCATGATTTAGTTTATTGAAATTTCTCCTTATTTATAAAGCACTTAAAAATCATTTATCATATTCCAAATACTAGAAAACAAATTTTCATTCAATAATTAGAAAATCAGGAATATAATTTCTATCAAATTTTCAACCAAGTATTGT
Source organism: Allium sativum (assembly GCA_030737875.1). Lineage (NCBI taxonomy): Eukaryota > Viridiplantae > Streptophyta > Magnoliopsida > Asparagales > Amaryllidaceae > Allium > Allium sativum. The sequence goes on from CM060915.1 coordinate 560,286,836, forward strand.
ATAAATTCAAGCTTTTCAAATTCTAATCAAATGTTTCATAAAATCATTTCAAATTGAAAAAAAAAACATTCGGTTCTTATGAAAATACATTTCAAATCATTTTGAAGCATTCTTGGTTTCCAAGTATACAAGACTAAACGATATATTTCAAAATAATTTATTAGTTTTGAAATAATTTGTTTAAAAATTTATAAATAACACATGCTCTCACTGGAGTACTCTTTCAAAATATTAGTTTCATAATAATTTATATTTCAAATTACGGTCTCTCAATAGTGACTTCTAGTGACGGATTCTAATTAAACGCAATAAGCTAAACTTTGTGTAAACCAAAGCTCTGATACCAACTGTAATTACCTGCCTTTTCAACCACTTCAAATCGGTAATTAAAACAACTCGAATCATCAAAATGACATATTTTTATTTAGCTTACGGATTTAATAGAATCAAACAGTGAAATCACAAAACAAAATAAACTACAATATCTCACAATAGAATAATTTTACACAAAATATCAGAGTTTGAATAATAAATTTTACACAACGGAAATACAAAGATTTTAAATTAAATAAAATTTACATAAATTGTCGGATCAGTGCATGCATGTTCATGATTCTCTAACTTAGATAGCTGAAATCTTTATGCTACAACACTTGGTCTGATTCAAGCGTTTATGCAAAACACAAAAACACTTGAATCAGGATTAACTTTATTCAAGTAAATCAACTTCAATGAAACACTGAAATATAATAGTTCATCCTAACTTGTATAAGAAGCTTCTAAACAATTGAATATGTATCAAAACTGTCAAGAAATCATGGTCATCAAATTTTTTTTTGGCTAGAAATCATAGCAACGCAGCAAGGCATGATATCTTTTAATAAACAAAGCAAGCATGCATACTAACGTATTTCACGTTATACAACAAGGCAAGGTGAGTATATCAAAATGTGTACTTAAATTTACATAATAAGGAATGAGAAATACATCAAGATGACATGATGAACATCAGCATTAACATGGTGACAACGACACAATGATAACATGAAATTAGACAATAAAGAGGCAACAACAAAATGCAACCATAAAGCAACCAACAACATCGAAAATTGACTACTATATTTTAGTTTCTATCAACGTCAAAACAGTTGAAGTAAATTAATCATGAGATAAACTCACCTTACATGGATTTGAAGATGGATATAAGAAGATACAAGGCAGCCAATAGAAGACGGCAACAAAAGCAAACCAAATCAATTTTTTTCTCTTTTCTATATTTTTCTTCTTTTCTTTACATAGAGAAGTGGAGGAGGAGAGGACTCATTTTAAGAGAAGAGGGAAAGCAAGGGAGTTGTGGATTGTTTTAAGAGGATAGAATAAAAGAAGAAGAGAGAATGTACACTTGTGTGGATTTGTTTGAAGATAGTGTGAGTTTTGGAGAAGATGAAGTGATCGTGAATTTGGAGAGGAAAAGGGAGGAGATGGCTACTTAATTTTTTTTCTTGAAAGAATTGAATGGGTATAAGAGAAGAGAGGGAGAGAAGGCAGGCAAAAAACGTGATTTATTTCCCTAACGTGTCTCTTCACATATAGTAGGTCACAAAGGAAATAGATTAGCTGACTAGGCAAGAGATGTTAATCCTATCAACATTTATTTCTTATTCAAAATTCAAAAGAAAATTACATAAGGAAACAGAAAAATGAAAAGTAATTAATGCATGATTGATTGTTTAATGCTAATTATTAGAAAGTTTGTGACTTTTCAAATTTCAAAACACATAATATTAAAATTTCAGAATTTAAGGAACCTATTCAATGGAGATAGAGAAAATGGCTAAAAATACGCATACATAATGTTAATAGTTTTACAGTTTTTTTTAGTCGTCGTTCTTTTTTCTTCTAAATGTAAATAGTAGTATATAGAATAGAAGGAAGATATATATACATGGAGATTGTTTGTTATTAATGGAAAAAATATTAGGAAACAAAAAGGGAAAGGAATAGTAAGGGGATGAAAATATATATACAAGTATATTTTTAGAAAAAAACTCATCTAGAATATAACATTATTTCAATCATTCTTTTAGCAAACTTTCAATGATAACATCAAAATATTATTTTAAAACTATTTTAAATTCAATAAATAAATTTAATTCAATAACTTAAATGGTCAGAATTTACGGGATGTTACAACTAAATGATCAGTCCCGTTATAGACACTACTATGTTGCAAGAGGTATTCATATCACTGTCTTTCAAAGAAAAATTAACAATGATAAAAGAAACCTTCCACCAAACTGCTAATCACGGGGATTCACTATCATTATCTAAAAATAAAATTGGATTGGTAAAAATACTTAGAAGTAACTTTTTGGAATAGCACATAAGAACAACAAGCTGAATCAAAGATAAGGCGGTCCTCGTTGATGGCTACGGTACCGATCAAAGTAAATATTGATTTTTGCATCATAGGACAAATATGGTCATAACTTCACATTCTCGAAATAATATGCTAAATAAGTTGCATACACACATATGTAATTTGGATATAGATTATCTAACTTAAAAGTTCCAACATCTAGGAAGAAGAGAATTGCTGCTAAATCTACAAAACGGTTAAACAAAAGATCATTCAAGCCCGTGTACAACACGGATGCCTTTGAAAACTCCATGAGATCTCCTCAAAAAGGATCTCATAAGACAGCTTAATCTCCACCCCTGAAACAACAATTGCCTTCACTACAAATTTATTTTAATTAGACATCGTAAAGGCAAACGCAGCATGGTCGACAATACCATTAAAAATCTTGAACGAAGGAGCGGTGCAAGTCCAAATGCCACGATTAATTCTTGTAGCCATAAAATGGTGGAACCTTATGCGCTTCGATTCAATCAAATGGTCTCTCTAGGGATAAGACCTAATTGGCACAAGTAAGATCAGGTAGTGCAAGTAGGCATTATGGACCGAGAAATAATCAGAGAGAAGAAATTGGGTTTGGATCTTGGAGTAATAGCGGAGTGAGATATAATACCCAAACCAGTGCGAACAAGGAGGAGACGAGGAAACTATAAAAAAGAGGAAGAAAATAAAGATATGAATCAGGAAGATGAAGAAAGAGAGACGAAGGAAAGAAGTTAAGGAGTGGAATTTGGACTTAACTTTTAGTTTGAGTCCTAGGTTCAAGTTGTACTAAAGCTCATCGAATAGTTAACCACTCTAGGTTTAACACTAGACGGTCAACTGTTAAATGGACTTTGGACATAGATTGAACCTAGACCTTATTAGGAATAAATTAAAATATTAATCATTTTGTATCATCTCATAAGATCTGACGTGATTCGAAAAATAATTGTCCTCATCACGGTGGTATCACATACCACTTTCAAATTTTGAATCGTCCTTCAAAGATTCAAAGTAGTCTCTACAAAGGTTGTGACCACACAATCATCTCAATAATACCCAAAAATATTTCGATTGCTAGTTCATACTAAATCCATACGAAATTATCCTTTTATCTATCTGACTGATCAATCAACAATGTAAAGAAGGAAATACGTTAAGCTAGACAAAAATTTTCCTTAGTCCATTTGAAAGAAAATTAAGAAAACTTTTTTTAAACTAAACTTTGTTTATAAATAGAGAGTCTCATACTATATATATATATAATATCTTTTGAAACCAATTTCATTTTATTTAGAAAGTTTTCTAAAAAATCAATTTAAAAATATTTGAAACCCTTCTCTCTTTGAAACAAGTTAAAGTAAAATTTCTCCCAACTATAAGACTAAGAAATTCAAAGGAATCAATTCAAACAAAAAATAATCCAGGTTGATATAAGGAGGTATCTAGTGAATATATCTCATTACTGACTTTGGACTAATATGACAAATTAACATGAATTTCCCATTTCCTTAAAACCAAGAAAAGGTATTCGAATGGAGCTTTTCAAAAAAAATAAAAAATTATGTCTATCTCGGGTGTAGCTAGTTTTTCGTACAGCCTCAAATCTCAAGTCCATGGGTGTAATGACCCACATTCTACGTATTGGTGGATTGTAGAATATTTATTTTATTTTCATACAAAGTCATATGGTTGTGTAACTTTGGGGAACGACTACAGGGGTCATTTCCCATGTTCACGATTTTTGCCGAATTTTAAATGACCTTTTTCCCCTAGGGAATCTTGTTTCACCTATAAATTTTGATTGGTAAGGAGTTTTGACCTGAAACCACTTTTATTGGATTCGGATGATGGTTTACCTTTCTGTACTGTGGTCACATTAATCAAACGGACTTACTATTTGGGAGATATGGCTGAAATAATGTTTGAAGACAGAAAAACAGCTTAACTGGGTTTAATTTAGTGGTTAGGCCCATAACCGTTTTCCGGATTAGGGTTATGGGAGGGCTAAAAAGAGTAAGAGGATGATTCATTTTCATTTTCCCAGCCGCCACTTACCTTTCTTTAAGCCTTGTAATGGCCTCCACCGTCTAAATTCATCCCTAATCACTTCATAATCACAAATTAAGCAAAACTACATCAAATTAAGGCGGATTAGTATCAAAATCGAGGCAGAGCTGCTGGAACACATAGGTATTCGTGCCATATCAGTGGAGTTTTCAGATCTATAATTTATTTGTGGCTAAGGTGAGTGATTTGCACTTTTATTCACTAATTACGGCTAATTAGGGGTTATTAGTGATAATTAGTGAAATTATGCATCAGAAAAATCTGGAAAAATATGTGAGAATTCTAAAATATTATTTTATGTCACTGGTAAAATTTTTGTTTAATTTGGATTAAGTTTTCTAATCCTATTGTTAAAACATGGTAAAGGGGATTAAGGGGAAAATCATGCTTTTTGGGTATATTTGATCTAAAATATTTCATGTGAATGATGTTTTAATGTTTTTGATTGATTATATACGTTGTTATTGCTATTTGAAATGTTTTGTGATGTCATAGGAAGGTTAGAATGGTTGAAAACGTCGTCGTTTGGCGAAAATAGCTTGCTGGAAAAAGCCGCAGATTTTCAGGTCCGGTTAGGAGGAAGACCCGAAGCGATCCGGATAGGAGAAAGAGACCTGAACCGATCGGGATTGGAGAAAAAGACCCGAACCGATCTGGATAGGAGAAAGAGACCCGAACCGATTGGGATAGGAGAAAGGGGCCCGAACTGATCTGGATAGGAGAAAGAGACCCGAACCGAACCGGATCGAAGGAGACCCAAACCGAACCGGATAGGAGAAGGAGAGAAGGAGACCCGAACCGAAACGGATTGGAGACGGAGACCTAAACCAAACCGAAAAGGAGGAGGAAACCCGAACCGAACCGGATAGAAGGTAGACCCGAGCCGAACACCAGTTCAACCAAAACCCGAGATGCAAAGGAAGTCCAAGTGGGAAGTTATCACTCAGGATCCAAATGGGAACCAACGAGTTCAATTCTAGAGTTGGGATTTGTTGCGGGACATGTGAAAAGGGGTTATCGATATCTATAACTTTGGTTCACCGTTGAAGAGAGGGGGCATGTAGACGAACCAGAGCCAGGGAAGTGTGGACTGGTTGGCCTTTTAACCTAGAGCCAAGGATGTGTGGATTGGGTAGGGTTATTGACTATAGACCAGGGAAGTATGGTCATATCAATAGTTGTACGGAGTTGTCGTCATGACCCCAATGGATTTGGTGACCAAAGTGGTGGATATCATATGCTTTACATACTGAGTGAGTGATGTGAGGATGATTGCTATGTTTGATGTTTGCTATCACCATGACACACACACTCCCATTTCACACATTATGTAAGTGTTACCTTAGAGTATTGTACAACTTGTTGTGTTAACTCTTTGGTTGCAAGTCCAGGTTCAGGTATGATTATTTATACCTGTTATTGTTTTACTTCGCTGCTATCGCTCATACCAAATTTTTGTCTGACCCAAAGTTTTATGTCTCTTCTTATTACTCTGGGTGCTCCTAAATGAGTAGAATAGAGACATGTTAGGTGGTTATGCACGAGTAGATATCCGGAAACGAGGAGGAGGCTTCCATGTACTATATACATATATTCTCCTTGTGTTGTTGCTGGTCACTGCTTTGGGCATTAGTAGTGTACCTTTTCTATTTTGTTTTAGAGACAATATTTTGAAGTTGAAATAATGATGGTTTGGATCATAAGCTGTATTTTGGATTCTTCTGCTGTGATGGTTTAGTTTTCAGCTTATGCACTGTCTCGCCTATTATATGTCAAGTTATGTTATTATACTTTATTCCATGTGTAGTGAGATATTCTATAGGTTCTTTGGTGATTCATCGTTTCAAAACCCTTTTCTTTTGACGACTGTTCCGTGCTATATTTGTAATATTTTGGTTTTCAAAAGCTATATATACTATTAGCATATCTAAGGATGAAGTCGCATTGCACTGGCACCACTATAGAGAAGGTTAATCGTTTTCTCTTTACAGATTGAACGATGAGCCGATATACGAGGAGTACGGGTTCAGGGGCCAATGATAGAAATGTCCCTGATATGAGGACCATGTTTGCTACCTTCATGCGAGAGATGCTTAGGGATGTCCAGTGAGTAGTTCCTAATGCTGCTAACAGTGGTGATGCAGCGGTGCGGGCCCCTACAGCCAATTTCTCCGATCTTAACAAGAATTATACTAGTTTTGGTGGGAAGCCGTTCCATGAAACAGAATCGGCTACGGTGGTTAAAGATTGGCTGGATAGTTGTGAGCGCATCTTCAAGAATTTGGGAATCGATGATGCAATGAATAGAAAGCTAGCATCGCATCAGCTTCAAGGATGGGCAATGAATTGGTGGAATTCCATTAAAGAAGCTACTCCCAAGGAACAAGTTACTTGGAATCAGTTTAAAACTCGCTTCAGTGACAAGTTTACTCTAGTAGCTCAGAAATCATAATTGCTTAGGAAATTTTTGGAGCTTAAGCAGAATGGTAGGGCAGTCTCGTAATATATTGCTGAATTCGATACCCTATTGAAATATGGATCATCTCTTATTGATATTGCCGAGAAGAAGAACGAGAAGTTCATAACCGGCTTAGATGAGTACTTGGGGGAAAGACTTATAAACCACATCGGTGAGACCTTTGAATCTATAGTGGGAAAAGCATTGAGATCAGAAAGCCTTAACCCTAAGTCAAAGGCCGAGGTTGCTATTACATCTGCAAGGGATCCAAGTCCGTAGGCAAGCAGTGTACGCAAGAATAATTCGCAGAATAAGAGGAAATAAAACCAAGCTAAGGATATTCAGAAGAAGAATAAGAAAGATGTTGAGTGTTATAGATGTGGCAAGAAGGGCCACTATGTCAAAGATTGTCGAGCAAAGCCAGCGGACAGGAAGTGCTTCAATTGCGGCCAAGTGGGACATCACAAGGATAAATGTCCACAACCTCTTAAAGAGAAGCATACTGTGAAAGAATGTGCTATCAACGTTGTTCCTTCTTTGTCGAATGCCTCAACTGCGGTGGAGAAGGGAAAGGGTGTTCATTGGTATGCTTCCATTTGATACCGGGGCTTCCCATTCCTTCGTATCTAGTGACATGGTAGATAGGTTGGAATTTGAATCCGAGATTGTCGATAGACCTTCAGTTGTGATGAACCCGGTCGGTGTTTCGACTAGCCTTAGTATGATTTGTCATAATTTGTTCTTATCGGGTCATGGATGCATGTTTGCTTGTAATTGCTTTGTTTTGGGCTTTACTGGGTTTGGCATTATTTTGGGAGTCGATTGGATCCAAAAGTATGGGATGGTGGTAAACTGTGAGGGGTCTTCGGTGACCGTTAGAGCGGATGATGGGCGGAAGGTATTGTTTGGTTGCCAACCTAGTGATCGGGTGATGGCTATTTTTATAAATTCCCTCAACATCCTGCATAATGACTTGTTGTGAAGACCCGCAACTTCCCCGTAAAGGAAAGCGTCGGATAGTTCGAGAACAAACCACAACAGAACGCATACAGAAGAACGTTTCATTGTATATTACAACAATGCATCAGATTACAAGAATATACAGGGTACAAATGAAAATTACACAGAAATATCAGAGATTTAAATTACATTTAAATACATCGCAGCGGAAAATAATACAATATACAACTAGAAGTAGATATACGGATACAAAGCTTTCCGGATATCGTTCCAGCTGTAAACCAGGATCCTGTGAATATAAATCTGCAAAACCAAAACTACTAGCTGCCCGTGTCGAAAATAAGGGCACCCAGAGTTTAGGTTAAAACAATAAACTCCAGGTCAGTCATGTGACTGGTGTGAGAACTAAAACAGTTAATCTTTATTTTAAATCATTAGGTAAATCAAGGGACCACGCCGTATAACACGGAACGGGTTTCCTCCCAAGAATACCAGTGCTTAAAACAAACAGCGCAATGCTAAATAAAGGAAGATGAAGCTGTTATAAGACCCAGGTCCTATCACACAATGCAACGCAAGCCGGGGGATAGGGTTTTTACCCTATAACAGCCAAAGAATGCTTGATACGTTTAAAACAAATCATTTGATACTATAATAAGTGCATAGTGTATAAAACAACTTCAAATCATAAGTATCAATCATAGGCGACATGAGCGTCCCATGCCACTATGTCGCCATATATAGGTTTACAAATAAAACCGCAAAGTCACGTATTTGGAAATTGGATTTCCATCTATGAACCGAGGCTAGGGGCAAGATCCTCAACCGATTCGTGACTCTCTAGCCCGAGCCACAGGCAAGCGCGCAGGCAAGCCTTTAGATCGTCAGGGCCGGTCCACACGGAGTGGATTATTATGCCTGAACAATACGTCCCCCCACCCTATGGGGTGTAAGTCTGGTCCGTCAGCCGACCAGAATGCATTCGGCCGAAACCGATATAACCGAGGCGCCTCGCAACCGCAACAACCACATAAGTCAAACTCGTCAGGGCGTGTAAAACCACTGACGCCACTTCTAGCTAGAAAGAAACGCAAGTCCTCCCTGATGTCCCTCCCGTTTTTGGTTCATACCGGGTGTGAAACTCGCGAAGTAAACGTTACACAAAGCTACGCCACAAAGGCCGTGCTTTGATCATCACCACGAGACTTTGCTTTTCAACAGAAGCCTTGATCATTTGCATCTTAGCATGCCACACAGGCAAACCACTCTATGCAACCGATATCAGTCACACAGAATGAAATCCAATGTCAGACACACAGTCCATTTACAAGTCCGTTCTGGGCCTGAACGAAACCGGAGGCACCTAGTACCCCGCATATCCATCGATCTCCAAGTACGTCTGGACGATCACTAACTGTTTCCATCTTCTTGGGTGTACAGCCCAATCAAGATCATCAGTTATCACCCAAACGACGTGAAGACCTCCGGTCTTCGACCATCGTCTTCATCTTCGACTTATCGTCGTATCAGTTATTCAGAATGGGATAAACCCGGTCTTTCCGAATAACTCGCGTATATATTCTAAAAGTGTTACACAAACACAACATACGCCTCATTCCAATTCATTAGTCACTAACCGTAAATTAATCAAGAGAATAATTCCCCAAACATTAACCCCGAAGGCCGAAACCGACATCAGATCAATATCCAGAAAACCATTCTACTTAGCTAACCGACAGTTAGTTTCTAAATTTCACGTTCAAATCTAATTAAAGATTTATTAAAACTCCACTTAGTTTTAATCTGTGACTGGGTTAAAGAATCAGTGTCATTTGAAACACGGTTCACGATAAACCCAAAGTCACATCCCATTAATTATCGGGTTAAAGAACAAGTGTTATTTAAAACACTGTTCACGATAAACCCAAAAATCAATATCCATTCAATTCCAATTAAATATTATTTAATTGGTACACTTCATTAAATCTAAATCAAAAGATTTAATCTTTTCTCAACTGGGTTCAAGAACAGTGTTAGTGAAGACACCATTCACGACAAACCCAAATCACATTCATTAATTATCGGGTTAAAGAACAAGTGTTATTTAAAACACTGTTCACGATAAACCCAAAAATCAATATCAATTCAATTCCAATTAAATATCATTTAATTGGTACACTTCATTAAATCTAAATAAAAAGATTTAATCTTTTCTCAACTGGGTTCAAGAACAGTGTTAGTGAAGACACCATTCACGACAAACCCAAATCCCATTTGATATTCAATATAAGGCTCTGAATAGAAAATATATCGGCTTATATTCAATATCAAATTCTACGATTAACAAATGTCGTATTGGAAATAACGATATAAATATATATCTTTCAAATTTCCGTAACAACATCCGTATAATCACAAATTCCAACATCGAAATATTCCGAAGACAATTTCGATTCAAATCCACTCCAATGCAATCATTGGAAATTTTGGTTATTTTCAAAACCCTTTTTAAATTCAATTTATTTATTTAAAAATAAATAGAATTATAATTCTAGTTCAAAACTAGTTCATTTCGATAAAAATCTATTTTTATCTTTTCAAATATGGAGTTTTTCATCCCAATTCTTTCTAAATCATTTCTTATGATTTTACACAAATTATTACTATTTTTAATAATTTTATCAAGGCCCGTACAGTCGATTTCCATTAACGGCCATCGAACTGCACTTACAGCGACCTTTTTCGAATTTGATTTGGACGTATCTCCAAATCCAACCGTTAGATTTCAAATTTCTAACATTCATTAGAAAGCTCTTTTCGATACGAACCCAACGGTTCCGGTTTTAGGAGAATCCGACGGTCGGATCTCCCGTAATGTCCGTTTGAAATAAATGGTCGAAATTCACGAACTGCCGCGGCGCGGCGCGTTCTATTCAGGCCATTATATTATATATATAATATATATAATATATATTTCGTCGATTACTATTTAAAACGAATTATATGAATAGTTTTAAAATTCGTTTCAAAATTCATTTCTATTCAATTCAAATTTCAATTCAATTTGAATTCGTTTTCAATTCAATTCATTTCGAAATCGTTTTCAATTCAATTCATTTCGAAATCGTTTTCAATTCAATTCATTTCGAAATCGTTTTCAATTCAATTCATTTCGAAATCGTTTTCAATTCAATTCATTTCGAAATCGTTTTCAATTCAATTCATTTCGAAATCGTTTTCAATTCAATTCATTTCGAAATCGTTTTCAATTCAATTCATTTCGAAATCGTTTTCAATTCAATTCATTTCGAAATCGTTTTCAATTCAATTCATTTCGAAATCGTTTTAAAATCGATATAAATATCGTTCACGTCAAAATGGCGTCAATCTAATCAATACGGCTTCATAAATTTCTATTTTCAAATATTCTATTTCAAATATTTCTATTTCAAATATTTCTATTTCTAAACTGGAATGAGGCCCAATCGATTACCATATAAAATTAATTATATGGATTTTCATACAACACATGTATATAATAACATTGAAAATAATCAACCATCAACCAAAGTGCACTACACTGTAAAAGCATCAAATATAGATATTCAACGCTTATAACAGCATGTCAATCAATCGATCGACATATTTAATCAATCAGGATGAGTGAACTTCAAATTTCATCCTAACACCCGTGTGGGGTTTCAAACAATCAAACAACTATTTTATTCGTGCAGTTGGGCGATGTGTAAAATTTATCGTCCCAATCAATGTCATTCAAATAAGTGTACATAAACAAACCATCTGGTTTGTAAATGAATATTTATTTATTCACTTCACTATTTTCATATTCACGTTAAAAATTATATTTTTAACGATAAAACATTTTATTTCAACCTATGAATTTCTATTCAATTCATTTATTCAATAAAATGATATTTTTATTTTTCTAACATGTTTTAGAAAATTTCGGCGGCATAACGGCACGATACCAAAAACGGGACAAGGCCTAGCCTTATCCCCGGTCTAGTAAAGGCCCACGCCATTCACATATCAATTTTAATCAATTTCCAATTCAACCAACCCATCAAATCCAAATCAAATAATCTAACCAACTACACAACCAAACAAACAAGTCCATGGTATGTGGACGGGTGTCGGGTGCTTCTAATAAGCACCGTCTGCATCCTAGTATATATATATATAACTAGAAAAATAAATTGAAAGGTGAGAAATTCTCACATATAGCTATCCTAGCTCCACGGCTCTTCATTTGCAGAAGTCTTCGTCGTTTCGCCATTTTTGAACCTCCGTTGTCCGCTTTCACTACCTATGTAAAAATTGAATTTTTACTTCGCTATTCCATATATAAAAATCGAATTTTTACTTCAAAGTTCAATATATAAAAATCGAATTTTTATTTCAAAGTTCAATATATAAAAATCGAACTTTTATTTCAAAGTTCAATATATAAAAATCGAATTTTTATTTCAAAGTTCAATATATAAAAATCGAATTTTTATTTCAAAGTTTCCGCCTTTTCCATTTCAAAGATCTAATCTTTTCTTTTACTTTTTAAAGTTCAAATCCTTTTACCTTTTAAAAATTCAAATCTTTTTAAACCTTTTAAAAACAAAAATCTTCTTAAACCTTTTCAATCAGTTTTAGTTTCTTTTTTATAAAATAAGTTTTTAGCTTTTAAAAAATTCAGTTTTTAGCTTTAAAAAAATTCAGTTTTTAGCTTTAAAAAATTCAGTTTTTAGCTTTTAAAAAATTCAGTTTTTAGCTTTTAAAAAATAAAGAAAAACAGTTTTACATTCTTTTTAAAAATTGATTTTAAAACCTAGAAAAAAAACCACGGTATTTAAACAAAAAAAACATTCTTTTCTTATGTAAATAAAATCAGTATTAAAACAAAAAATAAAATAAATAAATAAAATAAAAGAAAACTTACTGAGGGGGGGGGAGGTTCGCAGATCGACGGAGGTGGGTCTGGGGGCAGGCGGCGGTCGTTCTATTCGGATCTGGGGGGGGGGCGTCTCGTCTTCGTCGAGGAGGGCAGGGGGTGCGGCCTTCGCGCCAGGCGCCAGTCGAGGGGGGGGTCTTCTGTCGTCGCGGTGGCCAAGGTGAGGCTGGAGGGAGGTGGGTCGGTGGAGGGTTTGGGCGTGGGGGTTTCGTCTGTTGCGGGTTCGGAGGTCGCTCGTGAGGAGAAGCAGGAAGAGGGGAGAAGCTGGAGGAGGGGGGGGGGTTTCGCCAGCAAACGGCGGCGGTCGAGGCAACGGCGGAGGGGGGGGGGCGATCGCAATTTCCGTTTTCTCTTTTTTTTTTTTTTTTTTTTTTGAAATGATTTTTAATCGGGGGGGGGGCCTGGGTTAAAAGGGGAAGATAAAATTTTTTTATTAATTTAATTATTTAATTATTTTATTTTAATTCAAAAAGTCAACTTTTTCAAACGACCTCTAAACGAGGTCCACCGCCTGTCGTCCATAGCGTTTCACCCCCATTCCGAACACAATGGGATATGTATCGTAAGCTGATTCGGCTGTTACAATCAGTTTCCGTTAAATTTACATTTAAATCACTATATTGAATTTTAAACGTACATTTCAAATTACCGGGGTCACATACTAACTCTAAAAATTCTCGAAAAATATTTTCTAGCTTCGTATTGACTATACGGTCCTAACAAAACTAGTTTCGTCGAATTCTGAGACCGTATGAAAAATGGCCAATTTCCAGTCGATTAAAATCAACTGAAATGGTCAAAACACGTTTTCCTTTACCACGCTCACATATTGATTCGAAAAATTATGAAATTTGAAACCTAGCAATAGTTTGACATCACGGACCCAACAAAACTGGTTTCGTCGAAATCCGAGGTCATTTGCAAAATGTCCATTTTTAAGGGCCTGAATTCCACAGCGACTATTCTGAATTTTCAACTGGACATATCTCTCAATCTTTAAAGTGAAATCTCAGTTTCTTACATCCGTTAGAAAGATATCATCAATTAGATCCTAATGTTTTTGGTTTCATTAAAATCCGGATTGTTTTGCACCCAGTACATTCAATTGAAGTTTGAAATCGAATTATCGAACTACCGCGCCATTTTCGATTCTATTTATAATTATATATAAATTTTTATATTCTAACGACGACGCGTATAATATATACGTTCGATTTATATTCAAAATAAATTTCTCGTCGATATTATTTAAAATAATCTATTTTAAATATTCAAAATTCGCTAAAATTGCAAAAATAAAAATTTCAAACTGGCTCGCATTTTACGGGTTGTTACAATCTCCCCCACTTAAAACTTTTCGTCCCCGAAAAGGAACAAAGTCGAAAGTGGTTTGATAATTCAACTCTACGCTCGATCTGGCTTCCATTCTCCAACTCCTTAGTTTCTGAGAATTTTCAAAATTTCAAAAATTTGGCTAACACCCTAAATTTTCGAAAAATTTCGCCATAACCTCCCCTGCAATGGGAGCATCGGGAAATTGCAAATAGCGTTCCCGGTCCTTCAGATCTCAAAAAGAAAAAGAAAAAGCCAAGCGGCTAGCCAATAGGCTCATAAAATCATCATCACCCAAACAAAACAGGAAATTATGTAGTAAACATGTACCTATTTGTCGGGCAAACAAATTTTATTCTCTGCTCTAGCCTCCTTGCTATGACCTGTTCAATATAAGTATATGTATATGCAAGCAAACGCGACCAAATTTCAATACAAGTCAATATTTGATTCAGTTCGGCAAAATGGCTAAAAATTAGCAAACAAATAAACGAACAACACAAACATCAATCAATTTGTGGATTAGAGTTTCAAATTCATAATTTTGATACATATACAAAAATCATGTTTTTGATGCCAAATCACAACAATAGGCCCTATCTAATTTTGGTTCTCACACCAGTCAATAGGAAATATATAGGAATCTCACTTTCGTCACTCGAATATAAATGCTGATGATGATGCACCATCATCAGGATCATCCCCGGGTGACTAGTGTGTGGTCCCATATCTATCCAATATATTAAAACTTTGAATACACGCGGATCAGACGAATACGCAAAATCTATATATACTGGATTGTCCACGTCAATATAAATAAATAACCAAATACGAATAATTGATTTAAATTTTCAAAACAAAAATTTGTTTTATTTTAAAAATAAACTCTTCACACTCGTTCTAGGATACTACTGATCCCATCTCTAACGAGTCATTCTAATTGGATATTACTAATCCAATATCTGATGAATTCTTTCGTATGGTTCCAATGTGCCTTGTTCTCTGAGCTTTGTAAACCAAAGCTCTGATACCAAATGTGAAGACCCGCAACTTCCCCGTAAAGGAAAGCGTCGGATAGTTCGAGAACAAACCACAACAGAACGCATACAGAAGAACGTTTCATTGTATATTACAACAATGCATCAGATTACAAGAATATACAGGGTACAAATGAAAATTACACAGAAATATCAGAGATTTAAATTACATTTAAATACATCGCAGCGGAAAATAATACAATATACAACTAGAAGTAGATATACGGATACAAAGCTTTCCGGATATCGTTCCAGCTGTAAACCAGGATCCTGTGAATATAAATCTGCAAAACCAAAACTACTAGCTGCCCGTGTCGAAAATAAGGGCACCCAGAGTTTAGGTTAAAACAATAAACTCCAGGTCAGTCATGTGACTGGTGTGAGAACTAAAACAGTTAATCTTTATTTTAAATCATTAGGTAAATCAAGGGACCACGCCGTATAACACGGAACGGGTTTCCTCCCAAGAATACCAGTGCTTAAAACAAACAGCGCAATGCTAAATAAAGGAAGATGAAGCTGTTATAAGACCCAGGTCCTATCACACAATGCAACGCAAGCCGGGGGATAGGGTTTTTACCTTATAACAGCCAAAGAATGCTTGATACGTTTAAAACAAATCATTTGATACTATAATAAGTGCATAGTGTATAAAACAACTTCAAATCATAAGTATCAATCATAGGCGACATGAGCGTCCCATGCCACTATGTCGCCATATATAGGTTTACAAATAAAACCGCAAAGTCACGTATTTGGAAATTGGATTTCCATCTATGAACCGAGGCTAGGGGCAAGATCCTCAACCGATTCGTGACTCTCTAGCCCGAGCCACAGGCAAGCGCGCAGGCAAGCCTTTAGATCGTCAGGGCCGGTCCACACGGAGTGGATTATTATGCCTGAACAATACGTCCCCCCACCCTATGGGGTGTAAGTCTGGTCCGTCAGCCGACCAGAATGCATTCGGCCGAAACCGATATAACCGAGGCGCCTCGCAACCGCAACAACCACATAAGTCAAACTCGTCAGGGCGTGTAAAACCACTGACGCCACTTCTAGCTAGAAAGAAACGCAAGTCCTCCCTGATGTCCCTCCCGTTTTTGGTTCATACCGGGTGTGAAACTCGCGAAGTAAACGTTACACAAAGCTACGCCACAAAGGCCGTGCTTTGATCATCACCACGAGACTTTGCTTTTCAACAGAAGCCTTGATCATTTGCATCTTAGCATGCCACACAGGCAAACCACTCTATGCAACCGATATCAGTCACACAGAATGAAATCCAATGTCAGACACACAGTCCATTTACAAGTCCGTTCTGGGCCTGAACGAAACCGGAGGCACCTAGTACCCCGCATATCCATCGATCTCCAAGTACGTCTGGACGATCACTAACTGTTTCCATCTTCTTGGGTGTACAGCCCAATCAAGATCATCAGTTATCACCCAAACGACGTGAAGACCTCCGGTCTTCGACCATCGTCTTCATCTTCGACTTATCGTCGTATCAGTTATTCAGAATGGGATAAACCCGGTCTTTCCGAATAACTCGCGTATATATTCTAAAAGTGTTACACAAACACAACATACGCCTCATTCCAATTCATTAGTCACTAACCGTAAATTAATCAAGAGAATAATTCCCCAAACATTAACCCCGAAGGCCGAAACCGACATCAGATCAATATCCAGAAAACCATTCTACTTAGCTAACCGACAGTTAGTTTCTAAATTTCACGTTCAAATCTAATTAAAGATTTATTAAAACTCCACTTAGTTTTAATCTGTGACTGGGTTAAAGAATCAGTGTCATTTGAAACACGGTTCACGATAAACCCAAAGTCACATCCCATTAATTATCGGGTTAAAGAACAAGTGTTATTTAAAACACTGTTCACGATAAACCCAAAAATCAATATCCATTCAATTCCAATTAAATATTATTTAATTGGTACACTTCATTAAATCTAAATCAAAAGATTTAATCTTTTCTCAACTGGGTTCAAGAACAGTGTTAGTGAAGACACCATTCACGACAAACCCAAATCACATTCATTAATTATCGGGTTAAAGAACAAGTGTTATTTAAAACACTGTTCACGATAAACCCAAAAATCAATATCAATTCAATTCCAATTAAATATCATTTAATTGGTACACTTCATTAAATCTAAATAAAAAGATTTAATCTTTTCTCAACTGGGTTCAAGAACAGTGTTAGTGAAGACACCATTCACGACAAACCCAAATCCCATTTGATATTCAATATAAGGCTCTGAATAGAAAATATATCGGCTTATATTCAATATCAAATTCTACGATTAACAAATGTCGTATTGGAAATAACGATATAAATATATATCTTTCAAATTTCCGTAACAACATCCGTATAATCACAAATTCCAACATCGAAATATTCCGAAGACAATTTCGATTCAAATCCACTCCAATGCAATCATTGGAAATTTTGGTTATTTTCAAAACCCTTTTTAAATTCAATTTATTTATTTAAAAATAAATAGAATTATAATTCTAGTTCAAAACTAGTTCATTTCGATAAAAATCTATTTTTATCTTTTCAAATATGGAGTTTTTCATCCCAATTCTTTCTAAATCATTTCTTATGATTTTACACAAATTATTACTATTTTTAATAATTTTATCAAGGCCCGTACAGTCGATTTCCATTAACGGCCATCGAACTGCACTTACAGCGACCTTTTTCGAATTTGATTTGGACGTATCTCCAAATCCAACCGTTAGATTTCAAATTTCTAACATTCATTAGAAAGCTCTTTTCGATACGAACCCAACGGTTCCGGTTTTAGGAGAATCCGACGGTCGGATCTCCCGTAATGTCCGTTTGAAATAAATGGTCGAAATTCACGAACTGCCGCGGCGCGGCGCGTTCTATTCAGGCCATTATATTATATATATAATATATATAATATATATTTCGTCGATTACTATTTAAAACGAATTATATGAATAGTTTTAAAATTCGTTTCAAAATTCATTTCTATTCAATTCAAATTTCAATTCAATTTGAATTCGTTTTCAATTCAATTCATTTCGAAATCGTTTTCAATTCAATTCATTTCGAAATCGTTTTCAATTCAATTCATTTCGAAATCGTTTTCAATTCAATTCATTTCGAAATCGTTTTCAATTCAATTCATTTCGAAATCGTTTTCAATTCAATTCATTTCGAAATCGTTTTCAATTCAATTCATTTCGAAATCGTTTTCAATTCAATTCATTTCGAAATCGTTTTCAATTCAATTCATTTCGAAATCGTTTTCAATTCAATTCATTTCGAAATCGTTTTAAAATCGATATAAATATCGTTCACGTCAAAATGGCGTCAATCTAATCAATACGGCTTCATAAATTTCTATTTTCAAATATTCTATTTCAAATATTTCTATTTCAAATATTTCTATTTCTAAACTGGAATGAGGCCCAATCGATTACCATATAAAATTAATTATATGGATTTTCATACAACACATGTATATAATAACATTGAAAATAATCAACCATCAACCAAAGTGCACTACACTGTAAAAGCATCAAATATAGATATTCAACGCTTATAACAGCATGTCAATCAATCGATCGACATATTTAATCAATCAGGATGAGTGAACTTCAAATTTCATCCTAACACCCGTGTGGGGTTTCAAACAATCAAACAACTATTTTATTCGTGCAGTTGGGCGATGTGTAAAATTTATCGTCCCAATCAATGTCATTCAAATAAGTGTACATAAACAAACCATCTGGTTTGTAAATGAATATTTATTTATTCACTTCACTATTTTCATATTCACGTTAAAAATTATATTTTTAACGATAAAACATTTTATTTCAACCTATGAATTTCTATTCAATTCATTTATTCAATAAAATGATATTTTTATTTTTCTAACATGTTTTAGAAAATTTCGGCGGCATAACGGCACGATACCAAAAACGGGACAAGGCCTAGCCTTATCCCCGGTCTAGTAAAGGCCCACGCCATTCACATATCAATTTTAATCAATTTCCAATTCAACCAACCCATCAAATCCAAATCAAATAATCTAACCAACTACACAACCAAACAAACAAGTCCATGGTATGTGGACGGGTGTCGGGTGCTTCTAATAAGCACCGTCTGCATCCTAGTATATATATATATAACTAGAAAAATAAATTGAAAGGTGAGAAATTCTCACATATAGCTATCCTAGCTCCACGGCTCTTCATTTGCAGAAGTCTTCGTCGTTTCGCCATTTTTGAACCTCCGTTGTCCGCTTTCACTACCTATGTAAAAATTGAATTTTTACTTCGCTATTCCATATATAAAAATCGAATTTTTACTTCAAAGTTCAATATATAAAAATCGAATTTTTATTTCAAAGTTCAATATATAAAAATCGAACTTTTATTTCAAAGTTCAATATATAAAAATCGAATTTTTATTTCAAAGTTCAATATATAAAAATCGAATTTTTATTTCAAAGTTTCCGCCTTTTCCATTTCAAAGATCTAATCTTTTCTTTTACTTTTTAAAGTTCAAATCCTTTTACCTTTTAAAAATTCAAATCTTTTTAAACCTTTTAAAAACAAAAATCTTCTTAAACCTTTTCAATCAGTTTTAGTTTCTTTTTTATAAAATAAGTTTTTAGCTTTTAAAAAATTCAGTTTTTAGCTTTAAAAAAATTCAGTTTTTAGCTTTAAAAAATTCAGTTTTTAGCTTTTAAAAAATTCAGTTTTTAGCTTTTAAAAAATAAAGAAAAACAGTTTTACATTCTTTTTAAAAATTGATTTTAAAACCTAGAAAAAAAACCACGGTATTTAAACAAAAAAAACATTCTTTTCTTATGTAAATAAAATCAGTATTAAAACAAAAAATAAAATAAATAAATAAAATAAAAGAAAACTTACTGAGGGGGGGGGGGAGGTTCGCAGATCGACGGAGGTGGGTCTGGGGGCAGGCGGCGGTCGTTCTATTCGGATCTGGGGGGGGCGTCTCGTCTTCGTCGAGGAGGGCAGGGGGTGGGGCCTTCGCGCCAGGCGCCAGTCGAGGGGGGGGTCTTCTGTCGTCGCGGTGGCCAAGGTGAGGCTGGAGGGAGGTGGGTCGGTGGAGGGTTTGGGCGTGGGGGTTTCGTCTGTTGCGGGTTCGGAGGTCGCTCGTGAGGAGAAGCAGGAAGAGGGGAGAAGCTGGAGGAGGGGGGGGTTTCGCCAGCAAACGGCGGCGGTCGAGGCAACGGCGGAGGGGGGGGGGGCGATCGCAATTTCCGTTTTCTCTTTTTTTTTTTTTTTTTTTTTTTTTTGAAATGATTTTTAATCGGGGGGGGGGGCCTGGGTTAAAAGGGGAAGATAAAATTTTTTTATTAATTTAATTATTTAATTATTTTATTTTAATTCAAAAAGTCAACTTTTTCAAACGACCTCTAAACGAGGTCCACCGCCTGTCGTCCATAGCGTTTCACCCCCATTCCGAACACAATGGGATATGTATCGTAAGCTGATTCGGCTGTTACAATCAGTTTCCGTTAAATTTACATTTAAATCACTATATTGAATTTTAAACGTACATTTCAAATTACCGGGGTCACATACTAACTCTAAAAATTCTCGAAAAATATTTTCTAGCTTCGTATTGACTATACGGTCCTAACAAAACTAGTTTCGTCGAATTCTGAGACCGTATGAAAAATGGCCAATTTCCAGTCGATTAAAATCAACTGAAATGGTCAAAACACGTTTTCCTTTACCACGCTCACATATTGATTCGAAAAATTATGAAATTTGAAACCTAGCAATAGTTTGACATCACGGACCCAACAAAACTGGTTTCGTCGAAATCCGAGGTCATTTGCAAAATGTCCATTTTTAAGGGCCTGAATTCCACAGCGACTATTCTGAATTTTCAACTGGACATATCTCTCAATCTTTAAAGTGAAATCTCAGTTTCTTACATCCGTTAGAAAGATATCATCAATTAGATCCTAATGTTTTTGGTTTCATTAAAATCCGGATTGTTTTGCACCCAGTACATTCAATTGAAGTTTGAAATCGAATTATCGAACTACCGCGCCATTTTCGATTCTATTTATAATTATATATAAATTTTTATATTCTAACGACGACGCGTATAATATATACGTTCGATTTATATTCAAAATAAATTTCTCGTCGATATTATTTAAAATAATCTATTTTAAATATTCAAAATTCGCTAAAATTGCAAAAATAAAAATTTCAAACTGGCTCGCATTTTACGGGTTGTTACACTTGTCAGATGTGCCTATTGCTGGCGAGTATCCGGACATCTTCGGGGAAGTGACCGGACTTCCACCACACTGAGAGATCGAGTTTCATATTGATTTAGTGAAAGATGCCAGGCCAATAGTGATGCTACTTCGTCGTATGGCGCCAAGGGAGAAGCGAGAGCTCGGGGTGCAAGTAAGTGATCTTTTGAAGAAGGGTTTTATCCGAAGAAGTGTTTCCGAGTGGGGAGCACCAATTGTGTTTGCTACCAAGGCCGATGGTTCCCTTCGATTGTGTGTGGACTACCGCAAGTTGAATAAGGTGACGAGGAAGAATAAGTATCCTCTTTCGCAGATAGATGATTTGTTTGATCAATTAAATGGAGCAAGAGTGTTCTCCCAATTGGACTCGCGACGTGTTTTCATCAGCTCCAAGAAGCAGTTGAGAGTATACCTAAAACGGCATTTCGGACATCGTCTGGATTTTATGAGTAGTTGGTCATGCCATTCGGGTTGACCAATGTGCTCGCATATTTTGTGGATCTTATGAATAGGATTTTCAGAGATCAGTTGAATAAGTTTATTCTTGTGTTCGTGGACGATACTTGGTTTACTCGAGGACAGAGGAAGAACACACGGAACATTTGAGGACAGTGATGGAGGTGTTGAGGAAACACCAATTGAAAGCAAAATTTTCTAAGTGTCACTTTTGGAAGAGGGAAGTGAGGTTCTTGGGCCATGTTGTTTCATAGAATGGTATTGCCATGGACCTTGCGAAGGTGGCTACAGTGCAAGATTGGTCTAGGCCCTAGAATGCAATGGACGTGAGAAGTTTCTTGGGGTTAGCTGGATATTATCGTATGTTCATCCAAGACTTCTCCAAGATAGCGATACCGTTAACTCAGTTGACCAAAAAGAATCAAGCTTTTTCTTAGGATGGAAGGTGTGAGAACACATCTAAGAGCCTAAAGGAAAAGTTAACGTGCGCACCAGTGTTAGTTATTCCTAAGGGGAACGAAGAGATGACGGTATACATGGATGCCTGTAGTACCGGACTAGGTGCTATACTGATTCAAGGGGGTAGGGTTGTAGCTTATGCTAGTCAGCAACTGAAACCGCATGAGAAAAGATTTCCTACCCATGATTTGGAATTGGCAGCGATCATGTTCGCGTTAAAAATGTTGAGACACTATCTCTTAGGAGGAAGATTCGAGTTGTTTACCGATCGTAAGTCTTTAAAGTACTTTTTCTCTCAAAAGGATTTAACTCTTTATCAGCAGAGATGGTTAGAATTCTTGGCTTCATACGATTTCATTATCGCATACACACCCGAGAAGGGAAATGCAGTAGCTGATGCATTGAGCAGGAGACATGACAACTTGGAGGCAATGTTTTTGGAAAGGAAGCAACTAGAGTATATCATAGGATATGATTTCAGACCTAAGTGCGAATTGGATCTACAGATGTTAGCAAGTTTGACGATCAAACCAACTTTGATTGAGCGGGTTGGTTCCAGTCAGAGAGATGATCCTAATCTATTGGAAATCATCTCCAAGGTAGAGATGGGTATCAACAACGAGAGAATGAACAAGCATGGTCTTGATCGAGAGGGATGGCTTCGAAAGAATGGGAGGCTAGTTGTACCCAACGTTAATGGAATGAGATTGAAGTGGTTAGAGAGTGTCATCACTCGGAACCGACTATACATCCCGGTGGTAACAAAATGTATCGAGGCATGAAGCATATGTACGACTGGGAAGGGATGAAGAGAGACATTGGAAAGTTTATATCCAAGTGCATGAACTGCTAGTTAGTTAAAACTGAACAAAAGAAGCCTAGTGATTTGTTACAACCGTTGGAAATTCCCGAATGAAAATGGAAACAAGTCTCAATGGATTTCATTGACGGTTTGCCAAGGACTAGATCGGGTCATGATAGTATTTAGGTGATTGTGGATCGATTGACCAAGAGTGCAACGTTTATACCAGTCAAGTCGAATAGAACGATAGCTAAGTTAGCAGAACTGTATATGAAATGGATATTGAGATTTCATGGAGTACCTAAAGGTATTGTGAGTGACCGAGATCCATTATTTACTAGTGAGTTTTGGAAGAGCTTTCAAGAGGCTTTAGGGTCAGAATTACATCTCAGTACCGTATACCATCCTCAAACCGACGGTCAAACAGAGAGAGTGAATCATGTATTAGAGGATCGCTTAAGGGCATGTATATTGGACTTGGGGGGATCATGGGATGACCATTTACATCTGGTTGAATTCACATATAATAATAGCTATCAATCCAGTATTGGTATGGCTCCATTTGAAGCTTTGCATGGAAGACCATGCAACTCACCATCATGTGGATTGGAAACCAGTGAGAAATTTGTGCTTGGGCCAGATGTAATAAGAGAAATTTCAAATAAGATCAAGGTTATTCAACAACGAATGAAGGATGCTCAAGATAGGCAGAAGAGTTATGCTGATAAAAGGCAAAGAGATTTGAAATTTTCCGTTAGCGACTTGGTATTCGTCAAGGTTTCCCCGTTGAAGAGTGTGATTCGGTTTAGTAGAAGAGGTAAATTAGCACCAAGGTTTGTTGGTTCATATCCAGTTCTCGAACAAGTATGGAGTTTAGCATATAAAGTTGGATTACCAGACAAGATGCCGGGAGTGCACAATGTATTTCATGTTTCCCAGTTAAGGAAGTTCGTGCACGATTCTGATATGACTATTTCACCAAATTAGTTGGATGATATCGAGGTGAAATCTGAGCCAATTGGGAGCCACAGAACGATTTGTATTGCCGGATATGATACGAAGCAACTTTGAAGGAAGATGGTGAAATTGGTTATGGTCCAGTGGGGCGATAATGAGAATGACTGTACTTGGAAAACAGAGGAGAACATAAGGAAGTCGTATCCAGAACTCTTTGCCTGGTAAGATTTTTAATCGCGATATAGTTATTATCTTGTTAGCAAACCACATGCTAGGATAAGCTTGTTCTGTTATTATGTATGTTTGACTGTTTGTAAATGGCTGATAGGCATGTGGGTCACCATTGTATGTTTAGGTTAAGGAATTTCGGTGGCGAAATTTCTTAAGGGGGGAGAGTGTAACGACCCCATTCTACGACTGGAGGATCGTAGAATATTTATTTTATTTGCATGCGAAGTCGTATGGTGGTGTAACTTTGGGGAACGACTATTCGAGTAATTTCCCATGTTCACGA
Source organism: Allium sativum (assembly GCA_030737875.1). Taxonomy (NCBI): domain Eukaryota; kingdom Viridiplantae; phylum Streptophyta; class Magnoliopsida; order Asparagales; family Amaryllidaceae; genus Allium; species Allium sativum. The sequence continues at coordinate 560,311,547 of CM060915.1, forward strand.
TTTTACCGAATTTTAAATGACCATTTTGCCCCTAACAAATCTTATTTCGCTTATAACTTTTGACTAGTAAGGATTTTTGACCTGAAACCACCTCCATTGGATTTAGATGATGTTTTACCTTTCCGTAGAGTGGTCACGTTAATCAAACGGACTTACTGTATGAGAGATATGGCTAAATTAAAGTTTGAAGATGGAAAGACAGCTTCACCGGGCTTAATTAGGTGATTAGTGGTCATGCCCATAACCCATTTCAGGATAAGGGTTACAGGAGGGCTGAAAAGAGTTAGAGGATGATTCATTTTCATTTTTTCAGCTGCCACTTACCTTCCTCTAACCCTAGTAATGGCTTTCACCTTCTAAATTCATCCCTAATCAATTCCTAATCACAAATTAAGCAAAAGCACATCAAAATAAGGCGGATTAGCATCAAAATCGAGATAGACCTGCTAGTAAACATAGGAATTCATGTCATATCAGTGGATTTTTCAGATATATAAATTATTTGTGGCTAAGCTGAGTAATTTGCACTTTTATTCACTAATTACGGCTAATTAGGGGTGATTAGTTACAATCAGCGAAATTGTGCATCATAAAAATCTAGAAAAATATGTGAAAATTCTAAAATATTATTTTATGTCACTGGTAAAAATTTGGGTTAATTTCTATTAAGTTTGCTAATCATATTGTTAAAATATGGTTAAGGGGATTAAAGGGAAAATCATGCTTTTTGGGTATGTTTGATCTAAAATATTTCATGTGAATGATTTTTAATGTTTTTGATTGATTATTTATGTTGTTACTGCTGTTTGGAATGTTTTGTGATGTCATAGGAAAGTTAGAATAGTTGAAAACGCCGTCATTTGGCGAAAATAGCTTGTTGGAAAAAGTCATAAATTTTCAGGTCTGGTTAGGAGGAAGACCCGATCCGAACTGGTTAGGAGGGAGACCCGAACCGATCCGGGAGAGAAAGAGACCCGAACCGATCCGGATAAGAGGAGACCAGAGCCGATCCGGATAGGAGAAGGAGACCCAAACCGAACCAGAAACGAGAAGGAGACCCAAACTAAACAGGATATGAGAAGGAGACACGAACCGAATCGGAAAGGAGGAGGAAACCCAAACTGAACCGGATAGAAGGAGGAGACCTGAACCGAACACCAGTTCAACCAAAAACCGAGATGCAAAGGAAGTCCAAGTAGGAAGTTATCGCTCAGGGTCCAGATGGGAACCAACGAGTTAACTTCTAAAGTTGGGCTTTGCTGCGGGACGTGTGCAAAGGGGTTATCGATATCTATAACTTTGGTTCACCATTGAAGAGTGGGGGCATGTAGACGAACCAGAGCTAGGGAAGTATGGACTGGTTGGCTCTTTTAACCTAGAGTCATGGATGTGTGGACCGGGTAGGGTTATTGACTATAGACCAGGTAAGTATGGTCATAGCAATAGTTGTACAGAGTTGTCGTCATGACCCCAATGGATTTGGTGATCAAAGCGATGGATATCGTATGCTTTACGCACTAAGTGAGTGATGTGAGGATGATTACTATGTTTGATGTTTGCTATCACCATGACACACACACTCCCATTTCACACTTTATGTTAGTGTTACCTTAGAGTACTGTACATCTTGTTGTGCTAACTCTTTGGTTGCAGGTCTAGGTTTAGGTATGATTATTTATAGCTGTTATTGTTTTACTTCGCTGCTATCGCTCATACCAGACTTTTGTCTGACCTAGAGTTATGTCTCTTCTTATTACTCTGGGTGCTCCTTAATGAGCAGACTAGAGACAGGTTAGGTGGTTATGCGCTGTCTGGAGATGAGCAGGAGGCTTCCACGTACTATATACAAATATTCTCCCTGTGTTGTTGCTAGTCACTGCTTTGGGCATTAGTAGTGTACCTTTCCTATTTTGCATTAGAGACAGTATTTTGAAGTTGTAATAATGATGGTTTGGATCATAAGCTGTATTTTAGATTTCGCTGCTATGATGGTTTAGTTTTCAGCTTATGCACTGTCTCGCTTGTTTTATGTCAATTTATGTTATTATTATATATTTTTCCATGTGCTATGAGATATACTACAGGTTCTTTGGTGATTCATCATTTCAAAACCCTTTTCTTTTGACGACCGTTCCGTGCTAGTCGGGCATTGGCAGCGCATTTCGAGGGAATTGTCGGCTGGTGCGGGGAGCGCCGTCACACTGGGATTCCATCATATGTCATTCTCACGCTCTTCAAAACAATCACCCAATGTACTATAGGGTAAATTATGGGCTAGCAAGAAACTCAAACTCTTAAATATATCAAACTCATGATCGTTCCATCTACTATTAAGAGGTAGGACGTTGACTATGTTGTCAAAAATTTATTCAGAGTCAAGCACAGTAAAAAAATCCTAAAAGGAATAGAAAGAAAGCTCGAATATGTTCTCTTACTAAATCCTAACTGTTAATTCCTTTGATCGTCTAAACCTAAGCGCTGATACCAAATATAACAATCCTCACTTTTTAAGCCTGAATTTCGAACAAATGCGAAATACAACCCCATCCTATCACGGATCATGTAAATATGGTACCTGCAAATAATGAGCATGAGCATAGTCGAAGTATTATAAAAATAACCCATAGCGGAAATAAGACAAGATAATAAATATCGACTATGGAAACTACCTTAATAGTGAATTGCCACATCAATACCAAGTATGAAAGAACAAGAATGGATACCCTAACATGAACCCTTCCAAAGATATGCCCACCTTAATATAAACCTGAGAGTTGCTATTAGGAGTGGGTCTGAAGAAAAAAAAAGTCTTAATGAGTAGAAAATGTATAAAGTTTCTTACATAATACACAAATATATCTAGTTTGATTTCACCCAAATTAGGGTTACTGATTATAACCTAACCTTGCAAAATTATGCACAATGATTAACTATCATACCCAAGGTAGCACTCTCCAAAAATAATTATTATTATATACTGAGATAAAACCTTTACGCATATATGAAGACTTTTAAAAAACTCTATAAACTCGCAGCTAAGAGGTGGGATTTCTAACCACTTAGTACCTGACTAGCACAAAAAAGGCGGGTTCTATAGCCACTTATAACCTCACCCACAATATAATCTATATATAGCGGATTTCCACGATCACTTAAGGCCTAAGTTGATTGATTGATCCTTTAATACCTTGATAGGTGGTTTACCAACGCACTATAATAAATTAGAGGACACTAGCTATTAAGTGCAGTAACCATTAAATAAGGCTTATGTCATTCTCATATCCCAAACCCTGTATAAGGCACGAGATGGTAAGCAGTCACTTATGAACTCAGGATAGGTGGATGACTTTCTTCCATTTAATACATTCCCCCGATGGACCCCTACGTAACTATCTAGTTGACCATATTGGATAATTCTTGAGCAATTTAATACTCCATATAGGATATGCAGACCTTTGGTACCTCGAGTAGTAGTAATCTAATATTGTATCTTAAGGCGGACTCTACCCTAGTCAATTACTACCTAAAGGAAGCAGACCCTTATAGAGATTTCCAAACTCCTACCCAATTATCCATTTAGTACTTCTTATTGGAAAATTGAGAGTTAACCAATCACTTGATGTCTGAGAAGGGCAGACCCTACGACTCTACCCTTACGCCTTAAAAGAAAAGGGTGAACCCAATCACTTAATACCCCAATTGGCGGATCCTAAACTACTCAAGACCTTAATTCTTAAGTAGGTTTGGAAACTAATTTGTCCTTAAGGTTTCTTCTTTTAAAAGGTAGGTGAGCCCTACAGCCACTTAAGATGTTAATACTTGAAGCAAATCATTAGGCACATTCCATGCTACGATAATAATTGTCATGAGTTCATATAATCAATGATATCTCACATCAGTTATACATACATCCAACCACTGGAAAGTGAAGACTTCTATCGAATAACTAAACTGACCTCACACAATCAACCTACTAAGTCCAATTCCTACATTAATTAGGGATATTATTCCTAGAATTAAACAAGAGATAAGATAGGATTACTAATCCTATAAGATAAGATTATTATAAGCTCTAAGATGATTTATCGGACTTTGTATTTATTATGGTAATTTCTACCCAAATTTCTATCTGATTTAATTTAATTACCAAGACTGCCATATGTCATTAATAACCACAATGATCACTTTTCCCTGAGGCAATATACATTCAAATAAATGTCACTTATATCAACCCCATTTATTTCCATTTATCGTAATTCCTATTAATTACATTAATTCTTATCTATTATCTTAGCTCTTATGTGTGTGTGTGTGTATCCAAGTTTATTATATTAATTAACCTTAATTTGGTGTTACAATACATTTAAGTCCCAATTATATCAAATGTAACCATTTCAATACTACTATTTATTTCCACACTTATTCCCTATTAAACCAACGGTTACAATTTTAGATCTCTATTTATTATGGGTAATGTTAATAATGTAACAACCCGAAAATCTGGGCCAGTTTAAAATTTTTATTTTAGCGAATTTTGAATATTTAAAATAGATTATTTTAAATAATATCGACGAGAAATTTATTTTGAATATAATTAGAACGTATATATTATATACGTCGTCGTTAGAATATAAATATTTATATATAGTTATAAATAGAATTGAAAATGGCGCGGTAGTTCGATAATTCGATTTCAAACTTCAATTGAACATACCGGGTGCAAAACAATCCGGATTTTAGTGAAACCAAAAACATTAGTATCTAATGGATGATATCTTTCCATCGAATCTGAAAAATCAAGATTTCATAGCGGGAATCAAAAGATATGTCCAGTTGAAAATTCTGAATAGTCGCTATGGAATTCAAGCCCTTAAAAATGGAAATTTTGCAAACGACCTCGGATTTCGACGAAACCAGTTTTGTTGGGTCCGTGATGTCAAATTATTGCTAGGTTCCAATTTTCATAATTTTTCGAATCAATATGTGAGCGTGGCAAAGGAAAACGCATTTGACCATTTTCAGTTGATTTTAATCGACTGGAAATTGGCCATTTTTCAAACGGTCTCAGAATTCGACGAAACTAGTTTTGTTAGGACCGTATCGTCAATACGAAGCCAGAAAATATTATTTGGGAATTTTTCGAGTTAGTATGTGGCTCCGGTAAATTGAAATGTACGTTTAAAATTGAATATACTGATTTATATTTTAATTTTGAGGAAAACTGATTGTAATGGTCGAATCAGCTTACCGGACATATCCCATTAGGTTCGAAACAGGGGTATTTGGCTAGGTTCGATAGTCATTGTCTTTGATTTCAAGTTCGTAGCAATAAGCAAGTAAATTATAAATTAAATTATATTATTTAATTATATATATAGGAAATCTTGGTCAAACCCTCCATAATTTCAACCCCCGGTCAAACCAGATAAGTCGCCGCCTCCTATAGGAATAAACGGGCGATTTGTTCCTAATTTCCCATTCAAATTTATCCTAATCGATTGAATGAAATTCGAATATTTATGAAGCAAAATCAAAGAGAAAGGGAAGGGCTTCAAATCTATGGGAGCATGATCATCTATCGTCTGGCATGTCAAGAGCAATCGAAGCTCAAAACCCTGAAGTTCGGACGCGATTTCTGGCACCTGGACGCCTGCGAGTTCGCCTGAACTCCTTGTGGTGGTGGCGTCGTCCATCGTCTTCGTCATGAGCAGTTCAGATCATGGCCAAGCGCGATGATTTGAGGAAGGTGGGGAGCCCTAGTTTTCGCCTATGGGTTCGAAGTTTCAACGCTGCCTGGAGACAGCGAACACAAAGAAGACCGTGAAGAGAGAAAGGGTACCCCCCTTAACACAGTAATTTATTTTCAAATTGAATAACATTGTTTTTAAATGTAGAATTTATAGAAAATATGCATTGTCTTCTTGAATGATAAATATACATTATTTTGAACTATAAATATATGTTTTTAGAAAATATAAAGAGAGGATTTGAAAATATAAAAACAATGATAGGATTTTGATAAAGGAAAAAATATAATTTGCTTTTGAAATTGAAAATATTCATTGCTTTTGAAATTGAAAATATTCATTGCTTTTGAAATTGAAAATATTCATTGCTTTTGAAATTGAAAATATTCATTGCTTTTGAAATTGAAAATATTCATTGCTTTTGAAATTGAAAATATTCATTGCTTTTGAAATTGAAAATATTCATTGCTTTTGAAATTAAAAATATAATTTTTACATGATAGGAATATTAAAGATAGCATCTTTATATTGAATAACGAAGTAAAAATTCGATTTTTATATATTGAATAACGAAGTAAAAATTCGATTTTTATATATTGAATAACGAAGTAAAAATTCGATTTTTATATATGTAGTGGCTGCGGTCAACGAAGGCGACGAAAAAAAAACAAGAGCGACGAAGACTTCTGCAAAAGAAGAGTCGAGATGGTTGGATAGCTATCGGTGAGAACTTATCACTCTTCAATTTCTTTTTCTAGTTATATGTATATATACTAGGATGCAGACGGTGCTTAGTAGCACCCGACACAATCGTCCACAGACCATGGACTTGTTTGTTTGGTTGCATAGATTGGTTGGATTATTTGATTGAAATTGAATTGTTTGGTGAAATGAATAGGTTTGATTGATATGTGAATGGCGTGGGCCTTCACTAGACCGGGGATAAGGCTAGGCCTCGTCCCATTTCTAGTATCGTGCCGTTATGCCGCCGAAATTTTCTAAAATAAGTTAGAAAGATAAAGATATCATTTTATTTAAAGAATGAACTGAATAGAAATTCATATGTTGGAATAAAATGTTTTTATCGTTAAAAATATAATTTTTAACGTGAAGTGAATAAAATAAAATATTCATTTACAAACCGAACGGTTTGTTTATGTACACCTATTTGAAGGACATTGATTGGGTCGATAAATTTTACACATCGCCCAACTGCACAACTAAAATCTGTGTTGGATTGTTTGAAACCCCACACGGGTGTTAGGATGAAATTTGAAGTTCACTCATCCTGATTGATTAAATATGTCGATCGATCGATTGACAGGCTGTTATAAGCGTTAGATATCTATATTTGATGCTTATACAGTGTAGTGCACTTTGGTTGATGGTTGATTATTTTTCAATGCTATTATATGTGTGTAATGTATGAAAATCCATATTATTAACTTTATATGGTAATTGATTGGGCCTCATTCCAATTTGAAAAATAAAGAATATTATAAAATAAAGGTTCATGTGTTGACAGTACTCATCCATTGAGATTGGTCATGTGTTGAACGAAATATTTTGACAATAAAATTTACATCTTTATCAATATAAAATAAAGGTTCATGTGTTGACAGTACTCATCCATTGATATTGGTCATGTGTTGAACGAAATATTTTGATAATAACAACTATTTTGAAAAAGAAATATTTGAAATAGAATGTTTGAAAATAGAAATTTATGAAGCCGTGTTGATTAGTTTGACGCCATTTTGACATGAACGATATTTATATCGATTTTATTCATCTTGAAATGAATTGAATTGAAAACGATTTCGAAATGAATTGAAAACGATTTCGAAATGAATTGAATATAAAACGATTTCGAAATGAATTGAATATATAACGATTTCGAAATGAATTGAAAACGATTTCGAAATGAATTGAATATAAAACGATTTCGAAATGAATTGAATATATAACGATTTCGAAATGAATTGAATTGAAAACGATTTCGAAATGAATTGAATATATAACGATTTCGAAATGAATTGAATATATAACGATTTCGAAATGAATTGAATTGAAAACGATTTCGAAATGAATTGAATATATAACGATTTCGAAATGAATTGAATTGAAAACGATTTCGAAATGAATTGAATAGAAAACGAATGCGATTTCAATTGAATATATAACGAATTTGATTCGAATAGAAAACCAATTTGAATTGAATTGAATTGAAAACGACTTTGAAATGAATTGAATTTAAAACGATTTTGAAATTTGAATTGAATAGAAATGAATTTTAAAACGAATTTATAAAGAAGAATTCAATTTTGATTTGAATTGAAAAGAAAGTTGAAATTGCTTTTGAAAACGATTTTTAAACTATTTATATAATTCGTTTTAAATAGAAATCGACGAAGTATATATTATATATATTATATATATAATATAATGGCCTGAATAGAACGCGCCGCGCAGCGGTAGTTCGTGAATTTCGACCATTTATTTCAAACGGACATTACGGGAGATCCGACCGTCGGATTCTCCTAAAACCGGAACCGTTGGGTTCGTATCGAAAAGAGCTTTCTAACGAACGTTAGAAATTTGAAATCTAACGGTTGGATTTGGAGATACGTCCAAATCAAATTCAAAAAAGTCGCTGTAAGTGCAGTTCGATGACCGTTGATGGAAATCGACTGTACGGGCCTTGATAAAATTATTAAAAATAGCAATAATTTGTGTAAAATCATAAGGAAGGATTTGAGAAGAATTGGGATAAAAAAACTCCATATTTGAAAAGATAAAAATAGATTTTTATCGAAGTAAACTAGTTTTGAACTAGAATTATAATTTTATTTATTTTTAAATAAATAAATTGAATATGAAAAGGGTTTTAAAAATAACCAACATTTCCAATGATTACATCATAGTGGATTTGAATCGAAATTGTCTTCGGAATATTTCGATGTTGGAATTCGTGATTATACGGATGTTGTTATGGAAATTTGAAAGATATATATTTATATCGTTATTTCCAATACGACATTTGTTAGTCGTAGAATTTGATATTGAATATAAGCCGATATATTTTCTATTCAGAGCCTTGTATTGAATATCAAATGTGATTTGGGTTTGTCGTGAATTGTGTTTTCACTAACACTGTTCTTGAACCCAGTTGAGAAAAGATTAAATCTTTTTATTTTAGATTTAATGAAGTGTACCAATTAAGCAATATTTAATTGGAATTAAACTGATATTGATTCTTGGGTTTATCGTGAATGGTGTTTTTAAATAACACTCGTTCTTTAACCCGATAATTAATGGAAATGTGATTTTGGGTTTATCGTGAACCGTGTTTTAAATGACACTGATTCTTTAACCCAGTCACAGATTAAAACTAAGTGGAGTTTTAATGAATCTTTAATTAGATTGAAAAGATCGAAAATGGAGTATCACCAGTTTTACTCCAAGCGATAGTTAAATCTTTAATTAGATTTGAACGTGAAATGGTAGTTGAAGTTACCGATAACATCGTGGTGTTAGATATGAAGTATTACCAGTTTTACTTCATGGGATGAATAGGTTGGGATTGGGAAATTAAAACAAATGATTACTTCGGTGAGGTTCGCTAATCCGGCTAGTTTGAATTGATATTCAAAAATAGATTAAAGAATAAATTCAAGAAATTTATCTTGGATAAAATTAATGGGAACCTTTCCCTATGAATGTGAAATTTAGAAACTAACTGTCGGTTAGCCAAGCAGAATGGTTTTCTGGATATTGATCTGATGTTGGTTTCGGCCTTCGGGGTTAATATTTGGAGAATTATTCTCTTGATTAATTTACGGTTAGTGACTGATGAATTGGAATGAGGCGTATGTTGTGTTTGTGTAACACTTATTTAAAATATACGTGAGTTATTCGGAAAGACCGGGTTTATCCCATTCTGAATAACTGATACGACGATAAGTCGAAGATGAAGACGGTGGTCGAAGACCGGAAGTCTTCACGTCGTTTGGGTGATTACTGATGATCTTGATTGGGCTGTACACCCAAGAAGATGGAAACAATTAGTGATCGTCCAGACGTACTTGGAGATCGATGGATACGCAAGGTACTAGTTGCCTCCGGTTTCGTTCAGACCCAGAACGGACTTGTAAATGGACTGTGTGTCTGACATTGGATTTTAGTCCGTGAGATTGATCTCTATTAAATATATATCTGTTTGGCGGCGGAGAATTGATTCTCTTGCTTAACACCCTTCTCTGAGACGTACGAGCTCAGGGGTTATATATTGATGGATATCAATCGCATGGAGTGAATTGCCTGTGTGGCATGCCTAAGTGGCAAATGATCAAGGCTTATGTTGAAAAGCAAAGTCTTGTGGTTGATGATCGAAGCACGGCCTTTGTGGCGTAGCTTTGTGTAACGTTTACTTCGCGAGTTCCACACCCGGTATGAACCAAAAACGGGAGACGGACCTCAGGAAGGGCCTACGTTTCCTCCTAGCTAAAAGTGGCGTCAGTGGTTTTACACGCCCTGACGAGTTTGACTTATGTGGTTGTTGCTGTTGCGAGGCGCCTCGGATTGATCGGTCGTTCTCGAACCGATGGAGTCATTTAATTGGCTCGCTTACGCCCCAAAGGGCGGCGAAACGTAGTGCTCAGGTATAATAATCAACATCGGTGGACCGGCCCTGACGATCCATGGGGCAGTTGCGGCTGTTCCTGAGACTCGGGCTAGGCAGTCTCGAATCAGTGAGGATCTTGCCCCTAGCCTCGGTTCATACCATAAATGATAACCCAACTTCCAATACGACATTTGCGGTTTTGATTGTAAACTTATATATGGTGACATAGTGTTATGGGCCATAAATGCCGCCTATGATTGATACTTATGATTTGAAGTGTTTTATACCCTATGCACTTATAATAGTATCAAACGATTTGTTTTAACCGTATCAAGCATTCTTTGGCTGTTATAAGGGAAAACCCTATCCTCGGCTGCGTTGCATTGTGTGATGGGACATGGGTCTTATAACAGCTTCATTTTTCTTTATTCAGCATTGCGCTGTTTGTTTTATGCACTGGTATTCTTGGGAGGAAACCCGTTCCGTGTTATACGGCGTGGTCCCTTGATTTACCTAACTTTAAAAATAAAGGTTAATAACTGTTTTAGTTCTCACACCAGTCACATGACTGACCTGGAGTTTATTATTTTAACCTAAACTCTGGGTGCCCCTATTTTGACATGGGCAGCTAGTAGTTTTGGTTTTGCAGATTTATATTCACAGGATCCTGGTTTACAGCTGGAACGATATCCGGAAAGCTTTGTATCCGTATATCTCTTCTTGTTGTGTATTGTATTATTTTCCGCTGCTATGTATTTAAATGTAATTTAAATCTCTGATATTTCTGTGTAATATTCATTTATACTCTGTATATTCTTGTAATCTGATGCATTGTTGTAATATACAATGAAATGTTCTTCTGTTTGCATTCTGTTGTGGCTTGTTCTCAAACGATAGGGTGTTTCGAATGGTCTGGGTCGGTTTAGCGACAGGTTCGGACCGAGCGAAATTCCTTGCCGTCACAGTTGGTATCAGAGCTTTGGTTTACAAAGCTTAGAGAACAAGGCACATTAGAACCGTACGAAAGAATTCATCAGATATTGGATTAGCAATATCCAATGAGAGTGACTCGTTAGAGATGGGATCAGTAGTATCCTAGAACGAGTGTGAAGAGTATATTTTTGAAAATGAAAACAATTTTGTTTTGAAAATTTAAATCAATTATTCGTATTTGATTATTTATTTTATATTGATTAGGACAATCCAAAATATAAAGATTTTGCGTATGCGCCTAGCTAGCGTGTATTCGAAGTTTTGATATATTGGATAGATATAGAATTACACTCTAATCGCCCGGAGATGATTTTGATGATGGAGCTCCATCATTAGAATTTATATTCGAGTGACGAATGTGTAATCTATATACTTCTTATTGACTGGTGTGAGAACCAAAACTAATATAGCTAGAATACATTGTTGTGATTTGGCATCAAAACATGATTTTCTTTATATATATCAAAGTTATGAATTTCAAATGATAATTCACTAATTGATTGATGTTTGTGTTGTTTGTTTATTTGTTTGATAATTTTGAACCATTATGCCTAATTGAACCAAATATTGAATTGTATTGAAAATTGGTCGTATTTGCTTGCATATACATATACTTATATTGAACAGGTCATAGCAAGGAGGCTAGAGCAGAGAATAAAATTTGTTTGCCCGACAAATAGGTACATGTTTACTACATAATTTACTGTTTTGTTTGGGTGATGATGATTTTATGAGCCTATTGGCTAGCCGCTTGGCATTTTCTTTTTCTTTTTGAAATCTGAAGGACCGGGGAAGCTATTTGAAATTCCCCGATGCTCCCGGTGCAGGGGAGGTTATGGCGAAATTTTTCGAAAATTTAGGGTATTAGCCAAATTTTTGAAATTTTTGAAAATTCTCAGAAACTAAAGAGTTGGAGAATGGAAGCCAGATCGAGCGTAGAGTTGATTAATCAAACCACTTTCGACTTTGTTCCTTTTCGGGGACGAAAGTTTTAAGTGGGGGAGATTGTAACAACCCGAAAATCTGGGCCAGTTTAAAATTTTTATTTTAGCAATTTTAGCGAATTTTGAATATTTAAAATAGATTATTTTAAATAATATCGACGAGAAATTTATTTTGAATATAATTAGAACGTATATATTATATACGTCGTCGTTAGAATATAAATATTTATATATAGTTATAAATAGAATTGAAAATGGCGCGGTAGTTCGATAATTCGATTTCAAACTTCAATTGAACATACCGGGTGCAAAACAATCCGGATTTTAGTGAAACCAAAAACATTAGTATCTAATGGATGATATCTTTCCATCGAATCCGAAAAATCAAGATTTCATAGCGGGAATCAAAAGATATGTCCAGTTGAAAATTCTGAATAGTCGCTATGGAATTCAAGACCTTAAAAATGGAAATTTTGCAAACGACCTCGGATTTCGACGAAACCAGTTTTGTTGGGTCCGTGATGTCAAATTATTGCTAGGTTCCAATTTTCATAATTTTTCGAATCAATATGTGAGCGTGGCAAAGGAAAACGCGTTTGACCATTTTCAGTTGATTCTAATCGACTGGAAATTGGCCATTTTTCAAACGGTCTCAGAATTCGACGAAACTAGTTTTGTTAGGACCGTATCGTCAATATGAAGCCAGAAAATATTATTTGGGAATTTTTCGAGTTAGTATGTGGCCCCGGTAAATTGAAATGTACGTTTAAAATTGAATATACTGATTTATATTTTAATTTTGAGGAAAACTGATTGTAATGGTCGAATCAGCTTACCGGACATATCCCATTAGGTTCGAAACAGGGGTATTTGGCTAGGTTCGATAGTCATTGTCTTTGATTTCAAGTTCGTAGCAATAAGCAAGTAAATTCTAAATTAAATTATATTATTTAATTATATATATAGGAAATCTTGGTCAAACCCTCCATAATTTCAACCCCCGGTCAAACCAGATACGCCGCCGCCTCCTATAGGAATAAACGGGCGATTTGTTCCTAATTTCCCATTCAAATTTATCCTAATCGATTGAATGAAATTCGAATATTTATGAAGCAAAATCAAAGAGAAAGGGAAGGGCTTCAAATCTATGGGAGCATGATCATCTATCGTCTGGCATGTCAAGAGCAATTGAAGCTCAAAACCCTGAAGTTCGGACGCGATTTCTGGCACCTGGACGCGTGCGAGTTCGCCTGAACTCCTTGTGGTGGTGGCGTCGTCCATCGTCTTCGTCATGAGCAGTTCAGATCATGGCCAAGCGCGATGATTTGAGGAAGGTGGGGAGCCCTAGTTTTCGCCTATGGGTTCGAAGTTTCAACGCTGCCTGGAGACAGCGAACACAAAGAAGACCGTGAAGGGAGAAAGGGTACTCCCCTTAACACAGTAATTTATTTTCAAATTGAATAACATTGTTTTTAAATGTAGAATTTATAGAAAATATGCATTGTCTTCTTGAATGATAAATATACATTGTTTTGAACTATAAATATATGTTTTTAGAAAATATAAAGAGAGGATTTGAAAATATAAAAACAATGATAGGATTTTGATAAAGGAAAAAATATACTTTGCTTTTGAAATTGAAAATATTCATTGCTTTTGAAATTGAAAATATTCATTGCTTTTGAAATTGAAAATATTCATTGCTTTTGAAATTGAAAATATTCATTGCTTTTGAAATTGAAAATATTCATTGCTTTTGAAATTGAAAATATTCATTGCTTTTGAAATTGAAAATATTCATTGCTTTTGAAATTGAAAATATTCATTGCTTTTGAAATTGAAAATATTTATTGCTTTTGAAATTAAAAATATAATTTTTACATGATAGGAATATTAAAGATAGCATCTTTATATTGAATAACGAAGTAAAAATTCGATTTTTATATATTGAATAACGAAGTAAAAATTCGATTTTTATATATTGAATAACGAAGTAAAAATTCGATTTTTATATATGTAGTGGCTGCGGTCAACGAAGGCGATGAAAAAAAAAACGAGAGCGACGAAGACTTCTGCAAAAGAAGAGTCGAGATGGTTGGATAGCTATCGGTGAGAACTTCGCACTCTTCAATTTCTTTTTCTAGTTATATGTATATATACTAGGATGCAGACGGTGCTTAGTAGCACCCGACACAATCGTCCACACACCATGGACTTGTTTGTTTGGTTGCATAGATTGGTTGGATTATTTGATTGAAATTGAATTGTTTGGTGAAATGAATAGGTTTGATTGATGTGTGAATGGCGTGGGCCTTCACTAGACCGGGGTTAAGGCTAGGCCTCGTCCCGTTTCTAGTATCGTGCCGTTATGCCGCCGAAATTTTCTAAAATAAGTTAGAAAAATAAAGATATCATTTTATTTAAAGAATGAACTGAATAGAAATTCATATGTTGGAATAAAATGTTTTTATCGTTAAAAATATAATTTTTAACGTGAAGTGAATAAAATAAAATATTCATTTACAAACCGAACGGTTTGTTTATGTACACCTATTTGAAGGACATTGATTGGGTCGATAAATTTTACACATCGCCCAACTGCACAACTAAAATCTGTGTTGGATTGTTTGAAACCCCACACGGGTGTTAGGATGAAATTTGAAGTTCACTCATCCTGATTGATTAAATATGTCGATCGATCGATTGACAGGCTGTTATAAGCGTTAGATATCTATATTTGATGCTTATACAGTGTAGTGCACTTTGGTTGATGGTTGATTATTTTTCAATGCTATTATATGTGTGTAATGTATGAAAATCCATATAATTAACTTTATATGGTAATTGATTGGGCCTCATTCCAATTTGAAAAATAAAGAATATTATAAAATAAAGGTTCATGTGTTGACAGTACTCATCCATTGAGATTGGTCATGTGTTGAACGAAATATTTTGATAATAAAATTTACATCTTTATCAATATAAAATAAAGGTTCATGTGTTGACAGTACTCATCCATTGAGATTGGTCATGTGTTGAACGAAATATTTTGATAATAAAATTTACATCTTTATCAATATAAAATAAAGGTTCATGTGTTGACAGTACTCATCCATTGAGATTGGTCATGTGTTGAACGAAATATTTTGATAATAACAACTATTTTGAAAAAGAAATATTTGAAATAGAATGTTTGAAAATAGAAATTTATGAAGCCGTGTTGATTAGTTTGACGCCATTTTGACGTGAACGATATTTATATCGATTTTATTCATCTCGAAATGAATTGAATTGAAAACGATTTCGAAATGAATTGAAAACGATTTCAAAATGAATTGAATATAAAACGATTTCGAAATGAATTGAATATATAACGATTTCGAAATGAATTGAAAACGATTTCGAAATGAATTGAATATAAAACGATTTCGAAATGAATTGAATATATAACGATTTCGAAATGAATTGAATTGAAAACGATTTCAAAATGAATTGAATATATAACGATTTCGAAATGAATTGAATATATAACGATTTCGAAATGAATTGAATTGAAAACGATTTCGAAATGAATTGAATATATAACGATTTCGAAATGAATTGAATTGAAAACGATTTCGAAATGAATTGAATAGAAAACGAATGCGATTTCAATTGAATATATAACGAATTTGATTCGAATAGAAAACCAATTTGAATTGAATTGAATTGAAAACGACTTTGAAATGAATTGAATTTAAAACGATTTTGAAATTTGAATTGAATAGAAATGAATTTTAAAACGAATTTATAAAGAAGAATTCAATTTTGATTTGAATTGAAAAGAAAGTTGAAATTGCTTTTGAAAACGATTTTTAAACTATTTATATAATTCGTTTTAAATAGAAATCGACGAAGTATATATTATATATATTATATATATAATATAATGGCCTGAATAGAACGCGCCGCGCCGCGGTAGTTCGTGAATTTCGACCATTTATTTCAAACGGACATTACGGGAGATCCGACCGTCGGATTCTCCTAAAACCGGAACCGTTGGGTTCGTATCGAAAAGAGCTTTCTAACGAACGTTAGAAATTTGAAATCTAACGGTTGGATTTGGAGATACGTCCAAATCAAATTCGAAAAAGGTCGCTGTAAGTGCAGTTCGATGACCGTTGATGGAAATCGACTGTACGGGACTTGATAAAATTATTAAAAATAGCAATAATTTGTGTAAAATCATAAGGAAGGATTTGAGAAGAATTGAGATAAAAAAACTCCATATTTGAAAAGATAAAAATAGATTTTTATCGAAGTAAACTAGTTTTGAACTAGAATTATAATTCTATTTATTTTTAAATAAATAAATTGAATATGAAAAGGGTTTTAAAAATAACCAACATTTCCAATGATTACATCATAGTGGATTTGAATCGAAATTGTCTTCGGAATATTTCGATGTTGGAATTCGTGATTATACGGATGTTGTTATGGAAATTTGAAAGATATATATTTATATCGTTATTTCCAATACGACATTTGTTAGTCGTAGAATTTGATATTGAATATAAGCCGATATATTTTCTATTCAGAGCCTTGTATTGAATATCAAATGTGATTTGGGTTTGTCGTGAATGGTGTCTTCACTAACACTGTTCTTGAACCCAGTTGAGAAAAGATTAAATCTTTTTATTTTAGATTTAATGAAGTGTACCAATTAAGCAATATTTAATTCGAATTGAACTGATATTGATTCTTGGGTTTATCGTGAATGGTGTTTTTAAATAACACTCGTTCTTTAACCCGATAATTAATGGAAATGTGATTTTGGGTTTATCGTGAACCGTGTTTTAAATGACACTGATTCTTTAACTCAGTCACAGATTAAAACTAAGTGGATTTTTAATGAACCTTTAATTAGATTGAAAAGATCGAAAATGGAGTATCACCAGTTTTACTCCAAGCGATAGTTAAATCTTTAATTAGATTTGAACGTGAAATGGTAATTGAAGTTACCGATAACACCGTGGTGTTAGATATGAAGTATTACCAGTTTTACTTCATGGGATGAATAGGTTGGGATTGGGAAATTAAAACAAATGATTACTTCGGTGAGGTTCGCTAATCCCGACTAGTTTGAATTGATATTCAAAAATAGATTAAAGAATAAATTCAAGAAATTTATCTTGGATAAAATTAAAGGGAACCTTTCCCTATGAATGTGAAATTTAGAAACTAACTGTCGGTTAGCCAAGCAGAATGGTTTTCTGGATATTGATCTGATGTTGGTTTCGGCCTTCGGGGTTAATATTTGGAGAATTATTCTCTTGATTAATTTACGGTTAGTGACTGATGAATTGAAATGAGGCGTATGTTGTGTTTGTGTAACACTTATTTAAAATATACGTGAGTTATTCGGAAAGACCGGGTTTATCCCATTCTGAATAACTGATACGACGATAAGTCGAAGATGAAGACGGTGGTCGAAGACCGGAAGTCTTCACGTCGTTTGGGTGATTACTGATGATCTTGATTGGGCTGTACACCCAAGAAGATGGAAACAGTTAGTGATCGTCCAGACGTACTTGGAGATCGATGGATACGCGAGGTACTAGGTGCCTCCGGTTTCGTTCAGACCCAGAACGGACTTGTAAATGGACTGTGTGTCTGACATTGGATTTTAGTCCGTGAGATTGATCTCTATTAAATATATATCTGTTTGGCGGCGGAGAATTTATTCTCTTGCTTAACGCCCTTCTCTGAGACGTACGAGCTCAGGGGTTATATATTGATGGATATCAATCGCATGGAGTGAATTGCCTGTGTGGCATGCCTAAGTGGCAAATGATCAAGGCTTATGTTGAAAAGCAAAGTCTTGTGGTTGATGATCGAAGCACGGCCTTTGTGGCGTAGCTTTGTGTAACGTTTACTTCGCGAGTTTCACACCCGGTATGAACCAAAAACGGGAGACGGGCCTCAGGGAGGGCCTACGTTTCCTCCTAGCTAAAAGTGGCGTCACTGGTTTTACACGCCCTGACGAGTTTGACTTATGTGGTTGTTGCTGTTGCGAGGCGCCTCGGATTGATCGGTCGTTCTCGAACCGATGGAGTCATTTAGTTGGCTCGCTTACGCCCCAAAGGGCGGCGAAACGTATTGCTCAGGTATAATAATCCACATCGGTGGACCGGCCCTGACGATCCATGGGGCAGTTGCGGCTGTTCCTGAGACTCGGGCTAGGCAGTCTCGAATCAGTGAGGATCTTGCCCCTAGCCTCGGTTCATACCATAAATGATAACCCAACTTCCAATACGACATTTGCGGTTTTGATTGTAAACTTATATATGGCGACATAGTGTTATGGGCCATTCATGCCGCCTATGATTGATACTTATGATTTGAAGTGTTTTATACCCTATGCACTTATAATAGTATCAAACGATTTGTTTTAACCGTATCAAGCATTCTTTGGCTGTTATAAGGGAAAACCCTATCCTCGGCTGCGTTGCATTGTGTGATGGGACCTGGGTCTTATAACAGCTTCATTTTTCTTTATTTAGCATTGCGCTGTTTGTTTTATGCACTGGTATTCTTGGGAGGAAACCCGTTCCGTGTTATACGGCGTGGTCCCTTGATTTACCTAACTTTAAAAATAAAGGTTAATAACTGTTTTAGTTCTCACACCAGTCACATGACTGACCTGGAGTTTATTGTTTTAACCTAAACTCTGGGTGCCCCTATTTTGACACGGGCAGCTAGTAGTTTTGGTTTTGCAGATTTATATTCACAGGATCCTGGTTTACAGCTGGAACGATATCCGGAAAGCTTTGTATCCGTATATGTCTTCTAGTTGTGTATTGTATTATTTTCCGCTGCTATGTATTTAAATGTAATTTAAATCTCTGATATTTCTGTGTAATATTCATTTATACTTTGTATATTCTTGTAATCTGATGCATTGTTGTAATATACAATGAAATGTTCTTCTGTTTGCATTCTGTTGTGGCTTGTTCTCAAACGATAGGGTGTTTCGAACGGTCTGGGTCGGTTTAGCGACTGGTTTGGACCGAGCGAAATTCCTTGCCGTCACAAATAAATACTCAAATAACGGAGGATATTTCAAATTTATATCTATATTTAACGCTTACCTAATATTAATAATATCTAACATCAATTACATATGTTTTTAGTGGATATTATATATATACATATATATTAGCGTACTTATTATGTATATGCTTATTCTCATATTTCTATATTTATTTATTTACAAATTTCTTAATTCCAACTAATTTACATTATAATCCAAATTACTGACTAAAATAATCTTTATATGTTTTGACTTTATGACTTTATAATATTTATAATCCTATTAAAAGTTCTTTGCTGCAATTTCTGTAAATTTTCCCAAACATTTAAAAAGAGGAAATGTAGATATATTCTAAATTACAAGAAATAGATAATATTTTATTTTGAATCAACAATATAAAACTACATACAAAATACGTAAATTTACATGTCTTTTCCTATATGTTTTGTTTATATTCCTTATAATTTCAAACATCGTCTTTTTGTAGAAAAGGACAAAATGGCTAATTTACAAAAACTAAACTAAACCTTCAACAATGTAAAACACAAATAGATTTGAAACTATGAAAGGTAATTTACATAAATCTTGCAATTACACCAATTTTTACAAATTGGAACAAAACATCAATACAAATCTCAATAATATTTAGGGCTGACTTCCAGATTTAGGTACAAACATTAACCAAAAGATACAAAACAATTGTAGGAAAGATTCAGATGTTTAACAAAAAACCTATGAATTCCAATTATCGGAATTGGGCATATGAATTTAAATTATAACAACGTAACAGATCAAATATTATAAAGTGTATTTAAATTTCCCACTCACCTATAAGGCTTTTCCCAAATCAGCTTTTAAGCTTTATTTCCAATGCCTTACAGATCTATAATATCTATAAAAAGGGGATTTGTATACATATTAAAATTTGTAGATTTGGAAAAGAATTGGAACAAGAAAAGAAAATAAATAGTCTAAAACCTAAGAATCTACCTTAATGCAAGAACTTATCTTTTTCTGTAAATATAGATTCATTCTCTCCAATTGTTGTTTGATTTGAATATCATTTTATTAGAAAGTCTAGAAGAGATTGGAGAAATAAAAACGGCAAAGCTTCGCTGCGACCTCCAACAAATGTAAATAAAAATAGGGGGTGTAGGCCATTATTTATAAGCGCTCAAATGATCCGTGGTCGTCAGATTTAATTTTAATAAGATCTTTCCATCCGCATAACATTTTATTAACCATAAACCTTAGCCATTACTGGAGCAGCGACCAAAAGGTCGCTCCCAACGATCGACCATCCCGATTATCCTGTCTCCAGCGAGAGTAGGCAGTCTATAGTAAAATTTATTACCATTTATTATTTAATTATTTTCTATCCATATTCTTTTTACATTAGTAACTTTTTCATATGGACTCCGTTCGCGAAATTCCAAACATGAAATATGACCAGAATTTCATCATGAAACGCAGTGGTGCAAGTTTACGATCAAATTCCATCATTTGTTCAAATTTTATTTTTGGTACCTAATTAAAAAACTAATTTAGATAACGCCAAATTTTGGGGTATTACATGTTTATTGAGGAACTAATCAGTGGAAATCTATTAAAAAATACATAAATTGTGATATGGTAATGAAACTTGCTTTATCCAAATAAAAAATCAGGTTATAAAAATTAATCATATTTTACACACATGAAAATATATATTAAATAGTAATATACAACTCATTAAGCTTTCACAGAAGCTAACGACATGTGGTTAACATGGTGTTCATTGCTACGGTATGAAATATATAACCCCAAACTGGTAGAGCAATGACGTATAGTGTATAAGGCAATGCTTAAATAAAATCAAAGTAAATTAAAATACATCTTACAACGTAAAAAAAAGGATTAAATGCTTTTGTATTACTTCTTTAAGTATCATCATATATCTCAGAGAAATATATATCCACCCCTTAACATTATCCATATGAAGAGTGCATACATGTCCATTCATTTAATTTTATACCAAATTTAAGTTCATGGAATTTTTAAGCCAAGAAAAACAAAGTAGTCTGTAATAAGTTGCATTTATTTTTATCAAACAAAACCTATTTCATTTCAACTAAAGTAGCACATACATTAAATTTTATATTTTAATAATCAAAATAAATAATATATAAAGTTTAAAGGCTATACAAATTATTTTCAATGCACTCTACGGATGCAGCCATCCATGTTAAATGTCAAAATGGAAATGTATAAATAGAGTAACATTGTTAAGTGCACCCTTTGAATTTCTAAGTATGAACGATTAATATAACATATACAATTAATTATCATTATCACGTACTCTTACATTTCCTTATATAAGATCTGAACCCACCCGAGAACAACAGTAAAAAATAATCAAGCCGTTACCTTGAAGTCGAGCTATAAAAACTAATATTTGTGCTTATAGCTTGAGGTTTTGTTCAAAGGATCTAATCAGAACACCAAATGTATTCGATTGTAGAGAAAAAAAATTAAAAATTGCATATGTTACCTAGTGACTAAATCGGTTTCAAATTTATATCGATCATTGAAACAGTTTAGCAGGTCAGACAAAAAAAATCAAGTGAGATAGGATGGTAAACTTGTTTGTGCCGGGTGTGCTAGTTGTGGCATGTGAATAGGTGCTCTTTTAGCTTAGTATGCTTTGTTCGTAATTAGATTAGTACAAGTGAATTTAAGAGGCTGTGTCTCTCACTTGTTTTCATTTGTACAGCTAAAGCCTTGTAATTATTTACCTGTAAATAAAGTACCGTTTTAAAACAAAAATAAAAATCAAGTGAGATATTATGCAGCAATGTCGATGGAAACCAAAGAGTGAAAAGCATTGATAAATAATAAGATACAATGACAAAAATAAGTTTTGACAGTGCATGGGTGATAGCATTGATCAGATCGATAGCGAATAAAAACGGATCAAAGTATGTACATAATGAAAAAGAATTTTTTTATCTAGGGTTTGAGGAAGTTCAAGTTTATAGGATTGCAGCACCTTGAAATATAAGGTTGATTACAAAATATTTTAGGGTAAAAGGGGAAAGGGTGGATTGAAATCTAATGTTAATTAAAATATATTTTAGGGTAAAAAGGGAAAGTGTGGACGATACATAGGTTGTTTTTTTGGCAAAACAGGATACAAAATAGTCTCAAACTTAAATACCAAACATCATTGGCCTTGAGAAGGATGTGCAATAGCATGTAATACAACACTATTTTCTTATAGCCCTTAAGAAATTTGGATTCATAATGTGCATACATCTCTGGGATCTACGTCGTAGATGAATTGACATTTATCAAATGTACAAAAAAATGCCTTATATATGGTAATATTACTTTTGATGATCATAATCATTATACCGTTTTAAATTAATATCGTTCTTACATATATAATCAATAATAATAATCGCTGGAACATATGTTATTGTATAATTAAGGGCCTTGAGCATATGACTTAGCTGTGGTATTATCAATAATCTAGTCATGTCCATGGCAAGTTTAGTTATTAATAAAGGCTACCATCTTGATAATTATATTTTTTCTCCTTTGTAAATTAAAGACTTCATTAGTTAACTAACTAGTGGAAACCTATTACAAAATAAATTATGATACGGTGTGGAGCTTATTTTGTCTAAATAAAAGTTCAGACTATAAAAATTATCATATTTTACACAAACGAAAACATAATAAATAGTTATATACAACTCAATAAGTTTTCATACGAGCCCACTACATGTGGTGAACATGGTGTTTATTCTTAGAATAGGAAATATGTAACCTTAAACAAATATAACATCAATAATAAAAAGGCAAGATTTTTGCATCAAAAAATAAAAAGGCAAGATTTAAAAAAATAAAAGTAAATTAAGATACTTCTTATGATGTACAAAGGAAGAATGAGAGTTTTTTATAACATTTCTTTAAGCATCACCATATTTCTTAGGGAAGTATATATCCCTCCATTAATGTCATCCATACGAAAAGTGTAAACAAGTTTATCCATTTAATTTTATACCAAAGTCAAGTTCATGGAATTCATTTTCAAGGTAATAAAAACAGGGTAACTTATGCTAAGTTGTGGTGATAGTTTAACAGAAAGACTCCAAGTGTACACTAAACTATTCATGCCAATTGAAGCAACTAGCATATTACACATTTTACAGTTTAACATATGAATACACTTTATTTAAAAGTTTAAAGGCCATTCAAAATTATTTCAGTGCATGCTCTGGATGAAACCATCCACGTAAAAATGGCAAAATGAAAATGAATAAGCATAGTAATGTTGTTAGATGCACTAATTAAATCCATAGGGATAAATGATATATATATACATATATATATATATACATATATATATATGTATATATATATATCATTTATCCCTATGGATTTAATTACTGATTAGGGTAAGCGAGGAACATGATGTGTGGAGTGCAGGTGATTTTTGATAATACAAGAAACAAAAAGACAAAATAGCTTAAAGCTTGAATTTCGTATCATATCTACACCATACTATTATCAGTGAATTAGTTTCAACCACGTATTAGCCTCCTTTAAATTTTGTGAATTTTAAGCTCAGCATTGTGATTTTGATTTTTTTTCTTTTATCGTGCCTCCCTCTTCCTCCTTTTTTCAGCTTCGGGATTTCAATTTTGTTCTTCTTCCATCTCACCTCTCCCCTTCGTCGTTTATTCCATATTAAATGAAAGGCCCTCCCTCAAGTTATAGTTTTTCCGCTCTACTCCTACCAATGTTGCCTACTAAATAAACTCTTCTTTGACACAATGGCCAAACTCTGATGCCTTAAACTTGTTTCTTCATAAATGTATTCCTTAAACCTAACCCTGACCTTACATCCAAATTCTGAATTCGCCTCCGATATTTATCATTTTCTTCCATTTCTCGCTAATCGTTGACCTACAGCTTGTGATAATGTTGAATAGAAAACCCTAAAATGTCCGAGCTTGATGTTTTTTGTAGTCATGGAGTCCTTCGGTTTGTTTTTGGACTAAAATAGGTAAATATTCTGTATATATTAAACCATTATATTAATGGTTTTTTTTATTTTAGATTTATGTTAAAAGGTAGGATGTGTACCCATTATCAATGATTATTGCTTCTCTTCTACGTTTTTTATGCATTAATGAATGCTTAAAAAATGTGAATAAACAAATATTTTTATTGATCCCATATTTTCCCTTTTATCAATGAACAATGTTATAGTTTGTTGAATTTTTAGTTTCTTTTAGGGTCACACTTTCACTAATATAGATGTTTTTTTTATTCATGTGATTTTTAATCTAATCTAATCTGATTGTGCATTTATATTAATTACTTTTGGTTCTATCTCATAACAAATTTTGCTAGAGAGCCCGAAAGGAAAGCGGGTAATATGTGCGGTGCAGAGATACCATCGTAGACCCCTGAATTTCTAGTTAAAATTTAGTTTGTACAAAACCACTTTCGCACTTTCCTGAGAATGCATTCCCGTGCCTCCTAGCATTGTTCATCTCATAAAGACTTGGATAAAGGTACATATTTTCCTTTTCATCAGTTGTAGCGTCAATCATGCTTTTAGACAAGCATTATACTTTAATTTCCCATATGTTTATATGGTAGCATTTGACGTTGTTTAGAAATTTAACAAACCATATGAATTAGGCAGTCTGTAACTAATATTAAGGGTGCGCGCTAAGTGGATTCAGTTGATTTTGAGATAAAAAATGTTGAACTAATTTGAAACATAAAAAATCAAAATCAAATCGAGCAGAATTAAATTAATTTTGGTTAATTTGATTAATAATTGATTTAACCAAACGAAAAGGACATGTAAGAAAATTCACCTTGTGTTATTATTATTTAAATGATCAATTTAATCATAGGAAAACATATATTTGTGTTTATATAAACTATATTGAGAATTTGTTTAAGTTCATATAAGAAAATTAACTTATAAACAAATAAAGTTTGTTTTTTATTACTAAATCAATTGTTAAGAGTATTACAATGGCATGAAGTTGGATAAAATAATAAAAGTTCGGTAAATTTGGTTAAATCGATAACCAAATTAAAATTATTTTACAAACAAAATTCATGAAAATCTAATTCATAACCAAACTGAACGTACCGAAGTGGGTTGGTTTAGTCAGTTAGTTTGGTACTAATCATTGTAAGTTGTTTAGCTTAGTTGTCTCCGTTATTTATGAAAGGGTATAATGTATCCGTATAAGTACCAGGGCATGCAATTTGAATCTGCACCATTTGTTTTTATGTCCCGCCAGGTTGTATCAATATTTATTGTACAACGTTATATGGTACGTTTTGTGTGATCATTGTTTACTAGTGGAAATTAGGGATGCATCATTAAAACGAAAAATATTATAAACCAGATCTCTTCCTAAGTTTCCATTCAAATCAAGTGCCTACTTTACTGTAGTAACATTATTTCATGAATTTTTGCATTACTGTATTAAAAAAATGAAAAAATTGTAAATTCTAATGGAAGGTTTCAGAGGAAAAAATTACAGAAATGTCTGCCCTTTTTGTGAATAAGTGCAGACATTTCTGCAATTATTCACATAGTGCATTGTAGATATTGAAAAAAGGAAAAGCAGGTGCAACAATGTGTACACTTATTATAAATAATTGTAGACATATTTGCAACTATTTCATAGTGTATTGTAGACATGTGTTAGTATACGTTAAAATTGCAATGTTTGCAACTTTTGCAAATAGTTGCTTTTTTTGTGCAATTTTACTGAAAGTGAAATATTTTTCATTTGTATTTGATTTTTATCATTTTTCTGATGATTTTTCTACAGTATTGTGATGTTCAACTTGATGCAGTCCATAATGTCATGCTTGCTGACACTCGTAACCCTATTTATGCTACACAAGAGAGCGAAATAACACAAAAGTTGAAGAATGCCATGTACATTGAAGCTCATATGAAGAAACAAAAAGCCAGACTTACCCGAGTTCAAGAGGGTGATAAAAATACTGCATATTTTCATAAAGCTCTTAAAGCTAAGCAGGTTAGAGAGAACATCTTCACTACTGTTGATCTACAGGAGCAAAAGCATTCCACTGTCGAAAGTATTCAACTTGCGTTCATCAGGTACTTCTCTAATTTATTTGGGAATGTTGACTGTTTTACTCCCTGTTTCGCTGAGTTAAACCCTAACATTCTTCCTAAACTAAATCAATCTGATCATGACTATCTGAAATGCTCTGTTTCTAATAACGAAATAAAATCTGCCATGTTTTCTCTTAACAAATCGTCATGTGGTGGGCCTGATGGATATAATGCTAATTTCTACACCTCATGTTGGAACATTGTAGGGAATCACGTTTGTAGAGCCATTGCTTTTTTCTTTAAAACTGCTAAGATGATGAACTCTTACAATAATATTATCATAGCTTTAATTCCCAAGAACAAGAATGTTATGCACGAAAGTGACTTTAGGCCAATAGCATGTTGTAACACTATATATAAATGTATAGCCAAAATAATAGCTAATTGGCTTAAACATGTGCTGCCTAACATTATCTCCGCTAATCAGTCAGCTTTTCTACCCAATAGGAACATTCTGGATAATGTTCTTATGGCACACGATTTACTTAAAGGGTACAATAGGAAAAACATTAGTCCTAGAGCCATGCTTAAACTTGATGTGAGAAAAGCATTTGACTCCCTACACTGGGATGTTGTTATTAGAATCTTGGCTTATATGAATTTTCCAGCAAAACACAATTTCTTGGATTTATGCTTGCATGTCCACTGTGCACTTCTCTATTAATGTTAATGGTAGTGTAGTTGGTTCCTTTAAAAGCAAAATAGGCATACGTCAAGGGGACCCCATTTCTGCTTATATATTCATCACAATTATGGAGCTCCTTAATAGGCTTTTTGACGAAGACGTTGGTAGTGGCAATTTCCAACTGCACCCAAAATGTAATGATCCCAAAATTACATCACTTCTTTTTGCAGATGACTTAGTGATTTTCTACAAACCTGACACCACTACCATGAGTAAAATCATGAGTACTTTGGATAAATTTTACAGAGTAACAGGTTTAAAGATAAACGCAGCAAAATCTGAACTCAACCTTGCTGGAGTCACTACATCAATCTCCAATGAGCTTCACGACATTACGGGTTTGAGCATCAATCACAATACCACTTCTTATCTTGGTCTTCCTCTAACAACGGCGAGAATCACCACCACCCAATGTTTGCCATTGTACGAGAAAATAACGGGTAGAATGGAATGTTGGTCCAATAATTTCCTTACCCACACTGGTAGATTAATTCTGATCATATCTATAATTATCCCTATGCATACATATTAGGGTAGAACCTAAATTTTACCTCAAAAGCTCTTAAAAATGTTAAGAACAACTTTTATGAATTTTTTTTGGAAAGGCAACATACACGCCAAGTACCATTTGCCTGTTTCCTTCAAGCTGATGGAAATGCCTATTTCCAAAGGTGGCTTAGGCATTACTAATATGATACAATGGAACAAAGCAGTGTTTTTTAAACATATCGATGACATGTTGCAAAATTCCGAGAGCATTTGGGTTGAATGGTCGAGGAATCATGTTGTACATAACCAACACTTTTGGACCATAAACCCTCCTCCAAACCTTAGCTGGACTTGGATAAGTATCTTCAAAATCAGAAAAGACATTTTACCCTTTTTTAAATATAAGCAAGCTGCATTTCCTATTATTAATTTTTGGGAGGATACGTGGATTGACTACGGCGTTATTCTGAACAACCTACTTACTTTTCATGACAAACACTGTTTTGGTGTGAATGCTAATGCCAATGTTAGTAATTATTTTGCTAACAACTGTTTTAATTTGCCAAGAACCTCTTCCAATGTATGTAACGCACTCTGGAGGAGGATCAATGCACTGTCACTTGACGGCTCAACACAACAAAGGACTGCGTGGAAGTGGTCAGGTGAATCCTTCTCCATTAAGAAATTATACATATCTTTAACTAGTATTTCAGCTTTGCCTCTATTTCCATGGCAGGAAATTATCTGGAGTGGAGTTAATGAAGCAAGAGAGAACATGTTCTTATGGAAAGTATTACGCTATGCACTGTTTACGAAAGTGAAGCTGGTGTCAAGAGGAAAACTGGTGCCAATTTTTTGTACATTCTGCGAAGTGGAACCAGAAACCATTGGACATCTTTATTTTGACTGTCCTCACATCTTCATGATATGGAAGGAGGTTATGCTGAAAGTTGACCGCACTAATGCTAGCATGCATAGTCAAGAAGAATGGAGTTGTCTCTACAAACACATAAATAAGGGGGACGCTAAAGCTAAATGTCTAGCGTTTGTTTTGAAGAAGTTCATACTCATTATTTTGAAAATAAAAAAAGACAGAATATTCAAATCAGACAAGGCAATTGTGAACGAGAGGAAGCAAAACTTTGTGATGTAAAAACTCAGGAACGGCATTGAACTCATGTCTTAAGTCTATGATCCTGGCATCCGTTTTTGAGTTTTATCGCCCTTTCGCCCAATCATTTTTTTTTGTGTGTTTATGTTTGTTGCATTTCACTGTGGTTGATAACGTGTGATCTTTGTTCTCTTTTTTCTCCTTTCTCTTACCTTTTTTCTCTGTATTCATCTTTGGTTATCAATAAATTGGAAGGGGACCACTTAACCCCGTCGGCATTGCCAAAAAAAAATTGATATAATTACTGGAATATCTGCAATTTTTTGGAAAATTGCATAATTTCACTGAAATGTGAATATTTTTTAATTTTCTTATTTTTAAAGCTATTTTTTTCTTTTCTTACATGAATATGCAGATGATTATGTATTGAATTAAGTCTTGAAGTTTGATAATTTTTTACATTGAATTTTGATGTTTTATATATCATTTTTGATGTAACGACCCGGCTTTTTGCTCGGCTTTCACCGGTGATTAAACCGACTTAAACCGTTAGTAAAGAAGAATTGTTAGAGGTACTTACACATTTGCACAAAATAAAAGGAACTTTTCCATTATCATTAAAATAGGATAACATCAAAGTTACAAGAGGTACATCAGAGTACATCGTTTACACAGCGGAAAAGATACTAAACTCAGCGGAAGAATAGCATGCATCAAGATATAATAGCTCCAGCTAAACCAGCATCCTGCTCCAACCACTCAAAGTATAAACTGCAAACCAAACTACTAGGCTACCCGGGCAAAAATTATGGGCACCCAGAGTTTAGGTGTGGGAATAATAAACTGTAGGTCAGTCATAGGACTGGTGTGAGAACTCAAAACAGTTGGTTTTAGGGTTTGTTTTAAACTTAGGTAATTCACCGGACCATGCCGCTAATGCGGAACGGGTTTACTCCATGTGAATACCAGTGCATAGAAATTCGCAATGACTTTTTGAAAAATGAAACTAACATAAGGTCTAGCGGCACACACACAATGCAAACGCACACATGGGCGAGGTTTCTCCTTATGCAGTCAAAAATGCTTGATACGTGAAAATCCTCTTTCAATACTATAATATAGTGTGAAAAATCCTTTCGAAAGTAAATGTATCAATCTTAGCCAGCATAGGTACCATATAATATGCTGACGTATGGTATACAATCAAAATAGTACGGGCTCGTAGCGGAGATTGGATGTCCAATAATGAACAAGCAAAGGAACTTCCTTCCGATCTGAATTTTGAACACCTCTAGAGGGTTGTCCGAGGATCAACAGTGATGCTCCTCACCAACACAAGGCCGGGTGACCCCTTAACTGGGTAACTCAGAGTACGCCTGAGTATGTCATCTCTCGGTCGTTACCGACCTTTCCGAGCGCACGCCAACAACAATCACAAAAGTAGATGCTTTTACCACATAGGTTAATGCTGGGACTCGATACCATAGTACACCTTTTATCTAGAAGGAGACGACACCCCATAACCCTGCTGCATTTCTTCCTGTTTTGGCCATTTACTGGGGTGTGAGGCTTGCCGAGGTCCCGATATACACAAATCTATGCTTAAATAAGCCATGCTTTGATCATCCAAAGCTCACCCCATAACTTAAGTATGCCACATTGTCCATTCACAACGCATCACTGATTTCTATCGATATATAACCTCTAAGCTCATACATCTTAGAGAAGGGTGTTAAGCAAAAGAATAAATTCTCCGCTACCAAACAGATATATATTTAACAAAGATCATTGCAACGTAGTCAATTACAATGTCAAACACACAACCTATAAATGTTCGTTCTGGGTCGGAACGAAACAACAATCCGAAATTCCTTCACATATGTTCGGGCTTCTTGCCGCTTAGATGATATAAAATCCATCTACAAATGGGGGATACCCATTTGAGACATTCAGCAAGTCGTCCTTATGATATGAAGGGTCCCAATCTTCAGTACTATATTCAATGTCTTCCAGTGCTCCACAGCGTCGTATTATTACTTGGAATGGTTTTCGGACATACATCTGATCCCGGTCTTCTCAAATAATAAGTGTAATTTTGATAACACAATTATGGAATACACAAGCTTTCAACCAAATCTCCTTCCATCTTAGATTTTGTTAAATTAAATTTCTTTAAACCCATTCTCGAATTATCTTTAATATTTAACCCTTCTTCTTTAAAACACATCCCTTAAATCAAAGATAATCTAACCTCAAAGCCTTAATTCATTTTCCGTTTGATAACTCGTTATCAAAACCAGTTTCCTTTGAAAATCCTTTAATCCATATTTCAACCATAGTTTCCAATTAAATCGATTTTCCAACATACAATTCTTTAATCTTAACTAAAAGATTATACTTGGTTCCCAATTTCTTGTTTTTAATTTTCTCAAATCAAAGATTTGATTAAATCCCAATTTACGATATGAATTTCCACAACTCAATCTCTTTGGGCTTCAAGAATGATATTGTTGAAGATATGATTCATGACAAAACCCAAATCAATCGATATTGAACATAAGTTACACAAAAATTGTATCTACTTATATTAGATATCAATTCTCATAATCAACGAATACTATAAGTGAAATAACGGTATAATAATAGTATCTTCCGAATTCCTTAAATAGTATACGTTTACACCAAAGAATTTCATATCAAATATTTGAAGACTATTTCTGTCCAACTTATCCCAATCAAATTAGGAAACCTATATCTTACTTAAAAGATTTATCCAACATTTTGACATTAGATCTGGACAGAAATACCATCAACTTATACTTAATATTAGTTTTGATATCCAACTCACATTATAAACGGAATAATGGTGAACTACCTTTTAAATTCCTCAAATACTAAGAGTCGTAATCTACCAAATTAATATCAAACATCCGTAGATTTATCTCCAACCATATCCAATTATTTAAAATTGGAAAACCCATTTAATATTAAATAAATCAATTTGAATTCCATCTAAAATATTTCCAATACTTTTAACCCTTTGAAAACATTACACAAATCATTGCTTATAGTTCAGAAGATAGTTTACGGGTTAAAACTTCAAAATAGATTGTTTTTGAAGAGAGCGTTTCAAAAGTGTTACAAAAGCGTTACAAAACAGTTATCTTAACTATTTTGATCAAAATATCGTTTATCTTAGCCCAAACTTAAACTTTACAATTCAAAACACCTTTTCATAATTTGTAATGATTTTACAAAAAATTTCCATATTTTTAAAACATTTAAAAATAGTTTTTTATAGTTATGGTCAACAATTGTTCTTACATCGACCTTTTCCAAAACGGTTTCAAACATAACTTAAAAATTGTAACTCGAATTTAAAATCTTCTTTCACTCATTTGAAAGTTCTTGTTAATGGAAATCAAACGTTTTTCATTTAGATTGCAAAAGTTATAAGCGGTTAAAGTTTGCATCTAAAATACGTAAATTGCCGTTATGCGACAAGCACTATTTTGACCATAATAACCATTATTCTATGATACTTCAAAACTTAAAAAACCATTATATCCTTATATAACCCTTTTAAAATCATTCAAATTTACTTTCCAAATTATTTTGGATCTAAAATTCAACTTTTATTTTTTTTACTTAATAAATCAAATTCCAATTCATTTCTAAGTTCAAATGACTTCAAATAAACCATCTCATTCGTTGGATCAGTTAGGGATAGCCAGGGAGAGCAGGAAACTTTATTTCCAAACCCAAACCTAGACGTTATCCTCTCTTTCATCCTAGATTGTTCCGGTATTTATTCATTTAAAGGACTTTACCAATATATATGAATTCATACATATGGTCTTTCCAAATCATTCCTTCAAATTCAATAATGATATTGCTTCTAATTGCGAAGGATATTTGTCGATCACCAATGTGATACCATAAATATTGTGTCATAATGTGTGCAAAACAACATCAACAACCATTTAAACATCCGTAGCAACTATCATCAACATAATTAAATAAATTATAACTGTGCAGAAGCGTTATAACACTAACGCTTAATAGTCTGTGTGGTCTAAAGTACGCATCCAACATCCATCACAACAAACATCAATCATCATTAACCACTAATAATTCATCACTATATTTAAATTAGTCTAACTACTAATTAAATATATAAACCGTGGTTAAAGAGTTCTCACCTAACAACTTTCCAAATCTTCACGGTAGGCAAGCCTAATTGAGCGAACTATAAGACAGTATTTTGATGCAACGTCTTCTTCACCAATATATATATATATACTAATCTCTCTCTCTATCATAAAAGGAGGAGAAGGAGGATGACGATGAACTTCGGCAAGGTGATGGTGGAAAAGAAGAAGACTTATGCATTGGAAACTATGGCCATAAGCTTTAGAAGAAGGAGGACGATAGAAAAAATGAAAATGGATGATAAAAAGTAAAGTAAAGAGAACCTTATATAGGAAAGGAGGAGTAAGGAGGTATAAACACATAAGGGGACAAGTGGAAACCATGCATGAAAGGAGGCATACAAAAACACAAGTGTCCTTACACTTGTCTTAAGGAGGGAAAGTGATCTTTTGGTAGCATTTCCTTTGAAACGCTATGAAAACTAAGGACAACACTTTGTTCTAACGCTACAAATTCATGTTATGGCTTAACAAATCCGATCAAACGAAAAATAGTATCAATAAATCCAAACTTATTAATAATCATTCTCATTTATAATTCAAGTAAAATCTATCATATAACTTATCAAAATTGTTAAATATTCTGAACAATATATATTTATGTCAAATTCAAATTTAAATTCAAATTAAGTAATAAAAATTCCAATTTTAAATTGGTTAAAAATTTTGGATCGTTACATGAAACGACCCAAACTTCCCAGTAAAGGAAAGGCTGATTGCTTTGAGAACAATACGCATCAGAACACAAACTGAAGAACATTTTATTGCTGATTACTACAGTTACATCAGAGTACAAGAATATAACAGAGTATAAACACTTATTACATAAAAGAAATACAATAATATCAGAGATTTAAATTACATTTAAATAGCAGCAGAAAATAATACAAATATACAACTGAAAGGAATACATGGATACAGAGCTTTCCGAATACCGCTTCAGCTGTAAGCCAGGATCCTGTAAATATATCTGCAAAAAGCTACTCGACTGCCCGTGTGGAAAATAAGGGCACTCGAGTTTGCCAGTGAAACAAACTACAGGTCAGTCATGGGACTGGTATGAGAAATCCAAACTTAACTATCTAATAATAAGGCTAATCACAGGACCACGCCGCTAACGCGGAACGGGTTTACTCCACTGGATTGCCAGTGCGTAAAATAAAGTAAAACGTTAAACAACGCAATGCTTTTTAGAAAAATGAAACCATTATAAGACCCAAGTCCCATCACACAATGCAACGCAAACCGGAGGATAGGGTTTTACCTTATAATGGTCAAAAGATGCTTGATATGATAAAACGAATTTAATATTAGTATGTATATATATGGGTATATATAATAAACATTTCAATCATAATGTATCAATCATAGACGGCACAGTACCCCATCCTACTATGTCGCCATACTAGTTCTACAATCAAAACCGCAAGGTCGTATTGGTAATTGGATTTTCATCATGGGTTGAGGCTAGGGGCAAGCTCCTCTCCGATTCGAGACACTCTAGCAAATGCCTCAGGATCCCCCGCAGTGAACCCTTGGAGCGGTAGGGCCGGTCCCCGCCTATCGGCAGTGGATTAGTTATGCCTGAAAACACGCTTCCCGGTCCCTTTGGACCTATAGTATGACCACTAACGGCCTATAAAAATCCGAGGCGTCTCAAAATCCATCATCCACATAAGTAAAATGCCAGCCAGTTTAAGCATTGACACCACTTGTAGCTAGAAAGAAACGTATGCACTCCCTACGGTCCATATCCCTTTTTTGACTCATATCGGGGTGTGAGGCTCGCGAAGTCACGATATACACAAAGCTATGCCGTAATAGGCTATGCTTTTATCATCCCACAAGGCCCTGCTTTTCAACAAAAGCCTTGATCAATTGCATCTTGGCGTGCCACATACGCCATGAGATCAATCACCATTAATATATACCAGGGTGTTAAGTAGAGAATAAATCCTCCACCACCAAACAGACATACATTAATAGAAATCGATTTATTTCACATGGAACGAAATCCAATGTCAGACACGCATCCATTTACTAGCTTATGCTCTAGGTCTGAGCGAAAACCAAATCCGAACAATCAACAATAGTCCGGACGGCCACCACTGAAGCCCCTTCAAGGTAGCTACTCCCATCAAGGGTCTCTGTAGCAACACATCCATTCCATGTGGAGATCATCGGTCTTCAATCACCGTCTTCATGTTCAACTCTTCATCGTCGTAGAAATTATCCGGAATGGGTTGAACCCGGTCTTCCCGAATAACTCACCTATTTTATAATTAAAAATCAATTACTATAAAAACACATCCAATGCCACATTCCAATTCAGAATATTCTTCTAAT
The DNA here is from genome assembly GCA_030737875.1 of Allium sativum. Lineage (NCBI taxonomy): Eukaryota > Viridiplantae > Streptophyta > Magnoliopsida > Asparagales > Amaryllidaceae > Allium > Allium sativum. Next base: position 560,346,940 of record CM060915.1, read on the forward strand.
AAAATATTCGTATTATTCTATCAAAGATAAATCCTTTAAGTTTATTCTTAAATCTTTCTTTAAAGATTTATCAAAACTTCAATTTGGTTTTAAATACCAAAAATCACTATTCAATGATTATTTAAATTTAAGAAATAAATCTTATCTTTAACTAGGTTAAAGAACTAGTTTCGTTTTAAAACACCGTTCACGATAAACCCAAAATCGTCTTTCATTAAATATGGAATTTTCACAGAAATCAACTCAATATATATTCGTTATAAATTTCTGTATCCGAGCAATAATATAAATGGAATAACGGCAAAGCCTCTTAAATTCCATATGTAGTATCGATCTTCTTTTACAGAAACTTATCTCGGTTATTATTAATTCAAATTCCATTCAATTCCAATTTAATATATTAAATTGGAAAACTTTACTTTTGGAAAATTTCCATTTTAAATCTAAATAAAAGATTTACAAATTCCAAATTATATTCTTAATGTAAATTGAGTTAAAGAACAAATGTCGCTAAAAACACCGTTCACGATAAACCCAATTCACATTCCTTTTATTTCAATTGTTAAATATAATTGAAAACTTCAATAATCTAAATTAAAAGATTATTCTTTTAATATGGGGTTTAAGAACAGTGTTATTTAAGACACTATTCACGACAAACCCAAAATCCAATTTATTCGATTTAATTTTCAATTAAATATTAAATAATTGGAAAAACTTCATTAAATCTTAATTTAATGACTCATTCTAGTTAATAACTAGTTCATTTCAAATAAAAATATATTTCTCTAAAACATATTCTTTTTCTAAAATATTTACTTAAATATTCTTTCCTGGAATATTCTTTATGGGAATGTGACTCAATCAACACCCATATATTGCATGTAATCAATAATCATGACAAACAATTATCAAGCATCCAAATGACGACCAAAGTGGAATTCATAACTGTGTGAGCATTAAAGTAAATAACTACCGCTCATCACAGACTGTCAATCCATCGATTGACATATAACTAAATATTGGGATTAGTGTGTGTACAATATCATCCTAATACCCGTGTGGGGTTTCATCCATCAAACAAATAATAAATTATTTGTGCATTTGGGCGATGTGTAAAAATTATCGTCCCAATCACATAAACAAGTCGGATGACCTGTAAATGGAAGTGTAATATTCAGACTTGAATATACTAAACATTAAATTTGACACATCACACATTTCAACAATTAGATATATATTTCTATTCTTTTTATTGTGAGCAAATGGCAATAAAATATAGTCTTTTACTTCCATTCTTTTTATTGTTGACAAATGACAATTAAAATCAGATCTTTCAATTGAAAACAATATTACATGAGAATGTAATCTTCTAACTCTATTCTCTTTAATGATATCAATCTCACATGTAAATGTAATCTTTTTATTCTATTCCCTTTTAATGATATCTTCAATCCTAAGAAACATTACCTAAAAAAATGTTCCTTTAATCATATTAAACATTTCTAAACCAAAAATGTACTTTTTATCACATTAAACATTTCTAATCAAAAATTGTCCTTTAACATTTCTAAACAAAATGATAACTTTGATCTAATTCCTTCCAATGAACAAAAATGGATATTTTTGGTTTAATCCCTTTTTTTTAATAATCAAAAATGTATATTTTGGTTTAACTCTTTTTAATGTAAACAAAAATGTTTATTTTTGTTTAAATCTTTTTAATGTAAAAAAAATATACATTTCTAATTCATTCTTTTTTTAAAGTGACAAAATGAGTGAGCTCTTTCTAAAATCCTGTTTTCACAAAAATGTTTTTTTTTATATAATCATTATTAAATGACAAAAATGTGATTTTTGGAAAATCCTCATTTAACCACAAAAATGTGTATTCTGCGTAATTCTTATTAAATGAAAAAACAATGTCTCTTTTATTTCATCCTTATTAATGTGAAAAAAATGTCATTTTAATTCACATGCTGAAAATGAAATGACCCGCAAATCCGTACCCTTTGAGTCGACAAATAACACAACACGTCCAACCCAAATTGCACAGAAATACGAATCATTATTAGAAAAAAGTTGATGGATGAGAATATAGAAAGAAAGAAATGTTAGAATAGAAGAAAAACGAAGATCACAACTCACAGCGGAACGAATAAAATATATTAGATAACATAAACTTTGGAATACCAATCAGTAACTGTATATATATACCATTATCAGAGCACAACAGTTATCCCTGGAACAGTTATAAACACCTGTTTCCAGCTACAACATAGTACACAGCGGAAAATATGGTAGTCTATAGCTAACTGGTGAAGCCTCCTGCTTCGAGCTCCTCCAAGGGAATCAGAAAAATCCCGACTACTTGACTGCCCGTACAAATTTGGGTACCCAAGAGTTTAGGGAAAACAAAACAAAATAAACTCTGGGTCAGTCATGGGACTGGTGTGAGTAAACTTCAACCACTTGTTTAACTTTCAAAAATCCTTTCGAAATAAATGATAATCGTAAGACCAATCCACACATAAACATGGATGGTTTTTACCTTACGATAACCCAAAACATTTCGATATCAAAATCTGGTGATATTATAATAATGTCTACATCAAATAAATAAAATCTAGTGGAACGCTTGCATCTCACGCTCCATATATAATATAAAATCAAAAACCGCATGGCTCTTATTGGAGATTGGATTTCCAACATGATAAGGTATGGGACCACCTGCTGATAGTGCATCTCTAGAGACGAATACACTAGGTTCAACAAGAACATCTTGCAACCCGGCCCTCACATGACCGACCACTCATTTCGCTTGAGTGTATCTAATGTATATCACCAACGGTTTGGATCAGCAACCGTTTCCCGAAAGGGACAGCATCGATAGATTAAAGAACAAATGGAATTCCTCTAGATAAGTGATTATACATCCTAATGGGTGCGACCCATATAGCCATGTTGCCTACCCGATTTTTGTCATTTCCCGGGTGTGAGGCTTGAGGTTTGAATTATCTTCCAGAACATCTGGCCACCATTCAATTTGAATGCCACATCGTCATATCCATCGGAAATCACTAATTGGTTCCCACAAAAATACTCAGTTTGTAAGGCTAAAGAAGTTTCCCTTCTATGCCACCAACTTTGTACGTTTGAAAGAATCAACGTACGTAATCCCTTTGGAAATACTCTGTCAGACACTCATCCGTACAAGTTGTCCTGGGTCTGGACAAACCGAAGGCACCGTTCTATTAACCCATCTTGGGCAATTTCTACCTAGGATTAACAGAACAACCCTTGCATTTTACTCCGTCTTCATTATTTTCAGCATAAGTTGATTCGCAATGCTTATACCAGTACGGAGTGGTTTTCAGATAATGAATCTGATCCCGGTCTCTCCGTACTGACAATGGAGGTATATAAAATAAATCAAAACTTTGATAGTCGGTGATTTAACTACCAAAGAAACATCCATACAATCAACGGTCCTATTTCCAATTGGAAATTTCTATCGATTAATCATCAACCAACACTGGGCCCCTTTTTAATTTAATTTCTCATTAAATTTATCATTCCAAATTCTAATTTCTTAATTCCTCGTTGACCAGTTCATTTCATTATCTCTGCGTAGAAAATATACTTTATTTTATTTGGGGAAAATATTTCAAATTAACGCGATGTTATAAAACATCGTTATCATAACTCAACCCACTAATCATTTATTAGCTAAACATATTGTTTAACCAAGTTTCACCATCGAACCTTAACCGTTCCTCCATCGATCATGAAGTCAATCAAGTTGGGGTATAATTACCTCTCAGACCTTAACTGAACAACATTCTCAACTTTGAAACAGTCAAAGCTCACAACTTTAAACAGACCATCGCTTACGCGACTCTCGGATTCAATATAAGAACACACCTCCTTTACATAAAAATATTGATTATAACGGTAGCGTTATAATCGTTGTCTTCCAAATACTTGATTTATAAAACATTGCATTTAACAACAGCGTGACAATCGCTGTCTAGAATTCATAGAACATTTATTATAACAATAGCGCTTAGACCGCTGTTTAGATTTTCAAAACATTTATTTTAACGACAGCGCTAGAATCGCTGTTTAGATTTATAAACCATTTATTATAGCGACAACGCTAAAATCGTTGTTTATATTTACAAAGCAAATATCATAACAACAGCACTATATTCCCTGTTTAGATTTACAAAACAAATTTTGTAACAACAGTGCTATAGTCGCTGGTTTAAATAAAGTACCGTGTGCGACGCACATGGTTCCGTTGCTCATTTATAAACTCTGTTTATTTTAACCAATTCAAGTTCTCCTTTAAATGTATTTACAAGCTATACATTCTTTTAACCTCTGAAATTAACTCAATTCAATTTCTATAAATCCCCTTTATATATATTTTATTTGCAAATTCCTTGCTTTAAACTATTATTCTTTTGAACCGTAAATGTATCCCTTTTATACATATGATCATAACAGTTTGATTTCGTACTTAAAAGTAATATCTTGACCCCATCCTACTTATAACTTCTATTCAGATTTTTCCATACTAATCTCATTCTTTTATTCTAAGCATTTAAAACCTTTCTTTACTTTCCTCTATAATTTGCTAAATTCAAATCCAATTCCAAATATTGGTTTAAAAACCAATATTCACTTTCAAATATACATTCATATTTGACTTTATATTTTAATTTATCCAATGATTAATAATCCACTAAATTTATATTTTTATTTATAACATTTTCTTGATTTATCCAATTGAATAGATTTCTATTTTTAACCCAATGAAAAAAATAAAATAAAAATTATTTCTAATTTGGAAATAAACTCTGTTTTTAAATTCTAATTTCCCTTTTCACATTCGATGATATTTTATGGTATCTAAAATACCAAGCTCCTAGGGCTAGGGTAAACCAAACACGCATATTCAATCATGGATTATATAGCACAGCATACATCACAATAAAATAAAAACAGTAAATAAAATGTTGAGGAATCCAGTTGGATCCCTCCAACCTGTTTCCCTGCATCCACAGATGTTAATAACATAAATAATATTATTTCACATCAATATGACATATCAGAACTAAAAATCGATCAATGATGCAATCCTATCAACAAATTTTATAAATTACTCAACCAATCAACCATTTGCAAAGTATAAAACTGCTATAAATAAATTTAAAACTTCGTTTATATAAAAATATAAATGAAGCAGAGTTAGTGAGTATACTCACCTAGTTCTGCAGTTGACGGTTCTTCTTTGGTTTCATTTAAAATCAAACAGGCGTTTGATTTTATCACAAAATTCCTGCAGCCTTGTTATCAACGAAATCAGTTTCCCCAAGGTAGACCTTGTCACTACAGTCCCAGCGTGTCCGGTTCCGTGTGATTCTGTTCACATATGACTAAGTTACACAATTTTAAACATCCATGATTTTATAATCTATATAACTATTACTTAATTATAAAAATTAGTTTAATTATTTAAACGTTAATTACCCTTTTAATCAGGCCTCCTATTCACGTCGCAACCGCCCCTTGAACATCCCTTCACTAGTGCTGTCAAGCCATGTAGTAATTATACGATTCTGGTTCTGATCCAGACTTTTGAATTTGATCACCAATTTGACACACTCGTTTAGTTTCCATTAATACCATAGTATGGACTATGGATGAATCATCAGACAGGAGGGAACGCCACTTAAATTTATCCTGGCCATTACAGTCTTCCTCCACCGAAATCTTTGGACTGTCACCCTTACACGCACTCAAACTACTACTACTCAAACCCGATTCTCCAATGTTCTTTTATCCTTCATTTTTTCCCTTTTTTTTCTTCGCAAATATCCCCCTCCATCAAACAATCCATCCCTCCACAGCATACCACTCAAACTCCTCCATACGTTCTCTTCTTAGCAAACCAATCAACAACCTCAATATCATCCAAACTGACCAACCTCTAGACTTCCCTCAATACTCATTTACTGCCGATGCTACCATTCTAGGTACCAACCAATACAATGATAATTAAAATGCATTTTTTTTCTTTTCAGGGAACCCAATTTCTAAATACACTATCAGCAAATAACGTTCAATATAGAGAACGTACTAGAAGCATATGCATGCTTTGTTTGCTAACTTCAAAGAAAACAAATCTTCTTATTTCCTTGATCATGATAAATTTAAATCGGTTATTACCTGTTCTCCTTGTTCAAATTATTGAACCCGCAACTCACTGAACCCCAACCAAACTCTTCATACTCCTCCCTTACCCCATAACAACAGCGCAAGCTACCCACTGTTAATCTCCTACTTCTCCATATCATTATTATCTCAAACTTCCTGAAGCTATTTCAACATGTTCTATTAACTAATCCCATTTCACCCTTCGCTCCAGAATTCTGTACTCAACAAACAGACAAGCTTTTATTCACTAACCTATGTTAAACTGCCATTTAGAAATTAAAATAAAAATTACCCAACTTTAATCCATTCTCGTTACCACTACTGCTTCAAACACTGACGGGTCCCCCTCCTCATCACATCCAGCTCGCCCTCATAGTGCCAACTCCGTCCAGGTTCACTCAATATCTTCCTTTACACCCTCCTTCCTCCGGTCGCCAAGGACACACCCGGACGCCAACTATCAATCCGCGAAGTCCGACCAGCATAGCAGGTGCTAGAAAAATCTGACGCCTCCCAGACATCATAGAACCCCTCCAATCAGCCACCGCGGCCATCGCCCAACATGCGCCTCAAACCCAGTCATGCACACAGGGAAAATCACGATACAAATCATCTCCGAAGTCTACCAAAAATCGCGAGCAAGTGCAAAATGAAGCCACAAACACCGCCATAGTATTCAGTTCCTCAATCAATTCACAAAAATTTCCGAAAATTGATGAAACCTAATTCGCTTTATAAAATGGCAACAGCCCAAAAAGGGATCGAACTAAACAAGGCTAATACCGAACCATGATGAGCTCGAATATATGAGTTTCGAAAATTTTGGGTATTTCTTTGATTTAAAACTGAATTTAAATAGCTCGATTTTGATTATTTTGAGGGAGGAGTTTCGCTCTTCACAAAAGGAATAAGAGAGAGATCTGGACAAAGGTGAATAGGTATAGTATTTATTGGGGCAACAACTTAAGAAACACGTAGTTGAATTACTTAGGGCTCACGGTGTATGAATTTGGCTTGGATAGCACGGTGTCGATGGCGTGATACACACGGAATTGAAATTGTTTGGAGAGCACGACTTAAAAGTATTGGATGCCACGCTGCTGCTTGGCGTACAGGGCATGAGGGTAAGGTACATATATATATTATACCAAAAATAATGGGATTTCATGCCATAATGTAGTTATAGAAAAGAGCCAAACCAGTTTTGTTATTTATTCATGTTTTGAAATATAGATGGTACGTGTAGATTTAATTGAGGTACTATGTGGTACCGATTACGGAAAAACTATGTTTATTTACAACTGACAGGGACAGAAATAAAAATATAATCGTGGTAACCAATGTACCATGATCCCAAAAATATAATAATATCGGTAGTTAAATTATATTATAGATTATACGTTTAAATATCGTTTTTATAACTAAATTCGTTATAGAATCCTTTTTAAATAATCAACACAGCACTTAAAACCAATTTAAATGTTCAAAATAAAATGGCTAAAAATGCGGGTCGTTACAGAAAATAAAATGTTATTCTTCTCTAATGCAACATTTAAAAATAAAAATGTTATTTCCTTTGCTAATGTAACATTTATATGAAAAAGTAGTCTTTTCTAATGCAACATTTTATTTGAAAATGTCATTTCTAATCTAATATAACATTTTACATAAAATGAAGTTGTCAATTCTAATATTACATAAAATGATATTTTATATGCAAATAGTTTCCTATGAGTTCTAATGTCAAACAAATGAATATTTATTGCAACTAATTTTCTACCTTATTCAAATGACAAAATAAATGGTCGTTTATTTGAAATCAATTTTCTATGTTATTAATGTCACATAAATGCACATTTTATTTATAAATAACTTCATATTTATTCTAATGACATATTTTCTAACCAAACTGTGTTTTTATTCTATTTTTATCGATTCTAACATTTGATTCAAAATGAAAATAAAAAAAAGTCTTTTATTTCAACTGTATATTTTTGTTTAATCCTTTCTATGTACAAAATGTTGATTTTACCTAATTCACTTTTAATATACAAAAATGTTGATTTTGTCTAATTCACTTTTAAGATACAAAAATGTGAATTTTTTTTTATTTTACTCTTATAATCATTCTTTCACAAAAATGTGACTTTTATTCCTATATCTCAATTTTGACAAAAATGAGGTTTTTATTTTTATAACTGTTTTTAAATAAACAAAAATGTGAATTTTTACCTAGTCTTTATATATAAACAAAAATGTGAATTTTTTACTTCATTCTTTTTAATGTATAAAAATATACATTTCTAACTAATCCCTTTTCTTATATAAAAATGTTCATTTTTATGTAATTCTTTTTCACAAATCAAGTTTTGACAAAAGTGTTATTTTTTTTTATAGTTGCATATGGGCATTCTCTTTATTGTTACATGAAAAAGGTATTCTTTTATAACATATGAAAAATGTAATCTTCTCAATGTTACACCAAAAATGTAATCATTTTATATTGTATAAAAATAAAATCTTGTTTAATTATTCATTTACATTAAATGTAAATTTTAACATGAAACATTTTCATACAAACCTATTTCATCAAAGTGGTATCTTTTTATTCATATGAATCTATTTCAACAAAATGAATAATCTTGCAATTGTCAATATTAATACAATAAAATGGCATCTTGGTTTTGCCAATTCCAATACCATAAAAATGGAATTTTTATTTTCCAATATAAATGATGTAAAAATGACATTCTCATTTTCCAATTTTAATGAAAATAAATAATGACATTTTTAAATTTCCAATATTAATGATATTTTGTTTTAACAATTTCATTTCACCCAATCATCAATAAATAAATAGATCTACATAACAGCATAAAACCCAAATCAAATCACGTCTACAACCAATAGAGTCTAACTGCGTATTAGTGACAACACAAACACTATTGATTAATTAATTTTAATTATATAAAACAAAAAGGTAGAATTTCTCATCATCGACTTTATTCAGATTCAGAATTTGGTGACAATTGGATATGCTCAGAATTTGTCCTATTCAGTTCCATGTCGAAGTTCTTGCGAAGACGATTCCAACGCAACTCGTTTCGTCAAATTCTGATTAAATATGAACAACTTATGGTAGTTTGAACATTGAATAGTATTTAATTTTAAATTAAAATAATTAGTTTTGAATTATTCCACCTCATCACTAACATGCCGCTCCTTCCCTTTCTTCCTTCTTCGTTGCCAACGTTAGAAAACCGAACCATCGTTGATTTCTAGGGCTCCCACTTGCCACTGCCTCAAGCCGCCGTAATTCGATCCAAAGATACCCCGATGATCGCCGTCGAACTCTCCTCCTGCACCTCCCACCATGGTGAAACTCGCACCATCCTCGGCTGTGCAAAGTGAACCCGAACCCGCCCTCTTTCAGTGCAAATTCCAACCGATAAACTTCTTGAATTTAGATCTTGACCGTATAGAATTAAAGATCTTGAAAATCTCTTTAATTTGGTGTAGAGTTCATCAGCTAATTCATAGTATACAAGAAGAAATTAAGAGATTCATTTGGTAAGAGTTCGGCCATTGATACGAAAGAGGGCGGCTGTGTTCATCATATTAGGGTTTTGTACTGTATAGCGTATTTATACTAGTATTTTCTTATTTATTTAATTTATTAATTCAAGAATTATTAGTGTATCATCCTGAACTCCAAATTAAACTCAACGAGTGTTGCCTCTAGCTGAATACCCCCGTTCCGGACACAATGGAATATGTTTCGTGAATCAATTTGGTCGTTACGATATGATTTTCTTAATATTTAATTAGAAATCATTTAATTATTAAATTCGAACATACATTTTAAATTACCGGGGCCACATACGACCTTTAGAAATTATAGAAAAATTATTTCTAGTTATGTTTTGACGATACGGTTCTAACGAGACTAATTTCGTTGAATTCTGAGACTGTTTGAAAAATGGGCATTATCAAGTTGATTAAATTTGACTTAAACTGACAAAACACGTTTTCCTTTGCCACGCTCACATATTAATTCGAAAAATTATGAAAACTGAAACTTAGCAATAATTTGACATTCCGGTTCCAACAAAAGTGGTTTCGTCGAAAACCGAGGTCATTTGAAAAATGAGTATTTTCAAGGCCAATATATTTATATTAAAATATATATAAATTCTACAGCGACTTTTCTAAATTTTAAACTGGACATAACTTTCAAATTATAAAGCGAAATTTCAGTTTTTCAGATTCGTTAGAAAGATATGATTAAACAGATTAAAATATTTTTGGTTTCGCTCAATTATGATTCAAAATGAATCCTGTACAATCAGTCAAATTTCAAATTCAAATTTTCAAACTGCAGCGCTGTTTTAAACTCCCTTTTATAATTAAATTAAAATTATTCGTTTTAAAATAAATTTTTAGTCCTTCTTATTTAAAATAGATTATTTTAAATATTAAAACCCATTAAAATTTCTAAAATAAAAATTTTGAATTGGCCCCAAAATTCTGGGTCGTTACATTACATTCACCCCCCCTTAATACTTTTTGTCCTCGAAAAGGAAAGGGAATCGCAATTACCCATTCAATATCTTGAAGATTTTCAGACAAAGATTAAAATTCTTTATACCAAAGCTCCCCGTTCTCATAATGGATATACCGATAAAATATTCTAACACACATATTTATGGATAACCATACTTACATGTCCTCCAACGATATTTTCCAATCGTCCATTATACTTGATTCATCATTTACTGGGCCAATTTCTTATACTTAACCATTTACCTCCTTCAAGAAAATTCAAAGTTATAAATTTATTCTCTTAGATCTTGTCTTGCAAATACAATGGTTATGAAACTTATTCCTTTTCAGTTTCCAAAATTACTATTATTCTTTATACGAAAAATTCGATCCAAAGAACTCAACTTGTGTAAACGTTTCAGTTTAGGAAATTTCTTCTTGCTATTCCTGCTTGCCAAATAACCTTCAATAAAATTTTGAAACTAAATTCACACGGTATCCATGCTTAATCAAATAGTTCCTTTTATGACCACAATATACTTTAGAACTTATCAACTATCCAAAATCGTCGATAATTCTAGATTTTTGTTCCTTATTTGTTTAATTTTGGCTATCCTCATTCATTATTCCAAATTCAAGGTTACGAAACTTATTTCCTTCAAATTTAGATAAACCATTTAGATATATTTTTATTAACATCTTAAACTACCATGGTCCTTTATCAAAATATCGTCAAATATCTTATAGTCATATTGTAAAACTGAATTTTCAAGATATTTTCATTTCCAAATTTAATCAGTTAGGGAGGACTAATTATAAATATTCTAATTGATTAATTCCAAATTAGCCTTTAAATCATGCCTAAACTAGCTTTTCTATATTTGGATTGCTTATGTAAATTACAACTTTACATAAACGTCTTTTAATTAACTGAGAAATTCCAATCACAAGATGTCCGTGCTCAAGTTTTTAATTTCCAAATATTTTTAAAGATTTTTTTCCTTTATATTCAAAATATATCCTTTCAAAAATCAATTCCAAAGTAACTGCCAATTCTTACTTAAAATTTTTATTTGAGTTTTCCAATTATACATCTTTACAAAACCCCTTATATATATATATATCACAAATGCACTTTCTCAAAACTCTTTACTGGCTTATCCCTTACTAAAAAGTTTACCTGGTACAATTCTTATAACCCAATCAAATTTTCACTTTTCTATTTAAGTTCACATCAATTTACCAAACAATTTCAAACACTTATCTAGATGGGTTTAAGTATATATTGATGTTTTAATCGAATCATATAGTCATCCCACTTTCGAAACTCGAAAATACATATTGATGATGTTGCAGTCATCAACAGAATCATGTTCAAGCGAATAGAGTGTGATTCTATATCTATCTAGTATACCTAAGACTTCGTATATACATTAGCTAGGCGTATATTCAAAATCTTCTTATACTTGATAGTCCAACCTCAACATCGAATACAATACTCAAATTCTAATTTTTAATTTCTAGCCATATTGATTAGTTACCTTAACAAATTTAACCCAATTTTATCAATATTTCGAAATGCTACCTAATAGTGAATTTAAATCCAAAAGGCATTTATACTTGGACCATTTTCCTGATCAGTGGAAGGGACTTAATTACCATGCCATAAGAAGTATTTTATGTGTAATTATAATCACAAAATGTAAGCTTAACCTTAATCGTTGATTAAATATCCATGATATAATTAACCACATATTTTCAAAATATGTTTCTTTCTTAAAATATAATTTTACAAAACTCATTTCATAATTTCAAATATGCTCTCTCAAATATAATACTCCAAAATCTCAATATAGGGCATTACTAACCCTATCTCCAATGAGATATTATAACTCTGATGAGTCTTTCCTTTTTTTCAAATGAGTCGTAGTCCATAGACTTGTATAAACTAAAGCTCTTATACCACAATGTAACGACCCGACTTTTTGCTCGGTTTTCGCCATTAATTAAACCAACTTAAATCGTTCATAAAGAAGGATTATTAGGGGTACTTACACATTTGCACAAAATAAAAAGAAATTTTCCATTATTATTGAAATAATATTACATTAGAGTTACAAGAGGTACATCAGAGTACATCGGTTACAAAGCGGAAAAGATACTAAACTCAGCAGAAGAATATGCATGCTTCAAGAAATAATAGCTCCAGCTTAACCAGCATCCGGCTCTAACCAATCTAAGGCTAAACTGAAAACCAAACTACTAGGTTGCCCGTGCAAAAATTATCGACACCCAGAGTTTAGGTGTGGGAACAATAAACTCTAGGTCAGTCATGGGACTAGTGTGAGAACTTAAAACAGTTATTTTTAGGGTTTATTTTAAAGTTAGGTAATTCACCGGCCAAGCCGTTAAAGTGGAACGGGTTTGCTCCATGTGAATACCAGTGCATAGAAATTCGCAATGACTTTTTGAAAAATGAAACTAACATAAGGTCTCGCAGCACACACAAAATGCAAACGCACACATGGGCGAGGTTTCTCCTTATGCAGTCAAAAATGCTTGAAACGTGAAAATCCTCTTTCAATATTATAATATAGTGTGAAAAATCCTTTCGAAAGTAAATGTATCAATCTTAGTCAGCATAGGTACCATATACTATACTAACATATGGTATGCAATCAAAATCATATGGGTTCGTAGCGGAGATTGGGTTTCCAACAATGATCCGGCAAAGGAACTTCCTTCCGAACTGAATTTTGAACACCTCTAGTGGGATGTTAGAGGATCAATAGTGATGCTCCTCATGCCAGCACAAGGATGGGTTACCCAATAATTGGGTAACTTAGAGTATGCCTGAGTATGTCATCTCCCGTTCGTTACCGACCTTTCCTAGCGCGCGCCAACAACAATCACAAAAGTAGATGCTTTTACCATATAGGTTAATACCTGGGATCCATACCATAATACACCTTTTATCCAGAAGGAGACAACGCCCCCATAACCCTATTGCACTTCTTCCTGTTTTGGGCATTTATCGGGGTGTGAGGCTTGCTAAGGTCCCGATATACACAAAGCTACGCTTAAATAAGCCATGCTTTGATTATCCAAAGCTCACCACATAACTTAAGTATGCCACATTGTCCATTCACAACGCATTACTGATTTCTATTGATATATAACCTCTAAGCTCATACGCCTTAGAGAAGGGTGTTAAGCAAGAGAATAAATTCTCCACCACCAAATAGATATATATTTAACAAAGATGAGACGACCCGCACTTCCCCGTGAAGGAAAGCACGGATAGAATTGAGGACAAGACAAAATAGAACACAAACAGAAGAACATTTCATTGTTATTACAACAATTCCATCAGATACAAGAATATACAGAGTATAAATGAATAAAATACATTCGATGAATATCAGAGATTACAATAAATTACATAGCAGCGGAAAAATATACAAAACACAACTGAAGGTAATACATGGATACAGAGCTTTCCGAGCATAGTTCCAGCTGTAAATCAGGATCCTATGAATATAAATCTGCAAAACCAAAACTACAAGCTGCCCGCGTGGAAAATAGGGGCACCCAGAGTTTAGGTTAAAACAATAAACTCCAGGTCAGTCATGTGACTAGTGTGAGAACTAAAACAGTTATTTAAAACTTTACTTTAAAGGATAGTAATCCAAGGGACCACGCCGTATAACACGGAACGGGTTTCCTCCCAAGAATACTAGTGCATATAACAAAACAGCGCAATGCTCTTTGGAAAAATGAAGCTATTATAAGACCCAGGTCCCATCACACAATGCAACGTAAGCCGGAGGATGGGGTTTTCCCATATAATAGCCAAACATGCTTGGTACGTCAAAAAAAATCATTTGATACTATTATAAGTGTAGAGTGTCAAAACATTTTTAATCATAAATATCAATCATAGGCGGCATGGGTACCATCTATCATGTCGCCATACTAGTTCTACCATTAAAACCGCAATATCACGTATTGGAAATTGGATTTCCGTCCTGAGTCGAGGCGAGGGGCAAGCTCCTCTCCGCGTTCGAGACACTCTAACAAATGTCCCAGGACCCCACTTTGATCCTTGGAATCGGCTGGGCCGGTCCTCTCTTATTTTTGAGGATTGGCAATTCCTGAACACACGTTTCCCGGTCCTTACAGACCTATATTCGAGGCGCCTCGCATTCCAACAACCACACAAGTGAAAAGTATATAAATGTCAGGGCTGGTAGGTCACTGACACCACCCTAGCTAGAAAGAAACGTCGTGCTCTCCCAGCGGTCCATCTCCCGTTTTTGACTCATACCGAGGTGTGAGGCTCGCGAATTCATGTTATACACAAAGCTACACCACACAGGCCGTGCTTTGATCATCAACCACAAGACTTTGCTTTTCAACAGAAGCCCTGATCAATTGCCACTTACGCGTGCCACACTGGCAATTCACTCCATGCGACTGATGTCCATCGATATACAACCTCTGAGCTCGTACGTCTCAGAGAAGGGCGTTAAGCAAGAGAATAAATTCTCTGCCGCCAAACAGATGTATATTTAATGGAGATCAATCAACACAGAATAAAATCCAATGTCAGACACACTGTCCATTTACAAGTTCGTTCTGGGTCTGAACGAAGCCGGAGGCACTTTCCTCGCATATCCATCCATTTCCAAGTACTTCTAGACGATCACCAACTATTTCCCTCATATTGGGTGTACATCCCAATCGATATCATTAGTAATCACCCAAACGATGTGAAGACTTCCGGTCTTCAACCACCGTCTTCATCTTCGACATCTCGTCGAATCGGTTATTCAGAATGGGTATAACCCGGCCTTTCTGAATAACCCACATATATAATAAACAAATGTTACACAAACACAACGAACGCCTCATTCCAATTCAGAATATTCTTTTATTCACAAAATCACATTCTTAGGGAAAGGTTCCCATTTATTTATCTAAGATTAATTCTTCTAAATTTATTATTTAATCTTCCTTTGGATATCATTTCAAACTAGTCGGGATTAGCGAACCACACCGAAGTAATTATTTATTTTATTTCACAATCCCAACCTATTCATCCCATGGAGCAAAACTGGTAATACTCCATATCTAACACCACGGTGCTATCGGTAAAGTTAATTACCATTTCACGTTCAAATCTAATTAAAGATTTAACTATCGCTTTGGAGCAAAACTGGTGGTACTCCATCTCGATCACTTTTCAGATTTGATAATTTAAATTATCAATTCACATTTCACTCTAATTAAAGATTCATTAAAACTCCACTTAGTTTTAATCTTTTCAAAAATCAATATCCTGTCTTTAACTAGGTTAAAGAAACAATGTCATTTAAAACACGATTCACGATAAACCCAAAATCACACTTTGTTGTTAATCGGGTTAAAGAATAGGTGTTGTTCAAAACACCGCTCACGATAAACCCAAAAACCAATTCAAATTCAATTCCAATTAAATATTATTTAATTGATACACTTCATTAAATCTAAATAGAAAGATTTAATCTTTTTCTCTATTGGGCTTAAGAACAGTGTTAATGAAGACACCATTCACGACAAACCCAAATCACGTTCGATATTAAATACAAGGCTCTGAATAGAAAATATACCGGCTTATATTCAATATCAAATCCTGAAACCAACAAATATCGTATTGGAAATAATGATATAAAATATATTTTTCAAATTCCCATAACCATATCTGTATAGTCACGAAATCCAACATCGAAATATTCCAAAGATAATTTTGATTCAACTCCAGTCCAATTCACGTATTGGGAATATTGGTTACTATTAAAATCACTTTCAAATACAATTTATTTATTTCAAAAATAAATTGATTTTAATTCTAGTTCAAAACTAGTTCATTTCGATAAAAATCTATTTTTATCTGTTCAAATGTGGAATTCTTCAGCCCAATTTTTCCCAAATCATTTCTTATGATTTTACACAAATTATAGATATTTTTAATAATTTTATCAAGGCCCGTACAGTCGATTTCCATCAACGGCCATCGAACTGCACTTACAATGACCTTTTCCAAATTTGATTTGGACATAATTCCAAATCCAACCGTTAGATTTCGAATTTCTAATATTCATTGGAAAGCTCTTTTCGATACGAACCCAACGGTTCCCGTTTTAGGAGAATCCGACGGTCGGATCTCCTGCAACGTCAATTCGAAGTCAATGGTCGAAATTCATGAACCGCCGCGGCGCGTTCTATTCGGGCCATATATATATATATATATATATATATATATATATATATATATATATATTTCGTCGATTTCCTTTTAAAACGTATTCTATAAATCGTTTTAAATTCGTTTTCAAAACCATTTCAACTTTATATTTAATTTCAAATCAAAATTGAATATTTCATATCATTACTATATAAATGATAATATTTTCAAAACTTTATATTTTGAAATCACTTCTTTTTCTATATTCATTATAAAAACGAATATAATCGATATAAATATCGTTCACGTCAAAATGGCGCAACTCTAATCAACACGGCTTTATATATTTCAATAAATTCGTTATTCTATTCAACAAATGAATATATACTTTATTCAACACCTGAATCTATATTTCTTTCAACGCACGACTAATCTCAACACATGAGTACTGTCAACACACGACTATTTTTGTTATGTAAAATATTTTATAAAATTATGGTATCTATCGTTTGATTTTCAATTAGAATCCACCGTGAAGTACCTTCTAATTTTTAAATATGATAAATATGTAAATTTCATTATTAAAAATATTTTAATCAACACATGAATGGTTTCAACACATGAACATCGTCAACACGTGACTATTTTTATATTCAACACATGAACTTCCTTTATTTTCCCGATTGGAATGAGGCCTAATCAATCACCATATAATGTTAATTATATGGATTCCATACAACACATGTATATAAATAACAACGATAAATAATCAACAATCATCCAAAGTGCACCACACAACTGCATAAGCATCAAATATAAATAATCAACGCTTACACAGCCTTTCGACCAATCGATCGACATACAATGAAATAATTGGGATTAGTGTACGCCAAATATCATCCCAATACCCGTGTGGGGTTTCAAATCAACAAACACATATTTTTATTTGTGCAGTTGGGTGATGTGTAAAATTTATCATCCCAATCAATATCAGTCAAATCGATGTATATAAACAAATCGGCCGATTTGTTTATAAATATTCATTTATTCACATTCACGTTAAAAATTATATTTTCAACGATAATTAATCTATTTCAACCATCTACGATTAATTATCGATTTCACATCAACATCACAAACAATTTTCACAACACATCAATCAAACAAACAAGCCATCCATGATCTGTGGATGACGGGTGTCGGGTGCTACTTAGCACCGTCTGCATCCTAGTATATATATATATAACTAGAAAAAGAGATTGAAGAGTGAGAAGTTCTCACCAATAGCTAATCCAATACCATGACTCTTCCTATGTAGAAATCTTCGTCGTTCTCGCCTTTTGTCACTTTCGTTGCCCGCTTTCACTACATATATAAAAATCACATTTTTATATTGTTGTTATGTATATAAAAATCATATTTTTATAATCACTCCATATGGATAAAAATTCTATTTTTACACCGCTACTATACAGATAAAAATTCTATTTTTATACCACTACTATATAGATAAAAATTCTATTTTTAAACCGCTACTATATAGATAAAAATTCTATTTTTACATCGCTACTATATAGATAAAAATTCTATTTTTACATCGATACTATCTACATAAAGATTTCGACTTTTCATTTATAAAGATTTCGCCTTTTCATTTATAAAGATTTCGCCTTTTCAAATAAAAAGATTTCGCCTTTTTAAATATAAAGATCGTATCTTTACATTGCTACTGCTATAAAGATCACATCTTTATTACTCTACATTATATAAAATCATATTTTTATTCTTCATACTATATAAAATAAAATTGAAATTAAATTAAAATTCACCTTCGAAACTGAAGAGGGGGTTCGCGAAGTGGTGGCGTCGATTTGCAGCAGGAGAGAGAAGGAGGAAAGAAAGGTGGAAGTGGGAGGAGCAGGGAAGAGGAGGGGGATCGGGTTCAACGAAGGAGGGGGGAGAAGATGCTGCGCGCGGTGCTGGTGGGTGGCTCATCAGCACAGGGACAGGGAGGTGGTGATTGGTGGACGGCGGTGGAGGTTTCGAGGGGTTGGGGGGCTCCAGCGTCGCACGAGGAGGGGAGTTCTGCTGGATGGCGGTGCCGGAGGCGCGCCGCCTCTAGTGGCCGCGGCGGCGGCTTTCCTCTCTGCCGTCCGCCCTTTCTTCTCTTTTTTTTTTCGATCGAATGAAGAACGGGGGGGGGGGGGGGGCAGAGGAGTTTAAGGAGGAGAAAGATAGGAATTATATTTTTTTTATTTATTTTTAATTTCAAAAAGTAACTTTTATTTTCGACCTCAAAACGAGGCCCACTGCCTGTCGTCCATAGCTAATTACCCCCATTCCGAACACAGTGGGATATGTACCATAAGCTGATTCGACCGTTTCGATCATTTTCCGTTAAAATCAACATATAACTCTATATATTGAATTTGAATGCGCATTTCAATTCACTGGGGTCACATACTAACTCTATAAATCCCAGAAAAATATTTTCTAGCTTCGTATTGACGATACGGTCCTAACAAAACTAGTTTCGTCGAATTCTGAGACCGTTGGAAAAATGGCCATTTTCCAGTCGATTAAAATCAACTAAAACTGGTCAAACGCGTTTTCCTTTGCCACACTCACATATTTAATCAAATAATTATGAAATTTGGAATCTTGCAATAATTTGACATCCCGGATCCAACAAAAGTGGTTTCGTCGAAATCCGAGGTCGTTTGCAAAATGGCTATTTTTAAGGGCTTGAATTCCATAGCGACTATTTAAAATTTTCATTTGGACATATCTATTGATTCCCGTTATGAAATCTTGATTTTCCAGATTTGTTGGAAAGATATTCTCCAATAGATCCTATTATTTTTTGTTTCGCTAAAATCCGGATTGTTCAATTGAAGTTTGAAATCGAATTATCGAACTATCGCGCCATTTTCAATTCCTTTTATAATTATATATAATTATTTATATTCTAACGACGACGTATATAATATATACGTTCGATTCTATTCAAATTAAATTTCTCGTCGATATTATTTAAAATAATTCATTTTAAATGTTCAAAATTCGCTAAAATTGCCAAAATAAAAAATTTAAACTGGCCCGCATTTCCAGGTTGTTACAATCTCCCCCACATAAAACTTTTCATCCCTGAAAAGGAACGAAGTCGAAAGTGGTTTGATTAATCAACTCTACGTTCGATCTGGCTTCCAGTCTCCAACTTTTAAGTTTCTGAGAGTTTTCAAATTCTTCAAAAATTTGGCTAACACCCGAAATTTTCGAAAAATTTCGCCATAACCTCCTTTGTACGGGGAGAGGTTTGGAAATTTATTGTGTCGTATTAGGTACCCAATAAATCCTAATAAGCATACACATATTTATAGTGATATATTCTGGTGTTTACAGGGGAGCGTGTATTGATAATAACTCCAGAGAATAAATTCTCGTCACCCTGTCAATGCCTGAGGGAGTGTGTATTTTAAATGCTCCAGAGGATAAATCCTCGTCACCTCATCCCATGTGGGAAATAAATAGTCCATGTACCGTATTTAATAACTAGAGAGACGTGATTATTGTCAACTCTAGACCCGTGTGGGGTTTTTATTAATCTGGCAATTTTATCGTTACAGTTTAAATAGTCCATATCAGTCATCAGTTCAACCTGT
The DNA here is from genome assembly GCA_030737875.1 of Allium sativum. NCBI lineage: Eukaryota > Viridiplantae > Streptophyta > Magnoliopsida > Asparagales > Amaryllidaceae > Allium > Allium sativum. The sequence goes on from CM060915.1 coordinate 560,367,595, forward strand.
AAAATATAATCATCGCCATACAAGCCTCTCGCTTGTATGGTAAATCTTCCACCTCGTCACACAAGCTCCAAATGCTTATGTGGTATATGATGAAGTATGCCTATCTTCCAGAAGTATGCCATGTAATGTAGTTCAAAATTAATTGTTGCTATCCTATGGCGATGTTTATTATTTCACACAGAATAACTAGCAATCCGCATCCAATGGCATTCACAGGAGTTGATATAATAATATTTCGCATCCAACTCATTAAGGTTTACCTATTTGTCGGGCACGCAAATAAAGTCTTTACTCAACAGCTATCCAATTTCCTATTCAAACATATATAATGCACAAGTATATATTTCTAACTATTTTCTAATCAGTTCAATGTGTGATTTAATTGAATAAATTTGTTCTAGTTTTTATTGATGATATTCTAATCTTCTCTAAATCAAAGGCCGAAAAGGAACAAAGCCGAAAGTTGTTTAACAAATCAACTCAACTTCCATTATTTGGACTACAGCTTAAGTTCTTCAACTTTTCAGTTTCTAAGAACTTTTCAAAATTTTCAAATTTTTGGCTAACACCCTAAATTTTCGAAAAATTTCGCCATAACCTCCCCTGCACCGGGAGCAACGGGAAAATCCCGAAATTGCCATACATACCTTTTGATCTCAAAAAGAAAAATAAAAAGCCAATAGGTTCATAAAATCATCATCACCCAAACAAAACAGTAAATTATAGTAAACATGTACCTATTTGTTGGGCAAATGTAATAACCCGAAAATCTGGGCCAGTTTAAAATTTTTATTTTGGCAATTTTGGCGAATTTTGATTATTTAAAATGAATTATTTTAAATAATATCGACGAGAAATTTTATTTCGACGTATATATTATACGCGTCGTCGTTAGAATATAAATATTTATATATAATTATAAATAGAATTGAAAATGGCGCGGTAGTTCGATAATTCGATTTCAAACTTCAATTGAATGTACCGGATGCAAAACAATCCGGATTTTAGTGAAACCAAAAATAATGGGATCTATTTGATAATATCTTTCCAACAAATCCGAATAATTAAATTTTCATAGCGGGGATCAAAAGATATGTCCAGTTGAAAATTCTGAATAGTCGCTATGGAATTCAGGCCCTTAAAAATGGACATTTTGCAAATGACCTCGAATTTCGACGAAACTAGTTTTGTTGGGTCCGTGGTGTCAGGTTATTGCTAGGTTTCAAATTTCATAATTTTTCGAATCAATATGTGAGCGTGGCAAAGGAAAACGCGTTTGACCAGTTTCAGTTGATTTTAATCGACTGGAAAATGGCCATTTTTCCAACGGCCTCAGAATTCGACGAAACTAGTTTTGTTAGGACCGTATCGTCAATACGAAGCTAGAAAATATTTTTCTGGAAATTATAGAGTTCGTATGTGGCCCCGGTAATTTGAAATGTACATTTAAAATTCAATATAGTGATTTAAATGTAAATTTAACGAAAACTTATTGTAACGATCGAATCAGCTTACGATACATATCCCATTGTGTTCGGAATGGGGGTAATTAGCTAGGGGCGACAGTCGTTGGGTTCGAATTGGGGATCAAATGAAAAAGCAACCTTTTGGAGGTTAAATTAATTAAAAATATAATTATATAAACTAGGTTAAACCCTCTCTCTCTACCCACAGTCAAACGTAGTCAAAAAAAAAAAAAAATTATAAAATAAAACCCCGTTCCCCCAAATCGCCAGAGCCGCCTTTCCCCGTCGTCGCAGACGAACGCGCCGCCGCCTCCTAGTGCAAACCCACCGCCTCCCTCTCTCCTCTACACCTCGTCTATCTCTCCTATACTTCGATCGATTTTGCCCCTCTAACCCGCCATCTTCGAGCGCGTCTTTCTTGGCGCTGGGGGGGGTTCGAGTTCGGAGCCGTTCATGGCATGGGGGCGGAAGTCGAAGCTGGTCGGAGTGGTGATGGTTGATGGGGGTGGCCGGCGATCCATCTCCGGCGGCTCCAGGAACCTGTGGCGTGGAGGATTTAAAACCGACAGTGGGTTCGAGGACATACGGGTTTATCAGAATCAAGGAAGAAGGAGAAGGTAATCTCCTGTTTTACATGTTTTTTTTTAATAAAATTAGCTTTGTTTTAAAAATATACGTTGTTTTTAAAATATAAATAACATCAAATAAAAATGTGATTTTTATTTAAATAGGTTTGCAATAAAAATATGATTTGTATGAAATGGCTTTTATAAGAAAAAATGAGATTTTTGTTGATATTGAAAATGAGATTTTCTTTGAATATAAATATATTGGTTTTTTTAAAAATAGAAGGATATGATTCGTCTATGTATGTAAAATAGGATTTTTAAATATATAAAGATTAGATTTTTATGATTATAAAAAATGTGATTTTTATATAATGTATAGCATAATAAAAATATGATTTTTATATATTGAACTTCGAAATAAAAATATGATTTTTATATATTGAACTTCGAAATAAAAATATGATTTTTATATATTGAACTTCGAAATAAAAATATGATTTTTATATATTGAACTTCGAAATAAAAATAGGATTTTTATATATTGAATAGCGAAGTAAAAATTCGATTTTTACATAGGTAATGAAAGAGGGCAACGAAGGTAACAAAAAGGCGAGAACGAAGATGATTTATATCAAAGAAGAGTCAAGATGTTTGGATAGCTTTCGGTGAGAATTTCTCACCTTTCAATTTATTTTTCTAGTTATATATATATACTAGGATGCAGACGGTGCTTAGTAGCACCCGACACAATCGTCCACAGACCATGGACTTGTTTGTTTGATTGCGAAAATAAGTTAGATTGTTTGATTGAAATTGAGTTGTTTGGGTGAATTGAATGAATTTGATTGATGTGTGAATGGCGTGGGCCTTTACTAGACCGGGGATAAGGCTAGGCCTTGTCCCGTTTCTAGTATCGTGCCGTTATGCCGCCGAAATTTTCTAAAATAAGTTAGAAAAATAAAAATATCATTTTATTTAAAGAATGAACTGAATAGAAATTCATATGTTGAAATAAAAATGTTTTATCGTTAAAAATATAATTTTTAACGTGAATGTGAATAAATAAATATTCATTTACAAACCAGAAGGTTTGTTTATGTACACCTATTTGAAGGACATTGATTGGGTCGATAAATTTTACACATCGCCCAACTGCACAAATAAAATCTGTGTTTGATTGTTTGAAAACCCCACACGGGTGTTGGGATGAAATTTGAAGTTCACTCATCCTGATTGACTAAATATGTCGATCGATTGATTGACAAGCTGTTATAAGCGTTAGATATCTATATTTGATGCTTATACAGTGTAGTGCACTTTGGTTGATGGTTGATTATTTTTCAATGCTATTATATACATGTGTTGTATGAAAATCCATATAATTAACTTTATATGGTAATTGATTGGGCCTCATTCCAATTTAGAAAATAAAGAACAACATAAAATAAAGGTTCATGTGTTGACAGTACTCATCCATTGAGATTGGTCATGTGTTGAACGAAATATTTTGATAACAACTATTTTGAAAAAAAGAAATATTCGAAATAGAATATTTGAAAATAGAAATTTATGAAGCCGTGTTGAATAGATTGACGCCATTTTGACGTGAACGATATTTATATCGATTTTATTCATTTTAAAATGAATATTGAAAAGTGATTTCGAAATCGAATATTTCGAAATGAATTGAATTGAAAACGATTTCGAAATGAATTGAATGAAATGAATTGAATTGAAAACGATTTCGAAATGAATTGAATGAAATGAATTGAATTGAAAACGATTTCGAAATGAATTGAATTGAAAACGATTTCGAAATGAATTGAATTGAAAACGATTTCGAAATGAATTGAATTGAAAACGATTTCGAAATGAATTGAATTGAAAACGATTTCGAAATGAATTGAATTGAAAACGATTTCGAAATGAATTGAATTGAAAACGATTTCGAAATGAATTGAATTGAAAACGATTTCGAAATGAATTGAATTGAAAACGAATTCAAATTGAATTGAAAGTGAATTGAAATGAATTCAAATTGAATTGAAATTTGAATTGAATAGAAATGAATTTTAAAACGAATTTATAAAGAAGAATTCAATTTTGATTTGAATTGGAAAGAAAGTTGAAATAGCTTTTGAAACGATATTAAAACGATTTATAAAATTCGTTTTAAATAGAAATCGACGAGATATATATTATATATATTATATATATAATATAATGGCCTGAATAGAACGCGCCGCGCTGCGGCAGTTCGTAAATTTCGACCATTTATTTCAAACGGACATTACGGGAGATCCGACCGTCGGATTCTCCTAAAACAGGAACCGTTGGGTTCGTATCGAAAAGAGCTTTCTAACGAATATTAGAAATTTGAAATCTAACGGTTGGATTTGGAATTATGTCCAAATCAAATTTGAAAAAGGTCGCTGTAAGTGCAGTTCGATGACCGTTGATGGAAATCGACTGTACAGGCCTCGATAAAATTATTAAAAATAGTAATAATTTGTGTAAAATCATAAGAAATGATTTGTGAAGATTTGGGATGAAAAACCCCATATTTGAAAAGATAAAAATAGATTTTTATCGAAATGAACTAGTTTCGAACTAGAATTATAATTCTATTTATTTTTAAATAAATAAATTGAATTTGAAAAGGGTTTTAAAAATAACCAAAATTTCCAATGATTGCATTGGAGTGGATTTGAATCGAAATTGTCTTCGGAATATTTCGATGTTGGAATTCGTGATTATACAGGTGTTGTTATGGAAATTTGAAAGATATACATTTATATCGTTATTTCCAATACGACATTTGTTAGTCGTAGAATTCGATATTGAATATAAGCCGATATATTTTCTATTCAGAGCCTTGTATTGAATATCGAATGTGATTTGGGTTTGTCATGAATGGTGTCTTCACTAACACTGTTCTTGAACCCAGTTGAGAAAAGATTAAATCTTTTATTTAGATTTAATGAAGTGTACCAATTAAATGATATTTAATTGGAATTGAATTGGTATTGATTTTTGGGTTTATCGTGAACAGTGTTTTAAATAACACTTGTTCTTTAACCCGATAATTAATGGAATGTGATTTTGGGTTTATCGTGAACCGTGTTTTAAATGACACTGATTCTTTAACCCAGTTAACGATTAAAACTAAGTGGAGTTTTAATGAATCTTTAATTAGATTGAAATGGTCGAGAATGGAGTATCACCAGTTTTGCTCCAGGCGATAGTTAAATCTTTAATTAGATTTGAACGTGAAATGGTAATTGAATTTACCGATAACACCGTGGTGTTAGATATGAAGTACTACCAGTTTTACTTCATGGGATGAATAGGTTGGGATTGGGAAATTAAAACCAATGATTACTTCGGTAAGGGTCGTTAATCTCGACTAGTTTGAATTGATATTCAAAAATAGAATAAAGAATAAATTCAAGGAATTTATCTTGGATAAAATTAATGGGAACCTTTCCCTATGAATGTGAAATTTAGAAACTAACTGTCGGTTAGGCAAGCAGAATGGTTTTCTAGATATTGATCTGATGTTGGTTTCGGCCTTCGGGGTTAATATTTGTGAAATTATTCTCTTGATTAATTTACGGTTAGTGACTGATGAATTGGAATGAGGCGTATGTTGTGTTTGTGTAACACTTATTTAAAATATACGCGAGTTATTCGGAAAGACCGGGTTTATCCCATTCTGAATAACTGATACGAAGATAAGTCGAAGATGAAGACGGTGGTCGAAGACCAGAAGTCTTCACGTCGTTTGGGTAATTACTGATGATCTTGATTGGGCTGTACATCCAAGAAGATGGAAACAGTTGGTGATCGTCCAGACGTACTTGGAGATCGATGGATATGCGGGGTACTAGGTGCCTCCGGTTTCGTTCAGACCCAGAACGGACTTGTAAATGGACTGTGTGTCTGACATTGGATTTTAGTCCGTGTGATTGATCTCTATTAAATATATATCTGTTTGGCGGCGGAGAATTGATTCTCTTGCTTAACGCCCTTCTCTGAGACGTACGAGCTCAGGGGTTATATATTGATGGATATCAAACGCATGGAGTGAATTGCCTGTGTGGCATGCCTAAGTGGCAAATGATCGAGGCTTCTGTTGAAAAGCAAAGTCTTGTGGTGATGATCAAAGCAAGGCCTTTGTGGCGTAGCTTTGTGTAACGTTGATTCGCGAGCTTCACAACCGGTATGAACCAAAAACGGGAGAGGACGTCAGGGAGGGCATGCGTTTCTTCCTAGCTAGAAGTGGCGTCAGTGGTTTTACACGCCCTGACGAGTTTGACTTATGTGGTTGTTGCTGTTGCGAGGCGCCTCGGATTGATCGGTCGTTCTCGAACCGATGGAGTCATTTAGTTGGCTCGTTTACGCCCCATAGGGCGGGGAAACGCATGTTCAGGGTTTAAGTTTAATCCACATCGGTGGACTGGCCCTGAGGATCCAAGGGTCACTCGAGCTCTGATCCTGAGGCTCGGGCTAGGCAGTCTCGAATCGGTTGAGGACTATCTTTTGCCTCGGTTCATAGATGGAAATCCAATTTCCAAATACGTGACTTTGCGGTTTTGATTGTAAACTTATTTATGGCGACATAGTGGTATGGGTCATTCATGCCGCCTATGATTGATACTTATGATTTGAAGTTGTTTTATACACTATGCACTAATAATAGTATCAAATGATTTGTTTTAAACGTATCAAGCATTCTTTGGCTGTTATAAGGTAAAAACCCTATCCCCCGGCTTGCGTTGCATTGTGTGATAGGACCTGGGTCTTATAACAGCTTCATTTTTCTTTATTTAGCATTGCGCTGTTTGTTTTATGCACTGGTATTCTTGGGAGGAAACCCGATCCGTGTTATACGGCGTGGTCCCTTGATTTACCTAACTTTAAAAATAAAGATTAACTGTTTTAGTTCTCACACCAGTCACATGACTGACCTGGAGTTTATTGTTTTAACCTAAACTCTGGGTGCCCTTATTTTGACACGGGCAGCTAGTAGTTTTGGTTTTGCAGATTTATATTCACAGGATCCTGGTTTACAGCTGGAACGATATCCGGAAAGCTTTGTATCCGTATATCTCCTTCTAGTTGTGTATTGTATTATTTTTCGCTGCTATGTATTTAAATGTAATTTAAATCTCTGATATTTCTGTGTAATATTCATTTATACTCTGTATATTCTTGTAATCTGATGCATTGTTGTTATATACAATGAAATGTTCTTTTATATGTGTTCTGTTGTGGCTTGTTCTCGAACTATCCGTCGCTTTCCTTTACGGGGAAGATACGGGTTTTTACAGCAAACAAATTTTATTCTTCTGCTCTAGCCTCCTTGCTATGACCTGTTCAATGTAAGTACATGTATATGCAAACAAATGCGACCAATTTTCAATACAATTCAATATTTGATTCAATTAGGCTAAATGTTTCAAAATTATTAAACAAATAAACAAACAACACAACCATCAATCAATTAGTGGATTAGAGTTTCAAATTCATAATTTTGATATATATACAGAAAATCATGTTTTTGATGCCAATTCACAATAATGTATTCTAGCTATATTTTGGTTCTCACACCAGTCTAATGGAAATATATAGATATCAAACCTTCGAAACACGAACATAAATACTGATGATGTGGCCACATCATCAGAATTATCCCCGGGTGTCTAGGATGTGACTCTATATCTATCCTGTATATTAAAACTTCGACTATACGTTCATGACACGTATATGCAAAATCTTTATATACTCGATTGTCCAAATTCAAAATAAATAAAGATTCAATACATTTAAAGCAATTTAAATTTTTTAAAACAAATTTGTTTGCATTTGAAAAATATACTCTTCACACTCGTTCTAGGATACTACTGATCCCATCTCTAACAAGTCATTCTAATTGGATATTACTAATCCAATATCTGATGAATTCTTTGGTATGGTTCTAATGTGTCTTGTTCTCGAGATCTGTAAACTAAAGCTCTGATACCAAACTGAGACGATCTGAACTTCCCCGTGAAGGAAAGCACGGATAGAATTGAGGACAAGACAAAATAGAACGCAAACGGAAGAACATTTCATTGTTATTACAATAATTCCATCAGATACAAGAATATACAGAGTATAAATGAATAAAATACATTCGATGAATATCAGAGATTACAATAAATTACATAGTAGCGGAAAAATATACAAAACACAACTGAAAGTAATACACGGATACAGAGCTTTCCGAGCATCGTTCCAGCTGTAAATCAGGATCCTGTGAATATAAATCTGCAAAACCAAAACTACAAGCTGCCCGTGTGGAAAATAGGGGTACTCAGAGTTTAGGTTAAAACGATAAACTCCAGGTCAATCATGTGACTGGTGTGAGAACTATAACAGTTATTTAAAACTTTACTTTAAAGGATAGTAATTCAAGGGACCACGCCGTATAACACGGAACGGGTTTCCTCTCAAGAATACTAGTGCATATAACAAAACAGCGCAATGCTCTTTGGAAAAATGAAGCTATTATAAGACCCAGGTCCAATCACACAATGTAATGCAAGCCGGAGGATAGGGTTTTCCCTTATAATAGCCAAACATGCTTGGTACGTCAAAACAAATCATTTGATACTATTATAAGTGTATAGTGTCAAAACATTTTCAATCAAAAATATCAATCATAGGCGGCATGGGTACCATCTATCATGTCGCCATACTAATTCTACAATTAAAACCGCAATATCACGTATTGGAAATTGGATTTCCGTCATGAGTCGAGGCGAGGGGCAAGCTCCTCTACGCATTCGAGACACTCTAGCAAATGTTCCAGGACCCCACTTTGATCCTTGGAATCGGCTGGGCCGGTCCTCTCTTACTTTTGAGGATTGGCAATTCCTGAACACACGTTTCCCGGTCCTTACAGACCTATATCCGAGGCGCCTCGCATTCCAATAACCACACAGGCGAAAAGTATATAAATTTCAGGGCTGGTAGGTCACTGACACCACCCTATCTAGAAAGAAACGTCGTGCTCTCTCAGCGGTCCGTCTCCCGTTTTTGACTCATACCGAGGTGTGAGGCTCGCGAATTCACGTTATACATAAAGCTACGCTACACAGGCCGTGCTTTGATCATCAACCACAAGACTTTGCTTTTCAACAGAAGCCCTGATCAATTGCCACTTACGCGTGCCACACTGGCAATTCACTCCATGCGACTGATGTCCATCGATATACAACCTCTGAGCTCGTACGTCTCAGAGAAGGGCGTTAAGCAAGAGAATAAATTCTCTGCCGCCAAACAGATGTATATTTAATAGAGATCAATCAACACAGAATAAATTCCAATGTCAGACACACTATCCATTTACAAGTTCGTTCTGGGTCTGAACGAAACTGGAGGCACTTTCCTCGCATATCCATCCATCTCCAAGTACGTCTAGACGATCACCAACTGTTTCCCTCATCTTGGGTGTACATCCCAATCGAGATCTTCAGTAATCACCCAAACGATGTGAAGACTTCCGGTCTTCAACCACAGTCTTCATCTTCGACATCTCGTCGAATCGGTTATTCAGAATGGGTATAACCCGGCCTTTCTGAATAACCCACGTATATAATAAACAAATGTTACACAAACACAACGAACGCCTCATTCCAATTCAGAATATTCTTTTATTCACAAAATCACATTCTTAGGGAAAGGTTCCCATTAATTTTATCCAAGATTAATTCTTCTAAATTTATTCTTTAATCTTCCTTTGGATATCATTTCAAACTAGTCGGGATTAGCGAACCACACCGAAGTAATTATTTATTTTATTTCACAATCCCAACATATTCATCCCATGGAGCAAAACTGGTAATACTCCATATCTAACACCACGGTGCTATCGGTAAAGTTAATTACCATTTCACGTTCAAATCTAATTAAAGATTTAACTATCGCTTTGGAGCAAAACTGGTGGTACTCCATCTCGATCACTTTTCAGATTTGATAATTTAAATTATCAATTCACATTTCACTCTAATTAAAGATTCATTAAAACTCCACTTAGTTTTAATATTTTCAAAAATCAATATCCTGTCTTTAACTGGGTTAAAGAACCAATGTCATTTAAAACACGATTCACGATAAACCCAAAATCACACTTTATTGTTAATCGGGTTAAAGAACAGGTGTTGTTCAAAACACCGCTCACGATAAACCCAAAAACCAATTCAAATTCAATTCCAATTAAATATTATTTAGTAGATACACTTCATTAAATCTAAATAGAAAGATTTAATCTTTTCTCTATTGGGCTTAAGAACAGTGTTAATGAAGACACCATTCACGACAAACCCAAATCACGTTCGATATTAAATACAAGGCTCTGAATAGAAAATATACCGGCTTATATTCAATATCAAATCATGAAACTAACAAATATCGTATTGGAAATAACGATATAAAATATATCTTTCAAATTCCCATAACCATATCTGTATAGTCACGAAATCCAACATCGAAATATTCCGAAGATAATTTCGATTCAACTCCAGTCCAATTCACGTATTGGGAATATTGGTTATTTTTAAAATCACTTTCAAATTCGATTTATTTATTTCAAAAATAAATTGATTTTAATTCAAGTTCAAAACTAGTTCATTTCGATAAAAATCTATTTTTATCTTTTCAAATGTGGAATTCTTCACTCTAAATTTTCCCAAATCATTTCTTATGATTTTACACAAATTATAGATATTTTTAATAATTTTATCAAGGCCCGTATAGTCGATTTCCATCAACGACCATCGAACTGCACTTACAACGACCTTTTCCAAATTTGATTTGGACATAATTCCAAATCCAACCGTTAGATTTCGAATTTCTAATATTCATTGAAAAGATCTTTTCGATAAGAACCCAACGGTTCCGGTTTTAGGAGAATCCGACGGTCGGATCTCCCGCAACGTCAATTCGAAGTCAATGGTCGAAATTCACGAACTGTCGCGGCGCGGCGCATTCTATTCAGGCCATTATATAATATATATATATATATTATATATTTCATTGATTTCCTTTTAAAATGTATTTTATAAATCGTTTTAAATTCATTTTCAAAACCATTTCAACTTTATATTCAATTTCAAATCAAAATTGGATATTTCATATCATTAATATATAAATGATAATATTTTCAAAACGTTATATTTTGAAATCACTTCTTTATCTATATTCATTATAAAAACGAATATAATCAATATAAATATCGTTCACGTCGAAATGGCGCAACTCTAATCAACACGGCTTTATATATTTCAATAAATTCGTTATTCTATTCAACAAATGAATATATATTTTATTCAACACCTGAATCTATATTTCTTTCAACACACGACTAATCTCAACACATGAGTACTGTCAACACATGACTATTTTTGTTATGTAAAATATTTTATAAAATTATTATATCTATCGTTTGATTTTCAATTAGAATCCACCGTGAAGTAGCTTCTAATTTTTAAATATGATAAAGATGTAAATTTCATTATTAAAAATATTTTACTCAACACATGAATGGTTTCAACACATGAACATCGTCAACACATGTCTATTTTTATATTCAACACATGAACTTCCTTTATTTTCCCGATTGGAATGAGGCCCAATCAATCACCATATAATGTTAATTATATGGATTCCATACAACACATGTATATAAAAAACAACGATAAATAATCAACAATCATCCAAAGTGCACCACACAACTGCATAAGCATCAAATATAAATAATCAACGCTTACACAGCCTGTCGACCAATCGATCGACATACAATGAAATAATTGGGATTAGTGTACGCCAAATATCATCCCAACACCCGTGTGGGGTTTCAAATCAACAAACACAAATTTTGATTTGTGCAGTTGGGTGATGTGTAAAATTTATCATCCCAATCAATATCAGTCAAATCAGTGTATATAAACAAATCGGCCGATTTGTTTATAAATATTCATTTATTCACATTCACGTTAAAAAATATATTTTCAACGATAATTAATCTATTTCAACCATCTACGATTTATTATCGATTTCACATCAACATCACAAACAATTTTCACAACACATCAATCAAACAAACAAGCCATCCATGGTCTGTGGATGACGGGTGTCGGGTGCTACTAAGCACCGTCTGCATCCTAGTAGATATATATAACTAGAAAAAGAGATTGAAGAGTGAGAAGTTCTCACCAATAGCTAATCCAATACCATAACTCTTCCTATGTAGAAATCTTCGTCGTTCTCGCCTTTTGTCACTTTCGTTGCCCGCTTTCACTACATATATAAAAATCACATTTTTATATTATTGCTATGTATATAAAAATCATATTTTTATAATCACTCCATATGGATAAAAATTCTATTTTTACACCGCTACTATATAGATAAAAATTCTATTTTTATACCGCTACTATATAGATAAAAATTCTATTTTTAAACCGCTACTATATAGATAAAAATTCTATTTTTACATCGCTACTATATAGATAAAAATTCTATTTTTACATCGCTACTATCTACATAAAGATTTTGCCTTTTCATTTATAAAGATTTCGCCTTTTCATTTATAAACATTTCGCCTTTTCAAATTAAAAGATTTCGCCTTTTTAAATATAAAGATCGTATCTTTACATTGCTACTACTATAAAGATCACATCTTTATTACTCTACATTATATAAAATCATATTTTTATTCTTCATACTGTATAAAATAAAATTGAAATTATATTAAAATTCACCTTTGAAACTGAAGAGGGGGTTCGAGAAGTGGTGGCGTCGATTTGCAGCAGGAGAGAGGAGGAAAGAACGAAGGAAGTGGGAGGAGCAGGGAAGAGGAGGGGGGATCGGGTTCGACGAAGGAGGGGGGAGAAGAGGTTGTGCGCGGTGCTGGTGGGTGGCTCATCGGTGCAGGGACGGGGAGGTGGTGATTGGTGGACGGCGGTGGAGGTTTTGAGGGGTTGGGGGGCTCCAGCGTCGCATGAGGAGGGGAAGAGGAGGAAGAAGAGGAGGGGGGTTCTGCTGGATGGCGGCGCCGGACGCGCGCCGCCTCTGGTGGCCGCGGTGGCGACTTTCCTCCCCGCCGTCTGCCCTTTCTTCTCTTTTTTTTATTTCGATCGAATGAAGAACGGGGGGAGGGGGGGCAGAGGAGTTTAAGGAGGAGAGAGAGAGGAAATATTTTTTTTTTTTATTTTTAATTTCAAAAAGTAACTTTTATTTTCGACCTCAAAACGAGGCCCACCGCCTGTCGTCCATAGCTAATTACCCCCATTCCGAACACAATGGGATATGTACCATAAGCTAATTCGACCGTTTCGATCAGTTTCCGTTAAAATCAACATATAACTCTATATATTGAATTTGAACGCGCATTTCAATTCACTGGGGTCACATACTAACTCTATAAATCCCAGAAAAATATTTTCTAGCTTCGTATTGACGATACGTTCCTAACAAAACTAGTTTCGTCGAATTCTGAGACCGTTGGAAAAATGGCCATTTTCCAGTCGATTAAAATCAACTGAAACTGGTCAAACGCGTTTTCCTTTGCCACGCTCACATATTGATTCGAAAAATTATGAAATTTGGAATCTTGAAATAGTTTAACATCCCGGATCCAACAAAAGTGGTTTCGTCGGAATCCGAGGTCATTTGCAAAATAGCTATTTTTAAGGGCCTGAATTCCATAGCGACTATTCAGAATTTTCATTTGGACACATCTTTTGATTCCCGCTATGAAATCTTGATTTTCCGGATTCGTTGGAAAGATATTCTGCAATAGATCCTATTATTTTTTGTTTTGCTAAAATCCGGATTGTTCAATTGAAGTTTGAAATCGAATTATCGAACTACCGCGCCATTTTCAATTCCTTTTACAATTATATATAATTATTTATATTCTAACGACGACGTATATAATATATACGTTCGATTCTATTCAAATTAAACTTCTCTTCGATATTATTTAAAATAATTCATTTTAAATGTTCAAAATTCGCTAAAATTGCCAAAATAAAATTTTTAAACTGGCCCGCATTTCCAGGTTGTTACAAGAGATCAGTGCTACGCAGTCAATTACAATGTCAAACATACAATCCATAAATGTCCGTTGTAGGTCTGAACGAAGCAACAATCCGAAATTCCTTCACATGCGTTTGATCTTCTTGCCACTTAGCTGATATAAAATCCATCTGCAAATGGGAGCTACCCATTTGAGACATTCAGCAAGTCGTCCTTACGATATGAAGAGTCCCGGTCTTCAGTATTGTCGTCAATGTCTTCAATTGCTCCACAACGTCGTATTATTACTTGGAATGGTTTTCAGACATATATCTAATCCCGGTCTTCCCAAATAATAAGTGTAATTTTTAAAACACCATTACAGAACACATTGGCTTTCAACCAAATCTCCTTCCATCTTAGATTTTGTTAAATTAAATTTCTTTAAACCCATTCTCAAATTATCTTTAACAAAATCCATATTTAACCCTTCTTCTTTAAAACACATACCTTAAAACAATGACGATCTAGCTCCGAAGCCTTAATTAAATTTCCGTTTGATAACTCGTTATCAAAAACCAGTTTCCTTTGAAAATCCTTTAATCCATATTTTAACCATAGCTTCCAATTAAATCGGTTTTCCAACATTCAATTCTTTAATCTTAACTAAAAGATTATAATTGTTTCCCAGTTTCTTATTTCTAACTTTCTCAAATCAAAGATTTGATTAAATCCCAATTTACAGTATGAATTTCCACAATCTCATTGGGCTTCAAGAATGATATTGTTGAAGATATGATTCACGACAAAACCCAAATTAATCGATATTGAACATAAGTTACACAAAAATTGTATCTACTTATATTCGATATCAATTCTCATAATCAACGAATACTATAAGCGGAATAACGATATAATAATAATATCTTCCAAATTCCTTAAATAGTATACGTTTACACCAAAGAATTTCATATCAAATATCCGAAGATTATTTCTATCCAACTTATCCCAATCAAATTGGGAAACCTAAATCTTACTTAAAAGATTTATCTAACTTTTTGACATTGGATATGGATAGAAATATGATTAACTTATACTTAATATTTATCTCGATATCCAACTCACACAATAAACGGAATAATAGTGAACTACCTATTAAATTCCTCAAATAGTAAGAGTCGTCATCTATCGAATTAATATCAAACATCCGAAGATTTATCTCCAACCATATCCCATTATTTAAAATTGGAAACCCCATTTTAATATTAAATAAATCAATTTAAATTCCATTTAAAATATTTCCAATACTTTTAACCCTTTGAAAACATTCCACAAATCATCACTTATAGTTCTGAAGATAGTTTACGGGTTAAAACTTCAAAATAAATTGTTTTCGAAGAGAGCATTTCAAAAATGTTATAAAAGCGTAACAAAACAGTTATCTTAACTATTTTGATCAAAATATCGTTTATCTTAGCCCAAACTTAAACTTTACAATTCAAAACACCTTTCCAAAATTTGTAATGATTTTACAAAAAATTTCCATATTTTTAAAATATTTATAAATAGCTGTTTATAGTTATGGTCAACAATTGTTCTTACATCGACCTTTTCCAAAATGGTTTCAAACATAACTTGAAAATTATAACTGAAATTTAAAATTTGCTTTCACTCATTTGGAAGTTCTTGTTAATGGAAATCAAACATTTTTCATTTTATGGAAATCCGATTTAGATTGCAAAAGTTATAAGCGTTTAAAGTTTGCATCTAAAATGCGTAAATTGCCGTTATGCGACAAGCTCTATTTTGACCATTATAACCATTATTCTACGATACTTCAAAATATCTTAGAAAACCATTATATCCTTATATAACTCCTTTAAAATCATTTAAATTTACTTTCCAAATTATTTTGGATCTAAAATTCAACTTTTATTTTTTTACTTAATAAATCAAATTCCAATTCATTTCTAAATTCAAATGACTTCAAATTAACCGTCCCATTCGTCGGATCAGTTAGGGATAGCCAGGGAGAGTAGGAAACTTTATTTCCAAACCCTAGCCTAGACGTTATCCTCTCTATCATCCTAGATTGTTCCGGTTTTTTTATTCATTTAAAGGACTTTAGCAATATATATGAATTCATACATATGGTCTTTCCAAATTATTCCTTCAAATTCAATAATGATATTGCTTCTAATTACGAAGGAGATTTATCGATCACCAATGTGATACCATAATTGTTGTGTCATAGTGTGTGCAAAACAACATCAACAACCATTTAAACATCCATAGCAACCATCATCAACATAATTGAATAAATTATAACTGTGCACAAGCGTTATAACACTAATGCCTAATAGTCTGTGTGGTCTAAACTACGCATCCATCATCCATCACAACAAACATCAATCATCATTAACCACTAATAATTCATCAATGTATTCAAATTATTCTAACTACTAATTAAATATATAAACTGTGGTTAAAGAGTTCTCATCTAACAGATTTCCTAATCTTCTAGTTGGGCAAGCCTATTTGAGTGAACCATAGGACAATATTTCGACGCAACGTCTTCTTCACCAAAATATATATGTATACTAATATCTCTCTCTCTATCACAAAAGGAGGAGGAGGAGGATGACGACGAACTTCGGCAAGGAGATGGTGGAATAGAAGAAGACTTATGCCGTAATAACCCAAAAATCCGGTCCAATTCGAGCTGACCAACAACACAAGTCCAACCCCAAATTAAACTGAAAATCAGGAAATTAATAGAAAGAAAAACAGAGGGTGAGGAAAGGTAAGATAGAAAATTAGAATAGAAGAAGAAGAAGAACACAACATCAGAGTAACACGAACCTCACAACGGAACGAGTAACATATAATATATAACATAACTTGAAATATACATCTGTACTTGAATATACATCATTATCGAAGTACAACACTTACAACACATCGGAAATAAACTATAGCTATATGATTCTGAAGCCTCCTGCTCCAGCTCTTCAAGTATCTGTAAATCCCGACTACTTGACTGTCTGTACAAAATTGGGCACCCAAGAGTTTAGGGAAACAAACAAATAAACTCCGGGTCAGTCATGGGACTGGTGTGAGTAAAACAGTTTAAAAACATTTCAAGCAGGTAAACGATATCTCATAAGACCATGCCGTATAACGGAACGGGTTTTTCCCTTATGAAAATCCAAATTATCTTTATATCAAAAACCTTTTGATATTATAATAATGTCTATCAACCACAATATAATAATCATCTAGCAGAACACTTTCATCTCACGTTCTACATATATAGTATACAATCAAAACCAAAGCACGTATTGTGTAATAGATTTCCAACTATGACAAGGTATGGAACCACCTTTTGCTTGTGTACCTATAGAAAGGAATACACTAGGTTCAACAAGAACATCTTGCAACCCGGCCACACATGACCGACCACTCATTTCGCTTGAGTGTATCAAATGTATATCACCAATGGTTGGGATCAGCAACCGTTTCCCGAATGGGACAGCATCAACAATAAATTTTTAGAAGTAAATGAAACTCTAGATCAGGTGATTATACACCCTACTTCGGAGCGACCGACTTAGCCATGCTTCCTGCCCGATTTCTGTCATTTACCGGTTGATGAGGCTTGAGGTTGCGCCTTATCATCACATCAGATTCACTTCGAATGCCACATTGTCAGATCCATCAAAAATCACTAATTTGACGTCTACAACCATACATTACGTGTTAGCTAAAAGAAGTTTCCTTCTCCGCTTCCACTCTTGGTACGGTTGAAGAAATCAATGTACGTGACCTTTCTGGAAATACTCTGTCCGACGTTCATCCATACAAGTCATCTAGGAACAGGATGAACCGAAGGCACTATTCAGTACATCCATCTTAGGCACTGTTATCTAAGACTTATACAATAGCACTTGCACATTACTCCTTCTTCAATTATCTTTGGCATATATGATTCGCAACGCTTATGCCAATACAGAGTGGTTCTTTGGATAATAATCCAACCGATCTCTCCATATTAACAACGTTAAAATGCTCAAAAACTTCGATAGTCGGTGAGTTAACTATCAAAGAAAACACGTGTGCAAACAACGATATTATTTCCAGATGGAAATTCTATCAATCAATCATCAATCATATATATATATATATTCATATTTCCTTATTTTCTATATTTGATTATGCTTCTGATTCTATTTGGAAAACATTTCCAAATCTTCTTTACTTGGATTTAATCAGATGTTTAAATCAACATCGCGACGACAACTCAAACCACTATACTTATTTACTAAATCACTTAACCACTTTCACTCTCGAACCTTAACCATTCCTTAGCTAAAAATGGAGTCAATCAAGTTGGGGTAATACTAACTCTCAGACCTTAACTGAACAACGTTTCTAACCTTGAAATAGACAAAGTTCACCCTTTTAATTCTTTAACAACTTCCTTACGTAACTCTCCTTCGAATTATCTCTTATTCGATAATTCTTTCCTTTGAATAAGGTATATTCGATAACTCTATTCAATTTACTCTATTCGATTAACCCTTATCCATTAACTTTATTCGACTAACGCAATTGAATTAACTCTATTGGACTAGCACTATTGATTTAACTCTATCGGACTAACGCTATTTGTAACACCCCGCAATTTTATAACATTAAAATTCACAAATTAAAGTATACTTAATTTTTAGAAAAGAATTAAGTGAAATGGGTTGCGCAGAGAAATATATATATGTAACAACCCGTAAAATGCGAGCCAGTTTGAAATTTTTATTTTGGCAACTTTAGTGAATTTTGAATATTTAATCTGAATTATTTTAAATAATATCGACGAGAAATTTATTTTGAATATAATTAGAACGTATATATTATATACGTCGTCGTTAGAATATATAATAATTATATATAATTATAAAAGGAATTGAAAATGGCGCGGTAGTTCGAAAATTCGATTTCTGATTTCAAATGAATATACAGAATTCAATATAAGTCAGAATTGAACGAAACAAGAAATATTTGAATCTGTATAATTATATCTTTGTAACGAAGTTAACAAACTGAGATTTCATTTTAGAAATGATAAGATATGTCCAGTTTAAAATTAGAAATAGTCGCTGTGGAATTTATATATATTTTTATATATATAAGGCCCTTAAAAATAGCAATTTTGCAAACGACCTCAGATTTCGACGAAACCAGTTTTGTTGGGTCCGTGATGTCAAGTTATGGCTAGGTTTCAAATTTCATAATTTTTCGAATCAATATGTGAGCGTGGCAAAGGAAAACGCGTTTGACCAGTTTCAGTTGATTTTAATCGACTGGAAATTGGCCATTTTTCCAACAATCTCAGAATTCGACGAAACTAGTTTTGTTAGGACCGTATCGTCAATACGAAGCTAGAAAATATTTTCGGGAATTTTTCTAGTTAGTGTGTGGCCCCGGTAAATTGAAATGTGCGTTTAAATTGAATATATAAAGATTTATATTTTAAATTTAACGGAAACTGGTCGTAACGTCCGAGTTGGCTTACGCAGCATATCCCATTGTGTTCGGAATAGGGGTATTGCGCTAGGGACGGCAGTCGTTGGGTGAAACTCCGAGTTAGAAGGAAAAGTCAACAATTAGGGTTTGGGAAAAAAAATTAAATATAAAATAAAATAATAAAATATAAAAATATAAACATTTACACTAAAGCCCCCCCCCCCCCGTCTTTACTTTTCCCCAATCAGAAAAACCCGATCCCCAATTTAAAAATGGCCACCTGCGATCCGTCGCACCACCGTGGTTGGTCAACAAGCCTCCCCGAGCATCTCCCCCTCGCAACCCTTCTCCTTCGTCGATCCTTCTCTTCCCTCCAACACCCCACCTTGAACTGACCAAGCCGCCGCTCCCTATCACCACCCCCGCTCCGTCTAGGCGCGCCACGCATGAAGACCGCGCCCCTCTGCATCGCGAGGCCCTCCACCAGACCGCGCTCACACCAAATCGAGACGCCCATCTCCACAGACCCGAAGAGAACCACCGCCACCCCTGATGGCGCCAATGACCTGCCGTGACCCCTCCCCCCCGTAAGTATTTTATTGTTTTTTTTTTTTATTTATTTATTTTAATTCGTTAAAAAAAAACTGAATTGTTTTATTTAAAAAAAAAAAAAAGGTAAGTTCTGATTTTTAAAACGATAAAAAAACTGATTTTGTTTATTAGAATATAAAACTGATTTTGTTTATTAGAATATAAAACTGATTTTTGATTTAAGAATATAAGAATGATTTTGATTTAAAAATATAAAACTGATTTTGTTTTAATAGTAAAAACAGGTTTTAAAGGAAGTATAAAAACTGATTTTTGGAAATTTTAAACTTTAAATAGAAAATGGTTTGATCTTTAAAGTAGAAAAGACGGATTTTTATTAAGCAGAAAGTTTTAATTTTTATTTCATATAAAGATGCGATTTTTAAAATAGAAAAAAGATGTGATTTTTACAATAGAAAAGAGGCGATTTTTACAATAGAAAAGATTCGATTTTTAAATGGAATAGATTCTATTTTTATAAAAAGGAAAGGAATGATTTTTACCATTAAGTAACGTATATAAAAATTCGATTTTTATATATTGAATAGCGAACTAAAAATTCGATTTTTATATATTGAACTTTGAACTAAAAATTCGATTTTTATATATTGAACTTCGAACTAAAAATTCGATTTTTATATATTGAACTTCGAACTAAAAGTTCGATTTTTATATATTGAACTTTGAACTAAAAATTCGATTTTTATAAATTGAATAGCGAAGTAAAAATGTGATTTTTACGTATGTAGTGAAAGCAGCAACGAAGGTGACAAAAAGGCGAAACGACGAAGACTTCTGCAAAAGAAGTGCCGTGGAGCTAGGATAGCTATATGTGAGAATTTCTCACCTTTCAATTTATTTTCTAGTTATATATATATACTAGGATGCAGACGGTGCTTAGTAGCACCCGACACCCGTCCACAGACCATGGACTTGTTTGTTTGACTGTTTGGTGATTGATTGTGATATTGGTTTGAATGTGGTTTGTGGTGTGAAAAATCGAATCGATAAATTGGTTAGGATTAGACGTGCGCCGTTATAAGGCGAAGGAGTAAGGCTAGGTTAGACCCTTACTCCAAAGTTTGTGGTTTGCATAACGAATTGATTTGATTGATGTGTGAATGGCGTGGGCCTTCACTAGACCGGGGATAAGGCTAGGCCTTGTCCCGTTTCTAGTATCGTGCCGTTATGCCGCCGAAATTTTCTAAAATAAGTTAGAAAAATAAAATTAGCATTTTATTTAACGAATGAACTGAATATAAATTCATATGTTAAAATAAAATGTGTTATCGTTAAAAATATAATTTTTAACGTGAATGTGAATAAATAAATATTCATTTACAAACCAGACGGTTTGTTTATGTACACCTATTTGAATGACGTTGATTGGGTCGATAAATTTTACACATCGCCTAACTGCACAAATAAAATATGTGTTTGATTGTTTGAAACCCCACACGGGTGTTAGGATGAAATTTGAAGTTCACTCATCCTGATTTATTAAATATGTCGATCGATTGATTGACAAGCTGCTATAAGCGTTAAATGTCTATATTTGATGCTTATACAGTGTAGTGCACTTTGGTTGATGGTTGATTATTCATCGTTGTTGATATATACATGTGTTGTAGAAAATCCATATAATTAACATTATATGGTAATTGATTGGGCCTCATTCCAGTTTCGAGAAAAATAGAAATATTTGAAATAGAAATATTTGAAATAGAAATATTTGAAATAGAAATATTTGAAATAGAAATATTTGAAATAGAAATATTTGAAATAGAATATTTGAAAATAGAAATATGTGAAGCCGTGAGGATTAGATTGACGCCATTTTGACGTGAACGATATTTATATCGATTTTATTCATTTTAAAATGAATATTGAAACGTGATTTCGAAATCGAATATTTTGAAATGAATTGAATTGAAAACGATTTCGAAATGAATTGAATTGAAAACGATTTCGAAATGAATTGAATTGAAAACGATTTCGAAATGAATTGAATTGAAAACGATTTCGAAATGAATTGAATTGAAAACGATTTCGAAATGAATTGAATTGAAAACGATTTCGAAATGAATTGAATTGAAAACGATTTCGAAATGAATTGAATTGAAAACGATTTCGAAATGAATTGAGTTGAAAACGATTTCGAAATAAATTGAATTGAAAACGATTTCGAAATGAATTGAATTGAAAACGATTTCGAAATGAATTGAATTGAAAACGATTTCGAAATGAATTGAATTTTAAAACGATTTCGAAATGAATTGAATTGAAAACGAATTCAAATGGAATTGAAAGCGAATTGAAATGAATTCAAATTGAATTGAAATTTGAATTGAATAGAAATGAATTTTGAAACGAATTTATAAAGAAGAATTCAATTTTGATTTGAATTGAAAAGGAAGTTGAAATTGCTTTTGAAACGAATTTAAAACCATTTATATAATTCGTTTTAAATAGTAATCGACGAAATATATATTATATATATTATATATATAATATAATGGCCTGAATAGAACGCGCCGCGCTGCGGCAGTTCGCGAATTTCGATCATTTGTTTCAAACGGACATTACGGGAGATCCGACCGTCGGATTCTCCTAAAACCGGAACCGTTGGGTTCGTATCGAAAAGAGCTTTCTAATGAATGTTAGAAATTTGAAATCTAACGGTTGGATTTGGAGATACGTCCAAATCAAATTCGAAAAAGGTCGCTGTAAGTGCAGTTCGATGGCCGTTAATGGAAATCGACCGTACGGGCCTTGATAAAATTATTAAAAATAGTAATAATTTGTGTAAAATCATAAGAAATGATTTGTGAAAGTTTGGGATGAAAAACTCCATATTTGAAAAGATAAAAATAGATTTTTATCGAAATGAACTAGTTTTGAACTAGAATTATAATTCTATTTATTTTTAAATAAATAAATTGAATTTGAAATGGTTTTGAAAATAACCAAAATTTCCAATGATTGCATTGGAGTGGATTTGAATCGAAATTGTCTTCGGAATATTTCGATGTTGGAATTCGTGATATTACAGGTGTTGTTATGGAAATTTGAAAGATATATATGTATATCGTTATTTCCAATACGACATTTGTTAATCGTAGAATTTGATATTGAATATAGGCCGATATAGTTTCTATTCAGAGCCTTGTATTGAATATCGAATGTGATTTGGGTTTGTCGTGAATGGTGTCTTCACTAACACTGTTCTTGAACCCAGTTGAGAAAAGATTAAATCTTTTTATTTAGATTTAATGAAGTGTACCAATTAAATGATATTTAATTGGAATTGAATTGATATTGATTTTTGGGTTTATCGTGAACAGTGTTTTAAATAACACTTGTTCTTTAACCCGATAATTAATGGGATGTGACTTTGGGTTTATCGTGAACCGTGTTTTAAATGACACTGATTCTTTAACCCAGTCACAGATTAAAACTAAGTGGAGTTTTAATGAATCTTTAATTAGATTGAAAAGATCGAGAATGGAGTATCACCAGTTTTGCTCCAGGCGATAGTTAAATCTTTAATTAGATTTGAATGTGAAATTTAGAAACTAACTGGCGGTTAGCCAAGCAGAATGGTTTTCTGGATATTGATCTGATGTTGGTTTCGGCCTTCGGGGTTAATATTTGGGGAATTATTCTCTTGATTAATTTACGGTTAGTGACTAATGAATTGGAATGAGGCGTATGTTGTGTTTGTGTAACACTTTTATAATATATACGCGAGTTATTCGGAAAGACCGGGTTTATCCCATTCTGAATAACTGATACGACGATAAGTCGAAGATGAAGACGATGGTCGAAGACCGGAAGTCTTCACGTCGTTTGGGTGATAACTGATGATCTTGATTGGGCTGTACACCCAAGAAGATGGAAACAGTTAGTGATCGTCCAGACGTACTTGGAGATCGATGGATATGCGGGGTACTAGGTGCCTCCGGTTTCGTTCAGACCCAGAACGGACTTGTAAATGGACTGTGTGTCTGACATCGGATTTCATTCTGTGTGACTGATATCGGTTGCATAGGATGGCTTGCCTGTGTGGCATGCTAAGATGCAAATGATCGAGGCTTCTGTTGAAAAGCAAAGTCTTGTGGTGATGATCAAAGCACGGCCTTTGTGGCGTAGCTTTGTGTAACGTTTACCTCGCGTGTTTCACACCCGGTATGAACCAAAAACGGGAGACGGACCTCAGGGAGGGCATGCGTTTCTTTCTAGCTAGAAGTGGCGTCAGTGGTTTTACACGCCCTGACGAGTTTGACTTATGTGGTTGTTGCTGTTGCGAGGCGCCTCGGTTATATCGGTTTCGGCCGAATGCATTCTGGTCGGCTGACGGACCAGACTTACACCCCATAGGGTGGGGAGACGTATTGTTCAGGCATAATAATCCACTCCGTGTGGACCGGCCCTGACGATCCAAGGCTTGCCTGCGCGCTTGCCTGAGACATGGGCTAGATTGTCTCGAATCGGTTGAGGACTATCTTTTGCCTCGGTTCATAGATGGAAACCCAATTTCCAAATACGAGACTTTGCGGTTTTGATTGTATATCCTATATATGGCGACATAGTGGGATGGGGCGCTCATGCCGCCTATGATTGATACTTATGATTTGAAGTGTTTTATATACTATGCACTTATAATAGTATCAAATGATTTGTTTTAAACGTATCAAGCATTCTTTGGCTGTTATAAGGGAAAACCCTATCCTCGACTGCGTTGCATTGTGTGATGGGACCTGGGTCTTATAACAGCTTCATTTTTCTTTATTTAGCATTGCGCTGTTGGTTTTATGCACTGGTATTCTTGGGAGGAAACCCGTTCCGTGTTATACGGCGTGGTCCCTTGATTTACCTAATGATTTGAAATAAAGATTAATAACTGTTTTAGTTCTCACACCAGTCACATGACTGACCTGGAGTTTATTGTTTTAACCTAAACTCTGGGTGCCCCTATTTTCGACACGGGCAGCTAGTAGTTTTGGTTTTGCAGATTTATATTCACAGGATCCTGGTTTACAGCTGGAACGATATCCGGAAAGCTTTGTATCCGTATATCTCATTCTAGTTGTGTATTGTATTATTTTCCGCTGCTATGTATTTAAATGTAATTTAAATCTCTGATATTTCTGTGTAATATTCATTTATACTCTGTATATTCTTGTAATCTGATGCATTGTTGTAATATACAATGAAACGTTCTTCTGTATGCGTTCTGCTGTGGTTTGTTCTCGAACTATCCGACGCTTTCCTTTACGGGGAGGTTGCGGGTCGTCACATTTGGTATCAGAGCTTTGGTTTACAAAGCTTAGAGAACAAGACACATTAGAAACATACGAAAGAATTCATCAGATATTGGATTAGTAATATCCAATGGAATGACTCGTTAGAGATGGGATCAGTAGTATCCTAGAACGAGTATGAAGAGTATATTTTTCAAATGAAAACAAATTTCGTTTTGAAAATTTAAATCAATTATTCGTATTTGATTATTTATTTTATATTGATTAGGACAATCCGATATATAAAGGTTTTGCATATATGTCTTGCAAACGTGTATTCGAAGTTTTAATATATTGGGTAGATATAGAATCCCTCTAGTGCCCGGGAGTAATTCTGGTGATGGGGCACTGTCGCCAGTATTTATTTTCGAGTGACGAAAGTGAGATTTCTATATATTTCCTATTGACTGGTGTGAGAACCAAAATTAGATAGGGCCTATTGTTGTGATTTGGCATCAAAAATCTGATTTTCGTATATATATCAAATTACGAATTTGAGACTCTAATTCACTAATTGATTGATGTTTGTGTTGTTTGGTTATTTGTTTGCTAATTTTGAACCATTATGCCTAACTGAACCAAATATTGAATTATATTGAAAATTGGTCGCATTTGCTTGCATATACATATATATCTTTGAACAGGTCATAGCAAGGAGGCTAGAGCCGAGAATAAAATTTGTTTGCCCGACAAATAGGTACATGTTTACTACATAATTTCCTGTTTTGTTTGGGTGATGATGATTTTGTGAGCCTATTGGCTAGCCGCTTGGCTTTTTCTTTTTCTTTTTGAGATCTGAAGGACCGGGAACGCTATTTGCAATTTCCCGATGCTCCCGGTGCAGGGGAGGTTATGGCGAAATTTTTCGAAAATTTAGGGTGTTAGCCAAATTTTTGAAATTTTGAAAATTCTCAGAAACTGAAAAGTTGGAGAATGGAAGCCAAATCGAACGTAGTGTTGATTAATCAAACCACTTTCGACTTTGTTCCTTTTCGGGGACGAAAAGTTTTAAGTGGGGGAGATTGTAACAACCCGTAAAATGCGAGCCAGTTTGAAATTTTTATTTTGGCAACTTTAGTGAATTTTGAATATTTAATCTGAATTATTTTAAATAATATCGACGAGAAATTTATTTTGAATATAATTAGAACGTATATATTATATACGTCGTCGTTAGAATATATAATAATTATATATAATTATAAAAGGAATTGAAAATGGCGCGGTAGTTCGAAAATTCGATTTCTGATTTCAAATGAATATACAGAATTCAATATAAGTCAGAATTGAACGAAACAAGAAATATTTGAATCTGTATAATTATATCTTTGTAACGAAGTTAACAAACTGAGATTTCATTTTAGAAATGATAAGATATGTCCAGTTTAAAATTAGAAATAGTCGCTGTGGAATTTATATATATTTTTATATATATAAGGCCCTTAAAAATAGCAATTTTGCAAACGACCTCAGATTTCGACGAAACCAGTTTTGTTGGGTCCGTGATGTCAAGTTATGGCTAGGTTTCAAATTTCATAATTTTTCGAATCAATATGTGAGCGTGGCAAAGGAAAACGCGTTTGACCAGTTTCAGTTGATTTTAATCGACTGGAAATTGGCCATTTTTCCAACAATCTCAGAATTCGACGAAACTAGTTTTGTTAGGACCGTATCGTCAATACGAAGCTAGAAAATATTTTCGGGAATTTTTCTAGTTAGTGTGTGGCCCCGGTAAATTGAAATGTGCGTTTAAATTGAATATATAAAGATTTATATTTTAAATTTAACGGAAACTGGTCGTAACGTCCGAGTTGGCTTACGCAGCATATCCCATTGTGTTCGGAATAGGGGTATTGCGCTAGGGACGGCAGTCGTTGGGTGAAACTCCGAGTTAGAAGGAAAAGTCAACAATTAGGGTTTGGGAAAAAAAATTAAATATAAAATAAAATAATAAAATATAAAAATATAAACATTTACACTAAAGCCCCCCCCCCCCCGTCTTTACTTTTCCCCAATCAGAAAAACCCGATCCCCAATTTAAAAATGGCCACCTGCGATCCGTCGCACCACCGTGGTTGGTCAACAAGCCTCCCCGAGCATCTCCCCCTCGCAACCCTTCTCCTTCGTCGATCCTTCTCTTCCCTCCAACACCCCACCTTGAACTGACCAAGCCGCCGCTCCCTATCACCACCCCCGCTCCGTCTAGGCGCGCCACGCATGAAGACCGCGCCCCTCTGCATCGCGAGGCCCTCCACCAGACCGCGCTCACACCAAATCGAGACGCCCATCTCCACAGACCCGAAGAGAACCACCGCCACCCCTGATGGCGCCAATGACCTGCCGTGACCCCTCCCCCCCGTAAGTATTTTATTGTTTTTTTTTTTTATTTATTTATTTTAATTCGTTAAAAAAAAGCTGAATTGTTTTATTTAAAAAAAAAAAAAAGGTAAGTTCTGATTTTTAAAACGATAAAAAAACTGATTTTGTTTATTAGAATATAAAACTGATTTTGTTTATTAGAATATAAAACTGATTTTTGATTTAAGAATATAAGAATGATTTTGATTTAAAAATATAAAACTGATTTTGTTTTAATAGTAAAAACAGGTTTTAAAGGAAGTATAAAAACTGATTTTTGGAAATTTTAAACTTTAAATAGAAAATGGTTTGATCTTTAAAGTAGAAAAGACGGATTTTTATTAAGCAGAAAGTTTTAATTTTTATTTCATATAAAGATGCGATTTTTAAAATAGAAAAAAGATGTGATTTTTACAATAGAAAAGAGGCGATTTTTACAATAGAAAAGATTCGATTTTTAAATGGAATAGATTCTATTTTTATAAAAAGGAAAGGAATGATTTTTACCATTAAGTAACGTATATAAAAATTCGATTTTTATATATTGAATAGCGAACTAAAAATTCGATTTTTATATATTGAACTTTGAACTAAAAATTCGATTTTTATATATTGAACTTCGAACTAAAAATTCGATTTTTATATATTGAACTTCGAACTAAAAGTTCGATTTTTATATATTGAACTTTGAACTAAAAATTCGATTTTTATAAATTGAATAGCGAAGTAAAAATGTGATTTTTACGTATGTAGTGAAAGCAGCAACGAAGGTGACAAAAAGGCGAAACGACGAAGACTTCTGCAAAAGAAGTGCCGTGGAGCTAGGATAGCTATATGTGAGAATTTCTCACCTTTCAATTTATTTTCTAGTTATATATATATACTAGGATGCAGACGGTGCTTAGTAGCACCCGACACCCGTCCACAGACCATGGACTTGTTTGTTTGACTGTTTGGTGATTGATTGTGATATTGGTTTGAATGTGGTTTGTGGTGTGAAAAATCGAATCGATAAATTGGTTAGGATTAGACGTGCGCCGTTATAAGGCGAAGGAGTAAGGCTAGGTTAGACCCTTACTCCAAAGTTTGTGGTTTGCATAACGAATTGATTTGATTGATGTGTGAATGGCGTGGGCCTTCACTAGACCGGGGATAAGGCTAGGCCTTGTCCCGTTTCTAGTATCGTGCCGTTATGCCGCCGAAATTTTCTAAAATAAGTTAGAAAAATAAAATTAGCATTTTATTTAACGAATGAACTGAATATAAATTCATATGTTAAAATAAAATGTGTTATCGTTAAAAATATAATTTTTAACGTGAATGTGAATAAATAAATATTCATTTACAAACCAGACGGTTTGTTTATGTACACCTATTTGAATGACGTTGATTGGGTCGATAAATTTTACACATCGCCTAACTGCACAAATAAAATATGTGTTTGATTGTTTGAAACCCCACACGGGTGTTAGGATGAAATTTGAAGTTCACTCATCCTGATTTATTAAATATGTCGATCGATTGATTGACAAGCTGCTATAAGCGTTAAATGTCTATATTTGATGCTTATACAGTGTAGTGCACTTTGGTTGATGGTTGATTATTCATCGTTGTTGATATATACATGTGTTGTAGAAAATCCATATAATTAACATTATATGGTAATTGATTGGGCCTCATTCCAGTTTCGAGAAAAATAGAAATATTTGAAATAGAAATATTTGAAATAGAAATATTTGAAATAGAAATATTTGAAATAGAAATATTTGAAATAGAAATATTTGAAATAGAATATTTGAAAATAGAAATATGTGAAGCCGTGAGGATTAGATTGACGCCATT
The DNA here is from genome assembly GCA_030737875.1 of Allium sativum. NCBI lineage: Eukaryota > Viridiplantae > Streptophyta > Magnoliopsida > Asparagales > Amaryllidaceae > Allium > Allium sativum. The sequence continues at coordinate 560,397,310 of CM060915.1, forward strand.
TTGACGTGAACGATATTTATATCGATTTTATTCATTTTAAAATGAATATTGAAACGTGATTTCGAAATCGAATATTTTGAAATGAATTGAATTGAAAACGATTTCGAAATGAATTGAATTGAAAACGATTTCGAAATGAATTGAATTGAAAACGATTTCGAAATGAATTGAATTGAAAACGATTTCGAAATGAATTGAATTGAAAACGATTTCGAAATGAATTGAATTGAAAACGATTTCGAAATGAATTGAATTGAAAACGATTTCGAAATGAATTGAATTGAAAACGATTTCGAAATGAATTGAGTTGAAAACGATTTCGAAATAAATTGAATTGAAAACGATTTCGAAATGAATTGAATTGAAAACGATTTCGAAATGAATTGAATTGAAAACGATTTCGAAATGAATTGAATTTTAAAACGATTTCGAAATGAATTGAATTGAAAACGAATTCAAATGGAATTGAAAGCGAATTGAAATGAATTCAAATTGAATTGAAATTTGAATTGAATAGAAATGAATTTTGAAACGAATTTATAAAGAAGAATTCAATTTTGATTTGAATTGAAAAGGAAGTTGAAATTGCTTTTGAAACGAATTTAAAACCATTTATATAATTCGTTTTAAATAGTAATCGACGAAATATATATTATATATATTATATATATAATATAATGGCCTGAATAGAACGCGCCGCGCTGCGGCAGTTCGCGAATTTCGATCATTTGTTTCAAACGGACATTACGGGAGATCCGACCGTCGGATTCTCCTAAAACCGGAACCGTTGGGTTCGTATCGAAAAGAGCTTTCTAATGAATGTTAGAAATTTGAAATCTAACGGTTGGATTTGGAGATACGTCCAAATCAAATTCGAAAAAGGTCGCTGTAAGTGCAGTTCGATGGCCGTTAATGGAAATCGACCGTACGGGCCTTGATAAAATTATTAAAAATAGTAATAATTTGTGTAAAATCATAAGAAATGATTTGTGAAAGTTTGGGATGAAAAACTCCATATTTGAAAAGATAAAAATAGATTTTTATCGAAATGAACTAGTTTTGAACTAGAATTATAATTCTATTTATTTTTAAATAAATAAATTGAATTTGAAATGGTTTTGAAAATAACCAAAATTTCCAATGATTGCATTGGAGTGGATTTGAATCGAAATTGTCTTCGGAATATTTCGATGTTGGAATTCGTGATATTACAGGTGTTGTTATGGAAATTTGAAAGATATATATGTATATCGTTATTTCCAATACGACATTTGTTAATCGTAGAATTTGATATTGAATATAGGCCGATATAGTTTCTATTCAGAGCCTTGTATTGAATATCGAATGTGATTTGGGTTTGTCGTGAATGGTGTCTTCACTAACACTGTTCTTGAACCCAGTTGAGAAAAGATTAAATCTTTTTATTTAGATTTAATGAAGTGTACCAATTAAATGATATTTAATTGGAATTGAATTGATATTGATTTTTGGGTTTATCGTGAACAGTGTTTTAAATAACACTTGTTCTTTAACCCGATAATTAATGGGATGTGACTTTGGGTTTATCGTGAACCGTGTTTTAAATGACACTGATTCTTTAACCCAGTCACAGATTAAAACTAAGTGGAGTTTTAATGAATCTTTAATTAGATTGAAAAGATCGAGAATGGAGTATCACCAGTTTTGCTCCAGGCGATAGTTAAATCTTTAATTAGATTTGAATGTGAAATTTAGAAACTAACTGGCGGTTAGCCAAGCAGAATGGTTTTCTGGATATTGATCTGATGTTGGTTTCGGCCTTCGGGGTTAATATTTGGGGAATTATTCTCTTGATTAATTTACGGTTAGTGACTAATGAATTGGAATGAGGCGTATGTTGTGTTTGTGTAACACTTTTATAATATATACGCGAGTTATTCGGAAAGACCGGGTTTATCCCATTCTGAATAACTGATACGACGATAAGTCGAAGATGAAGACGATGGTCGAAGACCGGAAGTCTTCACGTCGTTTGGGTGATAACTGATGATCTTGATTGGGCTGTACACCCAAGAAGATGGAAACAGTTAGTGATCGTCCAGACGTACTTGGAGATCGATGGATATGCGGGGTACTAGGTGCCTCCGGTTTCGTTCAGACCCAGAACGGACTTGTAAATGGACTGTGTGTCTGACATCGGATTTCATTCTGTGTGACTGATATCGGTTGCATAGGATGGCTTGCCTGTGTGGCATGCTAAGATGCAAATGATCGAGGCTTCTGTTGAAAAGCAAAGTCTTGTGGTGATGATCAAAGCACGGCCTTTGTGGCGTAGCTTTGTGTAACGTTTACCTCGCGTGTTTCACACCCGGTATGAACCAAAAACGGGAGACGGACCTCAGGGAGGGCATGCGTTTCTTTCTAGCTAGAAGTGGCGTCAGTGGTTTTACACGCCCTGACGAGTTTGACTTATGTGGTTGTTGCTGTTGCGAGGCGCCTCGGTTATATCGGTTTCGGCCGAATGCATTCTGGTCGGCTGACGGACCAGACTTACACCCCATAGGGTGGGGAGACGTATTGTTCAGGCATAATAATCCACTCCGTGTGGACCGGCCCTGACGATCCAAGGCTTGCCTGCGCGCTTGCCTGAGACATGGGCTAGATTGTCTCGAATCGGTTGAGGACTATCTTTTGCCTCGGTTCATAGATGGAAACCCAATTTCCAAATACGAGACTTTGCGGTTTTGATTGTATATCCTATATATGGCGACATAGTGGGATGGGGCGCTCATGCCGCCTATGATTGATACTTATGATTTGAAGTGTTTTATATACTATGCACTTATAATAGTATCAAATGATTTGTTTTAAACGTATCAAGCATTCTTTGGCTGTTATAAGGGAAAACCCTATCCTCGACTGCGTTGCATTGTGTGATGGGACCTGGGTCTTATAACAGCTTCATTTTTCTTTATTTAGCATTGCGCTGTTGGTTTTATGCACTGGTATTCTTGGGAGGAAACCCGTTCCGTGTTATACGGCGTGGTCCCTTGATTTACCTAATGATTTGAAATAAAGATTAATAACTGTTTTAGTTCTCACACCAGTCACATGACTGACCTGGAGTTTATTGTTTTAACCTAAACTCTGGGTGCCCCTATTTTCGACACGGGCAGCTAGTAGTTTTGGTTTTGCAGATTTATATTCACAGGATCCTGGTTTACAGCTGGAACGATATCCGGAAAGCTTTGTATCCGTATATCTCATTCTAGTTGTGTATTGTATTATTTTCCGCTGCTATGTATTTAAATGTAATTTAAATCTCTGATATTTCTGTGTAATATTCATTTATACTCTGTATATTCTTGTAATCTGATGCATTGTTGTAATATACAATGAAACGTTCTTCTGTATGCGTTCTGCTGTGGTTTGTTCTCGAACTATCCGACGCTTTCCTTTACGGGGAGGTTGCGGGTCGTCACAATATATATTGATATATATATATTAATAAATAAATAAATATGCGAAAAAGTTCAAAACAGCGGATTGGGAGGGGAAATAACCGAACCGGCCCATTTTTGAGGTCGACCCAAGCCCTGATGGGTTGACTAGGTGTTAATCCAGGGTGTTTGGTTGTCAACCCGTGGGCCGATTCGCTCAAATGCAGATTTTGCATTTGATTGGTTCTCATGGTTCAGGGTTAATCTAATGGTCCTAAATAATTTCCTACACCTATAAATACATCCTAATGTTAACCCTAAACCTAATTAAAATAGAATAGTTACCGTCGTCATGGAAATCAATGGAGCCGCCGCCAACTAAGAAAGAAGAAAAGCAAATTCAATTCTAATTCTCTCAACCCTAAATTAAAGCAAAACTCTCTCTTTTCTTCTCTAAATTGTTAGTATGATGATCTTAACAAGATTATTATTAGGTTGAGTTATGAACGGATTATGAGTAGATGATGTGAATTATCATATATGTTGTTGTAAACTCCTTTTGCTATCATGTATATTGTAAATCCAATGTTATGTGATGATGATATCTTATATGTTGTAAATCATGCTATGATGATGTCATGTATGTTGAAAGTTTCTATGCTAAGTTGTGATGAATCATACATGTTAAAAAGCCCATCTATGCTAGTTAGTTCATATTAATTAAATCATCATGTTTGGGTTATGTTGATCTATATGACAAGTCACATATGCAAGTTAGATTGATTAGAAAAGTTATGAACATATGCCAAGACATCTATTATGACATCTAGAATTATGCTATGACATATGTGATATCCTATGCTAGTTTACACCATCATTATGTTGCCTAAAAACCCCATATGCAAGTTTATGTATAGATTTGGGCTATGATCATATCATGTAAATTGAGACATTTAACAAGTTGACACCTTTTGATCCTTAACATGTGTAGTTTATGCAAGTTTCACCCCTATTATGATTAGATTTATTTTAATTGTCTATATGTTGTGATAATTTATCTTTGTGCTAGATGTTAGACTATACAAGTCTAGCCTATATTATGCGTTGAATAAGCGAACGTATAAACGTGGGGTAGGGGTAATATTAAGGATTTAATATTAAAAAGTTGGGGTGCAATTGATATGATTTTGCATGCCATAAGAGGATGGCCATAATTGAGTCAATTATGGACATAATTAAAAGTTGACTTAACTAATAATTTGAATAGGGAATTATTAAAACTGGGGTAAAAGATTTTAAGTGTTAATCAATGCTTAGGACACGAGGTTGGACTCGTTTGTGACGTAAACCTGCCCGGACCCGCCCGGAAAATCCAATGGTCACAAATGTCAGCCCAATGTGAGAGGTCCTAGGCATAAACTAAAGCATAACAGTTGTAAAGACACGAGGTTAGACTCTTTTGTGGTGTAAGACTGCCCGGACCTGCCCGGCAAATCCAGCTGCCATAAATGCCAGTCTAATGTGAGAGGTCTTTATGAGGTTATGGCCTAAATGAATTAAGAAATACTTAACCAGATAAACATGTAAGGTGGGACATGGGGGTTAAGTAGGTGCCTTGGGTGGCATGAGGAATCTTGGGGGTGCCCTTAGTGGCATGTGAAATACGATTAGTAAGACTTAACCAAACACACATGAAAATGAACATGACTAAGAGGGTTAAGTGGGATATACTAGTGACAAGCTTAGGTGGGTAGCTTGTGGGGACCCATTTCGACCAGTATCCCAAACGTATCTTTGTGGGCTTGACCCAAGTCGAGGACGGGACACGCATGCTGGGTTCGAATGTAAGAGGCCAAAATGGGGAGCGGTGGCAACGCAAGTCCAACGGGTTTCGTATGCGTGTGTGGACCCGGGCTGGTAGGTAAGACGTTGTTGCATCATGTAGGTATAAGCCGTGCATTCTCAAGTTGTATCGGGTTGCCACTTTAGGGGAGTGATACACCCCACTGTGGGGCTAGCACGGGTATCTACGACTAGGGAGCCGATCGAAAGTGGGTAGTGGGGTACACCTAGTGGAGATAGGGGCAAACGACACCTATGTAGTCAGCTAGGGGTACGTAAGGCTATTTATAAAGTTTCTATGTGAAGCAAGTGGGATCAAACAATAGGGTGACTGGTGTGCTGCAGTGTAGTAATGTGCGGTGCAGTGTAGTAATCATTCTTTAGTAATTAGGTGTGCCTTTACCGTCATCTTTAACGTTATCTTTAACGCTATCTTTATCTTCCTAAGAGTTCATAGACATTTACTTGTCTTCCAGCTTATGCCTTAGTCTAATGATTTTGATAATATTATTGTTAGAATTATCATACTCCCCAGACTTTAGTCTGACCCCCTCTATTTCTATCCTTTTTCCCCCTCCAGGTCCTCAGGTTGGGCCCAGCTCCAGTGGAGTTTGATTGAATTGCTTCATCTCTCTTTGGAAAGCTTGGACCGTTGAAGTAAAGTCCAGCTTGTTATTTTTTAATGGCTATTTACGTAATGGGATTATGTATTTTGTTTTTATGAAGATGGATATTGTACTTGGTTATGATCTATGGTTTTATGATGTAACAAACATGTTTAATTTCCACTGCAATAAAATGAAGTTTTAGATTTCCAAGTACTATTTACTATCTGTCTTGTTGTAATTTTTATGTTCTATATTCACTTATAACCTCCATGGAAGTTAATGCATTCCCTTCGTAAGTGACATTAATGGACGTGGGGTGTTACACTATTGATTCAACTCTATCGGACTAAAGCTATTGATTTACTCGTTTCACTTAACTCCTTTTGAATAAACTATATTTGATAACTCCTTTAACTCTATTCGAATGAACTATATTCGACTACCTCCTTTTACTTTATTCGAATCACTAATATTCGATTAACTCAATTGATTCTATTCGAATAAACTATATCCGATTAACTCCTTTGATTTAACTCTAATCGATTAACTCCATCGAATAACTAAATTCGATAACTCCTTCAAATAAACTATATTCGATTACTCACTTCGATTAAACTAATCGATATCTCTTTTCGATTATACTATAATTGATAACTCCTTCGATTAAATAATAATCGATAACTCCTTTCCTTTAACTATATTCGAATAAACTAATATTCGATAAATCTATTTAAATAACTCTAGTTCGATTTAACTCTATCGATTAACTCTATCGATTAACTCTTTTAACTCTATTTATTCTAACAAGTAAATATCTCCTTTTATCTCTATTTATTTTGAACAAATAAATATCTCCTTTGATTTCTATTTATCTTAACCAATAAATATCTCCTTTGATTTCTGTTTATCTTAACCAAAAATATCTCCTTTTATCTTCTCTATTTATTTCCTAAATAAATAACCGCTCTTCATTTATTTATTTCCTAAATAAATAAATCCTTTTTCCTTTATTTATTTCCTAAATAAATAAATAATCCCATTTAAATCTATTTGTAAATGTTCTACAAATATTTCCTTTTCTGTTCTATTTGTAAATGGTTTACAAACAATTCTCTTTCTGATTGATTTGTAAATGGTTTACAAACCTTTCTCGTTCTAATCTATTTGCAAATGGTTTGCAAATAATTCCTTTAGGGTTTCATTTCAAAGTATTATCTATTTATAAATAATCCATTTATAAATAAATTTCTATTTATAAATATTCCATTTATAAATAATTCCTTTTATAAAATCTCGTTTGATTGTTACAAATAATATCTCTTTTATAAAATCCTTTGATTTTATAAATAATCTATTTTCAATATTCATTTTTGAAAATTCCCCTTTCACCATTCCGGTATGTTATGGTATTTAACACATCAAATCACGATGACCATTATCGTCCAAACACATATAATCGACAACAGATTATATATCACATCATATATTACAATATATGAATCACAGTAAAATAAATGTTGAGGAATCCAGTCGGATTCCTCCAACCTGTTTCCCTGCATCCACAGATGTTACACAATAAAATCAACATCACTTTCAGTTCCATATGATATATTCTGTTAAATAGAATCACTATAGAAATTCAACTAACTGACTAGCAGTTCAATCAAACAGTCAACACACAGTCAATCAGCCACTATTTAACAGTTCTAAAAATACAACATGAAATTATAAATTGTTCAGAGTTAGTAAGATTTACTCACTTTGGCAGTTCATCGTTAAAGAACGATAAACTGTTTGTTTGATTTGAATCAAACAGTTTATTTCGCCATAAATTGCAACGAGCTCATGTTCACCCTTAGTCAGTTCCATTGGGTAGCTCTTGTCCATAAGATCCTAACAGTCCAGTTTTGTCCAATTCCGATACCATATGATGAAGTTATACCATTCACAAGTTAATACGCTATTGAAATTTAATATAAACTTTAAATTAAAAATTATCGGGCCTCACATATAAAAACCCGGCCCATACACCTTCTTAATACCCAGACCGAAATGAGCTTTCTTCCCCAATGCAAAAACACTGATGCCTGCTCCTTACCACTTCCATCACTGCACACTTCGATCCACCTTTCTCCACAAAACCTTAAAACAATTTCACCAACTCCATCTCTTCAAATTCTATTCAACTACAAACCATCACATCTTCACTCAACGAGGTCCTTCTACCCGCGATCGCCAGGTCTGTTCACGACCTACAGGAATGTACCACTTCAAAGTGCATCGCACAATAAAAAAACCAGTATTCAAGCTCGGTTTCACCATCTAAGTTCGATTATGCCCATCAATTCACAATTCGATGTTTGAATCTCTTGAAATGTTTAACCCTAGGTGCTCACAGGCTTTCGCTGTAAATTTTCAACGACGAAAATAAATCGTCGAACCTCAAATGAGTTACATCAGACTGTAGAGGACCTTAATCCGAATCCATATATGTAAATCTTCAAATTTATGGAGTTGCATTTGAATTTCCTTTGATTATTGAAGTTGCGTTTGTTTTTGAGGGGAAACAGAAAAAGCGGCGGCGGATATTGGCGTTGATAAGGAAATATAGAAATTAGGTTTTAAGAAGTGTTAAGGGGGGTATTTATAGAGTGAACAAATATCTAGATATTTTTGTAGAAGGAATATTCCCGGTATATTCTCCATCGTTAATTCGTTTTTGACTTCTAAAAATTCGTGTGGTCATACACGATAACCAAAAATCACGAAAATGGACATGTAGCTACAGTTCAACATTACGGTCCCAACGAAACTGGTTTCGTCGAATTCCGACTCCGTTTGCTCACACAGTGTATTTTTAACCGTCAAAATATCGACTTTTTTCACTCTAAAAATCCGTACGGCTACACAGTGACTTCAAAAATCAAGGAAATTGAAATCTAACAATAATTTAATATTACGGATCCAACAAAATTAGTTTCGTTGAATTCCGACTTCGCTTGCAAAAGTGGCTTATTTTTACAGCTCTGAATGACCCATTTAAATATATAAATATATTTAAATATAATTAAATTAAATACAGATAAATTTATATTATCGTATATACTCACAGTGGAATACCATACAGCTCTACTGAGATTTATAACTTTATATTTCAAATCTGGGTCAACCTGATATTCGATTTATATTGAAATTCCTTTTTTAAAATATAAATAATTCCTTTATAAATTATAAAGGAATTCCACAACGATTTTTCTAAAATTTGATTTGGACATAAATCAAAATCTACACGACGAAATCTAGATTTTTCTCTTCCACTAGAAAGATATACTCCACCAGCTCCGTACGTTTCTTGTTTCACAGAAATCTGGCTTAAAATGAATCCTGTACATTCAGTTGAAGTTCGAATCGCCAATTTACGAATTGCAGCGCCATTTCGAGCTTGATTTTAATTATATTATAACTCTACGTTCAAACTATCGTTCAATTAATATATTCGTTATTCTAATTCAATTCTAAACTGAATTAAATATCACAGATGATCCAGTTCACACCATATCGCCATTTCAGCCAATTCTGATTATTTCGGAATTAAATATATTATTTAATTTATTATTTTAATTAAATATTCACCATTATTTTATTCCACGACCATTAAATTCTTTTAAACACCATTTATATAATTAAATTAATTAATTATAATACATCTGCCAATGCGGGTCATTACATTCTTCCCCACTTAAAATAATTTCGTCCTCGAAATTGCTAAGGTAGAGAACGACCCTATCGGCTGGTTAGAACATATTTGTTCACTTCTTAACTTCAGTTTCATTGAACCAATTTAATTTCAATTAAATTATTAATTAATTCTTATCAACGAAAATTTTCAAAAATCCTAAAAATTTTCTAACACCTTAACTTTTTGAAAAATTTCGCCAGCACCTCCTTTCTACTGGTCAATAGGTCAAACTCCAACTGCCTCCCTGGGCCATCTCCAACCCAAAAGAAAATCAAACAGCCAAGCGGCTTGCCAATTCGGCTCATAAATCTTATATCCAATAGAAATAAAACTTGTACCTTTTGTCGGCATATCATTTTATCCTTTCCACCTGTTATCAATTCAGCGGATACAAGGGTCATCCCAATGAAATTCCAATCTGCTTTTGTCCACAACACAACAATTCGCTTATATCCGAGCCAAATATCATTTCAACTCGAGTTTCTTCTCGATTCCCAGCTCTTAACTTGATTATCACATTACACTTTAAATTTGAATCTCACAATCCAATTTGTCTTGATATCATTCTAATTCAATCTCAGTTACCACTTTACTGGCTTTACTTTAATTCAAATTTGCTTTCACAAATTTCTGATAAATTTGTTTTTAATTCAAATAGTCTTTCCCTGGGAGTTTTCAAACAGTTTACTCTTTTTAAAAATCAAATTTTCCTTTTGAACATGTCCCTGAGTCCTTAATTAATATTCCATTAGTCAAATCACTTCTCTATTTCTTTATAAATATTTGTTAACAAAATATTTTCCATAACCATATTGGCCTTTTATGTTATTTGGAAAACATTTCCGAATATCGCCTTCCTTTATTTTCTAAACTTTAGAAAATATATGCTATTTATAATTGGAAAATATTCCAATTACTTATCTCTTTTCCGATCTCGTTTATTTCTATACTTAGGAAATATTCTTTATTATATTTCCAAGCTTACACTTATTTAGGCTAAAACGAATGTTGTGTAAAACATCGTTACGACAACCCAAATACTATATTCAACTAACTCTTATTCAGCATTGATCTTCGAGCCTGAAATCTTACTATTTATTTGTTAATAATGAAATCAATCAAGTTGGGGTATAACTACCTCTCAGACCTTGACTGAATAACATTTATAACGTCAAAACAGATATGACTACTCACTCGAATAATCAATACCATACAACTACTTATTCACTTTTAAACACATATACGCTTCCTCTTTCTATTCTTACTAGATTTTATTCTTAGTCTTCCTTTTTGATTTTACTATTCTATTTCTAAGTTCGTTTCCATATCAACTTCTATATATATATCGATACGTTGATTTCTAACTATCAAATTATCTTAAAAATATTCAACTCCTTAAATTCCCGGAAAAATTTGCAATAACCTCCTTTATACCAGGAGCATCGGGATATTTCAAGTAGCCTCCCATGGCCCTCACCAATCCAAAAGAAAAAGAAAAAGCCATGTGGCTAGCCGATACGGCGCATAAAATCTCATATATGAATTAAATACATACCTTTTCGTCGAGCATTCTATTTATATACCTTCATACCTTATCCATACCTATCTCATGTATATTTATACCTGTCCAATCTATTTTAACTATAACTGATCGTTTTAACTCAATTCGTTAATTAATTTGTTAATTATCTCTTTAGTCTATTTCACTTTTATATTTGAACATAACATGTTCAAATATATTTTAACTTGCTTATTAACTAATTTGAATCCAAATTTCAAATTTAATTTCTATATTCGATTTCGAATATCCATTTACAAATCCAATTCACCTTTCAAACTTCAACTTCAAATTCAAAACTCGATTAACTAATTCCTCTTCGACTTAGTTAATACTATTCAATTTTTATATCACTTCTGTTATTCAAATCTATATATCAAATTCTATTATTCAGATTCTATATATCAAATTCTATTCAAATTCTATATTATAAATCCCATTTGAATTTCTATATTCAAATTCTATTTCAAACTTTCTTTATTCATTCTTTATTATAAATCCCATTTTGAAATTCAATACAACTTGTCTTTCCCAAAACAAATACAAAACAGTATCTCTGGTAGTAATTCGTCACTTACAACTCGAAAATGAATACTGATGATGCAGCTGTCATCATCAGAATCTATTTTCCAGCAATCGAAGTGAGTTCAATACTATAAAACCATTTCTAAACATTTCCACTTTGAAATTCATTTCAAAAATATAATTCACACTTCTTGTAAAACAATTTAAAATCTCCCAGGATATTAAATTTTCCTTATTTTTAATCCAAATCCATTTACAAACTCTGTTCCAAATTTCCAGGGTTCAATTTCAATTCTGATTTAAATTTCAGATTTAACTCATCTGATTTCACGTATTTCAGTTATATGAATTCTGATTGGTTATTTACATTACCATTTATTTTATAATCTTACTCGATTATAATATCAACCAATATATCCAATATATATCAAAATATACTTTGGGTAAAATTATTTTCATTTACCCTCTTTTCAAAACATACCATGACGGTTCATCGTATTCAAGTGTTTACCAACTCCTACCGATACAGTGGATCAAACTGGTCGATCAGAACTCATAAACAACTCAAACAATAAATCTCCACAATATAAAACAAATTTTTATATCAATAACAATTACGTTCACTCGTATATATACACTCAACTCAAACTAGGGTGTTACTAACCCCATCTCTACTGAGTCACGCCACAGAGCCAAGATAATACTTAACCTTAAGCTCTGATACCAACTGTAATGACCCGAAAATCTGGTCCAATTTGAGCGGACCAAAAACACAAGTCCAACCCTAAATTAAACTGAAAATCAGGAAAATAATAGAAAGAAAAACAGAGGGTGAGCAAAGATAAGATAGAAACTTATAATAGAAGAAGAAGAAGAAGAACATAACATCAGAGTAACACGAACCTCATAGCGGAACGAATAAAATATAATATATAACATAACTTGAAATATACATCTTTACTTGAATATACATCATTATCCAAGTACAACACTTACAACACAGCAGAAATAAAAGATAGCTATATGATTCTGAAGCCTCCTGCTCCAGCTCTTCAAGTATCTGTAAATCCCGACTACTTGACTGCCCTTACAAAATTAGGCACCCAAGAGTTTAGGGAAACAAACAAATAAACTCCGGTCAGTCATGGGACTGGTATGAGTAAAACAGTTTAAAAAAAATTCAAGCAGGTAAACGATATCTCATAAGACCACGCCGTATAACGGAACGGGTTTTTCCCTTATGAGAATCCAAATTATCTTTATATCAAAAACCTTTTGATATTATAATAATGTCTATCAACCACAATATAATAATCATCTAGCAGAACGCTTTCATCCCACGTTCCACATATATAGTATACAATCAAAACCGCAAGCACGTATTGGGTAATGGATTTCCATCTATGACGAGGTATGGAACCACCTTTCGCTTGTGTAGCTCTAGAAAGGAATACACTGGGTTCAACAAGAACATCTTGCAACCCGCCCACACGTGACCGACCACTCATTTCTCTTGAGTGTATCAAATGTATATCACCAACGGTTGGGATCAGCAACCGTTTCCAGAATGGGACAGCATCAATAATAGATTTTTAGAAGTAAATGAAACTCTAGATCAGGTTATTATACACCCTACTTTGGAGCGACCGACTTAGCCATGCTGCCTGCCCAATTTATGTCATTTACCGGTTGATGAGGCTTGAGGTTACGCCTTATCATCACATCAGATTCACTTCGAATGCCACATTGTCAGATCCATCAAAAATCACTAATTTGACGTCTACAACCATACATTACGTGTCAGCTAAAAGAAGTTTCCTTCTCCGCTTCCACTCTTGGTACGGTTGAAGAAATCAATGTACGTGACCTTTCTGGAAATACTCTGTCCGACATTCATCCATACAAGTCATCCAGGAACAGGATGAACCGAAGACACTATTCAGTACATCCATCTTAGGCATTGTTATCTAAGACTTATACAATAGCCCTTGCACATTACTCCGTCTTCAACTATCTTTGGCATACATGATTCGCAATGCTTATGCCAATACAGAGTGGTTCTTTGGATAATAATCCAACCGGTCTCTCCATATTAACAACGCTAAAATGGTCAAAAACTTCGATAGTCGGTGAGTTAAATATCAAAGAAAACATGTGTGCAAACAACGATATTATTTCCAGATGGAAATTCTATCAATCAATCATCAATCATATATATATATTCATATTTCCTTATTTTCTTTATTTGATTATGCTTCTGATTCTATTTGGAAAACATTTCCAAATCTTCTTTACTTGGATTTAAACAGATGTTTAAATCAAGATCGCGGCGACAACTCAAACCACTATACTCATTTACTAAATCACTTAACCACTTTCACTCTCGAACCTTAACCATTCCTTAGTTAGAAATGGAGTCAATCAAGTTGGGGTAATACTACCTCTCAGACCTTGACTGAACAACGTTTCTAACCTTGAAATAGACAAAGTTCACCCTTTTAATTCTTTAACAACTTCCTTACGTAACTCTCCTTCGAATTATCTCTTATTCGATAATTCTTTCCTTCGAATAAGGTTTATTCGATAACTCTATTCGATTAACCCTTATCAATTAACTTTATTCGACTAACGCTATTGGATTAACTCTATTGGACTAACGCTATTGATTTAACTCTATCGGACAAACGCTATTGATTTACTCGTTTCACATAACTCCTTTCGAATAAACTATATTCGATAACTCCTTTAACTCTATCCGAATAAACTATATTCGACTACCTCCTTTTACTTTATTCGAATCACTAATATTCGATTAACTCAATTGATTCTATTCGAATAAACTATATTCGATTAACTCCTTTGATTTAACTCTAATCGATTAACTCCATCGAATAACTAAATTCGATAACTCCTTTGAATAAACTATATTCGATTACTCACTTCGGTTAAACTAACCGATAACTCTTTTCGATTAAACTATAATCGATAACTCCTTCGATTAACTAATAATCGATAACTCCTTTCCTTTAACTCTATTCGAATAAACTAATATCTGATAACTCTATTTAAATAACTCTAGTTCGATTTAACTCTTTCGATTAACTCTTTTAACTCTATTTATTCTAACAAGTAAATATCTCCTTTTATCTCTATTTATTTTGAATAAATAAATATCTCCTTTGATTTCTATTTATCTTAACCAATAAATATCTCCTTTGATTTCTATTTATCTTAACCAATAAATATCTCCTTTTATCTTCTCTATTTATTTCCTAAATAAATAAACCCTTTTCTTTTATTTATTTCCTAAATAAATTAATCCTTTATCCTTTATTTATTTCCTAAATAAATAAATAATCCCATTTAAATCTATTTGTAAATGTTCTACAAATATTTCCTTTTCTGATTTATTTGTAAATGGTTTACCAACATTTCTCTTTCTGATTGATTTGTAAATGGTTTACAAACCTTTCTCGTTCTAATCTATTTGCAAATGGTTTGCAAATAATTCCTTTAGGGTTTCATTTCTAAGTATTCTCTATTTATAAATAATCCATTTATAAATAAATTTCTATTTATAAATATTCCATTTATAAATAATTCCTTTTATAAAATCTCCTTTGATTGTTATAAATATTATCTCTTTTATAAAATCCTTTGATTTTATAAATAATCTATTTTCAATATTCATTTTTGAAAATTCCCCTTTCACCATTCCGGTATGTTATGGTATTTAACACATCAAATCAAGGTGACCAGTATCGTCCAAACACATACAATCGACAACAGATTATATATCACATCATATGTTACAATATGGATTCCTCTAACCTGTTTCCCTACATCCACAGATGTTACACAATAAAATCAACATCACTTTCTGTTCCATATGATATATTCTATGAAACAGAATAACTATAGAAATTCAACTAACTGACTAGCAGTTCAATCAAATAGTCAACACATAGTCAATCAAACACTATTTAACAGTTCTAAAAATACAACATGAAATTATAAACTGTTCAGAGTTAGTGAGATTTACTCACTTTGGCAGTTCATCGTTAAAGAACGATAAACTATTTGTTTGATTTGAATCAAACAATTTATTTCGCCATAAATTGTAACGAGCTCCAGTTCACCGTTAGTTAGTTCCATTGGGTAGCTCTTGTCCATAAGATCCTAACAGATCCAGTTTTATCCAATTACGATACCATATGATGAAGTTATACCATTCACAAGTTAATACGCTATTGAAATTTAATATAAACTTTAAATTAAAAATTATCGGGCCTCTCTTATAAAAACCCGGCCCATACACCTTCTTAATACCTAGACCGAAATGAGCTTTCTTCCCCAATGTAAAAACACCGACGCCTGCTCCTTACCACTTCCATCACCGCACACTTCGATCCACCTTTCTCCACAAAACCTTAAAAAAATTTCACCAACTCCATCTCTTCAAATTCTATTCAACTACAAACCATCACAGCTTCACTCGACGTGGTCCTTCTACTCGCGATCGCCAGGTTTATTTCACGACCTACAGGAACGGACCACTTCAAAGTGCATCACACAATCAAAAAAACCAGTATTCAAGCTCGGTTTCACCGTCTAAGTTCGACTATGCCCATCAATTCACAACTCGATGTTTGAATCTCTTGAAATGGTTAACCCTAGGTGCTCACAGGCTTTCACTGTAAATTTTCAGCGACGAAAATAAATCGGCGAACCTCAAATGAGTTACATCAGATTGTAGAGGACCTTAATCTAAATCCATATATGTAAATCTTGAAATTTATGGAGTTGCATTTGAATTTCCTTTGATTATTGAAGTGGCGTTTGTTTTTGAGAGGAAACAGAAAATGCGACGGCGGATATTGGTGTTGACTAAGGAAATATAGAAATTAGGTTTTAAGAAGTGTTAAGGGGGGTATTTATAGGGCGAACAAATATTAGATATTATTGTAGAAGGAATATTCCCGGTATATTCGCCATCGTTAATTCGTTTTTGACTTCTAAAAATTCGTTTGGTCATACACGATACCCAAAAATCACGAAAATGGACATGCAGCTACAGTTCAACATTACGGTCCCAACGAAACTAGTTTCGTCGAATTCCGACTCCGTTTGCTCACACAGCGTATTTTTAACCGTCAAAATATCGACTTTTTTCACTCTAAAAATCCGTACGGCTACACAGTGACTTCAAAAATCAAGGAAATTGAAATCTAACAATAATTTAATATTACGGATCCAACAAAATTAGTTTCGTTGAATTCCGACTTCGCTTGCAAAAGTGGCTTATTTTTACAGCTCTGAATGACCCATTTAAATATATAAATATATTTAAATATAATTAAATTAAATACAGATAAATTTATATTATCGTATATACTCACAGTGGAATACCATACAGCTCTACTGAGATTTATAACTTTATATTTCAAATCTGGGTCAACCTGATATTCGATTTATATTGAAATTCCTTTTTTAAAATATAAATAATTCCTTTATAAATTATAAAGGAATTCCACAGCGACTTTTCTAAAATTTGATTTGGACATAAATCAAAATCTGCACAACGAAATCCAGACTTTTCTCTTCCACTCGAAAGATATACTCCACTAGCTCCGTACGTTTCTTGTTTCACAGAAATCCAGCTTAAAACGAATCCTGTACATTCAGTTGAAGTTCGAATCGCCAATCTACGAACTACAGCGCCATTTTGAGCTCGATTTTAACTATATTATAACTCTACGTTCAAGCTGTCATTCAAATAATATATTCGTTATTCTAATTCAATTATAAACTGAATTAAATATCACAGATGATCTAGTTCACACCATATCACCATTTCAGCCAATTCTGATTATTTTGGAATTAAATATATTATTTAATTTATTATTTATTAAATATTCACTATTATTTAATTCCACGACCATTAAATTCTTTTAACCACCATTTATATAATTAAATAAATTAATTATAATACCTCTGCCAATGCGGGTCATTACATATGCCATGGAAACCAAGGCCATGAGCTTAAGAAGAAAGAGGAAGATAGGAAAAACGAAAATGGATGATAAAAAGTGAAGTAAAGAGCTCCTTATATAGGAAAGGAGGAGTAAGGAGGTAAAGACACATAAAGGGACAAGTGGAAACCATGCATGAAAGGAGGCATGCAAAAATATAAGTGTCCTCACACTTTTCTTAAGGAGGGAAAGTGATCTTTTGGTGGCATTTCCTTTAAAAGACAACACATAGTTCTAACGCTACTAATTCATGTTATGGTTTAACAAATCCGATCAAATGACAAATAGTATCAATAAATCCAAACTTATTAGTAATCATTATCATTTATGATTCAAGTAAAACCTATCATATAAATTATCAAAATTATTAAATATTCTAAACCATATATAGTTATGTCAAATTCAAATTAAATTCAAATTAAGTAATAAAAATTCCAATTTAAATTGGTTAAAAATTCTGGATCGTTACAATCGAAAAGCAGGGACCTAAGTTATAAATTTCTAAGACAGGGAGTTTTTTGTATTTTGAAACTTAAACTGAATCTTAACCAAACTATTACTATACATGGTAATATAATCTATTTTATATGTAGTTGTTATGTGTGCAATCATGAATATGCTAAGTTTCCTTCGACGTGCATGGTATATGACATAAGTTTAAATTTTCGACCACTAATGTCAACATATTTATAGTGATAATGGAAAATAGTATATGCAAATTTATGGTTATTACTCAAAAACAATACTTTCAAATGTTTTATGTCTTTCACTCTTTTCATTGCTCGGCTAGATGAATGTTTAGGCAATTGTTAAGAAAATTTCCCTAAACGGATAATTTAACAGTTACATACAAATTTTTTTAGTATTTCACACTACATGTAGTGTACAATCGTATTATGAGATTGATTATTTCATCCAAACTCAAATTTAATTAAATCAACTACCATTATATATATATATATGTATATATGTATATATATAAGGCACGCTCAACGGCACCCCATTCCAGGCCACACATTTATAATCAAATAAGTTTGTAGGATAAAAAAAGAGTTAGTGGAAATAGAAGGAAACAAGACTGTGTTATGGATATCAGAGATCCACGGAGGTGATGCACTATTTGGTGTGCTCTTGATTTTATCCCATATATATATATACATGTGTATAAATATATATATGTGTGTGTATGTGTACATATATGTATATATGTGTGTATATATATACATGTGTGTGTATATATGGGGAAGTTTACTTGAACACAAATTTGCGACACAAAATTTGATACACAAATTGTGGATCGTTGGATCTCTCCCTAATTCGACCTGTATATATATATGTGTGTATATATATATGTGTGTATATATATGTATATATATGTATGTATGTGTATATATACATGTGTGTATATATGGGGATGTTTATGAAAATACAAATTGATGACACAAAATTTGATACACAAATTGTGAATCATTGGATCTTTACCTGAATTCGACCTCTCATGTAAAGACAAACAAATCCAATGATCCAATATTTATGCATTTAATTTTGTGTCGCTAATTTATGTTTAAATAGCCATTCATAAAATTTGATACATAAATTATGGATCATTGGATCTCCCCCTGAATTCGACCTCTCATGTAAAGACAAACAAATCCAATGATCTACAATTTATATATTTAATATTATGTCACTAATTTATGTTCAAATAGTCGCTCACAAAATTTGATACACAAATTGTGGATCATTGGATCTCTCCCTGACTTCAACCTCTCATGTAAAGACAAATAAATCCAATGATCCACAATTTATCTGTTTAATTTTGGGTCACTAATTTGTATTCAAATAGTCGCTCCCCTACTTATTTATGAGCTACACTAATTGTAACAACCCGCACCTCCATTCACGTAAGATATTGCCCCCAACTTAGCCACCGTATAGGTGTGGGGTTTTGTTTCTCAAAAGGCCTCGGCTAAGTTTCGAGATCCGCCAACACATGGCGTTGCCACACAGGCTGAGCCAACTCCCTACTAACACCGATATTGTCCCTACTTGGCCACCTCTCAGGTGTAGGGTTTTCCATCACAAGGCCTCGGCATTAGTAAGAGATGAGCTCTACTATATAAGTACTCACTTCACACAGGCTTCCACAATGTGGGACTTAGGGGTGTTACATTCTCCCCTCCTACAGAGCTCAACGTCCCCGTTGGCTCACAAACACCTCACCCAGGCGTTGTGGTCCACACATGAGCCACAATTCCGGCTGGGTATTGGCTCTGATACCACTGTAACAACCCGCACCTCCGTTCACGTAAGATATTGTCCCCAACTTAGCCACCGTATAGGTGTGGGGTTTTGTTTCTCAAAAGGCCTCGGCTAAGTTTCGAGATCCGCCAACATATGGCGTTGCCATACAGGCTGAGCCAACCTCCCTACTAACACCGATATTGTCCCTACTTGGCCACCTCTCAGGTGTAGGGTTTTCCATCACTAGGCCTCGGCGTTAGTAAGAAATGAGCTCTACTATATAAGTACTCACTTCACACAGGCTTCCACGATGTGGGACTTAGGGGTGTTACACTAATCCAAATCCAACAAAAATTTGTAGAAGTTTAATCCATATATATATATTATCATCTATCCAAAATTTGAGCTCGTTCCAACATTCATGGAACAATATATTTGATGTTGAAATTTAACGGCTCGAATAAATGTCTAAACATTGAATAATTAAATTAAGATTTTGAAAATGTTACGAATGCCAAAATGAACTCAAATTTTGGATATATGATAATATATATATATATGGATTGAACATTTACAAATTTTTGTTGGATTTGAATTGGTGTAGCTCACGAGTGGGTAGGGGTGCTAAAGAGGTGCTACAAAACAGGGATGCCTTAGAACCCTCCCCATATATATATATATATATATATATATATGCATATGTTTATATGTATGTATGTATGTGTAATAACCCGGAAATCTGGGCCAATTTAAAATTTTTATTTTGGTAATTTTAGTGAATTTTGATTATTTAAAATGAATTATTTTAAATAAAAACGACGAGAAATTAATTTTGAATAGATTAGAATGTATATATTTATATATTTATATTCTTTGTCGTTAGAATATAAATATTTAATTTAAATTATAAAAGGAATCGAAAATAGTGCGGTAGTTCGATAATTCGATTTCAAACTTCAAATGAATGTACCGGGTGCAATATAAGCCGGATTTTAGTGAAACCAAAAATATTCGAATCTAATTGATAATATCTTTCGAACGAATCCGAAAAATCAAGATTTCATAGCGGGGGTCAAAAGTTATGCCCAGTTGAAAATTCTGAATAGTCGCTATGGAATTCAGGCCCTTAAAAATGGGAATTTTGCAGACGACCTCGGATTTCGACGTAACCACTTTTGTTGGATCCGTGATGTCATATTATCGCTAGGTTCCAATTTTCATAATTTTCTGATTCAATATGTGAGCGTGGCAAAGGAAAACGCGTTTGACCAGTTTCAGTTGATTTTAATCGACTGGAAAATGGCCATTTTTCAAACGGTCTCAGAATTCGACGAAATTAGTTTTGTTAGGACCGTATCATCAATACGAAGCTAGAAAATATTTTTCTGGAATTTTTCGAGTTAGTACATGACCCCGGTAAATTGAAATGCGCGTTCGAATTCAATATATAGAGTTATATGTGGATTTTGATGAAAACTGGTCGAAACGATCGAATCAGCTTACGATACATTGTGTTCAGAATGGGGGTAATTAGCTAGGGACGACAGTTGTTAGGTCCCGATTGGAGTTTGATATAAAAGTCAATTTTAATGGAGATTTAAATTAAATTAAATAATTAATATATATATATATATATATATTATAGCCTTCCCTCTTCTCTCTCCTTATCATTCAGTCAACAAAATAAAATTAAAACAAAAGGAGAAAGAAAAGAACGGAGCACCCCCCCAACCCCCGGCGACGTTCTTCGTCGCGCCGCCGCCCAAACTGGCGAGCCTCCCCCCTTCCATTCACCTTTCGCCACCCCCCTCCTTCTCCTCCGATCCACTTCCTCCTCCATCTCCCCTTCCTCAGCCCAAACCCCTCAACACGAACCCGTCGCCCCCCAATCCTTCGAACGCCCCTCCGCTTGAACCCACCGCCGCCTGCACCAGTGACGCCCAGCACCGCAGTCCACTGCTCCAATCCACCCCTCTAACCGAAAATGTGAGTTTTCTTAATTTTTTATTATTTTATTTTGACTTTATTTTTCAGTTTAAAATATAAATAGCTAGGTGAAGAAAATAGGTTCTTTATTCAAATGGGAAATATGATTTTATTTATAGGAAAGGTTATATTTTTAATATAGGAAATGTTGTATTTTTATTTACATAAAAATAAAGGGTGAGTTTTATTCATGTAATGTTGTTTTAAAAATAGAATTTTTATAATATAGAAAGGTTAAAAATAGAATTTTTATAATATAGAAAGGTTAAAAATATAATTTTTATTATAGTAGAGTATTAAAAATATAATTTTTATTATAGTAGAGTATTAAAAATATAATTTTTATACTAGTGGCATATTAAAAATACGATTTTTATATTATATAGATAGTAAAAATATTATCTTTATATATGTAGCGAAATAAAAATCTGATTTTTATTATATATATGTTGAAATAAAATTGTGATTTTTATAGCGATGAAATAAAAATTCGATCTTTGGATATGAATGATCAGTTTAAAAATAGGATTTTTATTTATTAGAATAAAGCAGTAAAAATATAATTTTATTTGAACAGCATGAAAGGACTGCATTGGAATGTCAAATAGATCCTGGCGATTCAGCAGTTCAAAAGCAAACCACGGCGGAGTGGAATCCTCTGTGAGAACTTCTCACTTTTATTTTTATTTTTTCTAGTAAAAATATATACTAGGATGCAGATGGTGTTTAGTAGCACCCGACACCCATCGTCCACAGACCATGGACGGCTTGTATGCTTGTTTGTTTGATTTTGATGTGTAGTTGATTGTGTGATGTGATGTGAAATGAAATAAAATATTTATACAGTTAGAAAATATTTTATAGTTAAAAATAGAATTTTTAACGTGTATATGAAATGAAATAAATTAATATAAACAAATCGGAGATTTGTTTATATACACACATTTGAGTGATATTGATTAGGACGATAAATTTTACACATCACTCAACTGCACAAATAAAATTTGTGTTTGATTGTTTGGAAACCCCACACGGGTATGGGGATGATATATGGCATACACTAATCCCAATAATTAGTTGTATGTCGATCGATTGATTGACGGACTGTTGTAAGCGTTAAATATTTATATTTGATGCTTATACAGTGTAGAATGCACTCTGCATGATGGTTGATTATTTATCGTGGTTATTTTATACATGTGTTGTAGAAAATCCATATAATTAACATTATATGGAAATTTATTGGGCCACATTCCAGTTTTGAAATAGAAATATTTGAAAAAGAAATATTTGAAATAGAATATTTGAAAATAGAAATATATGAAGCCGTGTTGATTAGATTGACGCCATTATGACGTGAACGATATTTATATCGATTTTATTCAATTTTCAATGTATATTGAAAGTGTTTTCGAAATTTGAATTATATTGAAAGTGATTTCGAAATTTGAATTATATTTAAAGTGATCTCGAAATTTGAATTATATTGAAAATAATCGAAATTCGAATTAAATTGAATAGAATTGAACAAGAATTGAACTTGAAAGGAATTGAATTCGGATTGAACTAGAAAGGAATTAAATTCGAATTGAACTAGAAAGGAATTGAATTCAAATAGAAATTGAAAAGAATTGAATTCAAATTGAAATTGAAATTGAAATTGAAATCGATTTGAAATGAATTTAAAATGAATTTATATTGGAATATTCAATTTTGATTCGAAATTGAATATGAAGTTGAAACCATTTTGAAAAAGAATTTAAAATGATTTATAAAACACGTTTTGAATTGAAATCGACGAAGTATATATTATATATAATATATATATAATATAATGGCCTGAATAGAACGCGACGCGCTGCGGCAGTTCGTGAATTTCGACTATTGACTTCGAATGGATATTGCGGGAGATCCGACCGTCGGATTCTCCTAAAACCGGAACCGTTGGGTTCGTATCGAAAAGAGCTTTCTAACGAATATTAGAAATTTGAAATCTAACGGTTGGATTTGGAATTATGTCCAAATCAAATTTGGAAAAGGTCGCTGTAAGTGCAGTTCGATGGCCGTTGATGGAAATCGACTGTACGGGCCTTGATAAAATTATTAAAAATATCTATAATTTGTGTAAAATCATAAGAAATGATTTAGGAAGAATCGGGATGAAAAACTCCGTATTTGAAAAGATAAAAATATATTTTTATCGAAATGAACTAGTTTTGACTAGAATTAAAATTCTATTTATTTTTAAATAAATAAATTGGATTTGAAAAGGGTTTTAAAAGTAACTAGAATTTCCAATAATTGAATTGGAATGGATTTGAATCTAAATTGTCTTTGGATTATTTCGATGTTGGATTTCGTGATTATACAGATATTGTTATGGAAATTTGAAACATATATTTATATCGTTATTTCCAATACGATATTTGTTGGTCATAGAATTTGATATTGAATATAAGCCGATATATTTTCTATTCAGAGCCTTGTATTTAATATCAAATGTGATTTGGGTTTGTCGTGAATGGTGTCTTCATTAACACTGTTCTTGAACCCAGTTGAGAAAAAAATCAAATCTTTTTATTTAGATTTAATGAAGTGTACCAATTAAATAATCTTTAATTGGAATTGAATTGGTATTGATTTTTGGGTTTATCGTGAACAGTGTTTTAAATAACATTTGTTCTTTAACCCGATAATTAATGGAATGTGATTATGGGTTGTCGTGAACGGTATCATCAATAGTACTGTTCTTAGACCCAAAGGAGTTAAGAAAATCAGAAACTAACTGGAGATTAGTTAAGTTGAATGGTTTCTTGGGTATTGATCTGATGTTGGTTTCGGCCTTCGGGGTTAATACTTAGGGAATTACTCACTTGCTAATTTACAGTTAGGGACTGATTGAAACGTGATGTGATTTTGGGTTTATCGTGAACCGTGATTTAAATGACATTGATTCTTTAACCCAGTTAAAGATTAAAACTAAGTGGAGTTTTAATGAATCTTTAATTAGATTGAAAAGATCAAGAATGGAGTATCACCAGTTTTTCTCTAGGCGATAGTTAAATATTTAATTAGATTTGAACGTGAAATGGTAATTGAATTTACCGATAACACCGTGGTGTTAGATATGAAGTATTACCAGTTTTACTTCATGGGATGAATAGGTTGGGATTGGGAAATAAAATAAATGATTACTTTGGTAAGGTTCGCTAATCCCGACTGGTTTGAATTGATATTCAAAAGTAGATTAAAGAATAAATTTAAAGGATTTATCTTTGATAAAATTAATGGGAACCTTTCCTTAAGAATGTGAAATTTAGAAACTAGCTGTAGGTTGGCTAAGCAGAGTGATTTCCTGGGTATTGATCTGATGTTGGTTTCGGCCTTCGGGGTTAACATTTGGGGAATTATTCTCTTGATTAATTTACGGTTAGTGACTGATGAATTGGAATGAGGCGTATGTTGTGTTTGTGTAACACTTGTTTATCATATACGCGAGTTATTCGGGAAGACCGGGTTTATCCCATTTTGAATAACTGATACGACGATAAGTCGAAGGTGAAGACAGTGGTTGAAGACCGGAGGTCTTCACGTCGTTTGGATAGTTACTGATGATCTTGATTGGGCCGTACACCCAAGAAGATGGAAACAGTTGGTGATCGTCCAGACGTACTTGGAGATCGATGGATATGCGGGGTACTAGGTGCCTCCGGTTTCGTTCAGACCCAGAACGAACTTGTAAATGGACTGTGTGTCTGACATTTGATTTCAGTCTGTGTGATTGATTTCTATTAAATATATATCTCTTTGGCGGCGGAGAATTTATTCTCTTGCTTAACTCCCTTCTCTGAGACGTACGAGCTCAGGGGTTATATATTGATGGATATCCATCACATGGAATGAATTGCCTGTGTGGCAAGCCTAAGTGGCAATTGATCAAGGCTTCTGTTGAAAAGCAAAGTCTTGTGGTTGATGATCAAAGCACCGCCTATGTGGCATAGCTTTGTGTAACGTGAATTCGCGAGCCTCACACCCCAGTTGTGAACTAGAAATGGGAGAGGACCTCAGGGAGCGCATGGGTTTCCTTCTAGTTAGAAGTGGTGTCAGTGGTTTTACACGCCCTGACGAGTTTGACTTATATGGTTATTGTTGTTGCGAGGCGCCTCGGTTAGATCAGACGATCCGGGTCCGATGGAGCCATTCGTTGGCTCATTTACGCCCCAAAGGGTAGGGAAACGCAGTGTTCAGGCATTTTAATCCACATCGGTGGACCGGCCATGTCGCTCCAAGGGCCAACCTGAGTCTGGGTCCTGAGACATAGGCTAGATTGTCTCGAATCGGTTGAGGACGATCCCTAGCCTCAGTTCGCAGATGGAAATCCAATTTCCAAATACGTGACTTTGCGGTTTTGATTGTAGAACTAGTATGGCGACATGATATATGGTACCCATGTCGTCTATGATTGATACTTATGATTTGAAGTTGTTTTATACACTATGCACTTATAATAGTATCAAATGATTCGTTTAAAATGTACTACACATGTTTGGCTATTATAAGGAAAAACCCTATCCCCCGGCTTGCGTTGCATTGTGTGATAGGACCTGGGTCTTATATATAATAGCTTCATTTTTCCAAAAAGCATTGCACTGTTTTGTTATATGCACTGGTATTCTTGGGAGGAAACACGTTCCGTGTTATACGGCGTGGTCCCTTGATATATCTGATTTAAAGTAAAGTTTTAAATAACTGTTTTAGTTCTCACACCAGTCCCATGACTGACCTGGAGTTTATTGTTTTAACCTAAACTCTGGGTGCCCTTATTTTCGACACGGCCAGCTAGTAGTTTTGGTTTTGCAGATTTATATTCACAGGATCCTGGTTTACAGCTAGAATGATATCCGGAAAGCTTTGTATCCGTATATCTCCTTTAGTTGTGTATTATATTATTTTCCGCTGCTATGTATTTAAATGTAATTTAAATCTCTGATATTTCTGTGTATTATTCATTTATACTCTGTATATTCTTGTAATCTGACGGTATTGTTGTAATATACAATGAAATGTTCTTCCATCTGCGTTCCATTTTGTCGTGTTCTCAAAACAATCAGGCATTTCGAACGGTCTTGATCGGTTTAGCGATTGATTCGGATTGAGCGAAATTCCTTTTCGTTACAGTATGTGTCCATAGCATTAGCCCAGCGGTTAAGGACTTATGTCGAGGTAACAACGATGCGAGTTTGAAACCCGAAATGGCATGTTAAAGGTTTTACCATGTGCATACACTACGACTATCACTTATGTGGTAGGAATCCGTGGACCGGGCTAGGTGCACTAGGGGTTTTACGGCTCCAGTCGGTTTCCCCCCTGAACAAATTCAAAAAAAAATGTATGTAAATGTGTGTGTCTGTGTGTGTGTGTGTGTGAGTGTGCATGTATGTTTGTATATATTGTATAATAATAATTTCACCATTGAAATAGCTAAGTATATAAATTAAAATGTAAATGCAAGACCCAACTCTAAAATTATAGCTCAGATGAGTTTTTATCTTTATGTATGATGTTTGATAAATTACATTTATCCCATGTTATGGTTCCCTACTCATTATAACGATTAGCAGAATACATTTCATTCTTAAATCAAAGTTTTGGATGGCTTTAGCGCATATTTTAATTTCAACTGAGTACCCATATTCTTTTTCTTTTCTACTTTATCAGCTTCTTGAATGCTTGCTTTCCAGACATATGCTGCTAGATGTCAGCTCACTTCAAGGTATCGTGGCGAACCTATTGCTACAACAGAAAGAAATTCAAAAGCTACTAAACAAGCAATTAAAAGTGAGATCGCACAAATAGATGTTGTTTTCAAATTTTAATCACCTTGAAGAAGTGTTCATTTATTCCTACTCTTTTCAACTACATAATTTCAATGATTTTTTTATTTTATCTTATTCTAGTGTTTTGCTATACATGCAAACTAGTAATAAAACAAAAATGCTACATTACCCAAAAGGGCAGTTTGTCAGAAACTGTGAACGTGAGATAAATTAGTGGGACCCCCCGTGAATTCAGCCTTAAAAATTGGAGGTAGATCCCATCTTATTATCTATAATTTACATTTTTTAACGAAATAAGTTTCAGTCTTCATACCACTGTTGATAATAAAATGTTATTTATTCGGTGTACCCTTCACTAATTATCTTTAAAGTGATTTGCATTTGTGTAGCACTATGAAACCATTCTATTGAATTCTAACAACAACTATAACGTCTGTTATAAATTTACATTTATATCACTCATTTATTATAAAGTGGCATTCAAAGAATAATTTAAAGAGTACAAATTTATTTATTTATTATATCATCCATTTATTAAATTTATATTAACATTACGTCTATAATACATTAAAATTTTGAGGCCTATGAATCTGTATAAATTAAATCTACATTAAGCTTTGCCAAAAAAAATCTACATTAGCATTATTCATTTTACACTATGTTTATGAGTTGTAATTCTAACATTGCCGAATATTTAGATCATCCCCAATGCAGTGTCGGTTAGGGATGGACCGGGGTCAGTTGCCATGTTTGGGGTTGCTTTGGCAACCCCGTGGGTTGCTAAAGCAACCTTGAGTGTCATTGAAATGACACTGCTTAGCCGGCTTTAAATTAACCAGGTAAGGGCATATACCCTTAGCCAGCTTATTTAAAGCCGGCTAAGGAGAGAGCTTTTTCTAAATTCCTCCCTCCTTAGCCGGGTTTTAAAAAGCCGGCTATGGGAATTTGTCCTTAGTCGGCTTATTAAAGATCGGCTAAGGTCAAAGAAACTCCCTCGCGTTTGGGGTGAGTTGCTTTCGTTCAAAGAACGATTTGACCATCCCCAACCCGCAGCGTTGGGGATGCTCTTAGTAACAAATAATTGATGCAAGAGTGGGTATCTGTCGGATAGGTTCAGGAATAGTTATCTTTAATGCTTTTACACTATTACTATGTTTCTTGAATCTCTATCTTTTAATTTCCACATGCATATTTTATCAGCTAATATTTTGAATTTTTCAAGTATTACTTAATTAGCACTTAATGGATCATGGGTTCTACTGTTTTATGTAGATAACGTTCAGTTCATATCCGCTTCTGTGCTTGGGATTGAACCAAGGTTCGAATTTTTGGTCTTTAGTTCCATTTCATTAATTGAAAATTTGAATAATTCAGTTCCATTTCGTAAATTTTGTTATAATCTCGTTTCATATTTCTTTGCTTTTTGAACGTTTTTACATATTAGTATCTTAATTAACATTATAAGTTTTTATAATTGCAGTTGTAGAATAACAAATATAATTGTAACTTGACTTATATGACTTACGTTTTAACAATCCTAATCCAAAAAAACACTCTTTAAAAATTTATCTTACAACATTCTTCAATTACAAATCAGCCCACCCAGCCCACTAAGGAAGCCTGTACAACATTACTCTACAATACAACACAATTCAGGACTAATTCACCAAACATTTGTTCTGCTGCAGGTTTAAACGTTATTATTAAACACTGAATTTGTCTCAACAGACTATAATTCGTAATCTTACGACATGTAATATTCAAGTTTAATATTATGTGTCCAACCTAATAGAATGGCATTGACTAAATCAGCGTTCTAACTTGGACGCTGATTTAATCAATGCCCATATATAGGGTGCTGATTAAATCAGTATCCGAACTCATTAAAAATACTACGAATATACTCCGCCTCTTTTTTCCTTTAGCCCGTGCACTGATTAAATCAGCGACTTCTATTAGATGTTGATTTAATCTTTGCCAAACAGAGGGTGTTGATTTAATCAGAGCTCAGATTAATTTAAAATTCTGAATTGGACCTGAATATTTGTTTAAATATTCAGGTAAATGTTCGTTGTTGCTTGTATTTTTTTCTACGATTCTGAATTCAAGAGATGAATTTCTTCTTTGTTGGATATGCTTCTAAAAAAGTTATTCACATAATTATAATTTTGGGTTTTCTCTCTCAACCCTGAATCTCTCCTCAGTGCACTCAATTTTCCCATTCAGGGCCGATTTCTCTTGCTTTCAAGTAAAACTCTAAATTTTAGTCAATTTTTTTTACTATGGTTGCCAAAACGGAATTATACCTAAATTCTGGTCCGATCATCATCGGATCCTGATCGGATTGGCTGGGATTCCATGGTAGAACGGACTTCAAAACCGTGGATCGAACTCAATAGTTGTTGGAAAGGTGATTTATTGATTTAGTGTAGCATTTTGAAAACATACTTATTGAATTTTAGCAAAAAAATACAATAAAACTAAATTTATACCACCCATTAATATAGAGTCATTTAAAGAATAATTGTAACACCCCACCTCCGTTAAGGTCACTCTCAAAGGGAATGCCTTAACTTCGGTGGAGCGTTTTAAGGTACAAGATACTAATAAATTACAAGATAGAAAATTTATGCTGCGGAAAAAGATCAATATTATTTCATAAATACTTGTTCAACACAACAATTCAACAACTGTTTCAACCTTCCAAATTATTACAACTTTTCATCTGTCTTAAAAACATAAAGAAGCAATACTGAAAATAAAATGACATAAATCCCCAATAAGTGCTTGACCATAGCCATAGCTCAAAAAGGAAAGTCCAAGCCTTACATTTACGGTCTTCAAGCTTTGGCTAACCTGGACTAAGCAGAAGTGTTTCCTCCCTCCGGACCTTGGGGGGAACGGAAGAAAAGAAGCGAAAGGAAAATGGGTCAGACATAAGTTTGGTAAGCCCAGTTACTTAAGAAGATGTAAACAAGTAAAAGACTATGACATGAATAAACTGAAATTAGAATGATAACACAAGGATAGGGTAGTCCTAAAACAAGGTAAAGTAAGATTTAACTAGATTTGGCTATCACACCCACATATACTTCTCTATACCCACTAAGAGTTGTTTAACTAGCGATGTATGTTCATGATAAAGTGATCCCATTCATGTATTGATTGGCTCTTACTCGCATTCATGTATTCCCGGTGTCATGCAGCCCCATGTGATTTTTAAGTACTTGTGATGGTTCCAGTATAGGATGTATCACGTCCTATAATGGCAACCCTGACACGATTCAAAGATGCACATGTGTACGCCTGGTGCCCAGTGCCTGTTTTTTCCACTCCGAAGCCCGTGCACGCCCGTACTATGTCGGAACCTACACTGACGCACCTAACCGCCGCCCTTTTGACCGCTTATATTCAGCCCAGTAATCGTGCCCCACCTAGCCTAGTTCAGGGTACCTTGATACATCCATGTGGGTTACTGCTGAAACGGGTCCCCGTTACTAGGGTTTTTCTAGTCAACATGCTAAATTGGTTAAGTGTCCTTGGTTTGACTTAACCCCTATCAATCTTGTCTAGTTAACATGTTAAGTTGGTTAAGTGTTTCCTTAATTACTTAACCCCACCAATCTTGTCTTGTTAACATGTTAAGTTGGTTAAGTGTTCCCTTAATTACTTAACCTCGCCATTTCTAGCTTGATTGTTCATGAGCTTTAATTAATTAATTAATTAAAGCACCAACCACTCACATTAGACAGGTATTGTTGTGGTTACTGGATGTGCGGTTCCGGGCAGTTTTACACCACAACTCAGTCTAACCTCGGATCTTTCTAGGCTTGATGCACTAACCTCTCACATTAGATAGGTATTGTTGTGGTTACTGGATGTGCCGGTCAGTTCCGGGAAGGTTTACACCACAACTCAGTCTAACCTCGGGTTAGGCATATTTATCTTTTACATTTTATATATGTGAATTTTCTACAAGTGTTTCATGTCACATATTTTAATTATGTTCAAGACTAATGGTATAAATTATACCATTCATGGCCTTAACCATTTACATGGTTTTGGGCCCACCTATATTATTAACAAGTTTTGATTTAATAACTATCCCAACGTTACCCCAGTTTGTTCGTTCGTATTAATCACATAAAGTCATTGGGCCCGCATATTAGCCCAATTTATAAACAAGAGGTAAAGAAGGGAACATGCATAATATATATTCAACCAAATATGTAAATTTTGCATAAAACATTATTCATATAATTTAACATGTCACATGAACTTGAATATAATTTAGACTTAGATAATCATAAGCCTAAAACATGTTAATATGTAGATCTAGGCATGTGTGAACATAACCTCAATTATAAACTAGCATATGACATAATCATGACATGTCCAATCCCAAGGCATGTATAATTTTAACATTAACATATAGGTGTGAACTAGATCTAACAAGGTGAACTTGCATAGGTCCACTTTACAAACATGCATATAAATATAGATCTAGTTTTGGATCTAACATGTAACTTGCATATGAGCATAAGAATAATTAGATCATGACTTGGATCTATCATAAAACATATAACTTGCATTAATCATATGAACCTAGATAGATCTTGAAATGGATCCAACATAAAAACTTGTAACTTGCATATGAACATATGAACATATATATAGGCATATGGATCTAACATAAAGCATATGAATATATATATGTAGATCTTGACTTAGATCTAACATAATACATACAACTTGCATTAATCATATAAACATATATATGTAGATCTTAACATGAAACATATAACTTGCATATGATATTGATAGTTTCATTCACAATCTTTAATAGATCCAACACCAAGTCCAATAAGCTACAAACATTCCAAGACAATTCATGATAAAATCGTCACAAGAAACAAACATGAATTAGCATCGTCAATATTATACAACATGGTATAATTCTATTTTTCACTTTATATC